>SWDC01000145.1:6413512-7613512 GCA_004919715.1 Linderniella brevidens
AAATAGTAAATGATTATATATTATAATTTGGCCAAGTGAGGAATATCCGAATTGCCCTTATCATATTCACGACGAAGTAACACAAAGTGAGAATGAGGCCACGAAGCACAAATCAAGAGACCAACAAGTGTGACACACTCTAGGATAAATCCTTTGAAAGAATTTGAGGCTCAAATTCTCACATATATGATAGCTTTGTGTCTAGTGAAACATACTAAGCTCTTTAGACAAAAGAATGTGACTTGAATTTTAAGCAAATAACCAAGCATGTATCACAAAAATGTTCTTGTGAGTAAAACAAAAGGAACAAAGTCATCGTGATTCCCTGTTATGCGTTGTTTTTTTTTAATGCTGGAGTTCAAATCAATGCATGAAAATCGTAAGTAATGAGGCTTACAAAAAATAATATTATCTTGTCTTTAGTTTTGTTGTATATAATGTTGTATTTGTTTATAGAACTAAATGTGATATTGAAAGAAAATAAAATCACGCAAGATATAACAAAGAGGATCAAGAATAACATAGAATACGACATGGAAACATAATAGAGCATGCGAAGTACATTTCACGCAAGATTGAGATTCAACATGCCTAACTTGGCGATAAGGAATTGAAATCATTTTTCTCCAATGCCTTAGTGAATAAGTCGACAAGTTGAAACTCCGTGTAACAAAATACAAATCTATAGTACCTTTCTCTACATGATCTTTTATAAAATGATAGTGAATATCTATGTGTTTCGTGCGTGAGTGATGAACAGGATTGCAAGTAATGGCAATAGCACTTTGAGAATCACTATAGATGGCAATGTTATTGAATTCAACCCATAGTCGTACAGTTCGTCCGCATCCCAACTCGTGACAGCCACCGGCAACCGCGACGTACTCCACCTCAGCCGTCGAAGTTGATACGCAATTTTGTTTTTTTGAGGACCAGCAACCAACTTATCGCCCAAGAATTGTGCTCCGCATGACATATTTTCCTATTCATTCGACAACTTGGATAGTCAGCGTCAGTATGCCAACTAACTTGAAATCTGTGCCTTTTGGAGACCATAACCCTAAGGTGGAAGTCCCTTTGAGATATCGTAGGATTCGCTTGACCGCGTGCATGTGAGACTCTTTCGGGTCAGCTTGAAATCGAGCACAGAGGCAATGGCGAAGATTATGTCGGGTCGACTTGACGTTAGGTAGAGAAAAGAGCCAATGATACTCCGATAAGCTGTTATGGTGACTGTGACTGCCTTGCAAAAGGATCAGCATCCAATTTACAGCTTGTTGACATGAGAGTACTAATAGATGTGCTATTGTCTTGATTAAATAACTTCAGAATAACTCTTCTTTACTGGTTTGACTGATGAAAATTCCATCTTCGAGCTGCTTGACTTGTAGTCCATGGAAGATTGAAGTTCGCCCATTAAGCTATCTCGAATTTGGTCTTCATTAGATCACCAAATTTCTAACAGAGTCGTTGATTTGTCGATTGCGTTTCACCACGTTATATACATATCTGTAACAAACCTGTCATAAGTCATATACTCCGTATTTTTTTATCGACTAACAAAAATGCTCCATATTATCATTCTCCTAATGGATTTTAAGCAGCCAACCCACTATTGAACCAAACTGATTGTTTTGGGTTTGTAGTTTGCGAGTGTGATGATGTCGTCAACATAGACTTGGATGACCATAAAGTCTTTGCCTTGCTTATTGATGAACAATGTCGTATCGATTGTTCCTCGTACAAAGTCTGACTTTACTAGAAATCGCTCAGGATATCATACCAAGCTCGTACAATGTCGATATACATGACTAGGGTGCTCTTCGTTCACGAACCCTTCGGGTTGTACGACATAGACTTCCTCCTTTAACAACGCCGTTGAAAAAGACAGTTTTTACGTCCATTTGATAGACCTTGAAGTGTTTATGATCCGCGTATGCCGAAAGGAGTCGAATAGCTTCTATTCGAGCAACAGGAGCATACGTCTCGTCGTAGTCAATGCCTTCTTGTTGTTGTACCCTTTGGCTACAAGTCGGGCTTTGTTCCTGATAAATTCACCATTCTCGTTCTTTTTATTCTTGAAGACCCATTTGGTTCCTATAATTGTGTTGCCGTATGTCGAAACTAGGGTCCAAACTTGTAGACGCTCGAATTGATTGAGTTCGTCTTGCATCGCGATCACTCAATCCGTATCTTTAAGGCATTAGCTACCTTGATTGCTTCGTTTTGGCTGAAAAACACGTGAAAAGTCCGCCAAGATGTCCAAGTGCGTACTCCGCTCGAAGGATCACCAATTATTTGATCGACATGATAAGCTCGTGTCCACCTCATGACGTAGAGCCCATGCAGAACCATCGTCGATAAGTAGTTTGAGACATCCTGAATTGAGAGGTTGAGTATCCGTAGGAGGGAAATCCATTTCTAAAGTTGACATTGATGGAATTTCCTCATCTACATTCGTAGGAGTTGCATCACTAGTTGGTGATTCCGAATCCTGAGAGTCTAGAACATCGATTGGACCTTGCTGGTCGGGAATCTCATTTGGAAGTTCCACCGTATAAGGGGAAGGTGTGCTTGGCAGAGATTGTGATGAAACAGGCGATGATACTTGTTCTGAGAAAATTGTTCAAGAGAGAGTTCAAGTCCTCCAAATCAGCGTGAATAGCTTTTCCTAAAGTTGAAGCAAACGTTGTCGAAATTTGTTGACTTTGTGGCAACACCCCTATAAGCCTGGGTTTCAAACTGTTGTGATCAGAAACAAGTCTGTCACTTCGTGAAAAGTGACGTTGTAACTTTCCAATATTATGTGAGAAGACTTGATATAAATGCGGTACGCTTTTGAGGTTGAAGAATATCCAATAAAGATGACTTCAAATGCTTTAGGATCGAGCTTGCTTCGACGCTCTCGATCGTTCGCCACAACGCACTTGTACCCGAAAACTTTAAGAATGAGATATTCGGAATCCTTGATTTACTCTTCCGTACGACGTCTTCTCAAAACACTTGTGAATAATCGTCCGATTTTCCGTAAAGCAAGTTGTACTCACTGCTTCAGCTCATAGAAATTGAGGGAGATTGGAATGTATAAGCATAGTCCGTGCAGTTTCAACCAGAGTCCGGTTCTTCTGTTCTCGACACCCATTTTGTTAAGGATTCTTAGCGGCTGAAAATTGTTGACAGATGCCAAGAGACTGATATGTACTCAGGCGTTGATTCTTGAGCTCAGTCCCGTTGTCAATCCTGATTACTGGATTTTCTGTTGCAGGAGACTTTGAGTTGTATTCACAAAATTTACTATCAAGTCTCCAGTCTCATCTTTAGTTCGTAGAAACCTTGTCCAAGTGTAGCGAGAGTAGTCGTCGACAATAACTAGCACATACTTGTGACCGTTGATACTCTGTGTTCGCATCGGTCCACAAAGGTCCATGTGCAATAATTCCAAAGGCCGAGATGTGGAGGCTACTTGCTTGAGTTTATACGACGCTCGCTTCATTTTGCCCATTTGACAAGCCGAACAATGATGCTCTTGTTGAAGTGAGATGGTTGGCAGACCATTGACTAATTTTTTAGCAGAAGCTTGTAAAGAGCCTTAAGATTAAGATGAGACATACGTTGATGCCATAAGCTGATCCTCTGAATTGTCGCCTGAGAGATGAGGCAAACAACATTCGAATGTCGTAATGTTGTCAGATATATTGTGTAGAGATTAGATCTTCGAGCTCCTGTAAGAAGTTCCTGATTCTGACTGTATAGGATTTTGCACCGATCAGCTAGAAATACCAATCGAAAGCCTTTATCGCAAAAATTGTCCTATGCTGAACATGTTGTGTTTCAGACGTATGAGACATCTTTTGTTGTCATATTCTCTAGAAGGATATCTCCGAGGTCTAGAATTGGAGCTGAATCGTTGTTGTTGAATATGACTTTACCGTTGTAGCGGTCTTGATAGTTGCTCAACAGTTCCTTATTTTTCATCATGTGTGTGGAGCACCCCGAATCTAGATACCACACATGATGGATCTGCATATAAAATTTTATAGAGACCTAGGTATCCACTTATAAATGGTTCCTCTCGGATTAGCAGATTTAGTGGTCAAAGTTCGTTAACTTATGGTTCCTAAACAATTGTTGGGAGTAGTTTTAGGTACCCAAACCAACTTAGAGGTAGTTGGTTTAGGTGTTACCTCTTTAGGCAACTGGGCCTTTTTGACTTGTGTTGGCCTTGATAGTTTTTAGGAACCCATTGCTGGTGAACCTTACATGGTAAATTAATTTCAGCTCGGGCTAATGTCATGTCAGTCTTAGTCGAGGAGAATATCTTCTCTCTAGCTAGTCTTTTATGGTGTTTGGATGAGTGAACTTGGACTGGATATTTTAGGTGAGAGCAAGAGTGACTCGAGCTATAAGCTTGCTTATTAGCTAGATCTTGTCCCCTATGAGACTAAAACTCGCATTTGTCTTAGAATGATTGTTTTTATTTTTGGAAGTGGAGTCGATTTCAAAATTTGTGCTTTTAAAATTAAATAGATTTTAAAGCATATGTTGAAGCGAGGTGGAAACTGCTCTCTTTTTACGACGAGTGTCTTTATTTTTATGTATAGAAGGAAATTTTGAAAACAAGCATTTCCATCAATATTTTTCTTCTTTATTTCTAAGCTAGATACTGACTCCTTAGCATGCTTCGTCTCTTTTATTACTCTACCCGTGGATGTAGTAGAAAAAGAATTACTAAATGACCTTTTTGCTTTCGAAACATTTAAAGACACTTTTCTTCCTTGACGTTTTTTAAAGACGCGTTTTTGCTTTCGAAACATTTTGACATATTTTGTAAACAAAGGGAGAATTATTCTTAAATTTGGGCTTGTTCTCGATTAATGACTTTTCTTTTAAAATTAAATCAGGACAAGGTTTTGAAACATTAGTTAAAACTGAGGAATTTTTTAGACTGGAAATTTCCAATAGAAGCACATTCTTTTCTACTTCAAATTCTTTCTTTCTGATTCTAAGGAGGAGTTTAAATCAACTATTTTCTTAACAATAGCAGAAATATAACAAAAAGTGGAATTTTTAGAATGATCAGTATTTTCTTCCTCAACTTTAGGAATATCTTCTAAAGGATGTAATGAATTATAGTCAGTAGACAGATATATCTCCCGCGTTTTGTAACTTTTATTCAAATCAGTGTGTAATTAAAGTGGATTGAGTCATAGTTTTGGCTTTTCTTTTGGATTCTTCTAAGGAATTTATTTCTGAAGCGTTAGTAAAAGCCATTAAAGAAGTAGTCCTAAACCCATGTACTTGAAATCATATAATTGTTTCCAATAAAAGCGCATTCTTTGATTGTAGAACACGACGTTGATATCCATCTCATCCAAATCCTTGTTCTGACGAATTACATGGATATTTTCTTCCACTCCGGATAAAGAGATGATAGAAATATGATGTTTACCTACATATTTGTCTTGAAGATTTCTATTTTCCTCATCTCGTTCAGTAGAGTCAGGTAGCGCTGATAGATGTCGTATAGATTTTCCTACGTCTTAGCCTTGAAAGAGTCGTAGGTTGTGAGTATGTTTGCTTTCTTCGCCTTTACTCCGAATTCGGTTCTTTGCATCATTTTTGTGAAGCTCATCCCACATTGCCTTAGCACTTGATAGACTATCTATTTGCATATAGATGTCATTTTGGATGCCTTGCATCAGGAAAGTTTTGGCTCCTAAGTCAGCCTTAGCTTTTTATATCTCCCCTTCAGAGTATTCACTAGGAATTTTAAGTCTACTAGTGGCTGAAATGGGGGGGGGGTTATTTGTGGCATCGCCTTCTTGAATAAGCTAGAATTGAATGGGTCCTTCTTGGAGAGAAGCTAGTAGATTCGAAGTTTCATCCTTAGTCTCCAAGAAATTCATAAAGCGGCTTTTTCATACGATTTATTCGCCTCTTCTGAGAATTGGGGGATGGACATCGTTTTTAAGAGAGTAAGTGAAGAGAATTTAGAATTGTGCTTTGTTATTTTATTATCGTCGTAATTAGGGGCGTAATTAGTAAGTTTTGATAGTGGAGGACAAAATAGTAAATATACCATGTAAATATGTATAAATACAATGTACACTATCAAAATCAGAAGACAAGTTTATTTTTCAGAAAAACACAAGCATTGAATTAACATTCTAAGAAAGACATAGTAATCGAGAAACTCTCTCTCTCAAGATCTTCAATGAAGATATTCGACCGAAGGTATATTGTGAGATTTATCATTCGAATATCTAGAATTCATGCTTAGATCGATCGGTAGTTGATAAAATAGGACCTAACTATTGATATCAGAGCAGATCGTGATTGATTTTTGGATTGACTTCGCGATTTTAAGATCAAAATAATTTTCCAGATATTTCGATCGAAAAAAAAAACTTACGTGACTTGTATTTGATCAATATGCTTAATTGTGCGAATTTTATTGATGATGTTGCTGATTAAGTTATAGATTATATGTTAGGAATGATTTACGTACTGATTTCAATCGCTTAGAACGACATATAAATTCAGATTTTCGATTTAGATCGATATTTGCGTTTGCGATTAAGTTTTGATTCCGATTTGATTTTCTTAATAATCGATATATTTTGCTGAAAAACATGGTTGATCTTGTGTTTGTTCATAATCAGAACTAAGAAACGAGTGATTATCAGGAATTTCAGCACCTAACGTGAACATCTCGGTTGAATCTGGAATTTTCACTGTTACATTGAACTTGGTTGTTCTACGGTCGGTTTTTCGATCGAAAAACTTTGCTCGAAAATTATTTTTCGAATAAGTTTGCAGCCGAGAAATTTTTCGATAACAAACACTGTTCTCGTGTGTTTTACTCAAATATAAGACTCGAAAAACATTATTTCGATAATTAGTTTTTCGATTCATATATTAATATCTTTTTCGAGCGTAATAAAGCATATTATTCTTCGAGGGATACTGTTTTTGCTAAATAAATATTTAATTTTGACACGAAAAACTTGTCATAGTAAAACAAGTTTTTCGATCACAAGATTTTCGATCATTTAAATTTTCGAGTAAAAATTTAGCGAAAACTTATTTCGATCGAATAATTCACACTGGAAAAAAAAATTTTAGTCAACAATTTGAGTCAAATTTCACGAAAATACTTTTTTTCGATCACTCTTAATTTTTCAGTTACAAATTTTTCGATAAAGGTTTTTGAGATCAACAATTATTCGAAAAACTAATTTTCGCCATGATATTTACTCTGCAAAACTCTTACGTTCGAAAATTAATTTTCGATAAATACAACGAAAAACTTATACAATCGAAAATCTTTTTCGACCGTAGGTTCAAATTTTTTTAATCGAAAACTTTATTGTTCGAAAAACTTTTCGATCACTGCTCAAACGCACACACATTTTACACTATTTTGAAAGAAATCAAAATTCATAATTTTCAAAACCTACGAAAAATATTTGTCTCCGAATTATCTTCTACGATACTAAAAAATTTTGATCTTAAAAAATCAAAATTCTTTAGTAAAATTTTGAAGTATCAATTCTCATATCTAATATTTTTCAAAATCAAAACAATTTCTCTTTAACAACCGAAAAATAGGTACGAAAAAGAAATTGTTTAAAGTACGAATCAAACATTACTAACGAAGTTTGTCACTTGTGAAGCATTTTCATTACAATTCCAAACATTCACGAAGATCCAACCAATCAACTACAAATGGATGCTTACTCACTCGGAAAAGACGTCCGCCCTCCAATTGTTCGAAGAGGTGAATACAGAGTATGGAAAAGCCGGTTCATGAACTTCTTAGAAACGAAAGATCAAGCCACAAATTTGATCGCTTCACTTCAAGAAAGACCAGCTCAATTTTGGCTCATCCAAGAAGGCGATGCCACCAATAATCCTCCCACTCCCGCCTCACTAAGACTCAAAATTCCTAGTGAATACACCGAGGGGGAGCGATTAAGAGCAAAAGCGGATTTAGTAGCCAAAACTTTCCTAATGCAAGGAATTCCTAACGACATCTATATGCAAATAGATAGTCTATCTAGTGCAAATCTATGTGGGACGAGCTCCACAAGATGATGCAACGGACCGAAGTTGGAGTCAAAACCAAAAAGCAAACATTCTAACCGCTTACGACTCATTCAAACCAAGGCAGAGGAAACCATTTATGAACTCTATCAACGCTATCTAACTCTTCTTAATGAGATGAGGAATACAGATATCTTCAAGACCAACATGGAGGTCAACATCCGATTTCTTTCTTCTCTTCAACCGGAGTGAAAGAAAATATCCATGCAAATCCGTCAAAATAAGGATTTGGACGAAATGGGTATCCACGATGTCTTTGATAATCTTGCCCAACACGATGAAGATATCAGCGAGTTACAAAAATAACTTAAGGGCAAGCAGATCGACGATTTTATAGCTATTGTTTCTGAAAGAAAAACAAGTCGATCTCGCAAAGATAAAAGCATCAAGTTGCCATGTTCTTCAGAAGATGAAGACGAATCTGAATTGGACTCCGAACCCGATATGAAGGAGTTCAAGATCAAACAGTTGGCTCTCATTTCTAAAATGATGAGCAAAACGTTTTATAAAAAGAAATCCTCTTTCTTGGCAAATAGACTTCGGACATAAAGCTCCAAGCACAAGGAAAGACCGGCCGAGTCCTTAGAATCTAAAAACGCCAAAGAACCACAAAAGTGCTATAATTGTGGTAAGATAGGGCACTTCGCCAGAGAATGCAAACTTCCCAATAAAAAGGACGCCAACTACTACTCCAAAAAATTCCAACTCACTAAACAAAAAGAGGCTGCAGTAGCACTGATGGCCGAACAAGAGCATTGGCTGGAAGACACCACAGATTCTGAAGACAAAAATCTTGCTCTAATGACATACCTCGAAGACGCCTCAAATGATAACTGTTCAAGAAGGCCTGACGACGACGACGATAAAGCATCCTCTTCATCACAAGAGGTAACGATGCCTAATTCACAAATTACAAAACATGTTAGAATCATTACAGATTAAGTACTCTAACATGCAAAATGAGCGGAAAAGAACTAGGGAATTAGAAGAGAGACTAGCTCTTAGTGAAAACAATTTCCAAAAGCAATTAGATAAGAAAATTCATCTAGAAATTCTCTTATCTAACGCTAAGGAAAAATATTTAGTCTTGAATTAACCTTAGCTAGCTCTGAGACTAGAGTCAATGATCTTAATACGACTCTTATCGATTGTCAGAGAGATTTAGAAATTTCTAAAAATAATTTCAAAGAAATATCTGACGAACGTAAGAACTTTACTCAATGATTAAAACTTTAGATGATCTTCTAACGAAAAGGGGTCAAACGGATCAAACTATCTTTCTAAATCAACCTATTGATATAAAATTTTATAATCCTAAAGAAGGCTTAGGTTTTAACAATCGTTGTAACTTGAAAAAGGTCAATGTTAAACAATTATATGATATCAAGTACATGGGATTAGGTTTAACTTCTCTAATGGCCTTTACTAATTATTCAGAAATAAATGCCTTAGAAGAATCTAAACGAAAAGCCACATATAGGACTGATTCCCTTTGACTACACTGACTTGAATAATAGTTACAAGACAAGGGATCTCAATTTGTCTAGTGATTATAATTCATTATTTTCCTTAGAAGATCTTTCTAAAGATAAGGAAGAAAATATTGATCATTTTCAAAGTTCTTGTTAGTCCGATTACGCACTCAAGAGAGGATCAAAGGCTTAAAAATGATAAAGTTCTTAAAACACCTTCAGTGTGTGTTTGTGTGTGTGTGCCGAAATTAAGAACTTACTTTTAAGAATTATACTTGACCAACCCTAATTAGGGTTAATGGGATGCCTTATATACCACATGAGTTGGTATATTAAGGCTTGGGACTCAAACAATAAAATATTTACAATTTGACCCCAAATACAATAAATTAACTAATATTGACCCAAAACTCAAATACTAACTAAGGACACTACAATTAATTCCTAACATTCTCCCCCTTAGTGTCCTTTCTTCGTCTTTGTCTGTTTCTTTGAGCCTTTGGGTCGTTGCTGGGCGTACACGGAGTTCCGTAGTCCAAGCTTGTGCTCGTACGTCCTTATTTCCCTCCGGAACGAAAGCCTTTCTTGTATGTTGTTCAGCATATTCAGTATCTTGGCTTTTGTGTCCGGTCCTTCACCTTCCATCTTATCCAGTATGCTCCTCAACTTCTCTCGTATGATGAGGAGCGTTCCGTCGGAGAATTTTGGTATCTCCGATGTCTTCAATATTCGCTTTTCTCCCTTGTAGTTGATGTAGACCACCGCTGGATCTTCACTTTCGAACACGTGGCCTTCACCATATTCAACTTGTTCAGGGAGCTCGAATGATGGTTTGGTGAGGTTGACCTTTCTGACATTTGACTCCAGTGCTAGCTGCAGGTCGTGCGTCGCTCCGTACTTGATTTGTCGGAGCATGAACCTTTTGATCGTCATGTATCCTAATTTGACGTCCTGGTCCTGCAGCGTTCCCACGTATCGGTAGCTTCCAATCATCTGTGAGATGTCTTCAGCTCTGATGTACGGGAAGTCAGCCTCTGTCAAGGTCTCTCTTGTACCGTCTTCCCTCACTACGTGGTAGACGCTTAGTAGGAAGGTCCCGAGCCGATCTATTCCAACTCTTTCTACGGCTTGTATTCGGGGCCTCTGCTTTTCCTCTCGCCTGAGAGCAGCCAGATCATTTCCTTTCCCTAAGAACATATGAAGACGTCTTAGGGAAAGAAGGTAGAGATTGGCTCTGCGCTCTGACAGGTGCGTCATCCCACGTAGCTCCAGCTCGTTCAATTTGACGAGCTGATCCTCTTTACGCCAGATTCTTTTCCTTATCTCTTCTTGGTATGGAACTAAGATTCTGACGTTTTGCCACGGAAGATCGACCGTTGCCCCGATCTTTGACATGAGAAGTGGAGCATCCTCATTTTGGACTTGATGTTTGAGTAGTTCCGGTAGATCGGGGAGGTCACTTTGCAGATCTTCCAGCTCCTCATCTTCATGGACTTTCACCAGGCTTATCGACGCCTTTTCGAGGAATAGTCTGGCGTTTTCTCGAAATCTGGCTTCGAGCTGGAGGTCCATCGGTTGCTTCAGCCATCCTTCTTCAAATATATATTTCTCTACCACATCATGTGGATTGTAGAGTTGGCTGATTTCTTCCGAGATTTGGAGGTCAATAGATGTGGCTTGAGGTGGACTTTGTCGGTAGAAGGTTCTTGGTGAGCTAAGGCTTATAGTGACTGGAGTGGGTGTCGAAAGGGAAAGTGTATTGGAGATCTCTTGTGTATTTTGTTCGGTTGTGGTTGAGATCTCCATGGTAGGGAATATTATTGTGGTGCTGGAGACTTGTTTTGTTTTGCATTTTGAGCTTGAGGTATCCAGCGGGTTGGATTCTTGGACTGTTTTGGTTGTTGGCTGCTGCTGGTGAGGGGATTCGACTCCACGCTGTCGGTTCCCCCTCGGGACGGTCCTCGTCTTCAGGGTCGTCCCGCGATCCAGATAGGCCCCCGGCTTGTGTTCGGCAGCTGGTGGGGTCAATCAGCCTCTGGATTTCTTTCTCCTTCGGTGTCAGGTGTGGCGCCGACCGGATACGTGCCAAAAGAATGTTGAAGAGTTCTTCAATGGGCACGTCCCACGGTCCTTCTTCTGGTTGTGTGAGTGAAGGAAAAGCAGCAGCTGTCTCGTGTGTGACTGGAGTCTTGCCTTTGTCTTGTCTTGATGTTTCGATCATGGCCCGGACTTTTTCCACTAGTTCGTCGCCAAAAGATCGTAGCCGAGACTCCGTCACAAACGGATCGGGAAATAAAACGGAGCCACTGAGGCGTGCCGTTGTCGCGACGTCAGAGTAGATTTCTGACGTGCCGCCCACTGTAGTGGGTCTTCCGGGGCCACCAAGGCACACCGGTGGCAACGGTGCTAAGACAAACTCAGACCGTTGGCCCGAGACGACTGGTGGGATGTTGATCGTTTCGGGGCTTCCGCTCAGTCCCTCGGAGATTAACCCCAGAGTGACGTCAGAGAGCGTTCTGTCTAAGTCTGGAAGACTTAGAGGTGCGGAAAATAGTGTATGTGTCCTAGAAATGGAAAAAATTTTAGTTGGTGCGGACACTAGACCTGTGATCAAGGAGGGCGCAGTCGGAGGAAGTGAACTGCTTAATTCAACATCTATTGCCTCCGAATAAGGCAATGATGGTTGTCGTGGCTCCTCCGGTGCTATTGAGACGGTCGTCTGTTGGGAGACGACCGAATGGGTTGGAAGGGTTATTTGCGTGCTTGGGCCTGATGGCACGACTGCTACTCGGGAGACGATCGTGTCGTCTCCTGTTCCTACGGGTTCGGCCCGGCTTTGTAGTGGGTTAGAGGACTGAGGAGGTCGATCATGTTTTTGTTTGGTGCGACGCTCCTGTATGCGTCTTACGTCTTCCCCTCGTTTTGTTTTTCGTGAGGAACGAGGAGGGGAAGCGGCGCTTCCTAGACCTAACTGAGGCTGGGGTAGGCTAATTCCCGGGGTAGGTTCGACTGGGTTTTGTCGAACCATAGGAGTGTCTTCAAGGGTGATGGATTGGAGGTACCTCGCTACTATTGGGTTGGAAGGATTAGCGATTTGTAGGAGGTGGTCAGGGATCCGCATCGACTCGAGATCAAATTTGGATTTGGAAGAATGGAGGGATGCTAGCTTGGGAATTTGGTATCCCTCCGATCTCGGTCGACGGGTTATCTCGGGGTGTAGGTCTTGAAAGTGGGTTATTATCACTGGAAACCACCGAAGGTAGGGAAGGACTTGTCGGGTTTTATTTTTGGTGGATAAGTCCCTTCGGCGGAGTTGGTCAAGGATATCGGCCCAGATCAACTGCACGATGTCATAATTTTATTAAAGATGACACCGTGGAAGATGATCATAATGTTGCGGTTACAGCGATCTGGGCCTGAGTGCTTGGGTGATAGGCATTTGTTTATTATGAGAAAGAGTGTGCGCCAAGGTTGTGGAATGTCCTTGGCGCAGAAATCGGGTAGGTGTAGGGATTTATGGATGTCTGGGCGATATCCCATTAGGAGGAAGTCGGTTTTCAATTCTTCCTCCGTGGGTGGTGGGTTATATTAGGCTGTGAGGTAGGTTTAAGATACGGCGTAGTATGGATGGGGTGAAGATTATGGGTGTTTGGTCTATTTGTGAGGTAAGTGAGGTTGGAGGGGTTTTTGAAGTTGATGGTTGTAGGTTGGCCCATAGCTGTTGTGCGTATACTTCTGGGGCCGATTCCGTAATGGTGAGGGCGGTGTGTAGAGGATGGTGACGAAGGATTTCGAGTATTATCGGTGCGGGGACCGTGATGTTGTCAAAGTCAATGGCCGGGTTGTTGGGTAGTTTAGTGGCCCATTGACTTTGAGGAAAGACTTCGTCAATTTGTCTCAACATGTTTATGTAATCTGCTAAGAAGAAAACACAGAAAATTGTTAGACTAGGCAGAGTAGATAAAAATGTTACTTAGAAAAAATTTCGGACTTGAAAAATTTTATATGAAAGTGCCCGAAATTTGCTTAAGTAAATAAGATTATACTTTTGAAATACAAGCGGCGAAGTTCACAAATTCGGCTAAGAGTACATTGAAAAGTTTAAAACTCGAAGTTTGATTTGGCCGAATTTGGATTTGAAAAGTTTTGTTCGCCGAATTTGATGAAGTTCGGGTTATGAGGATTTGAAATTTTTGTTCGCCGAATTGTAATGAAGTTCGGGTAAGTGAAAATTAAATCGAATTTGTTATCATCATTCATCAAATTCGGGTGCTTGTCTTTAAAATTGAATTTGCCGAAATTGACAAATTCGGGCGATGGAATTCGACTGTGAGGAGTCGGGGTACAGTAGAAATTCGCCGAATTTCGAGTGAACAGTAGAAATTCGCCGAATTTCGAGTGAACAGTAGAAATTCGCCGAATTTCTTGTAGATAGAATTTCGCCGAATTTGAATTGGAAAATTGACAAGGAATTTGGATTGAAAAGCAGAAATTCGGATGAAAATTTAAATTTTACCCGAATTTCGCCCGAAACCTAAAAATTAAAATAGGTCGATTCCATCGGGATTTGGATGAAATTTTGGCAAATAAATTGCAGATTCGGGGTCGCCATTACCTTCTGTAGTAAAATCGAAGTTGAAGAGATTTGATTTGAAGTTTTGTGTTTGCGCGAATTTAAATTCGAGAGTAAATTTTCTGAAATTCGGGCGTTAACTTGTAAATTTAGGGTAAATAATGAAATTCGGGCGAGTAGTGAGATAAATAGGGGTTACTGTGCAAAAGTTCGGGTGAATGAAATTCGGCATGTTAAAATTGAGTTTCGCCGAAATTCGTTCTGATTAAGTGAAAATTATATGAAATTCGGCGATCGAAATTAGTATTGACCAAAAGTGACCCCGAATTTGAAATTCGGCGAGTGAAATTGAAATTGGCCGAATTTCTTCACTGTTAGTCCAAAATTGGACTTCCGAAATTTTATATTATGTCAAAGAGCTCCCCCTCAATAAAATGATATATACTCCCCCGTAATAAAAATAAGCTCCCCCTTAATAAAAATGAAATATGCTCCCCCTTAATAAATATGAAATATGAACTCCCCCTTAATGAAAATGAAATATGCTCCCCCTTAATAAATATGAAATATGAACTACCCTTTTAAAATTTGCATGTAGAATTAATTTGTCTACTAAATAAAAGGTCATGAGGCACTATAGGTCAGTGTTGAAAATTCAACATGCCCAACTTAGAAACTAGGAAATGGAATCGTTTTTCATCCAGAGCCTTTGTAAATAAATCTGCAAGTTGAAGTTCTGTACTTACAAAATACATATCGATAGTGCCCTTTTCAACATGATCTTTTATAAAGTGATAACGAAGATCTATGTGTTTAGTGCGAGAGTGATGGACAGGGTTACATGTGATAGCAATTGCGCTCTTTGAGTCACTATATATGGGTATATGATTAAGATCGAACCCATAATCTCGTAGTTGCGTACGCATCCACAAGATTTGAGAGCAACAGCTTGCTGCAGCTACATATTCTGCTTCAGCAGTTGAGGTAGAGACACAATTTTGTTTCTTAGATGACCAACTAATTAGTTTGTCTCCCAGAAATTGTGCTCCACCCGAGGTGCTTTTTCTGTCCATCTTGCACCCTGCATAGTCGGCATCAGAATATCCGACGAGATTATACCCGGAACCTTTGGGATACCAAAGTCCGAGATTAGGTGTTCCTTTGAGATATTTCATGATTCTCTTCACGGCTATGAGGTGCGATTCTTTGGGATTAGCTTGGAATCGGGCACATAGACATGTCGAGAACATGATATCCGGTCTACTAGCTGTCAAGTAAAGTAATGAACCTATAATTCCTCTATAAAGGGTTGGATTGACTGGTTTCCCAAGAGGATCCGAGTCAAGTTGGCATGAGGGGGACATAGGGGTACTTTTTGTAGTACAATTTTCCATGTCAAACTTTTTCAAGATGTCATGGATATATTTGGTTTGACTTATGAAAATTGCGTCCGAAAGTTGCTTGACTTGTAAACCCAAGAAAAAGTTGAGTTCACCCATCATGCTCATTTCGAACTTAGTTTTCATAAGTTCTCCAAATTGGTCACACAGCTTTAAATTAGTAGATCCGAAAATAATATCATCTACATAGATTTGGACTAAGAGAATATCTTTACGTGTGCGTTGGATGAAAAGGGTTGTGTCAATTTTTCCTTTTTCGAAGCCTGACTTGACCAAAAAGTCAGAAAGAACATCATACCAAGCTCGAGGGGCTTGTTTGAGTCCGTATAAGGCTTTATCTAGCTTGTAGACATAGTCAGGGTGAGTTGAGCTCACGAATCCTTCGGGCTGTTCCACATAAACTTCTTCTTTCAAGACTCCGTTAAGAAACGCAGTCTTGACATCCATTTGGAATACGGTGAAGTTTTTATGGGCAGCATAAGCAAGGAATAACCTAATGGCTTCGAGTCGAGCTACGGGGGCGAAGGTTTCATCGTAATCAATTCCTTCTTGTTGATTATACCCCTTAGCTACGAGTCGAGCTTTGTTTCTTATTACTATCCCATTTTCATCCTTCTTATTCTTGAAAACCCATTTGGTACCAATAATGGTTTTGCCAAGGGGTTTCGGGATTAGTCTCCAGACCTGTAATCTATCGAACTGATTTATCTCTTCTTGCATTGCAATAATCCAATCAGGATCTTCCAATGCTTGTTTGGCTCTTTTAGGTTCTATTTGGCTCAAAAAGCAGGTAAATAGTCCTTCGTGAGTAGTTGAGGATCTAGTGCTTATTCCTTGGAGAGGGTCTCCAATAATTTGTTCTACGGGATGAGCACGTGTCCACTTTCTTTCATGAGGAAGTGGTTGAGAGGTTGTCTCGTTTATTGTGGACGCGATTTCATTTTCCGTAGAAATGGAGACCTCAACGGGAGGGTTTGTCTCATTTTCTAAGGTCTCTTCGGAAGAGTCGTTTTCAACAGACACTTCGATTCCTAAATCATTGGTGACATCTAATTCTGGTTCTTGTGAAGTTTCACAGTTCACTATTGGTTCTACCATATGTGGACTGCTTGTGTCACCATCTTGGATGGATTGTCGTGAGACTAATTGTTGACATGGGTTAGAGTAAATTTTCTCAAAAAGGATACTTAATTCCATGTCCATGTCTTTTGATCAACACTCTAATAAGTCCGGGTTCTGGACTGATTTGTTCAGAAGCCATTAAGGGTGTTTCATTGAAGGTCACATTGGAGCTTTCCATGACCGTTCTCCGCTTCTTAAGGTAGACTCGATATGCTTTAGATTCTAGAGAATACCCAATGAAAGTTGCCTCTAATGCCTTAGCATCAAATTTTCCTCGGTTTTCCCTGTCATTTGCTACGTAGCAAATGCATCCGAAAACGCGAAGAAATCCTATATTGGGGATTCTTCCATTCAATATTTCATATGGAGTCTTTCCAAAGCGTTTGTGAATTATTGTCCTATTTTGGGTGAAGCAGGCAGTACTGACTGCTTCAGCCCATAGAAAGTGAGGAAGTTTAGAGTGAATAAGCATAGTCCTAGCAGCTTCAACTAGGGTCCTATTCCTCCTTTCTACGACTCCGTTTTGTTGAGGAGTTTTAGGAGCAGAGAAGTGTTGGGAGATCCCTAGGGATTGGTAGAATTCGCTCAGTAACTGATTTTTAAATTCAGTCCCATTATCTGAGCGAATTATACGAATTTGTAAGCCCGACAAATTCTGTGTCTTTTTCACAAAAGCAATTATGAAGTCAGGAGTTTCTGCCTTTGTTCTTAAAAATTTGGTCCAGGTGAACCTAGAAAAGTCATCCACTATTACTAGTACGTAACGTCGTCCATTTATGCTCTCAATTCTCATTGGTCCACAGAGGTCCATATGAAGAATCTCGAGTGGTCGTGAGGTTGAGGCAGTTTGTTTTGATTTGTGGGATGCTTTTCGCATTTTTCCTAACTCACATGCTGAGCAGAGATGCTCTTTGTGATATTTCAAGGCAGGCAATCCCTGTACAAGATTATCTCTTTGAAGTTGACTTAGAGTCTTGAAATTTAGGTGAGATAATCGTTGATGCCATAAATTGTTCTGTTGAAGAGATGCTTTACTCAACAGGCAAATGGCTCGGGATTGATGAACGGTTCTAAGATTGATGGTGTAAAGATTGGATTTTCTAGTTCCAGTGAGTAATGGTTTACCGTTACCACCATTTACACTACATCCTTCAGTATGGAAGTTGACCGTGAGTCCACGATCACAGAACTGTCCTATACTGAAAAGATTGTGGCTTAAGCCATCAACATATGAAACATCCTTAATTAAGAGATTTTGATGTATGATATCACCGTGACCCAGGATGGGAGCTGAGTGGTTGTTCCCGAATCGCACATTTCCACCAAATCTCTCTGTGTAGTTGCTCAGCAGTTCTTTTCTTCCGGTCATGTGTGTGGAGCAACCCGAGTCTAAGTACCACACATGACTTATCTGCAAGATAAGATTAAGCAGTGTTAGAGATCCCGTTTATTACGGGTCTTCTATCATTTGCAGAGGTTGAGGTGCATGCAAGATTGGGTGAATTGTGTACCGGGTTGGCTTGTATCTTTCCTGAGTTTTTCGGTACCCAAATTTTTGTTACCCCTAATGGAAAACAGAGCTTTGTGCATGCAGCAAGCACTGTTTTAACTACCCAGATTTGTTTGCAATCTTTTCCCTTAGCTTCAGCTCGGGTTTTCGATTGCTCAGATATTTTTGGATCTGTTTTGGTCACGTTTTTGGCCTTTTTCTCTAAAGCTTGAGCTTTAGTTTTTGTTTCAGTGAGAGTTGGCCTTCTGAATGTTCTAGCTACCTTTTCGTCAACTTTTAGGTTGGACGTTTTGGATGGTAGAACCGTTTTCGTGTGTGTTCCTGAAATCATATTTCTACGACGTATAAATTTAGCATTCATAGCTATACACCTATCGTAGGTAATATAATCACTGACAGTCTTAACAGAACTGGTTTTGGAAGAAATACGGGAATAAGCGGAAGCATTGTTCGAACTACATGAAGAAAGATTTCTAAATGTTTTTGGAAATAATTTTAAATCAGAAACACTAGTCAAATTTTGCTTCGTCTTTTTATCAAAGATTTTGGCATCCTTCTCTTGCGTTCCTGAATTTTTCTTCCCAGCAGTCTCTGTCCGTCTCAGATCTGTCATAGATGGTGAAGGGATGTTAGCTGTTGCTTGAATGATAATCTTCTTAGTTAGCCTATTCTTCATGGATGAGGAATCTATTGGTGTTATAATAACAGACTCCGACTTAGAAGATTTAGCGAGATCAGCATATGATTGATTTTCAAGTGAGGAAATTCTCTCAAGGAGTTTCTCCTTTTCAGCTTGAAATATTTTCCGTTCGAGCTCTATCGTGGATTGAATATTCTTGATCTTTTGGGGAATGTAAATTCTGCAAAGATCTGAGTTCTTTGAGCTAGATATTTCTGTCATGGCTGATCAGATTCAGAGGGAGGATGGGGAAACATTTGTAGATAGTCATTTGAAAGAGGAATTTCCCTAGTTCCATAACTATCGTTGATTTCCTTGTAATCCAAGGATATTTCGGCCTTGCTTTTGGTCTTGCGCTTTTCCTGTTCTAGGTTATCTTCTTCTTCAGATGATCTGAGAAAGGCTAACAAGCTAGGTATTCCTAGTCCTAGGTATGCAGCATTGTAAAGAGCAAGCGGCCGTTTATCAGTGGTTTGTTGGTTTGGCTTAAAGCCTAAGCCCTCACGTGGATTGTAAAATCTCGTGTCCTTAGGCTGATTCAAGAAAATCGTTTTGTCGGTTTGTCCCCTTTTCGTAAGGAGGTCCTCCAGACTTTTGATTTTGGAGTAAAGCTTCTTACGTTCCTCCATTAGAAGATTGTATTGATCTGTTTTACCAATACGCTCTTCTTCACTAATTCGCAGGCTAGTGGTTAATTGACTAATATTTGCATTCAGCATATTAGTCTCGGATTCAAGCTTCGAGATTTTCTCAGATGCATTTTCTAAATGACATCTGAGAGTTGCTTTTTCACCTAAGTGTTTGAGCACAGATTGATAATTTGTTGCGTTTTTCTTTTCCAGAGCTTCTAGTTTTTTCAAGTGTTCTAATGGAGAATTCTGGATATGCTCAAGCACGGTCAGTTTTGATGTCAGGGAAACTACTTTTTCTTCAGATTTTACTAGATTAGCTTCAGCTAATTCTAGTGATTTTTCTGAAGTAGCTAGTTTATTTTCTAGCTCAATGACCAAATTTTGTGTTTTGGCCAAGATGATGTCATTCGTGGCCATATCTTTATATGTAGACTTCCTACTTGAGCGTTCCTTTCGGAAGCTGTTCTTATTCTTAATTTTATGTCTGTAGAAGTCTATATTTTCTACCTCAATGTCCTCGGATGATTCAGTTTCGTCATTGCTCTCCGTCTCGGCTCCTTCTGCATCACCAGCTTCTTCTTCCACAAACGCCATTAGAGCCATGTTCTCGGGTTCATCCTCAGAAGTGTCATCGTACCATTCAGCTTGCTCCGCCAGCAGGGCTACGCCAGCTTTCTTCATTTTGGACAGTTTGAGCTTTTTGGCGTAGTAGTCTTCGTTCTTCTTCTTGGGAAGGAAACAGTCCCTGGCCCAATGTCCTGCCTTCCCACAATTATAGCATTTTGGAGGCTCAGGTAGGGATTTTTGTTCGGGCCGATGCGGAGTTTGTTGAGGTTGATGAGAAGATGAAACTCGTTGTTTGTTGGAAGAGGAGGAAGACTTCTTAAAGAATTTTCTGCCCATCATCTTAGTGATGAGGGCCATTTGTTTCTCGAATTCCTTTAGATCGGAATCCGATGAAGAGTCTGAGTTGTCTTCCTCAGATGAGCTTTCAAGTTTTACGGCCTTATCCTTTGTGGCGCGGGAAGGTTTCTTAGCTCTATTATCAGTTACTAAGGCTAGAGGATCTGCTGCTGATTTTCCTTTTGATTCCGCAGATTTTTGATGTACGTAGTCTGCATGTTGAGAGAGGCTCTCGAAAACGCAGTGGATGTCGATTTCATCAAGGTCTTTGTTCTGCCTGATTTGAGTGGCTATTTTCCTCCACTCTGGCTGCAGTGAGTTAAGGAATCTCACGTTCAATTCCATATTGGAGCGATGAACGTTCACCTTTCGCATCTCGTTGACTTGAGTCATAAACCGTCTATACGTGTCCTCTATGTCCTCCCCTTGCTTTGCTTTGAAGGTATCGTAGGCCGCGAGGGTGTTTGCCTTACGTGCTTTGATTCCCATTTCCGTCCCTTGCATCAGCTTATGGATCTCGTCCCACATTTCCTTAGCAGTGGTGAGGCTATCTACTTGCATGTAGATATCGTTGTGAATACCCTGGATGAGATAGTTGAGTGCAAGTCGATCTGCCTTGACCCTGTTCTTTTCTTCCATTGTGTAGCATGTGGGAGATTTTTTCTGAATGGATGGTAAGGTGGGAGGATTTGTTGTGGAATCACCCTCTATATTAACCCAATATGTTATGGGTCCTTCCGAGAGGGACTCTAGGATTTCGTTTCCTATGTCCTTGGAGCTAACGAAATTTACAAATCGGTTTCTCCATGCTGTGAACTCCCCCCTTTTCATTGTTAGAATTGGGGGTCTGTTATCGCTTCCGATTGCTATGAAATCCATGGATGTAGTTGAGTGCTTTTTAATGATCGTTCACGGTCGTGATCTGCAATCCTAAATGGTCAGTTTCGAAAAATAACGTCTAAGATTAACGTTAAGTTTGAATAAATTTTGGTTGGATAGAAATTGTGTTTAAGTGATCGACTTTTTATTTTAATTTGAAAGAGTAAAATTCGGGCACTTGTAGAGTTGTTGCCGAAATTTGAATTCTGAAATTCGGATGAAAAGACTTTGTCGAGAATTTTGAAATCAAAGGAAATCAAAATTCGGGTGACAAATATAAGTTCGCCGAAGTTCAGGATTAAATTAAGGTAGGAAAAATTTTATCGAAAATTACTTTCAAAATTCGGGTAAACTAAATTCAGTCGAGAATTAAAAAAAATCAAAATTCGGGTGACTTTCTGATAAAAGTTCGTCGAGAATTAAGAAATTCGGGTGACTTAAATCAAAACTTCGCCGAAAATTTTAAGTTGAAATTCGGGCAATCTTAATTTTAAAATTCGACCAAATTCGCCGTGAATTTTAAACAGTAGAAAGCAAATTCGGCGAATAAACTTAGCTTACTCAAATTCGGTCAATTTTCTGATCGAAAATTTTCTCAATTTCGGCGAATTTCAATTGAAATTCGGCAATATGAGTTAATTTTCGGGTTCAAGAACGAACTTCGAGCGAATAAACACTGTTCTAGAGAAACGCCCGAAATTTTTAGCAACTTTAAAACACACCAATTTCAATCGATTTCTCCCCAGAAATTTCTCAAACTTGACGAAAATTAATCTAAACGAGTTCCTAAACAAGCCAAGACTGATAATCAAGCATTTAAAGGTTTAAAAACATCAATAACAGCAAGATCTAACCCAAAATACTTGAAAAAAATCGAAAATAAAATTTGCTTAGTAAACTCTTTCGATCTTGACGAAATCAAACGAAATTGGTATAGATTTGCACAGATCGATCCGTGTCTTGCTCTGATACCACTTGTTAGTCCGATTACGCACTCAAGAGAGGATCAAAGGCTTAAAAATGATAAAGTTCTTAAAACACCTTCAGTGTGTGTTTGTGTGTGTGTGCCGAAATTAAGAACTTACTTTTTAAGAATTATGCTTGACCAACCCTAATTAGGGTTAATGGGATGCCTTATATACCACATGAGTTGGTATATTAAGGCTTGGGAGTCAAACAATAAAATATTTACAATTTGACCCCAAATTCAATAAATTAACTAATATTGACCCAAAACTCAAATACTAACTAAGGACACTACAATTAATTCCTAACAATTGTCAATGTAATCAAACATTGTTTTGCGTATTAATAAAGGCATTATTCATTTATTGGTTATATGAGTTCTTTACTAAGCATCGGGTAAAGCAATAAATGAATAAATCCAAATGTGTCGACTTGAGTCATTGTTCTCGATGGGTACGAGAGAGGAAGGCACCAGTGGACTCTTAACCTCGAACATAAAATGTCCATAAGCCTTAAGTTTCAGTTGGGAGCTGGAAAACCAATCATGGCTTATTTGTAGATGACTTACCATGTGCCGATATACCGCTTGGAAGCGGAAGTCATGACTTGTGATACGAGTTGAATCAAGGGATTGAATCGTTTAATGGATACTGACTCGCAGGTCGTACGATCAAACATGGCTTATTACTCAAGGAGTGTCAATGATCGACGACAAAACTATAGTAGTCTGCTTGAACCTTAGACCGAAAGGGGCTTTGACGGAGTTGACTTTGAAGTCTTGACTATCACTGGTTTCGCTAGATCCGATTTCCTATTGCATGGGTCAGCGGGACATATGCGGTCTTGATGGATATTTGTGATTGCCGGGCTTAGACCGCCGAGTACGGATTCACAGTCTCGCAATTAATCGAGGCAAGTGTCCTAGGAGAATGACGACGGGAAATTACAAAATCCTTGGCCAAGGTATTAAAGTAACTCATGTTAGACATGGAGGGTAGTTTGGTAATTTGCCTCGTGTCATTTTATCATAGTATCGAGTTTAGTGAGTTTGACAAATACCATGGCTCTCACACGATCGGGACACAACTGAAGGATTTGTACGTAGTACTATAATCTATAGTTAGGTTCTGGAATAAGACTAGTTCGAAATTCGTGCTCAAGTAGGGATCTGTCCGGTACTGCGGGATTGGCTAGGCACCTACCGCACTCTTGGATTCCTCCCTTGACGATTGAGTCGAACCTAGAGAGTCGGGCTTAAAAAGGATCATCAATGTGTACCGAGAAGGAGATATTGTGTTTTGGGCCTTAACGGGCCTCAGGTCGTTATGCCACGCCTTATTGGGCCTCGAGGTCATTAAGTGGACCGAAGTCGGACTTCATATGAAACTAACTTTAAGACTTAGGCTTGGCTAAGTGCTTAGAAAGACTTGAGGGAAGAATTGGAATTCAACCCTAAGCCGAGAAATTCGAAAAATGCCTTAAAGGGTATTTTCGTAATTTACAAATATGGTAATAAAAATATTTGGAATATTATTTATTAAAACTAAAATTCAAATTTATATTTTATATAAATTTCGAAATTTATTTACCATATTTAAAAGATATTTTAATATCTTAGTTAGTTTTCTATTTATAGTATGTTCATTTAATAGAATTTTGAATTCAATTAGGAGAGATATTTTGGCAAGAATATCTCTCATATTTAGGAACAAATATTTCGAGATTTTAGCCTTGTTTAGGGCTGAAAATTTCATCCTCCCCTACTATAAATAAGGGTGAGACCCTCGTCAAAGAAAGAAGACACGGGAAGAGAATCGACGCGAAATTTCTCGACCCGAGAATCGAAACACGAACACACAAACGCAAACCACTCTCCCGAGCGACGGATCAATTCTCTCTAGCCATCTTTGGAGAATCGAAACCGTGGTACACTGCGAGATCGGCGTGACGATCTAGACGATACCCAACACGACCGCGGCCGACGACGCAATCAACGAGGAGCTGCCACTCGCTTCAAAGGTAATCTCTCATGGGTATGACCCGCCCTATTACGTGTCAACGTGATTAGAGTTTTCGATCCGAGCTGCGAACGAACCCGGAAAAAATTTTATTCCTCACCGTATCCCGGGGCGTTGCTCTCGGGTACAAATCGGGTACCTTTCCCAACAAATTGCTGAGACGCTGATTCTTGAATTAAGTCCCGTTGTCAGTCCTGATTACATGGATTTTCTTTTGCAGGAGATTCTGAGTTGTATTCACAAAGCTTATTATCAAGTCTCCAGTCTCATCTTTTAGTTCGGAGATATCTTGTCCAGGTGTAGCGAGAATAATCGTTCTTGTTGATTGTAGTCTGTGATTTATATAAGTTTGTGAAGAGTTTGTGAAGAGTTTGTGAAGAGCTTTTTTATTTAGATGAGACAAGCGTTGATGCCATAAGCTATTCCTCTTGATTGTAGTCTGTGAGATGAGGCAAACAGCTGTTGAAGGTCGAACTGTTGTCAGATTGATAAGTGTAGAGATTTGATCTTCGTGATCATGTTAGAAGTTCTTGATTCTGACTATCAAAATTCTGCACTGACCAGCTAGAAACACCACTTGAAATCCTTTGTCTCAGAATTGTCCTATGCTGAACAGGTTGTGTTTAAGACCTTGGACGTAAGAGACATCTTTAATCGTCAGATTCGGCAGAAGAATGTCTCCAAAGCCGAGTATTGGAGTTGAATCATTGTTGCCAAATCGGACTTTTCAGTTGTAACGGTCTTGGTAGTTGCTCAACACTTCTTGCTTTCCCGTCATGTGTGTGGAGCAACCAGAATCTAAATACCACACATGATGGATCTGCATAGAAAGAGGTTAGAGAGATTTGGGTACCCACTTTTGAATGGGTCCTCTCGGATTAGCAATTATGATAAGTAAGGTTTGGTCATCTTTGGTTCCTAAATTATTGGAATGCGTAGGTACCCAAACCAACTTAGAAGTCGTTGATTTAAGTGGTACTTCTTTAGGCAACTTGGCCTTATTGGCTTGTGTTGGCCTAGGTGGTGTTTTAGGAACCCAGTGAGGTTGAACCTTACATGGGAGGTTAATTTCAGCGCGAACAAATGACTGATTTGTCTTATTGCTTGAGAAAATCTTTTCTCTAGCTAGTCTCCTAAGGTGTTTAGCTGAATGTACGTGGACTGGGTACCTTAGGTGAGGACAATAATGTATAGAGCTATAAGCTTTCTTAATAGCTGGATCTTGTTTCCTACGAGACTTAAGAGTTGCATTTGTTTTAGAATGATTGTTTTAAATTTTTGAAGTAGAGCCGATTTCAAAATTTGTGCTTTCAAAATTAATACGTTTTAACACATAAGTGGAAGCAACAACATTAAAGTTTGAAACGGCTGTCTTCTTGCGAGTGTCCATAGTTTTTATTATAGAAGAAATTTTTTAAAATACGACATTTCTATCATTTTTCTTCTGTAATTCTATCCTAGGCACTCTTTCCTTTGCATGCTTCACCTCTTTTTCTACTCTACCTATGGATGGAGTAGAAAAAGAGTTAGAAAAAGTCTCTTTCCTTTTTGAAGCATTTAAGGATTCATTTTCTCCCTTTACTATTTTTAAAGAAGATTTATCTTCTTTTAAAATATTTTGAAAAAAATTGAGGTGTTTTCTTAGATGTAATCTTGTCCTTAATTAATGATTTTTCTTTCAAAGTAAAATCAGGACAAGTTTTTAAAGTAGAGGAAGTTTTGAGATTAGAAATCTCCAATAAAAGCTCATTCTTTTCAGCTTTGAAATTCCTTTTTTCTATTTTTAAGGAAGCGTTTAAATCAGCTATTTTCTTAATAATAGCTGGAATATAACATAAAGTAGAACTTTGAAAATGATCAATATTTTCTTCTTATCTTTAGAAAAATCTTCTAGGGGATATAATGAATTATAATCACTAGACAAGTTGATATCCCTTGTCTTGTAACTATTATTCAAGTCGGTGTAGTCAAAGGAAATGTCAGTCCTATTTGTGGCTTTTCTTTTAGAGTCTTCTAATGCCATTAGAGTAGTTAAACCTAATCCCATGTACTTGATATCATATAATTGTTTAACATTGACCTTTTTCAAGTTACAGTGATTGTTAAAACCTAAGCCTTCTTTAGGATTATAAAATTCTATATCAAGAGGTTGATTTAGAAAGATAGTTTGATCCGTTTGACCCCTTTTTGTTAGAAGATCATCTAAAGTTTTAATCCTTGAGTAAAGTTTCTTACGTTCGTCAGAGATTTCTTTGAAATTATTTTTAGAAATTTCTAAATCTCTCTGACAATCGATAAGAGTCGTATTAAGGTCCTTGACTTTAGTCTCAAAGGTAGCTATGGTTCATTGAAGACTAGATACTTTTTCCTTAGCGTTAGATAAGAGAATTTCTAAATGAATTTTCTTATCTAATTGCTTTTGGAAATTGTTTTCACTATGAGCTAGTCTCTCTTCTAATTCCTTAGTTCTTTTCCGCTCATTTTTCATGTTAGAGTACTTAATCAGTAATGATTCTAACATGTTTAATAATGTGGAATGAGACATTGTTACCTCTTGTGATGAAGAGGATGCTTTATCGTCGTCGTCGTCAGGCCTTCTTGAAGAGTTATCATTTGAGGCGTCTTCGAGGTATGCCATTAGAGCGAGATTTTCGTCTTCAGAATGTGTGGTGTCTTCCAGCCAATGCTCTTGTTCGGCCATCAGTGCTACTCTAGCCTCTTTTTGTTTAGTGAGTTGGAATTTTTTGGAGTAGTAGTTGGCGTCCTTTTTCTTGGGAAGTTTGCATTCTCTGGCGAAGTGCCCTATCTTACCACAATTATAGCACCTTTGTGGTTCTTTGGCGTTTTTAGATTCTGAGGACTCGGCCAGTCTTTCCATCTGCTTGGAGCTCGATGTCCGAAGTCTATTTGCCGAGGAAGAGGATTTCTTTTTGTAAAACTTTTTGATCATCATTTTAGGAAATGAGAGCCAACTGTTTCTTGAACTCCTTCATATCGGGTTCGGATCAGATTTCTTCATCTTCTGAAGAACTTGGCAACTTGATGTTTTTATCTTTGCGAGATCGACTTGTTTTTCTTTCCGAAACAAGAGCTATAGAATCATCGATCTGCTTGCCTTTAAGTTCTTTTTGTATATCGCTTATATCTTCCTCGTGTTGGGCGAGATTATCAAAGACAGCGTGGATATCCATTTAGTCAAAATCCTTATTTTGACGGATTTGTATGGATATTTTCTTCCACTCCGGTTGAAGAGAAGAAAGAAATCGGATGTTGACCTCCATGTTGGTCTTGAAGATATATATTTTCCTCATCTCATTAAGAAGAGTTAGATAGCGTTGATAGAGTTCATAAACGGTTTCCTTTGCATTGGCTTTGAATGAGTCGTAAGCGGTTAGAATATTCGCTTTCTTGGCTTTGACTCCAACTTCGGTTCTTTGCATCATTTTGTGGAGTTCGTCCCACATAGCTTTTGCACTTGATAGACTATCTATTTGCCTATAGATGTCGTTAGGAATTCCTTGCATTAGGAAACTTTTGGCTCCTAAATCTGCTTTTGCTCTTAATCGCTCCCCCTCGGTGTATTTACTAGGAATTTTGAGTCTTCGTGAGGCGGGAATGAGAGGATTATTGGTGGCATCGCCTTCTTGGATGAGCCAAAATTGAGCGGGACCTTCTTGAAGAGAAGCTATCAAATTTGTAGCTTGCTCTTTTGTTTCCAAGAAGTTCATGAATTGGCTTCTCCATACGGTGTATTCGCCTCTTCGTAGAATTGGAGGGCGGACGTCGTTTCCGAGCGAGTAAGCATCAATTTGGAGTTGATTGGTTGGATCTTCATGAAAGTTTGGAATTGTAATGAAAAGTGCTTCGCAAGTGACAAACTTCGTTAGTAATATTTGATTCGTACTTTAAACAATTTCCCTTTCGTACCTATTTTTCGGTTGTTAAAGAGAAATTATTTTGATTTCGAAAAAATATTTGATATGAGAATTGATACTTCAAAATTTTGCTAAAGAATTTTGATTTTAAGATCGAAAATTTTTTGTATCATAGAACATAATTCGGGCACAAATATTTTTCGTAAGTTTTGAAAATTACGAAATTTGATTTCTTTCAAAATAGTGAAAATGTGTGTGTGTTTGAGCAGTGACCGAAATGTTTTTCGAACAACAAAGTTTTCGATAAAAAAAAATTCGAACCTATGATCGAAAAAGATTTCGATTGTATAAGTTTTTCGTTGTATTTATCGAAAATTATTTTTCGAACGTAAGTGTCTTGCAGAGTAAATTTCCTGTCGAAAAAATAGTTTGTCGAATATTTGTTGGTCTCAAACACTTTTATCGAAAATTTGTAATCGAAAAATTAAGAGTGATCGAAAATTTTTGTTAAATTTGACTCAAAGTTTTTCGAGTGTGAATTATTCGATCGAAATATGTTTTCGCTAAATTATTTTACTCGAAAATTTAGATGATCGAAAATCATGAGATCAAAAACTTGTTTTACTATTACAAGTTTTCGAGTCAATATTAGATATTTATTTAGCGAAAACAGTATCCGTCGAAAAAAAAATACGCTTTATTTACGCTCGAAAATGATACTTATATATGAATCGAATAACTAATTATCGAAATAATGTCTTTCAAGTCTTATATTTGAGTAAAATACACGAGAACAGTGTATGTCATCGAAAAATTTCTCGGCTGCAAACTTATTCGAAAATTAATTTTCGAGCCAAGTTTTTCGATCGAAAATCCGATTGAAGAACAACAAAAGTTCAATGTAACAGTGAAAATTCCAGATTCAACCAAGATGTTCAAGTTAGGTGATGAAATTCTGGATAATCACTCGTTTCTTCGTTCTTAATAGGAGCAAACACAAGATTAACCACGTTTTACAACAAAATATATCAAATAATACGAAAATCAAATCGAAATCAAAAGTTAATCGGAAACTCAAATATCGATCTAAATCGAAAATCTGATGTAATATGACGTTTTAAGCGATTGAAATCAGTACGTAAATCATTCCTAACATATAATCTATCACTTAATCAGCAAGATCATCAACAAATTCGCAAACATAAATCATATTGATTAAAATACAAGTCACGTAAGTTTTTCGATCGAAAAATCTGGAAAATTATTTTGATCTTAAAATCGCGAATTTAATCCAAAATCAATCACGATCTGCTTTGATACCAATTGTTAGGTCCTATTTTATCAACTACCGATCGATTAAGCATGAATTCTAGATATTCGAATGATAAATCTCACAATATACCTTCGGTCGAATATCTTCTTTGAAGATATTGAGAGAGAGAGTTTCTCGATTACTTTTCTCTCTCTTAGAATGTGAATTCAATGCTCGTAATTTGTCCGAAATGAACTTGTATTTTGATAGTGTACATTGTATTTATACCTATTTACATGGTATATTTACTATTTGATCCTACACTATAAAAATACTAATTACACCCCTAATAACAAGGATAATAAAATTACAAAGCACAATTTTAAATTCTCTTCATCGATTCTCCTCCCCGCTCATCAAAGGGGACCGTCAGAGTCGAGACGCCTTGGGAGAATATACGAATTGAAGTTCCGTTCATTGAAGATATAAGGAAGCAGATATGGAGGGCTCTTAATCGCATCAAGAAGTTTAATGAGTTGAATCTACGGGGTATCTCCCATTGGGAAGATAGGAAGAAGATGGAGCACATCTTCATACTTAACTACCTTGGTCCAGATCGAAGTGGCATCCCAACGGATCAACTCAAGAAAAATTTCAGGGACAAGCCACCGATCCTCCAACTCGTGGGCGTATCGCACTCGATTGGAAGTTCGCATCGAGCGAGCGGAAAACAACCATACTGGATAGGAGATAGATGAAAGCTATCTGTCGTTCCTTCCACCAGACGAAATTTATCGTCTATTTCAAATGTGCAAGAGAAAATATCAGACGCCCTCTGGTTACATCAAGATGAAAGGGAAGGGTTAAAGAGAATTATGGTGCGGGAGATCAAGTATCACACCGCACATGACCTTCAAATTGCTGTAGAGAACAATATGAAGAAGGTCAACATGGAGTCTCCGCTCATGAAAGGCTTCCCACTCAACGACTTCCACGAGAATTACATATTCAAGAAACCAGGCCTCGCCATAACTTATCGGAATCTAATTATTGGAAAGACGAGAGTTATGATGAAGTCTGAAATCCACAAATTCTGTGACGGGATGTTGAAGCTTGTGAGGAAGAGGTTGGCCGAGATCACTGAAGAAACGATCTTCGAGGATCTTGGTGAAGAAGTGGCCCCACTCCTAAATAAACTTATAGATGCAGTAAATGAAAGATTGGAGCTAATGAATGCTTTCCGACACTACGAAACAGCATTGGATTGAGGAAATCATTCTACGTCCGACAAGGATAAACAAATCTGAAATGAAAACAAGCACAAAGGGGGAGATTGAAGAAACATAGAATTGTGCTTAGTTATTTATTTATCCTTGTAATTATGGGCGTAACTCGTAGCTTTGACAGTGTAGGACATAATAGTAAATATACCATGTAAATAGGTATAAATACAATGTACACTATCGAAATCAATATACAAGTCATTTTAGAAAAATCACAAGTATTGAATTCACATTCTAGAGAGAGAAAAGCAATCGAAATTTTCCACTCTCTAATCATTTCTCTCTCCCGATCTTCAAACTCGATATTCGAAAGAAGGTAATTCGTGAGATTTCTCATTCGAATATCTAGAATTCATGCTTAGATTGATTGCTAGTTGCTGAAATAGGACCTAACATACAAACTAGTCCTACTTAACAAAAATACGAGCTATGCCCCTAATTACAAGGATAACTAATTAACAAAGCACAATTTCTATGTTTCTTCACATATTCCACCTCACCAAGTGTTATCCTACGGGTAGAATTTCCAAATGTTAGGATTGAGCAAGACGTTAATAGGTCAGAGTTAGACGGTTATACCCAATATGCAGAGTTATCGTGAGGGTTCCTAGCCGGAGACAAAGAAGTTGAAACACTCATCAGATGGATTCGTGTATGACACGACGCCGTTCAATTAAACAGACCAACAAATTGTTAGGTCGAGGTTCGTTTATTGCGCAGCGGGGAACTCAACCCCACTATGAAACCATCAGCGAGGTTTTTGAAATCTCTATCGGGAGAATGAGTTTGGAGAAAAAATAGGGGGAGTCAAGCCGAATAAAAAGTCCTTATGCTTGATGAATAATACGTTGAACCTGACAATGTTTTATTTTTTGCAGATTACTTTCTTTCTATTTCATACATGATGTCACCACTTATGACACTTATCACGCAAAACTGTTTGGAGGGTCCAAACTTAGTGGACTGGCTCCGTAATTTAAGGATTATCCTAACTCTGGAATGCCTAGAGTATGTCGTAGAAGGACCGCCCCACTTGACCCTGGGGAGGGCGCGAGTGATCCTGAACGGGAGTATTATACCAAATGGTTGGCATATTCTACCTAGGCTAAGGCTAAATAGCTTGTTGGGATGTACAATGATCTTCAGCGTCAACATTATAACATGACTGTGCGTGAGATATTGCTCCACCTGACAGAGCTGTACTGCGAACAATCGAGATCGTCTCGATACAACGCCACGGACAAGCTCTTTCATAGTTAAGGCACAAACGTCAGAGACCATGTGCGCAAGTTGATTGGATATATTGAGGAAATGGTTTCTCTTTATGCTCATATCCATCACGAGCTTATTGATCTGATCCTTCAGTCACTCCCAGCATCATTTTCTCAGTTTATTATTAATCATAATATGAGTGATCGCCGATTTTCTCTGTCCAATTTGATGAACACCCTGTTTCAAACTCAGCGAGAACTCACAAAGGGAAAGGAAAAAGAGGTTGTGCTTGTTACGACTACAAAGTCTATGAGATTCAAGTCGAACAAGACCAAACCCAATAAGCCGAAAGGAGAGATAAATAAAAAGGGCAAGGCCAAAAAGAACATACCAAGTGGTCTGAAGGCTACTGACAAGTGCCTTCACTGCCAAGAGCTTGGCCATTTGTAAGGGACCTCCTCTAGCTCCGAGCACTGGGAGCTTCACGTAAAGTTTTAGAAACTTATTGCTCTTTTACTGTATTTTCCATTTCATGGATTCTTGACTCAGGGGCTAGTGCTCGTATTTGTGTTTTGAATCAGGGTCAGAAACGAAGTAGGAATCTTGTGAATCGAGAGATTTTGATTAACATTGGGAGTGGACATGAATCGAGAGATTTTGATTAACATTGGGAGTGGACATAGTGTACCGACTACTCACGTTGGATTGAAGACTCTCGTTTTATCTACTGGATATGTACTTATGTTTCCTGATGTACTTGTGTTGCCCAAGGGGCTTAAGAATAATTTTCTATTCCAGTTTTGAGTAGACTCAGATATAAATTCCGTTTTAGTAATAATATTTGTGAAATTTATTTTGGAAATAAATGCGTAGGAAATGCTTACATTAATAAATGGTTTATATTATTTAAATTTCCAAGGTGAGATAAAAATTGTGAATGCAATTACAAACAAACGCGACTTGGAGTTGAATAGGAAATATTTGTGGCATCTTTCGACTCTGTCATGCTGGAGTTCAAAAGGTTCAAGAGTTGGGGAAACACAATATTATTAAGTCGTCGGTATCAGATTCCAACGTGCGAGTCTTGTATCCTCGACAAAATGACTAAGTCTCCCTTCACCAGGACATTTATAACAGCCACATGTGTTCTGGATTTGATCCATACTGACGTTTGTGGATAATTTGGAGTTGCGACCCGAGGTAATTTCCACTAGTTCGTGACCTTCACAGATGATCACTCTCGCTACGACTTGGTGTATGATGAAGCACATGTATGAAACACTTGATAAATTCAAAGAATTCAAGACTTTAGTGTAAAAACAAACTGAAAGACAAATAAAAGTCATTTGATCAGATCAAGGTGGCGAATATATGCGTCTCGAGTTTGACGAGTTCTTGAAAGAGAACGAGATTATTTAGCAGTTTACTTCGCCCGAAACACCATAATTGAATAGTGTTGCCGAACGCAGAAATCGAACACTATTAGATAAAGTTCGATCTATGCTAAGCTAAACAGATCTCCCCATATCGTTATGGGAACATGCTTTGCAAACTACCGTGTATATTTTGAATAGAATCCCTTTGAAATCTGTTGATCAAGTTCCTCATGAAATTTGGAATGGTAAGAAACCAAGCATGAACCACATTAAGATTTGGGGTTGCCCCGCTTTTGTGAAAAAGTTGATTACAGACAAACTCGAATCGAGGTCCTTGAAAGGACGTTTCATTGGGTATCCCAAGGACTCCATGGGATACTATTTTTACGTCCACGATGATAAAACGATCGTCGTAGCCATTCGCACTCACTTTCTCGAGGATGAATTCGCTCGAGAAGGTGGAATAGGCAGAGAAGTAACTCCTGGCGAGATAGATGAAACACATCAAGAAAGTCCAGTGCCGCAAAGTACTGAGGAGTAGTTCGAGACACATGCACAGTTGCGCAGGTCGGGTAGTGTATCTCGCATGCCTGCGAGATACAGTTTGATACACGTCGAGCACGGGGATGCTGTGTCGGAGGGGATGGTCGGGGACGATTCCGCTAACTTTGACCACGCAATGATGGATAAAGACTAGCTAAAATGGGTTGAAGCTATGAAAGCAGAGATGGACTCAATGCACGACAATAAATTTTGGACTCTAGTAAATTTGCCCGAAGGTTTTAAACCAATAAGGTGCAAATGGATCTACAAGAGAAAGATTGGATCTGACGAACATGTTGATACCTACAAAGCCAGGGTAGTAGCGAAAGGGTATAGTCTGAAGGAGGGCATTGACTATGAGGAAACATTTTCACAAGTTGCAATGATAAAGTCCATCTGTATTCTGCTTGCCACAACGGCACACTACGATTATGAGATCTGCCAGACGGATGCGAAAACCGCTTTCCTAAATTGATTCCTCCAAGAAGAGCTCTATATGGAGCAGCCCAAGGGTTTTACGTCGCAAGCAGATGCTCATAAAGCGTGTAAACTAAACAGGTCCATATATGGACTAAAACAAGCCTCTATAGTTGGAAACTTCGATTTGATGAAGTAGTTCGGAACCACGAATTCATAAAGAATGAGAATGAGCCCTACGTCTACAAAAAGGTCAGTGAGAGTAAGATATCACTGCTCGTATTGTATGTTGATGACATCCTTTTGATAGGAAATGATATTGTAATGCTCTCTAAGGTGAAAGCATGGTTTTCGACCGAATTCTCCATGAATGACCAGGGAAAAGCTACCTATATTCTAGGTATTTGCCTTTCCAGAGATCGGGTGAACAAAATGATAGGTTTATCTCATGCCCTTTACTTAGAAAAGATCCTGAAAAAATATAATATGGATGAATCTAAGAAAGTTCTTACTTATGCGACATGTGATTCATCTCTCGAAATCCATTGTCCTCAAAGTGAGGATGACAGGAAGGAGATGAATGAAGTCCCATGTGCATCTGCAGTGGGTAGTCTGATGTATGCGGTGCTTTGCATGCGGCCTGACACAACGTACGCTGTGAGCTTAATTAGTAGATATCAGTCTAACAATGGTAAGGAACACTGGAATGCAGTAAAGAACATTCTAAAGTATATTAGACGAACTAAGGATATGATACTAATCTATGGGAATGAAGGATTAGAAGTGGATGGTTATACCGATTCGAACTTCCAGTCAGACGTGGTTGACCGAAAATCCTCTTCTAGTTTTGTCTATATGCTTAATGGTGGAGCAGTGTCTTGGAAAAGTTCCAAACAAAGCACTATTGCAGACTCTACCACTGAAGCGGAGTATATTGCAGCCTCTGAGGCAACTAAGGAGGGTGTTTGGATGAGGAAGTTCGTGGAAGAACTTCAAGTTGTTGCAGGCATAGTTGATCGCCCGCTGCCATTGTGGTGCAACAATAGCGGTGCAATCGCTCGAGCCAAGGAACCTATGTCTCACAGTAAATCCAAACATATAGAAAGAAAATACCATCTGTTGCGTGGTTTCTTTGAACTAGGCTACATAGTCGTGCAGAAGAAAGCCTCCGCGGATAACGTGGTGGACCCATTCACCAAACCTCTTCACAGAGGGTGGTGGATAGACCCCTCGATAAAATGGGGTTGCGATATCATATCGCATGACATTGAGTGCAAGTGGGAGATTGTTAGGAATGTGGCATCGGAATGTCATTCGAGGATGAAATGAATAGAACATGTATTCAATCAATATATTGTCCAATATATATTTAAATATTGTATTCGAATTTCTAATTTATGGAATAAACATTTTATTTGATTTTAACATTATATTTCATACACATATATTATTTATTTACCATCAGTTCTTACTTGACATACGATAAGAAGGTAAATAAATAAAACCCTAATATTGCGAGTTTAGTCACCGATTCTCATGAGATGAGAGAGGGGCCCCGGTGAGATATTAATCTTGAATATTAAATATGTGCATAAGTCTCAAGCTGCAATTGGGTGCTGGATGTCAATCACGACTTATTTGTTGATGACTGTTAAATGATTGTGTCAATCATTAACTTGGAAAGTGGGAGGTTGTAACATTAATATAAGTAGAATCGGACATTAACTTATATTTGGACACTGACTCGTAATCAAAAGATCACATGGACAATTACTCCAGGAGGCGTCAATGATCGATTGATAGATTATAGTAGTGTGTACGTGGACCTTAGACCAAAGGGCATTAACAGAGTTGACTTCAGGGTTTTGATTTGTCACTAGTTTGCTAGGCCCACATTGTTCGGGATCGAACATGGTCGGCGACGACATGCGGTCTTGACAACGAAGGATAGCTGCCGGACATTGATAGTCGTGGGAATTCACAGTTTCGTTAGAAATCGAGGTATATTTCCTATGTATATTCCGGGACGAGAAATTACAAAGTCTTTGGCCAAATCAATAAGCTGACTCACGTGGGGCGTGTAGTGTAGTTTAGTAATTTTGCCTGTCACGAATTAATCATAGAGTCGAGTTAGTGAGTTTGACGTAACCATGATTCTCACTCGATTGGGACAGGACTAATACGTATGACGACAATCTATAGTCGGTTCGTGATTAATGATTAGATCACATTCGTGCTCAACTGGGATCGGTTTTGTACCACATGATTGACTAGGTGAAGATCAAATTCTTGGATTCCTCTCAGTGCTGGATTGACACGAACCAAGAGAGTGGGACTTAAAAAAGGACACTTGAGACAATATCTATCAAAGAGAGATATAACAAATATTAAACGGACTTTGAGTCGTTAAAGATGACGGTGCACGATTGACACCAATGAGGCTACTTGAGACTTGAGTTATAGTCTAAGTACTCAAAAGATATTCAAGTGTGTGTTTGGCTTTTGGGCCGAAAAATAATATTAAACCTTTATTTGAGATTGAATTTAATTTGTTATTTAGCGCCCGAAAAAAATATTAAATCTTTATTAGATATTGAGCTTAATTAAACTATCTAGTCCAACTTAAAAGGTTAAATATGGTATTTCCCCGTAATATAATTTCGAAAATATTAATTTCATTATTTATTTTCGTAATTATAAATATATATATATATATATATATCTCGTTTACATTAATCCAAAAGCAATAAATGAAAGACATTTATAAAATATATATATTGCAATTTGTCATTGAACGTGGGAGACATGTTGGCCAATTCAACCACTATTTTTATTATAAAGACAATTTCTTTTGGATTTTTGTGATAATAATATGTCCATCACATGGCTAGGAGTAATTATGATTTTATACATATGGAATCATAACTTTGGATGGGTAAGGAATTAATTTCTTTGTTTCTATGTGCCAAAAGCCGTATGCCTCGTAAAGAAACTAAAATGAGAATGCTTATGATCATGGTTGATTATTAAGAACTATCGAAAAGAAATCTTGTATCAGAAAATATTAATACATTTCTCTTGAGCAACATTCGAAGCTCTCTCTAGCCATCCTAAGGAGATGTCATAGGTCTTAATATACCAACATATATGGTATATAAGATCCTCTTTACCAATTTAGGATTTTTTATCAAAAGAAATTCAAAGCAGGACACCTTGTACCTTCCATAATAGGAAACACACATAAACACATATTACAAGGTGTTCTTCGATCACAGCTTAAAAACTATCTTTTGATCCTTGTTTGGTACATAACGGATCAACAAGTGGTATCAGAGTCTAGCGTCGATTGATCAAAACGGTTTGAATCCAGTTTTCGTTCGATTTCAATATGATTTAAAAGAGTTTTTGCATAAACTTCATCTTCGATTTTTTCTTTTTCATTTGGATGTTTTGAAATTATTTTTATCCCCTTAAGAGCTTGATAAACCATTTATGAGTGATTTTCTACTATATTGCATCTGTTTCAGTCAAGTTTGAGTAAGATTGGAGCCAAAATTGAGTATGAAACTCGTCTTTTCTGCCATAATTTTGATTTTCGGATAGATGAATGTAATAGTACCCAGAAATTCGGCCCATCTCCCCGAAAATTTGAAGAGAATTTAAAGTTGTGCTTTGTAATTTTATTATCCTTGTAATTAGGAGCGTAATTAGTAGTTTTGATAGTGTAGGACCAAATAGTAAATATACCATGTAAATAGGTTGAATACAATGTACACTATCAAAATCAAGATACAAGTCCATTTTCAGAAAATCACGAGCATTGAATTCACAATCTAAGAGAGAGAAAAGTAATCGAGAAACTCTCTCTCTCTCAAGATCTTCAAAGGAGATATTCGATCGAAGGTATATTGTGAGATTTATTATTTGAATATCTAGAATTCATGCTTAGATCGATAGGTATTTGATGAAATAAGACCTAACAATTTGTATCAGAGCTTTTCGTGATTGATTTTGGATTGAATTCGCGATTTTAAGATCAAAAATATTTTCCAGATTTTTCAATCGAAAAACTTACGTGACTTGTATTTTGATCAATATGCTCAATGTTTGCGAATTTTGTTGATGATCTTGCTGATTAAGTGATAGATTTTATGTTAGGAATGATTTACGTACTGATTTCAATCGCTTAGAACGTCATATTAATTCAGATTTTCGATTTAGATCGATATTTGCGTTTGCGATTAAGTTCTGATTTCGATTTGATTTTCGTAATATTTGATATATTTTGCTGTAAAACGTGGTTAATCTTGTATTTGCTCATATTAAGAACGAAGAAACGAGTGATTATCCAGAATTTCATCACCTAACTTGAACATCTCGGTTGAATCTGGAATTTTCACTGTTACATTGAACTTTGCTGTTCTTCAATCAAAAAACTTGGCTCGAAAATTAATTTTCGAATAAGTTTGCCGCCGAGAAATTTTTCGATGACAAAAACTGTTCTCGTTTGTTTTACTCAAATATAAGACTCGAAAAACATTATTTCGATAATTAGTTTTTCGATTCATATATAAATATCTTTTTTCGAGCGTAATAAAGCGTATTTGTTTTCGACGGATACTGTTTTCGCTAAATAAAGATATAATTTTGACTCGAAAAACGTGTAATAGTAAAACAAGTTTTCGATCTCAAGATTTTCGATCATCTAAATTTTCGAGTAAAAATTTAGCAAAAACATATTTTTATCGAATAATTCACACTTGAATTTGAGTCAAACTTAACAAAATTTTTCGATCACTATTAATTTTTTGATTACAAATTTTTCGATAAACGTTTTTGAGATCAACAATTATTCGACAAACTATTTTTCGACAGGATATTTACTCTGCAAAACTCTTACGTTCGAAAAAATAATTTTCGATAAATACAACGAAAAAAAAACTCATACAATCCAAATTTTTTTTCGATCATAGGTTCGAATTTTTTAAATCGAAAACTTTATTGTTCGAAAAACTTTTCGGTCACTGCTCAAACACACACACATTTTACAGTATTTTGAAAGAAATCAAATTTCGTAATTTTCAAAACTTACAAAAAATATTTGTCTCCGATTACCTTCTACGATACTCAAAATTTTCGATCTGAAAATCAAAATTATTTCGCAAAATTTTGAAGTATCAATTCTCATATTAAATATTTTTAGAAATCAAAATAATTTCTCTTTAACAACCGAAAAATAGGTACGAAAGGGAAATTTTTTAAAGTACTAATCAAACATTACTAACGAAGTTTGTCACTTGTGAAACACTTTTCATTACAATTCCAAACTTTCAGGAAGAGCTAACCAATCAACTACAAATGGATGCTTACTCGCTCCAATTCTAGATGCGAATACACCGTATGGAGAAGCGGATTCATGAACTTCTTGGAAACAAAAGAGCAAGCTACAAATTTGATAGCTTCTCTTCAAGAAGGTCCCGCTCAATTTTGGCTCATCAAGAAGGCGATTCCACCAATAATCCTCCCATACCCGCCTCACGAAGACTCAAAATTCCTAGTGAATACACCGAGGGGGAGCGATTAAGAGCAAAAGCAGATTTAGGAGCCAAAACATTCCTAATGCAATGAATTCCTAACGACATCTATATGCAAATAGATAGTCTATCTAGTGCAAAAGCTACGTGGGACGAGCTCCACAAGATGATGGAACGGACCGAAGTTGGAGTCAAAGCCAAGAAAGCAAATATTCTAACCGCTTACGACTCATTCAAAGCCAAGGCAGAGGAAATCGTTTATGAACTATATCAACGCTATCTAACTCTCCCTAATGAGATGAGGAAGATAGATATCTTCAAGACCAACATGGAGGTCAACATCCGATTTCTTTATTCTTTTCAACCGGAGTGGAAGAAAATATCCATGCAAATCCGTCAAAATAAGGATTTGGACGAAATGGATATCCACGCCGTCTTTGAAAATTTCGCCCAACACGAGGAAGATATCAGCGAGATACAAAAAGAACTTAAGGGCAAGCAGATCGACGATTCTATCGCTCTATTTTCTGAGAGAAAAACAAGTCGATCTCGCAAAGATAAAAGCATCAAGGTTCCAAGTTCTTCAGAAGATGAAGACGAATCTGAATCGGACTCCGAACCCGATATGAAGGAGTTCAAGAAATAGTTGGCTCTCATTTCTAAAATGATGAGCAAAAAGTTCTACAAAAAGAAATCCTCTTCCTCGGCAAATAGAGTTCGGACATCAAGCTCCAAGGAAAGACCGGCCGAGTCCTCAGAATCTAAAAATGCCAAAGAACCACAAAAGTGCTATAATTGTGGTAAGATAGGGCACTTCGCCAGAGAATACAAACTTCCCAAGAAAAAGGACGCCAACTACTACTCCAAAAAATTCCAACTCACTAAACAAAGAGGCTGGAGTAGCACTGATGGCCGAACAAGAGCATTGGCTGGAAGACACCTCAGATTCTGACGATGAAAATTTCGCTCTCATGGCATACCTCGAAGATGCCTCAAATGATAACTCTTCAAGAAGGCCTGACGACGACGACGACAAAGCATCCTCTTCATCACAAGAGGTAACAATGTCTCAATCCACATTATTAAACATGTTAGAATCATTACAGATTAAGTACTCTAACATGAAAAATGAGTGGAAAAGAACTAAGGAATTAGAAGAGAGACTAGCTCTTAGTGAAAACAATTTCCAAAAGCAATTAAATAAGAATATACATTTAGAAATTCTCTTATTTAACGCTAAGGAAAAAATATATAGTCTTGATTTAACCATAGCTACCTATGAGACTAAAGTCAATGACCTTAATACGACTCTTATCGATTGTCAGAGAGATTTAGAAATTTCTAAAAATAATTTCAAAGAAATCTCTGACGAACGTAAGAAACTTTACTCAAGGATTAAAACTTTAGATGATCTTCTAACGAAAAGGGGTCAAACGGATCAGCAAACCACACAGATTCCAATTAAATCTGTCTCAACACCCATAGAGATTATACCTATTGTATCATCTCAAGGATTGGGTGGAAGCCCTATTGGACCCCCCGACATCTTCAGAGCCAACAATAGGCGAACCCATCGAAGTGGTGACTTAAGGGTTGACAATGGATGTCCCAGGACGTTCCGGACAATCAAGACTTACTCAATGCGGCACATCGGAAACCTTTTCCGATGTTGTGACAGTGGAGCGCCTCCCTGGACCTACTCCACCAATGATCGTGACGGAGCACCGCCTACAGGAAGCGCTCCCCACAGCCATGTCTTCTCTTGAAGATCGTCTGATGGATCGCATGGTAAAAGCCATCGAGACTTCCCGAAGAGATACCGGGAAAGCACCAGTCTCCGTGGCTGCTCCGACTGACACACAAACCACCCCTGTTTCCTCACCAGCTCTTACCACCACCATACACACCCCCATACAACCCACCCTCACCACCCCTACTCCGTCACCTTCTCTCATCAACCCCTATATCATCCCGATCACCCAACTCCACGATATACTCATCTCTCGCCTCCTCACCTTAGAGACCATGACTCCCGGTAAGGAGAGTCTCTACAAAAGGCTGGTAGATGAACCAGAGCCGCCCGCACAAACAAGGTGCCGAGAAGAAAGCTCTCGCACCAAACGAAGACATGACGATCTCGACGATCCGGATCGTCATGAGGGGGAGGAACGACAATGAATCACACGGAGCGGCTGTGGAGTGAGTCGAGAACAAAAAAAGACTCAAGAAGCTGGAGGATCGTCCTCAAACCCACCGACCACACAACCAACCATACAACCCACAACCCGCCAACACTACATCCCACACACTACCACTCTCTCCTACAAATCCAAATCTAATCCTGACCCCTAACCTCCTCCCAGCCCAAACAGAAACAGTTGTCTACGATCTACATCTGGTCGTAGAAAATTATATCTTAAATGAGAAATGGACGGCGCAATGGGAACCACAGGAAGCTGCTCAAGCTCAACTCTCCAACGTCAGATATTTCTTACAACAAGCTTCAGTGGACCTGGTGCTGCTTGAAGATGAAGAACTTCAAGAAGGCGAGAACTACAGTTCTGCTCTCCCAGAGCTACCAGAGATGATTAGGTACAGAGTCGACTATCCTCCCCGCTTATCAAAAGGGACAGTTAGAGTCGAGACGGCGTGAGAGAATGTCAGAATTGAAGTTTCATTTATTGAAGACGTTAGAAAGCAGATCTGGAGGGCTCCAAACAAAATAAAGAAGCTCAACGAACTTAATCTGCGGGGCATCTCACACTGGGAAGATAGGAAGAAAATGGAGCACATCTTCATGCTCAACTATCTTGGCCCCGATCGAGAGTGTCATCCCAACTGATCAACTGAATAAACATTTCAGGGACAAGCCACCGATTCTCCAACTCATCGGAGTATCGCACACGACCGGAAGATACCCAACCCCTATCTACATTATTGAGCGAGCGGACAGCAACCGCACTCGAGAAGAGATAGATGAAAGTTATCTCCCTTTCCTTCCACCGGATGAAGTCTACCATCTGTATCAGATGTACAAGAGAAAATACCAGACGCACTCCGGATATATCAAGACTGAAGGACTCGAGGGACTGAAGAGATTGATGGTGCGGCAGATCAAGTAGCACACCGCACACGACCTTGAAATCGCTTTAGAGAACAATATGAAGAAGGTCAACATGGAGTCTCCGCTCATGAAGGGCTTCCCACTCAACAATTTTCCCGAGAACTACATCTTCAAGAAACCAGGTCTCGCCATAACCTATCGGAATCCAGTCATTGGAAAGACGAGGGCTTTGATGATGTCAGAGATCCACAAGTTCTATAATGGGACACTAAAATTAGCGAGGAAGAACATCCAGAAAAGATTGGGAAGATCACCGAAGAGACAATCTTCGAAGATCTTTGTGAAGAAGAGGCCCCACTCTTAAATGAGCTTCTGGATGCGATAAATGAGAGATTGGAGCTGAGGAATGTTGTTCGACGACACGGACAGCATTGGGATTGCGAAAATCATTTTACGCCCGACAAGGATAAAAGGAGTTGAACCCAAGACAAGCACAAAGGGGGAGATTGAAGAGAATTTAAAGTTGTGCTTTCGACAGGTTTTCGACAAAGGAAGAGATTGATAAACCATTTTTCGACAGGTTTTACTAAAACATTTTCTATAAACACTATTAAAAATCATCTACGTTTGAAAAATACTCTCGCAAAACTTTTTCCAGTCAAAAATAATTTTCGATACATATCCTTTGACAAACCTATAATTAGGAAAATCATTTTTCAAATAAGAGTTTTGATCATCACTTTTGAAAATCACTTTTGATCTCAATACTTTTTCGATTAATACCGTACAAAAGCTGATGTCTACTTAACATTTTTAGGGATCAAGATTTAAAGTCGAAAAACTTATTGTTCGAAAAAAAACTTTTATACTTACTGAACTTTCAAACGCAAACATTTTCCACACTGATTTGAAAATTTTTACAAATCAAGAATCAAAATCGTCGTTTCCAAAACTTTCGAAAAATATTTCCCTTCGCATAATTATTTCCGATACTCAAACATTACGACTAAAATCATAAATTCAAATCCTTTAGCAAAAAATTTGAAGTATCAATTCTTGTTCTAAATATTTTAATCACTCAAACAAAATTTTAGGACAAAACATTAGAGATAAGGCCTAAAAGGAAATTGCTTAAAGTACGAACCAACCATTACTAACAAAGTTGTCACTTGTGAAGCACTCTCACCAACTCAAATCCAACCTTCACGAGATCATACCAATCAACTATAACTATGGTTGCTTACTCTCTTGGAAACGATGTTCGTCCCCCCAATTCCCAGAAGAGGCGAATATACTGTATGAAAAAGCCGCTTTATGATTTTCTTGGAGACTAAAGATCAAGCTGCGAATCTACTAGCTTCTCTCCAAGAAGGACCCGCTCAATTCTGGCTTATTCAAGAAGGCGATGCCACAAATAACGCCCCCATTCCAGTTACTAGAAGGCTTAAAATTCCTAGTGAATACTCTGTGGGAGAGAGATTAAGAACTAAGGCTGAATTATGAGCCAAAACTTTCCTGATGCAAGGCAATCCAAATGACATCTATATGCAAATAGATAGTCTATCAAGTGGTAAGGCAATGTGGGATGAGCTCCACAAACTGATGCAAAGGACCGAAGTCGGAGTAAAGGCGAAGAAAGCAAACATACTCACAACCTACGACTCTTTCAAAGATAAGACGGAGGAAAATCTAAACGACCTCTATCAGCGCTACCCGACTCTATTGAACAGATGAGGAAAATAAAAATCTTCAAGACAAATATGGACGTAAACATCAGATTCTTCATCCGGAATGGAAGAAAATATCCACACAAATTCGTCAGAACAATGATTTGGATGAGATGGATATTCACGTCGTGTTCGACAATCTCGCTCAACATGAGGAAGATGTTAGCGAGATTTAGAAGAAGCAGAAGGGCAAATAGATCGAAGATTCAATAGCCTTTGTCTCAAAAAAGAAGACTAGTCGTTGTTAGGACCTATTATATCAAGTAATGATCGATCTAAGCACGAATTCCAGATATTCGAATGATAAATCTTACAAATTACCTTCGTTCGAATATCTTCTTTGAAGATCTTGTGAGAGAGAGTTTTTCGATTGCTTTTCTCTCACTTAGAATGTGAATTCAATGCTTCTGATTTTTCCGAAAATGAACTTATGTTTTGATTTCGATAGCGTACATTGTATTTATACCTATTTACATGGTATATTTACTATTTAGTCTTATACTATCAAAACTACTAATTACGCACCTAATCACAAGGATACCAAAATAACAAAGCACAATCTAATGTCTCTTCAATCTCCCCCTTTGTGCTTGTCTTCGTTTCAGCTCCATTTATCCTTGTCGGGCGTAGAATGATTTCCGTAATCTCAATTGTCTCATAACGTCGGACAACATTCCTCAGCTCCAACATCTCATTAATTGCATCCAGAAGTTCATTTAAGAGTGGAGCCTCTTCTTCTCCAAGATCCTCGAAGATCGTCTCTTCAGTGATCTCTGCCATCCTTTTCTGGATGTTCTTCCTCACTAGCTTCAACGTCCCGTCACAAAATTTGTGGATTTATGACTTCATCATAGCTCTCGTCTTTTCAATGGTTGGATTCCGATAAGTTATGGCAAGGTCAGGTTTCTTGAATATGTAGTTCTCGGGGAAGTCGTTGAGTGGGAAGCCCTTCATGAGCAGAGACTCCATGTTGACCTTCTTCACATTGTTCTCTACAGCAATTTGAAGGTCGTGTGCGGTGTGATACTTGATCTGCCGCACCATGAATCTCTTCAACCCCTTAGTCATTCTGTCTTGATGTATCCGGAGGGCGTATGATATTTTCTTTTGTATATCTGATATAGACGGTAGACCTCATCCGGTGGAAGGAAGGGGAGATAGCTCTCATCTACCTCTTCTCGAGTGCGGTTGTTGTCCGCTCGCTCAATGTGGTAGATTGGGGTAGGGAAGCTTCCAATCAAGTGCGAAACCCCCACGAGTTGGAGGATCGGTGGCTTGTCCCTGATGTTTTTCTTGAGTTGATACGTTGGGATGCTACTTCGATCTGGACCAAGATAGTTGAGCATTAATATGTGTTTCCATCTTTTTCCTATCTTCCCAATGAGGGATACCCCAAAGATTTAGTTAATTGAGCTTCTTTATGCGGTTGGGAGCCCTCCATATCTGCTTTCTAACATCTTTAAATAACGGAACTCAAATCATTTTATTCTCCCACGACGTCTCGACTCTGACTGTTCCTTTTGATAAGCGGGGAGGAGAGTCGACCCTATGCCTGATCATTTGTGGTAGTTCGGGGAGAGCGGAGTTCTAGTTCTCGCCTTCTTGATGTTCTTCATCTTCAAGCAGCACCAAGTCCTTCTTGGAGAGTCGAGCTTGAGAAGCTTCCTCTGATTCCCAATGCGTCATCCACTTCTCGGTTAAGATATAATCATATTACATGAGGATCGTAGACGACTGCTTCTGGTTGGTTTTGGAGGAGGTTAGAGGTCGGGATTGGATTTGAATTTGTAGGAGAGGGAGGTAGTGTGTGGGATGTGGTGGGAGATGTCGTCGTTTGTTAGCGGGTTGTGTGGTTGATGGGTTTAAGGATAATCCTCCAGCTTCTTGAGTCGTTGTTGGTTTCTCTCGACTCAAACCACGGCCGCTACGTGTGGTTCGTTGCCTTTTCTCCCCCTCATCATGATCGGGATCATCGGGATCGTCATGTCTTCTTTTGGTGCGGGAGCTTTCTTCACGTCACCTTGTTTGGGCGGGCGGCTCGGGTTCATTGACCAGCCTTTTGTAGAGACTCTCCTCAATAGGGGTCCTGGTCTCTAAGGCGAGGAGTCGGGAAATGAGTATGTCATGAAGCTGGGTGATCGGGATAGTGTATGGGTTGATGAGGGAAGGTGATTGAGTTGGGGTGGTGAGGGTGGGAGGTATGGGGGTGTGTATGGTGGTTATTAGAGGTGGTGAGGCGACGGGGGTGGTGTGGGCTTCGGACGGAGCAGCCTCGGAGACTCGTGCTTTCCCGGTATCCCCTCCGGAAGTCTCAATGGCCTGGAGCATTCTGTCCATCAGGCGATCTTCAAGTGAAGAGATGGCTGTAGAGAGTACTTCTTGTAAGCGTTGCTCCACTATCACAACATCGAAAAAGATTTCCAATGTGCCGCCTAGAATAGGACTTGAGACTCCCGAACGTCAAGGGACATCCGTTCAACCCTGAAGTCACCACTTTAGTGGGTTGGCCTATTGTTTGGTCCGAAGATATCGGGGGTCTAATAGGACTTCCACCCAATCCTTGAGATGATACAGTATGTATCACCTATATGGATGTTGAAACAGATTCAAGTTGAATCTGTGCGGTTGGCTGATCCATTGTTGGTGGAGGAGATGTCACCAAAGCCAGTAGTATTGAAGAAGATACAGACGGGGCCGAGATTTGTTGTCGGCGAGAGCCCCTTCTTTGAAGTCTGTATTCTTCATTGGATTCGGTGGCCTCAGGAGATTCACCTTGAGGGACACCTTCGGGCTCGACGACCGGTGTCTCTGTCTCCTGAGCCGCGGCTTTGGGCTAGGTTATTTCCACTAAAGATGCCCTTTAAGAAGGCACCGGAGCTTGATCCACGGCCCGTACCATTTCCTCCGTGATGGAATTATTTTGACAGTAGTCCTGGTAGGCCTCGTCAGTTGGATCAACTAGGCTGAGCAGCTCCAACGGGATCAGCATCGATTGGAGTGCTAGGTCGGCTGCCTTCGGTTTATGAAAGAAGCAAAGACGAGGTGAGATATATCCTCCAACAGGTGGTAGTCTCGGGATCTCTGGATGAACGTCCGTGAAAGGTGAGATTAACACCGGGAACCACCGTACGTATGGGAGGAACTTCGCCTTCAACTTAGTCTCCCTTTGATGTATCTGGTCATCTATATCATTCCATGTAAGCTGGGCCACGTTGTATTTCTTTGAAAAGACCACTCCATGGAAGATGCGAAGGATATTTCCATTCGCCTTGTCAAATTCGGAGTGCTTTGGGGAGAGGCATTTATTGATGATGGCGAACAAAGTCCGCAACGGATGTGGGATCCGCTGTTTTGGAAATTCGCAAGTTTGTGGTGTTGATCGTTGGAAATTCCGCATCCGTTGGAAGTTGATCGTAGTGTTCGTGGTGCGGAAGATCGAGCACCATGGCCATTATGTAATTGTGAAGGACGACGTGTCTTGTATTGATCTGCGTCGTGTATTCCACGTTATCGCCGACGACATGGCTTTGCATACGTCCCCAGGATTGCTTGAGGTAGACCATCTGTATGGAGGCGGTCATTGTCAGAGCTGGCCAAAGTGGGTGTCTGGAGATGATAACTTCATCCGGACACCGAAATGTAGCAAGGTCCAATTGATAGTTGTTGTCGTGGACCGTCATCCAACATTCAGAAGGGTAGATGTTAGGATATTCTGGATGTGCCATTTCTTTAAAGAATGAAATAAAATTCATTAGATTAAATTTTCAGTATGCGAATTGATTAAATTATATGTGCTCTTAGAGAAATTTCAAAATTTTCTAAGTATTAAAGTTTATTAGCGAAATACTTAGTGAAAAAGTTGAAAAATTTGCTATGACTTGTTAGCGTATTTTTATTCGATCGGGAATTTATTCGATCGTTAAGTTTTATAATCGAAAATTTTTTAAGTTTTGGAGAAAAACTTGAAAATTTTCAAAGTCTTTTCAGCGTGTTTTTATTCGAGTGACAATTTATTCGATCGTTAAGTTTTGCGATCGAATAAAAATGTATCAAATAACTCAAGTTTTTCGCCGATGACTTTTATAATTGAAGAATATATTAGAATTGTGCTTTATTATATAATTATCCCGGTAATTAGGTGCGTAATTAGAAGTTTTGATAGTGTAGGACTTAAGAGTAATTATACCTTAAATATAGGTATAAATATGATGTACACTATCAAAGTTCAAAGAGTTTTTCATTATTCAGAAAATAATAAGTTTCGAATTCATATTTTAAACGAGATATCACGCTCGAGAAACTCGGACACATCTAACAACCTCTCAAGATCTTCAAAGCGGATGTTCGACCGATCGTATATCGTAAGATTTCTTATTCGAATACCGAGAATTCGTGCTTAGATTGCTTGTTGATTGATGAATCAGGACCTAACAATTGGTATCAGAGCAAATCGTGATTGATTTTGGACAGAATTCGCAATTTTCAGATCAAAATAATTTTCCAGATTTTTCGTTGAAAAACTCACGTGACTTATATTTTGATCAATATACTTAATTGTGCGAATTTTGTTATTGATTTTCCTGATTAACTGATAGATTATATGTTAGGATTGATTTACCTACTGATTTCAATCGCTTAGAACGTAATAATAATTCAGATTTTTGATCTATATTAATTTTTGCGTTTGCGATCAAATTTTGAGTCCAATCTGATTTTCTTAAATCTGGATATATTTTGCTATTAAACGTGGTTGATTCTGGGTTCAATCATATTTAGAATTGTTAAACGAGTGATTATCCAGAATTTCCGCGTGTAAATTGAACATTTCAATTGAATCTGGAATTTTCACTGTTACATTGAACTTAACTGTTCTTCGATCGAAAAACTTGAATCGAAAAATATTTTTCGACCAAGTTTGCAGTCGAGAAATTTTTCGACGACAAACACTATTTGCGAGTGTTTTACTCAAATTTAAGACTCGAAAAACATTATTTCAATAATTAGTTTTTCGGTTCATATATAAATATATTTTTCGAGCGAATAAATTTTTCGATCCAAAATTAGCCAAAACATATTTTCGATCAAAATATATTCCATCGAAAAGTTTACAGTCAACAAGTTGAGTCAAAATAAAAACAAAGTTTTTCGATCAAAAGTTATTCCGTAAGAGTTTTTGTGATCAACATAGTTTTTCGACAAAATATTTTTCGATAAGATCATCTTTTCAACATTTTTTTCCGAAAAATATTCTTCGATAAACATATCACTTAAATCCTTAAACGTTCGAAAAACTTTTTCGATTAAAAAGCGTAATATTTTTAAATTGAAAAACTTTACTGCTCGAAAAACATTTCAACTACATCATTTAAAAGAAATAAAAAATTGTGAACTTCAAAACATACGAAAAATATTAGTCTCCAAACTATCAATTTTGATACTCAATATTTTCGATCAATAATTCAAATTTCCTTAACAAATCTTGAAGTATCAATTTTTAAGTACCAAATATTTTCCAAAACATAACAATTTCTCTTTCACGACCGGATCATAGGTTAAAAAAAAAAAAACAAAGGAAATTGTTTAAGTACGAATCAAATTTTTCTAACTAAGTTTGTCACTTGTGAAGCATATTTCACTACTATTCCAAACCTTCACGAAGATCCTATCAATCAACAAAAATGGATGCTTACTCACTTGGAAATGATGTCCGCCCTCCAATTCTTCGAAGAGGCGAATACACGGAATGGAGAAGCTTGTTCTTGAACTTTTTGGACGAAAGATCAAGCCTCAAATTTGATCGCGTCACTTCAAGAAGGTCCAGCTCAATTCTGGCTCATCCAAGAAGAAGATGCCACAAACAATCCTCCTATTCCTGCAACCAAAAGACTTAAAGTTCCTGGTGAATATACCGAGGGGGAGCGTTTAAGAGCCAAAGCAGACTTGGGAGCTAAGACTTTCCTAATGCAAGGAATACCGAATGACATCTATATGCAAATAGATAGTCTATCGAGTGCAAAAGCCATGTGGGACGAGCTCCACAAGATGATGCAACGAACTGAAGTTGGAGTCAAAGCAAAGAAAGAAAATATCCTAACAGCTTATGACTCTTTCAAAGCCAAGACGGAGGAATCAGTTTATGAACTCTATCAATGATATCTAACTCTTCTCAATGAAATGAGGAAGGTAGATATTTTCAAGACCAACATGGAAGTGAACATCAGATTTCTTTCTTCTCTTCAACCGGAGTGGAAGAAAATATCCATTCAAATCCGACAAAATAAGGATTTGGAAGAAATGGATATCCACGTCGTCTTTGATAATCTCGCCCAACATGAAGAAGATATAAGCGAGATCCAAAAAGAACTAAAGGGCAAGCAGATCGACGACTCTATAGCACTTATCTCTGAAAGAAAGCAAAGTCGATCTCGAAAGGATAAAAGTATCAAGCTGCCAAGTTCTTCAGAAGGTGAAGAAGAATCTGACTCGGACTCCGAACCTAATATGAAGGAGTTCAAGAAACAGTTAGGTCTCATTTCTAAAATGATGAGTAAAAACGTTTACAAAAGGAAATCCTCGTGTTCAGCCAATAGACTTCGGACATCTAGCTCAAAGCAAAGGGAAAGACCGGTCGAGTCCTCAGAATCTAAAAGTGTCAAAGAACCACAAAAATGCTATAATTGTGGAAAGGTAGCACACTTCTCCAGAGAATGCAAACTACCCAAGAAAAATGATGCCAACTACTACTCCAAAAAATTCCAACTCACTAAACAGAAAGAGGTTGGAGTAGCACTTAGCGAAACTAGCTAAGGAAACGAACAAAGGAATTAGAAGAGAAACTAACTCTTTTTGTACTCCATCCACAGGTGAGTAGTAAAAGAGGTGAAGCATGCTAAGGAAAGAGTGCCTAGAATAAATTTTCAGAAGAAAAATGATTTGTGATCTATTTCTTCTATGTCAAAAATTATGGACACTCGTACGGAGACAGCTATTTCTAGTATTATTAATTCAAATTATGCGTTAAAGCCTATTAATTTTGAAAGCACAAACTTTGAAATTGGCTCTACTTCTAAAAACTATCATCATTCTAAAACAAATGCAAGTCTTAAGTCTCGTCAGAAACAAGATCCAACTATTAAGAAAGCTTATAGCTCCATACATTCTTGTTCTCACCATCCAGTACACGTACATTTAGCTAAACACCTTAGGAGACTAGCCAGAAAAAAGATTTTCTCCAGCAGTACGACAAATCAGACATTTGTTCGTACTGAAATCAACCTCCCTTGTAAGGTTCAACCACAATGGATTCCTAAGTCACCACCTAGGCAAATTCAAGCCAATAAGGCTAAATGTCTAAAGAGGTACTACTTAAACCAACTACTTCTAAGTTGGTTTGGGTACCTAAGCATTCTCATAAGTTAGGAACTAGAGATGAACAAACCTTACTTATCAAATCTGCTAATCCGAGAGGACCCATTCAAAAGTGGGTACCTAAGTCTCCCTAATTTCTTTCTATGCAGATCCATCATGTGTGATATTTTGATTCAGGTTGCTCCACGCACATGACCGGAAAACAAGAACTGTTGAGCAACTACGAAAATCGTTACAATGGCAAAGTTCGATTTGGCAACAATGACTCAGCTCCCATACTCGAATTTGGAGATATTTTACTGCCAAATTTGACGATTAAAGATGTCTCTTATGTCCAAGGTCTCCAGCACAATATGTTCAGCATAGGTCAATTCTGTGACAAAGGATTTCAAGTAGTATTTCTAGCTGAACAGTGCCGAGTTTTGAATTGTCAGAATCAATAACTTCTTACATGATCACGAAGATCAAATCTATACACAATCAATCTGACATCAGTTCGACCTTAGACAGCTGTATGCCTCATCTCTCAAGCAACAATCAAGAGGAACAGCTTATGGCATCAACGTGTGTCTCATCTCAATTTAAAAGCTCTTCACAAACTCAGTGTTAAAAAGTTGGTCAACGGTCTGCCAACAATTTCATCTAACCTAGAGCATCACTGTTCGGCTTGTCAAATGGGAACAATGAAGCGAGCATCACACAAAGTCAAGCAAGTTGCTTCTACATCTCGAGCCTTAGAATTACTTCACATGGACCTTTGCGGACCAATGCGTACACAAAGCATCAACGGTCGTAAATATGTGTTAGTACTTGTCAACGATTATTCTGGCTACACATGGACAAGATATCTCCGAACAAAGGATGAGACTCGAGACTTGATAATAAGCTTTGTGAATACGACTCAGAATCTCCTGCAAAAGAAAATCCAAGTAATCAGAACGGACAACGGGACCGAATTCAAGAATCAGCGTTTCAACAACTTTTATCAGTCACTTGGAATTATTCAACAATTCTCAGCCGCAAAAGCGCCACAACAAAATGGTGTCGTAGAAAGAAAGAACCGGACTCTAGTTGAAGCTGCAAGAACTATGCTCATTTACTCTGGTCTTCCTCACTTTCTATGGGCTGAAGCAGTGAGTACAGCATGTTTTACTCAAAATAGGACAATTATTCACAAACGCTTCGAGAAAACGCCATTTGAGTTAATTAATACAAGAATTCCGAATATCTCATTCTTCAAATTATTTGGTTGCAAGTGTTTTGTGGCCAACGATCGGGAGCATCGAAGCAAGTTTGATCCCAAAGCCTTTGAAGCCATTTTCAAAATCATATCGCGTCTACCTCAAGTCTTCTCGTACAATTCTTGAAAGCTACAACGTCACCTTTCAAGAAATGACGGATTTGGCTTCTGAACAAAATAGTTCAGAACCCGAACTTACTGGCGTGTTGGCACAAGGTCAACAACTCTCGGCAACGTCTACATCAACATCAAATGAAGCAATTCCTGCTGACAATGAAGATTTAGATTATCTATTCGAACACTTTTATCGGAACAAGTCTCAAATGCTTGCTTCGTCTCACTCAACACCAAGCAGTGCCCCATCTCTCTCAATGGAAGAAATTAATAATGAGACTCTTCTTCCAAATCCGACAAATGTTGAAGAATCTACTTATACATAATCTTCATCTAGTACTGCAGTTCCTACAAATACAAATGAGGAAATTCCTATCGACTTAACATCTGAATTGAATTTTCCAGCTCTGAATGATCAACCCATTAATTCAGGATATCTCGATCTCCAGTCCAATGATGAATCTACTTCAGTTATTCCTCACGAACATAAATGGACTCGAGCTCACCCTACTGATCAGATTATCGGTGATCCTTCAAGTGGTGTATGTACTATGACGTCTACAGAAAGCGGTTTATTCTCATGCTTCCTAAGCCAAAACGAACCAAATAAGGTAGTCGAAGCTCTTAAAGACCCGGATTGGGTAATTGCAATGCAAGATGAACTCAACCAGTTTGAGCGTCTACAAGTTTGGACATTGGTTCCCGACCACAAGGCAAAACCATAATTGGAACAAAATGGGTTTTCAATAACAAGAAAAATGAGAACGGTGAAGTAATCAGGAATAAAGCACGACTTGTTGCTAAGGGATACAATCAACAAGAAGGAATTGATTACGACGAGACGTATGCTCCGGTTGCACGTATTGAAGCTATTCCTTGTTTCTAGCATACGCGGCTCACAAAGACTTCAAAGTCTATCAAATGGACGTCAAAACTGCCTTTCTCAACGGCGTATTAAAAGAAGAAGTCTACGTCGCTCAACCCGAAGGGTTCATGTACGAGAACCATCCTGATCATGTCTATCGATTGGACAAAGCTCTCTATGGACTAAAGCAAGCCCCTCGTGCTTGGTATGATGTTCGGAGCGTATTTTTGGTCAAATCCAACTTCATCAGAGGAATAATCGATGCGACTCTCTTCATCAAAAGGCAAGGAAAAAACTTGATGATCGTTCAAGTTTACGTTGACGACATCATTTTCGGATCGACGAATGAACGTCTCTGTTAGAAATTTGGTAATCTCATGAAGACGAAATTCGAGATGAGCTTAATGGGAGAACTCCAATTCTTTATTGGATTACAAGTCAAGCAACTCAATGATGGAATCTTCATCAGTCAGACCAAATACAACCGAGATATTCTGAAAAGATTTAATCAAGACAAGAGCACACCGATTAATACTCCCATATCTACTAATTGCAAACTGGATGTTGATCCGTCTGGAAAGGCTGTCAACATCACCACCTATCGGAGTATTATCGGATCTATTCTTTACGTGACATCTAGCCGACCCGACATTATGTTTGCAACTTGCCTTTGCGCTCGTTTTCAAGCCGACCCAAAGGAGTCCCACATAAATGCCGTCAAGAGAGTTCTACGATATCTCAAAGAAACTCCAACCTTAGGGCTTTGGTATCCCAAAAATACTGACTTTTGACTTATTTGTTATACTGATGCTGACTATGCAGGTTGTCGAATGGACAAAAAAAGCACGTCTGGCGGAACACAATTTATAGGCGAAAAGTTGGTCTGCTGGTCTTCAAAGAAACAAAATTGTGTGTCAACATCGACGGCAGAAGCGGAATACGTTGCCGCTGCCAGGTGTTGCTCGCAAATTCTATGGATGCGGACACAACTACGCGATTACGGGTTTGATTTCAATAACATTCCCATTCATAGTGATTCTCAAAGTGCTATAGCCATTACTTGCAATCTTGTTCATCATTCACGCACGAAACACATAGATATACGATATCACTTTATAAAAGATCATGTAGAAAAGGGCACGATAGATATGTATTTTGTTAAAACGGAGCTTCAACTTGCCGCTTACATGTTGAATCTCAATTTTACTTGAAATGTGCTTTACATGCTCTACTATACTTCAATTTGATATTCTATGTGCTTTTTAATATTTCTTGATTATTTTGCGTGACTCTATCTTTTAAGTTTTTTTCTAAAAAAAAAATTAAAAAAATATATATATAAATATATTTTATTTTTACATAAAATAAATATATATAATAATACATATATAAATAGTATAAATAAAAAAAATGAGGGATGACGATAATTTTTTACTATTTTTGAAATTACTCACAAAAATATTTCTTCGATATATATGATTAAATTGCGTAAAAATTCATATGACATTCTTTTATTGAAAAGAACTTTGTTTGATTCACTAGACACAAAACCACATCATACATATGAGACTTTGAACCTCAATATTTTTTTTACTGTCACACTTCAAATGATTATTTCTTGGTTTGTTCTTCGTAGCTTCAATCTTGCTTTTGTGTTTAGTTTGTCATGAAACGGATAAGGGCATATTAGGAAATTCCTTACTTGGGCTAAATAATAAATCCTTTACTTTTTCCTCTAGAGATCCCCTTTGAGCCTTCTCCGACATTCTTTTTCTTCATCAACACCCGATTAAGCCTTCAACATTATTCAAATGATTCGGGGTTACTCAATCAATAAAAAGAGGGGGAGAGCTAAAGTGATGCACATTACACATTTTTCAATCATTTTAGAAGAGAAACACTGATCTCACTATGAACTTCTCATAGATAATCTCGTATACTACTAGAAGAGAAGCACCTCGAAGTGAACTTCTCCAATGATAATCTAGATCTTATGTAGAGAAAACGAGAAGAGAAGCACAATGTTGGGTTCGAACTCCATAACTGTGAAACTTTCTAAAGGAACACAGTCTCGACCCAAAATCAAAGAAGAAATTTTAAGCTCGCTAACCAAAAATACTACGATAACCAAAAGGATCAGAATAGAATCTCAGAAAAAGGGCCCCTGGAAGAGAAGAAATTTTAAGCTCGCTAACCAAAAATTTCTACCCCTTAGTCAGAGCCTAAAAATAATCCCTTAAAAGTCCCTTTGATTCAAAATGCAAACTCTCACTTGGTAAGTTGATTAAAAATACTACGATAACAAATTAATTGATATAATTTTGTTGTGATGATAAGAGTGATATATCTACTAAAAATCTCCTTGATATAAATAAATTGAGTGATATGAGCGAAACTTGCGAGAGTTGTCAAAGTAATTCACACTATGCTATTAGAATACTAGTTTAGTTACATGATTTTATGGCAAATTAATGTTATATATGTCTTGGAAAGTTTTATGTGATAATGTTCAAAATAAATAAATCTGACCCCGAAACAAAAATATTTTAAATAAAAAAAAGTAAAAGCAATATTTTTAATGAAACTATGCTGAATTGCTTAAAATGCGTTACATGTACTTAAATCAGAAATTTTCATATGCCAATTTGTAATGAAAATATGCGTAGGTACTCAAAATTTTACTCATGCAATTGTTGAGGGGGAGTTTTTATATGAGAATTTGTTATTATCCTCTACACTCGTAAAACATGAATTCTAACATTTTTAAGTCTCGCAGAAAATTTAGAGCTCATCCAAGGAGTCAAATGTTGAATTTCATCAACATTAGGAGATAATTTCATCTCTTTCAGAAATACAGGGATTACTAAGCAATTTATTATTGGGTTAATTCATAAAATTCTTTTTCAGACCTGAATTTATCTAAAGCCCAAGAATTTTTTTTTTGGCATAAAAGAATTTTTACTTTACCCGATCGTAAAGTATTAATATAACTTTATCACTCGAAAAACTCTTTCAAATGCTACAAATTCCCAATCGAAAAACTTTTCATCTTCTAAAAACAGAACCGACTTCGGCATTTCAATCTGAATTCCTCATTTCTCAAAATTTTCAGGTTAAACATGCAGATTTCGAAGGTAGAACCGTGTTCCGATTCATTTTCTGTTCAAGAACATCCGATTATCTAGCACTTTCACGAAATTTTTTTTTACGAAAGTTCATGTTTATTTTCTCGACGAAAACTGATTTTTCGTGCTTCAAATCAAAGTGTTTACAGTCAATCTTTTGGGTTAAAATCATGATATTCGGATTCGCCATTGTTCTCTGATCATTTCGAACCTAGAAAAACCCATGATTTACCCAGAAATCGAAGATTATGTTTTATGTATTTACTGTTTCACTTGAAAATTTTCGATCGAAAAAGTTTGTGTCGCAAACAGTGTCATCGAAGAACTTTAATTTTCGTTAAAATTTTATTCGATCGCAAAACTCAGCATCGAAAATCTTTTGTTTTTGACATATTTTTAATCGATCGCAAAACTACACGGTGAAAAACTTATTTTTGCGATTTTATTTTATTCGATCGCAAAACTACGCAGCGAAAAACTTATTTTTTCGATTTTATTTTATTCGATCGCAAAACTAAGAGGCGAAAAACTTAAGTTTTTCGACAATTTTTTATTCGATCGAAAACTTAATCAGCGAAAAACTATTGTTTTCGATAACATTTTATTCGATCGTAAAAGTCATCAGCGAAAACTTGAATTAGTCGTAGATGACTACATACTAAACGAGAAGTGGACGACGGAATAGGAACCAGAGGAAACTGCTCAAGCTCGACTCTCCAACGTCAGATACTTCCTACAAAAAGCTTTAGTAGACTTGGTACTGCTTGAAGAAGAAGAAAGAAGGTGAGAACTACAGTTCCGCCCTCCCAGAGCTACCCAAAATGATAAGGCTTAGAGTCGACTCTTCCCCCCGTCTATCAAAAGGGACATTTAGAGTTGAGACGCCATGGGAGAATGTCAGAATTGAAGTCCCCTTCATTGAAGACATAAGAAAGCATATTTGGAGGGCTCCAAACAAGATCAAGAAGCTCAACGAACTTAATTTGAGGGGCATCTCACACTGGGAAGATAGAAAGAAAATGGAGCATATCTTCATGCTCAACTATCTCGGACCCGATCGTAGTGGCATTCCAGCTGATCAACTGAAGGAAAATTTCAAGAACAAGCCACCGATTCTCCAACTCGTCGGAGTCTCTCATACGATCGGAAGATATCCAACTCCTATCTACATAATTGAGCGAGCGGACAACAACTGCACTCGAGAAGAGATAGATGAAAGCTATCTCTCATTCTTTCCACCGGACGAAGTCTACCAAATATATCAAATGTACAAAAGAAAGTACAAGACATCCTAAAAAGATTCATGGTGCGGCAGATCAAATATCACACCGCACATGACCTTCAAATTGCAATAGAGAACAACATGAAGAAGGTCAACATGGAATCTCCGCTCATGAAGGGCTTCCCACTCAACAACTTTCCCGACAACTAGATTTTCAAGACCCCTGGCCTCGCCATAACCTATCTAAATCCAGTCATTGGAAAGACAAGGGCTATGATGAAGTCAGATGTCCATAAATTTTGCGACGGGACGCTTAAGTTAGTGAGGAAGAACATTCAGAAGAGATTCGGAGAGATCACCGAAGAGACAATCTTCGAAGATCTTTGTAAAGAAGAGGCCCCACTCCTGAACGAGCTTCTAGATGCCATAAATGAAATATTGGAGTTGAGGAATGTTGTTCGACATTACGAGATAGCATTGGGATTGAGGAAGTCTTTTTACGCCCGACAAGGATAAAAGGAGCTGAAACGAAGACAAGCACAAAGGGGGAGATTGAAGAATATATTAGAATTGTGCTTTATTATTTCATTATCCTTGTAATTATGGGCGTAATTAGATGTTTTGATAGTGAAGGACTTAAGAGTAATTATACCATAAATATAGGTATAAATATGATGTACACTACCAAAGTTCAAAGAGTTTTTCATTATTCAGAAAATAATAAGTTTCGAATTCATATTTTAAACGAGAGATCACGCTCGAGAAACTCGAAAACATCTAACAACCTCTCAAGATCTTCAAAGCGGATATTCGACCGACCGTATATCGTAAGATTCTTATTTGAATACCGAGAATTCGTGCTTAGATTGCTTGTTGATAGATGAATCAGGACCTAACAACGGTCGAATAAAATATTGTGGAAATAATAATTTTCACTGAGTAATTTTGCGATCGAATAAAGTTGAAAAACTTAAGTTTTTCGCCGCGTAGTTTTGCGACCGAATAAAAGAATATCGAAAAACATAAAGTTTTCGCCGCTTATTTTTGCGATCGAATAAAATTTAATTGAAAAATAAAGTTTTCGCCGCGAAGTTTTACGATCGAATTATATATCGGAAACACACGGTTTTCGACACTGAGTTTTGCGATCGAATAAAACTTAACGAAAACTGAAGTTTTTCGACGAAAATGTTTGTGATAAGAACTTTTTCGATCGAAACATTTTCAAATTAGACAGTAAACGCTTAACACGTAAATGTCAATTTCTGGGTAAATCATGAGTTAATCTGGATTCGGAACGTTCAGAAAATAGTTGCGAATCCAAGTATCATGATTTTAACTCAAACGGTCGAGTTTAAACACGTTGATTTGAGAGTTTAAAATTATTTTAGTCGAAAAAGTGTCAAAATGAAATTTCTTCAAATGTTTTTGAAAAACAGTTTGCGAATCGTGTGTTTTTTACCGGAAAGTGATCCGAAACGTGTTTCTACCTTCGAAATCGGCGAGTTTATGAAGAAAATCACTGAGATAAGTGAGATTTTGGTGAAATCGCCGAAGAGAGTTCGAAGAGTGTTTGGAAGTCGAAAAGTTTTTTGAGTGAGAAGAGTTGCGTGAGATTGAATTTTTCGATCAATAAAGTGGTATTAATACTTTACGATTGGGTAAGGTAAAAATTACTTTGGGCCGTAAAATAAATGTTTTGGGCTTTCATTAAAATTCAGGTCTGATTAAACTAAATTTAATCTTTTATGGATTAACCCAAAATAAATTGCATTATGCTCCCTGTATTTCTGAAATAAATACAATTATCTACAATGTTGATGAAATTCAACACTTGGCTCCTCGGATGAACTCGAAATATTCTGTGATGCTTAGAAAAAAATATTAGAAGTCATGTTTTACAAGTAAATCATATAGGAGATAATAACAAATTCTCATGTAAAACTCCCCCTCAACAATTGCATATTTTAACTTTTCGGCATTTAAGCACATAGTATACAATTTTGCAAATGAAAATTTACTATTTAAGCACAAGAAACGCATTTAGGCAATTTAGCATAGATTCATTAAAATTTTGCGTTTTTAAAAAATTTCGCATTTTATCAAGTCTGAACCAATGCATGTAATAATGCATTTAAACTGTACGAATAATATTTTCAATAACAAAAAATATTTTTGTCATAAATTTTTTTTTGTTTTGGGGTCAGATTGTACATTTTGAACATTATCACGCGAAAATTTCTCATGACATATAAAATAATAATTTGTCGTCAAATCATGTGACTAAACTAATATTCTAAGATAATAGTATGAATCATTTTGACAACTCTCGCAAGTTTTGCTCATAGCACTCAATTTACTTTTATCATGGAGATGTTTAATAGATATATCACACATATCAACACGACAAAATTTTATTAATTAATTTGTTATCGTAGCAAATTTAATCAACTTACCAAGTGAAAGTTCATTTTGAATCAAAGGGACTTTGAAGGAATTCTTTTTAGGCTCTCACTAAAAGGGTAGGATAAAATTTTGATTAGTGAGCTTAAAAAAATTCAATTCCCGGGGCCCTTTTTGAAATTCATTTATGATCCTTTAGTTTTCTTTTCTTCTGTGCTTGCTCAAGATGAGTCTTGTCTTCTTTACAAAGCTTTGAGAGATGAGATCTTCTTTTTGGGCCGAGACCGTGTTCCTTTCGAAGGTTCCACAGTTATGGAATTCGAACCCAAGGCCGTCCTCCTCTTCTCGTTGATCTAGATTATCGTTGGAGAAGTTCACTTCGAGGTGCTTCTCTTCTAAGAGTATAAGAGATTATCTAGGAGAAGTTCACATCGAGATCCGTGTTTCTCTTCTATAATGATTGAGACTTTCATCATATGTATCTCTTTTTCTCTCCCTCTTTTTCTTGATTGAGCAACCCCGAAACTTAGGAATAATGTTAAAGGCTTGATCGGGTTTCATAAAAAAAATAATGTCGGAGAAGGCTCAAAGGGGATTTCTAGAGGTAAAAGTAAAGGATTTATAATTTGGGCTTAGTGAGGAATTTCCTAATTTGCCCTTATCATTTTCATGACAAACTAACAAAAAAGCAAGAATGAAGCTACGAAGTACAAACAATAAATAGTCATTCTAAGTGTGACACTCTCAAGAACAAAATAGAGGTTCAAATTCTCACATATATGATGTGGCTTTGTGTCTAGTGAAACAAACGAAGTTCTTTGAATAAAAGAAAGTCACATGAATTTTTTGACAAAGAACTTAACCATATATCAAAGAAATATTTTTGTGAGTATTTCAAAATAGGCAAAATTATCGTCGTCCCCCATTTTTTTATTAATTTTATTATTATTATTTATATATACTATTTTATTTTTATTTTTCTTTTTGTAAAAAAATTGAAGGATAGTGTCACGAAAGATAATCAAGGAATATCAAGAAGCACATAGAATATCATATAGAAGCATAATAGAGCATGTAAAATACATTTCAAGTAAGATTGAGATTCAACATGCCCAACTTAGCAATAAGGAATTGGAATAGTTTTTCATCCAATGTCTTAGTCAATAAGTCGGCAAGTTGAAGCTTCGTTTTTACAAAATACATATCTATAGTGCCTTTCTACATGATCTTTTATAAAATGATAGCGAATATCTATGTGTTTCGTGCGTGAATGATGAACATGATTGCAAGTAATGGCAATAGCACTTTGAGAATCACTGTAAATGGGAATGTTATTAAATTCAAACCCGTGGTCGCGTAGTTGCGTCCGCATCCATAGAACTTGTGAGCAACAGCTGGCATCCGCGACGTACTCTGCCTCGGCCGTCGACGTTGACATGCAATTCTGCTTCTTTGAGGACCAACATAACAAATTATCGCCTAAAAATTGTGCTCCGCCAGACATGCTTTTTCTGTCTATTCGACAACCTGCATAATCAGCGTCAGTATAACCAATTAATCTAAAGTCAATGTCTTTAGGATATCATAGCCCTAAGTTGGGACTTCCTTTGAGATAACGTAGAATTCGCTTGACTGCGTGCATGTGGGACTCCTTCGGGTCTGCTTGAAAACGAGCACACAGGCAAGTGGCGAACATGATGTCAGGTTTGGCTTGACGTCAAGTAGAGAAGAGATCCGATAATACTCCGATAAGTTGTGATGTTGACTGCCTTGCCAGAAGGATCAGTATCCAATTTGCAGTTTGTTGACATGGGAGTATTCATAGGTGTGCTCTTGTCTTGATTAAATCTCTTTAGAATATCTCGGATATACTTGGTTTGACTGACGAATATTCCATCTTCGAGTTGCTTGACTTGTAAACCAAGAAACAATTGGAGTTCTCCCATTATGCTCATCTCAAATTTGGTCTTCATTAGATCACCAAATTTCTGACAGATGCTGAAGATGTGGCATTCATTAGATCACCAAGATCATCTCGAATTTGGCGTTCATTAGTCGAGCCGAAGAAGCTGTCATCAACGTATACTTCAACAATCATCAAGTCCTTGCCTTTCTTTTTGATGAAAAGTGTCGTATCGATTATTCCTCTAATAAAGTTGGACCTTACTAGAATTTCGCTCAAAACATCATACCAAGCACGAGGGGCTTGTTTAGTCCATAGAGAGTTTTATCCAGTCGATAGACATAATCAGGATAATTTTCGTGCACGAACCCTTCGGGTTGAGCGACGTAGACTTCTTCCTTTAACACGCCGTTGGGAAAGGCAGTTTTGACATCCATTTGATAGACTTTGAAGTCTTTATGAGCCCCGTATGCTAGAAATAATCGAATAGCTTCAATATGTGCAACCGGAGCATACGTCTCGTCGTAGTCCATACCTTCTTTTTGATTGTACCCCTTGGCTACGAGTCGTGCTTTATTAATGATAATTTCACCGTTCTCGTTCTTCTTATTTTTGAAAACCCATTTCGTTCCTAAATTGTTTTTCCAAGCGGTCGAGGAACTAGTGTCCAAACTCGTACACGTTCGAATTGGTTGAGTTCATCTTGCATTGCGATCACCCAATCCGTGTCTTTAAGGGCTTTGGCTACCTTAAGTGGTTCCTTTTAGCTTAAGAAGCACGTGAATAATCCGCTTTGTGTAGATGTCCTAGTGCGTACTCCACTTGAAGGATCACCGATTATTTGGTCCATAGGATGAGCTCGAGTCCACTTGCGTTCATGAGGAAAAGCCGAAGTAGATCCATCGTTTATTTGTAGATCCAGACTTCCTGAATTGATAGGTTGATCATTCGTAATAGGGAAATTCATTACGGAAGTTGAATTGGAAGGAATTTTCGTATCGGGATTAGCAGGAGCAGTAATACTAGTTGAAGATTCGGAATTTGGAGACTCTGGAAATCTGTTGGAGTTTTAGGGTTCGGAATCTCAATAGTAATTTCAGCCGTAGAAGGAGAAGGTGCGCTGTTTGGTATAGAATGAGATGAAGCAAGCAATTGAGATTCGTTCTTATAATAATGTTCAAGATGAGTCTGTTCTCCTTTACGAAGCTTTGAGAGATGAGCTTCTTCGGGCCGAGACTGTATTCCTTTCGAAGGTTTCACAGTTATAGAATTCGAACCCATGGCCATGCTACTCTTCTCGTTTTCTCAATAGAAAATCTACATTATCATTGGAGAAGTTCACTTCGAGGTGCTTCTCTTCGAGGAGTGTACGAGATTATCTAGGAGAAGTTCACAGCGAGATTCATGTTTCTCTTTTAAAATGATCGGAATAAATTCATCATGTGCATCTTCTTTTTCTCCCCCTCTTTTTCTTGATTGAGTAACCCCAAATCGTAGGAATAAGGTTGAAGGCTTGTCGGGTTTTAAAAGAAAAAGAATGTTGGAGAATACTCAAAGGAGTTTACTAGAGGAAAAAATAAATGATTGATAATTTTGGCAAAGTAAGGAATTTCCTAATTTTGCCCTTATCATTTTCATGACAAACTAACACAAAAGCACGAATAAGGCTACGAAGTACAAATCAAGAGATAGGCTTTTGAAGTGTGAGCCACTAAAAAAATATTGAGGCTCAAATTCTAACATATATTATGTAGCTAAGTCTACTGAAACAAACGATGCTCTTTGAATAAAAGAATGTCACACGAATTTTTTAGCAAAGAACTAAACAAATATCAAAGAAATATTTTTGTGAGTAGTTCAAAATAGGCAAGATTAACGTCATCCCCCATTTTTTTAAGTTATTATTATTATTATATATATACTATTTTATTTTTATATATCTTTTTGTATATAAAAAAATTTGAAAGATAGAGTCACGCAAGATAATCAAGGAATATCAAGAAGCACATATAGAAGCATAATAGAGCATGTAAAGCACATCTCAAGTAAGATTGAGATTCAACATGTCGAACTTAGCAATAAGGAACTGGAATCGTTTTTCATCCAATACCTTAGTGAATAAGTCGGCAAGTTGAAGTTCTGTTTTAACAAAATACATATCTATAGTGACTTTTTTTACATGATCTTTTATAAAATGATAGCGAATATCTATGTGTTTTGTGCGTGAATGATGAACAGGATTGCAAGTAATGGCAATAGCACTTTGAGAATCACTATAAATGGGAATGTTATTAAATTCAAACTCGTAATCGCGTAGTTGTGTCCGCATTCATAGAACTTGCGAGCAACAGCTGGCAGCCGCGACGTACTCCGCCTCGGCCGTCGAGGTTGACACACAATTCTGCAACTTTGTGGACCAGCATACCAACTTATCGCCTCAAAATTGTGCTCTGCCAGACGTGTTTTTTCTGTCCATTCGACAACTTGCATAATTAGCGTCACTATAACCAATTAATCTAAAAGCAGTATCTTTTGGTTACCATAGCCCTAAGTGTGGAGTTCCTTTGAGATAGCGTATAATTCGCTTGACTGCATGCATGTGTGACTCCATTGGGTCAGCTTGAAAGTGAGCACAGAGGCAAGTGACGAATATAATGTCGGGTCGGTTGGACGTCAAGTAGAGAAGAAATCCGATAATGCTCCGATAGGTTGTGATGTTGACTGCTATTCCAGATGGATCAGCATCCAATTTGCAATTAGCGGCTGAGAATTGTTGAATAATTTCAAGTGACTGATAGTAATTGCTGAGACGTTGATTCTTGAATTCAGTCTCGTTATCAGTCCTGATTACTTGGATTTTCTTTTGCAGGAGATTCTGAGTCGTATTCACAAAGCTTATTATCAAGTCTCCAGTATCATCCTTAGTTCGGAGATATCTTGTCTAGGTGTAGCAAGAATAATCGTCGACAATTACTAACACATATTTACGCCCGTTGATACTTTGTGTACGCATTGGTCCACAAAGGTCCATGTGAAGTAATTCCAAGGGTCGAGATATAGAAGCAAATTGATTGAGTTTGTGTGATGCTCGCTTCATTTTTCCCATTTGCCGAACAAGCTCTTGATATATGGAAATTGTTAGTAGAATGTTTACCAATTTTTTTATAGAGAGTTTGTGAAGAGCTTTGAGGTTTAGATGAGACAGACGTTGATGCCATAGGTTGTTCCTCTTGATTGTAGTCTGTGAGATGAGGCAAACAGTTGTTGAAGGTCGTATTGTTGTCAGATTGATGGTGTATAGATTAGATCTTCGGGATCCTGTTAGAAGTTATTGATTTTGACTATTTAAAATTCTGCACTGATCAGCTAGAACCACCACTTGAAATCCTTTATCGCAGAATTGTCCTATGCTGAACACGTTGTGTTTAAGACCTTGAACGTAAGAGACATCTTTGATTGTCAGATTCTGCAGTAGTATATCTCCAAAGCCTACTATTGGAGCTGAATCGTTGTTGCCGAATCTGACTTTTCCATTGGAACGGTCTAGGTAGTTGCTTAACAGTTCTTGATTTCCCGTCATGTGTGTAGAGCAACCGGAATCTAAATACCACACATGATGGATCTGCATAAAAATTTTTAGAGAGACTTAGGTACCCACTTTGTAATGGGTCCTCTCGGATTACCAGATTTGGTAGGTTAGGTTGTTCATTTTTGGTTCCTAAACCATTTATGCTCTTAGGTACCCAAACCATCTTGGAATTAGTTGGTTTAAGTGGTACCTCTTTAGGCAACTTGGCCTAGTTAGCTTGCGTTGGCCTAGATGGTGTCATGGGAACCCATTGAGCTTGAACCTTACATGGGAGATTAATTTCAGCACGGATAAATGTCTTATTAGTCTTAGTGCATGAGAAAATCGTTTCTCTAGCTAGTATCTTAAGGTGTTTGGCTGAGTGTACTTTGACCGGATACCTTAAATGAGGACAAGAATTGAAGAGAATATTAGAATTGTGCTTTGTTATTTCATTATCCTCGTAATTAGGGGCGTAATTAGTAGTTTTGATAGTGTAGGACCTAATAGCAATTACACCTTGAATATAGGTATAAATATGATGTACACTATCAAAATTAATAAGAGTTTTTATTATTTCAGAAAATTACAAGCATCGAATTCATATTTTAAATGAGAGAGAATACGATCGAGAAACTCGGAAAGCTAACAACCTCTCTCAAGATATTCAACGTGGTTATTCGACCGAACGTAATCCGTAAGATTTCTTACTCGAATACCGAGAATTTGTGCTGAGATTGCTTGTTGATTGATGAATCAGGACCTAACAATTGGTATCACAGCAAATCGTGATTGATTTTGGATAGAATTCGCAATTTTCAGATCAAAATTATTTTCCAGATTTTTCGATCGAAAAACTCACGTGAGTTATATTTTGATCAATATGCTTAATTGTACGAATTTTGTTATTGATTTTGCTGATTAAGTGATAGATTATATGTTAGGATTGATTTACGTACTGATTTCAATCGCTTAAAACGTCATATTAATTCAGATTTTCGATTTAGATCGATTTTTGCGATTGCGATCAAGTTTTGAGTCTCAACTGATCTTCTTAAATCTCGATAGATTTTGCTATTAAACATGGTTGACTCTGTGTTTGTTCATATTTATAACTGTTGAACGAGTGATTATCCAGAATTTCAGCACCTAAATTGAACATCTCGGTTGAATCTGGAATTTTCACTGTTACATTGAACTTAGTTGTTCTTCGATGTGTTCTTCGATCGAAAAACTTGGATCGAAAAATATTTTTCGACCAAGTTTGCAGCCGAGAAATTTTTGGACGACAAACACTATTTTCGAGTGTTTTACTGAAATTTAAGACTCGAAAAACATTATTTCAAAAATTAGTTTTTCGTTTCATATATAAATATCTTTTTCGAGCGAATAAATTTTTCGATCCAAAATTAGCTAAAACATATTTTCGATCGAAAAATATTCCATCGAAAAATTTTACAGTCAACAATTTGAGTCAAACTAAAAACAAAGTTTTTCGATCACTAGTAATTTTTCGATCACAAGTTATTCGATAAGAGTTTTTGTGATCAACATACGTTTTCGACAAAATATTTTTCGATAAGATCATCTTTTCAACATTTTTTTCGAAAAATAATTTTCGATAAACATATAACTAAATCCTTAACCATTCGAAAAACTTTTCGATTAAAATGTTTAACATTTTTAAATCGAAAAACTTTACTGCTCGAAAAATATTTCGACCACAACATTGAAAAGAAATAAAAAATTGTGAACTTCAAAACTTACAAAAAATATTTGTTTCCGAACTATCTATTTTGATACTCAATATTTTCGATCAATAATTCAAATTTCTTAAACAGATCTTGAAGTATCAATTTTTACTTACGAAATATTTTCGAAACCATAACAATTTCTCTTTCACGACCGGATCATAGGTTCAAAAAGGAAATTATTTAAAGTACGAATCAAATATTTCTAACTAAGTTTGTCACTTGTAAAGCATTTTTCATTACGATTCCAAACTTTTACGAAGATCCTACCAATCAACAAATGTGGATGCTTACTCACTCGGAAATGACGTCCGCCCTCCAATTCTTCGAAGATGCGAATACACGGTATGGAGAAGTCGGTTCATGAACTTCTTGGAAACGAAAGATCAAGTCATAAATTTGATCGCGTCACTTCAAGAAGGTCCAGCTCAATTCTGGCTCATCCAAGAAGGAGATGCCACAAACAATCCTCCTATTCCTGCAACCAGAAGACTTAAAGTTCCTGGTGAATACACTGAGGGGGAGCGTTTAAGAGCCAAAGCAGACTTGGGAGCCAAGACTTTCCTAATAGAAGGAATACCGAATGACATCTATATGCAAATAGATAGTCTATCGAGCGCAAAGACCATGTAGGACGAGCTCCACAAGATGATGCAACGAACCGAAGTTGGAGTCAAAGCAAAGAAAGCAAATATTCTAACAGCTTACGACTCTTTCAAAGCCAAGACAGAGGAATCGGTTTATGAACTCTATCAAAGATATCTAACTCTTCTTAATGAAATGAGGAAGATAGATATATTCAAGACCAACATGGAGGTCAACATCAGATTTCTTTCTTCTCTTCAACCGGAGTGGAAGAAAATATATATTCAAATCCGATAAAATAAGGATTTGGACGAAATGGACACGCCGTCTTTGATAATCTCGCCCAACACGAAGAAGATATAAGCGATATCCAAAAAGAACTAAAGGGCAAGCAGATCGACGATTCTATAGCACTTGTCTCTGAAAGAAAGCCAAGTCGATCTCCAAAGGATAAAAGTATCAAGTTGCCAAGTTCTTCAGAAGATGGAGGAGAATCTGACTCAGACTCCGAACCTGATATGAAGGAGTTCAAAAAACAGTTAGCTCTCATTTCTAAAATGATGTGTAAAAAGTTTTACAAAGAAATCCTCGTCTTCGGCCAATAGACTTCGGACATCTAGCTCCAAGCAAAGGGAAAGACCGGCCGAGTCGTCAGAATCAAAAAGTGTCAAAGAACCACAAAAATGTTATAAAGAGGACGCCAACTACTACTCCACAAAATTCCAACTCACTAAACATAAAGAGGCTGGAGTAGCACTGATGGCAGAACAAGAGCATTGGCTGGAAGACACCACAGATTCTGAAGACGAAAATATTGCACTTATGGCATACCTCGACGACGCTTCAAATGATGAACCATCAAGGAGACCTGACGACGACGACAAAGCATCCTCTTCGTCACAGGAGGTACAAATGTCTAATTCCACATTATCAAACATGTTAGAATCGTTACAGCTTAAGTACACTAACATGAAAATTGAGCGGAAACGAACAAAGGAATTAGAAAAGAAACTAGCTCTTAGCGAAAGCAATTTTCAAAAGCAATTAGATAAGACAGTTCATCTCTAAATTCTCTTATCTAACGCTAAGGAAAAAATCTCTAGTCTTGAATTAACCATAGCTACCTCTGAGACAAAAACTACTGAACTTAAAACGATTCATATCGATTGTCAGAGAGACCTAGAGATTTCTAAAAATAATTTCAAAGAAATTTCTGACGAAGGTAAGAAACTTTATTCAAGGATTAAAATGTTAGATGATCTTCTAATAAAAGGGGTCAAACGGATCAAACAATATTTCTAAATCAACCTCTTGATACAGAATTTTATAATCCTAAAGAGGGCTTATGTTTTAACAATCCATGTAACTTGAAAAAGGTCAATGTTAGACAATTATACGATATCAAGTATATGGGATTAGGTTTAACGTCTCTAATGGCATTTACTAATTCTTCCGAAATAAATGCTTTAGAAGAATCTAAACGACAAGCCACTGATAGGACTAACAGTCCTTTTGACTACACCGACTTGAATAATAGTTACAAGACAAGAGATCTCAACTTGTCTAGTGATTATATATCATTATATCCCCTAGAAGATTTCTCTAACGACAAGGAAGATAATATTGATCATTTTCAAAATTCTAATCTCTGTTATATTCTGGCTATTAAGAAAATAGCTGATTTAAACGCTTCCTTGGAAACAGAAAGAAAGAATTTCAAAGCTGAAAAGAACGAACTTTTACTGGAGATTTCCAAACTCAAAACTTCCTCTACTTTAAAAACTTGTCGTGATCTTATTTTGGAAGAAAAATATTTAATGAAGCAGAAGATTAAACCTAAAAAAAACTCTCCCATTATTTTTCAAAATATTTCAAAAGAAGATAAATCTTTTTTCAAAATTTTAAAGAGAGAAAACGAATCCTTAAATGCTTCAAAAAGGAAAAAGATTTTTACTAACTCTTTTTCTACTCCATCCACAGGTAGAGTAGTAAAAGAGGTGAAACATGCTAAGGAAAGAGTGTCTAGAATAATATTTCAGAAGAAAAATGATTTGTTATCTATTTTTTCTATGTCAGAAACTAAGGACACTCGTACGAAGACAACCATTTATAGTATTGTTACTTCAACTTATGCGTTAAAGCCTATTATTTTTTAAAGCGCAAACTTTGACATTGGCTCTACTTCTAAAAACAGTGATCATCATTCTAAAACAAATGCAAGTCTTAAGTCTCGTCAGAAACAAGATCCAGCTATTAAGAAAGCTTATAGCTCCATACATTCTTGTTCTCACTAAGGTATCCAATACACGTACATTCAGCAAAACACCTTAGGAGACTAGCCAGAGAAAAGATTTTCTCCAGCAATAAGACAAATCAGACATTTTTTCGTGCTAAAATTAACCTCCCATGTAAGGTTCAACCACAACGGTTTCCTAAGTCACCACCTAGGCAAACACAAGCCAATAAGGCTAAATTGTCTAAAGAGGTACTACTTAAACAAACTACTTCTAAGTTGGTTTGGGTACCTAAGCATTCTCATAATTTAGAAACCAAAGATGAACAAACCTTAATTATCAAATCTGCTAATCCGAGAGGACCTTTTCGAAAGTGGGTACCTAAGTCTCCCTAATTTCTTTCTATGCAGATCCATTACGTGTGGTATTTAGATTCTGGTTGTTCCACACACATGACGGGAAAACAAGAACTGTTGAGCAATTACGAAGATCGTTACAATGACAAAGTCCGATTTGGCAACAATGACTCAACTCCCATACGCGGATTTGGAGACATTCTACTGCCAAATCTGACGATTAAAGATGTCTCTTATGTCCAAGGTCTTCAACACAATCTATTTAGCATTGGGCAATTCTGTGACAAAGGATTTCAAGTAGTATTTCTAGCTGAACAATGCAGAGTTTTAAATAGTCGGAATCAAGAGCTTCACACAGGATCACGAAGATCAAATCTATACACAATCAATCTGACAACAGTTCGACCTTCGACAACTGTCTGCCTCATCTCTCAGACAATAATCAAGAGGAACAGCTTATGGCATCAACGTCTGTCTCATCTAAATTTAAAAGCTCTTCACAAACTCAGTGTTAAAAAGTTGGTCAACGGTATGCCAACGATTTCTTCTAACTAAGAGCATCATTGTTCGACTTGTCAACTGGGAAAAATGAAGCGAGCTTCACATAAAATCAAGCAAGTTGCTTCTACATCTCGACCCTTAGAGTTACTTGACATGGACCTTTGTGGACCGATGCATACAAAAAGTATTAACGGTCGAAAATATGTGTTAGTAATTATCGACGATTTTTCTCGCTACACATGGACAAGGTTTCTCCGAACTGAAGATGAGACTGGAGACTTGGTAGAAAGCTTTGTGAATACCACACAAAATCTCCTGCAAAAGAAAATTCAAGTAATCAAAACTGATAATGGAACTGAATTCAAGAACAAGCGTCTCCACAACTTTTATCAGTCACTTGGAATTATTCAACAATTCTCAGCCGCAAAAATGCCTCTACAAACTGGTGTCGTAGAAAGGAAGAACCGGACTCTAGTTGAAGCTGCAAGAAGAATGCTCATCCACTACGGTCTCCCTCACTTTCTATGGGCTGAAGCAGTGAGTACAGCATGTTTTACCCAAAATAGGACAATTATTTACAAACGCTTTGAAAAGACGCCGTACGAGATAATCAACCAAAGAATTCCAAACATCTCATTCTTCAAAGTATTCGGTTGCAAATGCTTTGTGGCCAACGATCGGGAGAATCGAAGCAAGTTCGATCCCAAAGCCTTTGAAGCCATCTTTGTCGAATATTCTTCACTTCCAAATCATACCGCGTCTACCTCAAGTCTTCCCGTACTATTCTTCAAAGCTATAACATCACCTTTCAGGAAATGACGGATTTGGCTTCTGAAAAAAAACAGTTCAGAACCCGAGCTTACTGGCATGTTGGCACAAGGTCAACAACTTTCGGCAACTTCTACATCAACGACAAGTAAAGCGATTCCCGCTGATCATGAAGATTTAGATTCTCTATTTGAACACTTTTATCGGAACAAGTCTCAAATGCATGCTTCGTTTCACTCAACACCAAGCAGTGCCCCATCTCCCTCAGTGGAAGAAATTCATTTTGAGACTCCTCTTCTTCAAAATCCGACAAATGTTGCAGAGTCTACTAATTCTCACAAAGACTTCAAAGTCTATCAAATGGACGTCAAAACTGCCTTTCTCTACGGCGTATTAAAAGAAGAAGTCTATGTCGCTCAACACGAAGGGTTCATGCACGAGAACCATCCTGATCATGTCTATCGATTGGACAACGCTCTCTATGGACTAAAACAAGCCCCTCGTGCTTGGTATGATGTTCTGAGCGAATTTTTGGTCAAATCCAACTTCATCAGAGGAACAATCGATACGACCCTCTTCATCAAAAGGCAAGGCACAGACTTGATGATAGTTTAAGTTTACGTTGATGACATCATTTTCGGATCGACGAATGAACGTCTCTGTCAGAAATTTGGTAGAACTCCAATTCTTTCTTGGATTACAAGTCAAGCAACTCGATGATGGCATCTTCATCAGTCAGACCAAATATCCGAGATATTCTGAAGAGATTTAATCAAGACAAGAGCACACCGATGAATACTCCTATGTCTACTAATTGCAAACTGGATGCTGATCCATCTGGAAAGGCTGTCAACATCACCACCTATCGGAGCATTATCGGATCTCTTCTCTACTTGACATCCAGCCGACCCGACATTATGTTTGCAACTTGCCTATGCGCCCACTTTCAAGCCGACCCAAAGGAGTCCCACATGAATGCCGTAAAGAGGATTCTACGATATCTCAAAGGAACTCCAAACTTATGGCTATGGTATCCTAAAAATACTGACTTTCGACTTATTGGCTATACTGATGCTGACTATGCAGGTTGTCGAATGGACAGAAAAAGCACGTCTGGCGGAGCACAATTTTTAGGCGAAAAGTTGGTCTGCTGGTCCTCTAAGAAACAAATTTGTGTGTCAACGTCGACGGCCGAAGCAGAATACGTTGCGGCTGCCAGCTGTTGCTCACAGATTCTATAGATGCGGACACAACTACGCGATTACGGGTTTGATTTTAATAACATTTTCATTTACAGTGATTCTCAAAGTGCATTGCCATTACTTGCAATCTTGTTCATCATTCACGCACGAAACACATAGATATTCGATATTTTTTTTTATAAAAGATCATGTAGAAAAAGGCACGATATATATGTATTTTGTTAAAACGGAGCTTCAACTTGCCGACTTATTCACTAATGCACTGGATGAAAAACGATTCCAATTCCTTATTGCTAAATTAGGCATGTTGAATCTCAATCTTACTTGAAATGTGCTTTACATGCTCTAATATGCTTCAATTTGATATTTTATGTACTTCTTGATATTCCTTGATTATTTTGCGTGACTCTATCTTTTAATATTTTTTTACATAAAAGAAAATTAATAAAAATAAAGTAAAAATATTTGGGGGATGACGATAATTTTGACCATTTTTGAAATTACTCACAAAAATATTTCTTCGATATATATGATTAAGTTCTTTCCCGAAAAATTCATATGACATTCTTTTATTCAAAAGAACTTTGATTTGATTCACTAGACACAAAGCCACATCATACATGTGAGAATTTGAACCTCAATATTTTTTTTTAATGTGTCACACTTCAAATGACTATCTTTTGGTTTTTACTTCGTAGCATCAATCTTGCTTTTGTGATTAGTTTGTCATGAAAATGATAAGGGCATATTAGGAAATTCCTCACTTGGCCCAAATTATAAATCCTTTACTTTTTCCTTTAGAAATCCCCTTTGAGCCTTCTCCGACATTCTTTTTCTTTATTAACACCCGATTAAGCCTTCAACATTATTCACAAGATTCGGGGTTACTCAATCAAGAAAAAGAGGGGGAGAGCAAAAGTGATGGACATTATGCATTTCTCAATCATTATAAAAGAGAAACACTGATCTCACTGCAAACTTCTCCTAGATAATCTCGTATACTCCTAGAAGAGAAGCACCTTGAAGTGAACTTCTCCAATCATAATCTAGATCCTATGTAGAGAAAACGAGAAGAGAAGCACAATCTTGGGTTTGAACTCCATAACTGTGAAACATTCTCAAGGAACACAGTCTCGACCCAAAATCAAAGAAGATCTCATCTCTCAAAGCCTTGAAAAGAAATTACTAAAGAAAGGAAAAGCAAAAGGATTTACTCAAAGAACATAATTTTACAAAAAGGGCCCTTCGAAGAGAAGAATTTTTAAACTCACTAACCCAAATCCTTTAGTCAGAGAATAAAAATAATCCCTTAAAAGTCCCTTTGATTCAAAATGATGAACTCTCACTTGGTAAGTTGATTAAAAATACAACGATAACAAATTAATTGATATAATTTAGTTGTGATGATAAGAGTGATATATCTACTAAAAATCTCTTTGATAAAAATAAATTGAGTGATATGAGCGAAACTTGCGAGAGTTGTCGAAGTGATTCATACTGTGCTCTTAGAATACTCGTTTAGTTACATGATTTTATGGCAAATTAATGTTTTATGTCTTGGAAATTTTTGTGTGATAATGTTCAAAATAAATAAATCTGACCCCGAAACAAAAATATTCTTTAATTTTTTTTTCTTTTCTTTTCTTCGCACATTTTAAATGAATTAATACATGCATTGGTTCAGAATTGATAAAATGCGAATATCTATTTTGAAAAACGCAATATTTTTAATGAAACTATGCTGAATTGCTTAAAATGCGTTACTTGTACTTAAATCGGAAATTTTCATATGCCAATTTGTACTAAAAATATGCTTAGGTACTGAAAAGTTTACTCATGCAATTGTTGAGGGGGAGTTTTATATGAGAATTTGTTATTATCCTCTACAATCGTAAAACATGAATTCTAACATTTTTAAGCCTCGCATAAAATTTAGAGCTCATCCGAGGAGTCAAATGTTGAATTTCATCAACATTAGGAGATAATTTCATCTTTTTCAGAAATACAGGGAGTATTATGCAATTTATTTTTGGGTTAATTCATAAAAAAAAAATTTCAGACCTGAATTTATCTAAAGCCCAAAATATTTGTTTTACGGCCCAATGTAATTTTTACTTTACCCCATCATAAAGTATTAATATCACTTTACCGATCGAAAAACTCCCTCACACGCTACACATTTCCAATCGAAAAACTTTTCGACTTCTACGAACTATTCGAACCGACTTCGGCGATTCAAACCAAATCCCGCACCGCAAACTTCGGATTTTTTAGATTAAACTTGCCGATTTCGAAGGTAGAAAATTGTTACGAATCATTTTCTGTTCAAAAACATCCGATTCGCAAGCAGTTTCACGAAAAACATTTGAAGAAATTTCATGTTTATATTTTTTTCGACGAAAACTGGTTTTTCGAACCTCAAATCAAAGTGTTTAAACTCGACTTGCTGGATTAAAATCATGATATTTGGATTCGCGAATGTTTTCTGAACGTTCTGAACCCAGATTAACTCATGATTTACCCAGAAATCAAAATTTCCGCGTTATACGTTAAAAGTTTGATTTGAAAGTTTTTCGATTGCAAAAGTCCATATCGCAAACATTGTCATCGAAAAAATTTGTTTTTAGTTCAATTTGATTGGACCGCAAAACTCAGTGTCGAAAACCTTTGTGTTTTCGATATATTTTTATTCGATCGCAAAACTACGCGGCGAATAACTTAAGTTTTTCGACCATTCTTATTCGATCGCAAAACTATGAGGCAAAAAACTTACGTTTTTCGATAACATTTTATTCGATCGCAAAATTACTCAGCGAAAAACTATTGTTTTCGATAAAATTTTATTCGATCGTAAAAGTCATCGGAAAAAAATATGTTTTATTCGACACATTTTTATTCGATCGCAAAATTTAACGATCGAATAAATTGTCAGTCGAATAAAATCACGCTGAAAAAGACTTAGAAAATTTTTCACAACTTATAAAATTTTCTATCGCAAAAATTAATGTTCGAGTAACTCCCCGATCGAATAAAAATACGCTTATAAGACTTAGTCAAACTTACAAATTTTCAAAATTTTCACTAAGTCCTTCGTATTTAAACCTTTACAATTCCAATTTTTCTTAAGTTCATTCTTATTCCCGCATATTAGCATATGAAAATTTATCAACTAATGAACCTAATGTTATTTTTACAGATATGGCAACTCCGAACTACCCTAACATCTACCTCACTGGAAGTTATATTACAGTCCAATATAACAACTTCCAACTGGACCTTACGATGTTTCGGTGTCCGAATGAAGTCAGCATATCCATCCTCAAAGGACACCCTCTATGGCCAGCCTTGACCATGATGACCAACGTACCAATGGTCTATCTCCAGCAATTCTGGGGAAGTATGAAGAGTTTCGTCAACATCGATAGCGTGGAATATATGACGATGATCAACACAAGACATATCGCCCGACGAAAAATCTGATGGCCATGGTGCTCGATCTCCCGCACTACGACGAATATGATCAACTTCCAACGAATGCGGAGATCGTAGAAGACATGCTCCGGATGGGATACAAACCTCCGCTAACCAAACTGGCGAACTTTCAAAATAGCGAGATTCCCCATCCGTAGAAGACATTGTCGGCATTATCAACAAATGCCTCTCCCCAAAACACTCCGGCTTCGAGAAGGCGAACGAGAACATCCTTCGCATTTTTCACGGAGTAATCTTTTCCAAAAGATATGACATGGCCCAACTGATTTGGAATGATCTAGCGGACCAGATACGTCGAAGGGAGACCAAGTTGAAGGCCAAATCTCTCCCCTATGTACGATGGTTCCCAGTACTGATCTCGCACTTCCTGGACATCAATCCTGAGATCCCGAGACTACACCAGTTGTAGAATACACTCCGCCACGCCTTCGATTTTTTCACAACCCGAAGGCCGCCGATCTAGCACTCCAACCAATGCTGATCCCATGGAGCTGCTCCGACTAGCTGATCCAACTGAAGAGGCATACCAGGACTACTGTCAGAACAACTCCATCACGGAGGCAATGGTACGTGCCTTGGATCTAGCTCCAACACCTTCTCAAAGGGAATCTTTGGTGGCAACAACGGAGCCCGAAGCCACGACTCAGGAGATTGAGCCCGAAGGTGTTCCTCAAGATGTCTCTCCTGAGGCAACCGATTCAGATGAAGCATACATACTCCAAAGAAGAGACCCTCGCCGAAAACTACTCTCGGCCCCATCTGTAGTGCCTTCAATCATACCAGCTTCGGAGCCAACACATCCACCACCAACTGATCAGCCTACCGAAAAGAATTCAATTGAATCTGTCTCAACACCCATAGAGGTGATACTTATCGTATCATCTCAAGGATTGGGTGGAAGCTGACACGCTCAAATACTAGCAAGTGTACTACGTCGTGTAAGTAGTATAAAAAGGACGTGAGTCCGAGTATCGAATCCACAGAGATAGCTCGATTAATTCTAAAATATTATTCCTAAATTTAATTTAGACTAAAAATATATTTTTTATATTTTTGAATGATTTGATAAAAGAGACAAAAACGCAAATAATGATAAAAAAATAAAATAAAGATAGTGGAATCAAATAACGACAAGCGTGATTAAAGCACATAATTAACACAGATTAATCATACGTTTCATGCAATCGGCTTTACCTAATCAATATAAATCTAGTTAAGGTAGAAATTCCTAACATACGTGCTACCCGTTATCCACGTATCTAGCAACCCTATGCGAGAGTGAACCAATCAACTATATTCCTATATGACTGTAGTTACTCCGCATGCATTCGGCTTTATGAATTTCCCCGATTTTAGATGCTTTCGGCGCCTAAGGTCTCGGAAACCACACATACGGAACTTAATTCCATCTCTGGTCGGTTTTACGTCGTGATATTCCTTGTTTATTGTTCTAATCAGTCTAATCACTTTTTCAAACTCATAAACCTATCAAGAATCAAACATATGGTGATCAAGCATACGCATGCATTAAACGCAAACAAGAAATACGTAACTCAACTCATACGATTAGGTAAAATACGAATAACATTAATACGAATTCATAATCCGGCCTAATATGGCCTCAATCACAAAAGAAATTAAGCTAGCATGATCTTCAACGAAAACAATGATGAAATCATAGAAAACATCGTTGACACGTCTAAATAAAAAATATAAATTCGTCCCTCACGGTGTTTAGATCGTCACGCTTGAAGAGTGCTTTGATGTTCAGCCGTCCCTTCTCTTGAGCGTGCGCGAGAGGAAATCCCGTGAGGTGCCTGCTTGTGGTCTTGATCTCTCTTCGGCTGAGAGAGCTACGTGATTATAGGGTCGATAGCAACCTGCTTCGATGGAGTTCTCTTTGCGGCTGGGAGACACGTTCAAGGCTACAGGTGCTAGCTTGGAATTGAGGTCCTTGCTTGTGTGCTGCTTGGTTGTGCGCGGTCGAGAAGGGAGAGAGTTCCGGGGTTGGGGCAGCTGCTTGCTTCTGTAATTGTTCTGCCGCTAATCGATCTCTCTCTTTTGGCTCAGCTTGTCCTTTAGCTCTCATGACACGTCTTGTAGATACCACATAAGCAAGCACGACGAAGCGGACTGAGGACGACGAAGCGGACTGACGACGACGAAGCATCAACCTCATCTCAAGAGGTAGTTACGCCAAATTCTACATTATTAAGCATGTTAGAAACTTTACCAATTAAATATGCTAACATGAAAAGTCAGCGGAAAAGTTCAAAAGAGTTAGAGGAGCGACTAGCACTTAGCGAAAAGGACTTCCAAATACAATTAGATAAGAAAGCTCACTTAGAAATTCTCTTATCTAATGCTAAGGAAACTATAACTAGTCAATTTAGGATAGCTACGTCTGAGACTAAGATTAACGATCTTAGTAAAACTCTTAGCGATAGTCAGAGAGATTTAGAAAATTCTAGAAACAATTATAAGGAAATCTCCAATGAGCGTAAGAAGCTTTACTTTAGGATTAAGACTTTAGACGATCTTCTGACAAAAAGAGGACAAATTGATCAGACAATTTTTCTAAATCAGCCACATGATATAGAATTTTAAATCTTGTTGAAGGCTTAGGCTTTACTAATCCTGTTAATGATATCTCTAATGAGCGTAAGAAGCTTTACTTTAGGATTAAGACTTTAGACAATCTTCTGACAAAAAGAGGACAGACCAATCGAACGATTTTTCTAAATCAGCCACATGATATAGAATTTTATAATCTTGTTGAAGGCTTAAGTTTTACTAAGGCTTATGATTTGGATGAGATGGATATACACGCCTAGTTCTACAATCAAAGAATGCGCTTTTATTGGAAACAATTATATTATATCAAGTACATGGGTTTAGGACTAACTTCTTTAATGGCTTTTACTAACGCTTCAGAAATAAATTTCTTAGAAGAATCCAAAGGAAAAACCAAAACTAGGACTCAAATCCACTTTGATTACACTGATTTGAATAATAGTTACAAAACGCGGGAGATACACCTGTCTAGTGACTATAATTCATTATATCCTTTAGAAGATATCCCTAGAGTTGAGGAAAAAAATACTGATCATTCTAAAAATTCTTCTTTATGTCATATTACTGCTATTGTTAACAAAATAGTTGATTTAAACTCCTCCTTAAAAAAGAAAGAATTTTCAAGTAGAAAAGAATGCGCTCTTATTGGAAATCACCAATCTAAAAACTTCCTCAGTTTAAACTAACGTTTGAAAACCTGTCCTGATTTAATTTTAAAGGAAAAATCATTAATCAAGGACAAACCCAAATTTAAGAATAATTCTTCCTTTGTTTTAGAAAATATTTCAAAAGAAAAAACTTCACCAAAAAGCGTTAAGGGAGAAAAAGCGTCTTTAAATATTTCGAAAGAAAAAAAGTCTATTGCTAATCCTTTTTCTACTACATCCACATGTATAGTAGTTAAAGAGACGAAGCACGCTAAAGAATGGGTGTCTAGCTTAGAAATAAAGACGAAAAATATTGATGGAAATGATTTGTTTCAAAATTTTCTTCTGTACCTAAAAATAAAGACACTCGTCATAAAAAGAGAGTCGTTTCTACCTTTCATGGTGTCGCTTCAACCTATACTTTAAAATCTATTAATTTTAAAAGCACAAATTTTGAAATCGGCTCCACTTCCAAAAATAAAATCAATCATTTTGAGAGAAGAGCGAGTCTTAAGTCTCGTATGAGACAAGATCCAGCTATTAAGTAAGCTTATAGCAAAACTATTGTTATGAGAACATGGAAGTACATCATAGTTGTCATAACAATGCTTAGATAAAAATAATGAAACACGGTCTGCGATATTACACGACATTTTTTGAAAAGGTAAAGAAACAAGAGTAATAAGAGTTGAAGGTAGCTTATTCTTTTTATTAAAGAGAGTCGCCTCCTTTACTCGACCCGACCTAACTCTCTTCATCTCTTTAGACCTTAGTCTTTGATCTATAGTCATATACAAAGTGTTTCGGAAACGTAATAAGAGGTCGAAGCTTTGTATATATCAGGAAAGTTTTGAATAGTATAGATTTTGTTAAAAGAACAGTTCTTTCTTCGACGTGGCTTTCCTTTCAGATTCAGACGCTGTTAGATCACCTATTTGCGAATTATCTCTGGAATATAAATGGAAAAATAAATAGGTTTGGCCTGTTTAGAAGTACTTTCTTTATTTTCATGTCCAAAAGTTGAAATATATAAATGACGCCCCTATTTACAAGAATAAATAATAAAATAGCACAATTAAAATGTCTTCTTCAATCTCTCCCTTTGTGCTCGTTTGCTCTTCAGCTCTGTCGAGCGTAAAATGACTTCTGCAATCCCAATGTTGTCTCATGACATCCTCCCTCAACTCTATTCTTTCCTCAATAGCTCTGAGAAGCTTATTCAGGAACGAGGCTTCTTCTTATCCAAGATCCTCGAAGATGGTAGTCTCATTGATCTCTCCCAATCTCCTTTCAATGTTCTTCTTTATTAGCTTCAACGTCCCATCGCAGAACTTGTGTACTTCAGACTTCATCATCATTGTTGTCTTCTCAATGACTGGGTTGCGATAAGTGATGGTGAGGCCTGGCTTCTTGAAGATGTAGTTCTCCAGGAAGTCGTTCGGGAAACCTTTCATGAGCGGAGAGTCCATGTTGACCTTCTTCATGTTGTTCTTCAATGAAATTTGAAGGTCGTGTGCGGTGTGACACTTGATCTGTCGCACCATGAACCTCTTTAAGCCCTCGAGCCCTTCCTTCTTGATGTACCCGAAGCTTCAGCTTGTTCAGCTTCTTGATTTTGTTCCGTGCTCGCCAGATCTGTTTTCGTACATCTTCGAGGAAGGGCACTTCGATCCGAACATTCTTCCCTTGCGTCTCGACTCGGACAGTCCCCTTTGATAAACGTGGAGGGGTGTCATCTCGAAGTCTTAGTAGTTCTGGTAGATCTGGGAGTTCGGCATTGTAGTTCTCACCTTCTTGAAGCTCTTCGTCTTCGAGTAAAACTATATCAGCTGAAGCCTGTTACAGAAAATATTATACATTGTACAGATGAGCTTTAGCAACTTCCTCTGGTTCTCAGTGCGTCAACCATTTCTCGCTTAGGATGCAGTCATCGATAATGATGTGAGGATCGTAGTTGACTATTGCGGCTTCTGGTTGACCTTTGAGCGTAGAGTCTGAGGTTGGGATTGGGTTTGGACTTTTGGGAGCCGAAGGTGTCAAGTCTGGTAGGTGAAGTGGTGTGTGGGTGCGGGGCATGGTGGTCGTTTGTGAGGGGGTAGTTGGTTTTTGTGTGGATGATGTTGGTGGGTTTGTTGAGGATCCTCCAGCTTCACGAGTTGATGGAGTCTTGTCTCGTCCTTGTCCGCAGCTGCTTTTTGTGGTCTTCTGTTGCTTCTCCCCCTCATGGAAATCCTGATCATCAAGATCGTCATGTCACCGTTTGGAGCAGGAGCTCTGTTCGGGGCAGCTCATCCGAGCAGGCGGGTCGGGGTCATCGACTAGTCGTCGGTAGAGATTCTCCTCGGCAGGGGTCATCTCTTTGATGGCTAAGAGACGTGAGATGAGGATATCACGAAGCTGGATAATTGGGATGGTGTATGGATTTATAAGGGTGCGAGATGGGGTTGGGGTGGTTTCTCTGGGTTGAATTGGAGTGATGGTGGTGGTTCATGTTGGTGAAGGGATAGGTTCAGACGGAGTGACCTCTGAGACTGGTGTTTTCTCGATATATCGTCGGGAAGTCTCGATGGCTTATTGTACTCTCACCATTAAACGATCTTCAAAAGACGTGAGTGCGGTAGAAAAGCTTCTTGTAAGCGTTCCTCCATCACGAATGGTGACACTTCCGGAGTGGAGCCAGGTAGGCGTTCCACTGTCACAACGTCAGACTAGATTTCTGACGTGCTACCTATGGTAGGACTTATGAGACCGGGACGACTTAGGGCACCCGTTGTCAACCCTGAAGGCACCACTTCGAAGGGTTGGCCCATTGTTGCTTCATGAGGTCGGTGAAGCAACGTGACTTCCATCCAATCTTGGAGATGAAACCATAGGAATGCTGACGGGCTCGGTGTGAACCTGTATAGATGTCGAGACGGGATGTGGCTCTGATAGACAAAGCTCGTTGAATTAGCCTGGAGTCTGACTAGTAGGCGGGGATGCTGACTGGACTTGTGATCTTCGTCGTCTGGAGTCCCTCAAATTAGTCTGCATTCCTCATCTGATTTTGTTTCTTCAAGCGAGACAACCATGGGAGGTGTTGGCACACGTGCTTTAACATTGGGCTCCCAAGCCGCTACTTCAAGCTCTTGAGCCTCAGCTTTGGGCTCATGTGCCTCCACGATGGGTTCTTGACTTAGTGGCATCGGGGCAGGGTCGGTGGGGATGGACCGAACCATAGCCTCGGTGATATAATGGTTCTGGCAGTAGACTTGATAGGCTTCGTCTGTAGATGCTAGACTAAGGAGTTCCAAGGGAATGAGCATCGGTTGTAGCTGCAGGTCCTATGCCTTTGGGTTGTGGAAGAAACGCAGCGTCGTGGTGTGTATCCTCCAACTGGTGGTAGACGGGGAATATCAGGATGAACCTCCATTAGATGTTGAATAATTAATGGAAACCATCGGACGTAAGGAAGGAATTTGGCCTTCTTCTTAGTCTCCCGTTGACGCATATGGTCTGCCAAGTCATTCTAGATGAGCTAGGCCACGTCGTATTTCTTGGAAAAGACGACCCCATGGAAGATCCTGATGATGTTCCCGTTCGCTTTATCAAACCCCGAATGCTTTGGAGAGAGATATTTGTTGATGATCCCGAACAAAGTCTTCCAAGGATGTGGGATTCCGCTGTTTTGGAAATTTGCGAGCTTGACAAGCGGAGTGGGGGGGGGCTTGTATTCCATCTGAAGCATATCGGCAATGATCTCGCATCAGAAGGTAAAGGATCGTAGACTTCATGATGTGGCAGATCCAGGACCATTCCAAGTAGATCCTTATTGACGACGACATTTTGGTGGTAGACTTTGGTTGTGTAAACTGTGTCGTCGCCCAAGATATGGCTCCTCATACATCCCCATAATTGTTGGAGTCACACCATTTGAACAAAGGCTGTTAGTGTGAGATCTGGCCAAAGCGAGTGCCTTTTTAGTATTGATATTATGATGTCGTCAGGGCATCTGAAGGTCGTCAAGTCCAGTTGATAGTTGTTGTCATGGACTTGTAGCCAGAGCTCAGATGGATATAAATGTGAGTATTCTTGATGTGCCATCTCTGAAAAATGAATAAAGATCATTAGTTCATAAAGGCCAATTCAATCATAAACAATGATGATTTGTGTAAAGTATTTGAAATTCTAGTGCGTACAAACATTTTTAACTTGGAAAATAATTTTCATTTGGTCATAGTATGGTAAGTGAAAAGACTTTAAAAAAAATTCTAAGTGTTGAAAGTGATTACAGTTTGTGGCACGTTATTGTTCGAGCATGATTTTATTCGAATAAGACTTTAGTAAAAAATATATTCGTCGCTTAATTTTTCGATCGAATAAGAAGTTTTCGAAGATAACAATTTTCGACGCTAAGTTTTGCGATCGAATAAAACTCTATCAAAACTAAAGTTTTCGACGCTAAAAGTTTCACAAATATGAACAGTCGAATTTTAAACTGTAAATGATGATTTTTCGAGAAACTGGACTCAATCTTGACTTAAAATGTTCAAAAACCAGTTCCGAACCCAAGTATTACGAAGTTTATCAACATGTTTAAGGCTAAATCGCTGCAAGACAAAACGGATTTTTTAAATATGATCTGCGAGAAACAGCGAGTCGAAAAACGCTCGAAAACCATGAAATACTGATGCAATACGTGATTTAATGAACTAAAACACTAACAGTATATGGATTCTACCTTCAAAACCAGTGATTTTACAGAAGAAATAACAAAATTTTCTGCAGATTTTGGGATTCGCCTTTTAAATTTTTTCAGAGAATCAAAAACGTTTTTCGTCTGAGGTTTTGCGTGTAAAGAGTTTTTCGACTACAAATATATCTAAGTAGTTTTGGGCCGAGAAAAATATTATGGGCTTTCGTTAGACCAGGCCTATTAGTTTTTGATACTTTTCAGCAAAAAAAATTACTTTTTCACGCTAAAATTCTGAAAGAAATTATAATAGAATTCCCCATAAGTTTCGGTAATAAATGCAATTAACTCCCAATTTTGATGAAATTCAACCCTGGACTCCTCAGATGAGCTTGAAATACTCCGTGATACTTGTTTGTAAGGAAATTATTTAGGAGATAATAGCAAATATACATGTAAGCTCTCTCCCTCAACAAGTGCACATATAATGTTTGTCAATTTTGCATGAATACACACATTCGCCACAGTATGCATATAAAATTTTAACAATATATGTCATAAGCAAGAATAATGCATTTAATCAATTTATTATAGATGCATGATGCCCTAATCATGCATATGAAAATTTACGTTTACATGTATGCTCGTAAAATTTACCATTTGAAAATCCCATACGAATGTATGTGCGAATGCATTTAAAAATGTGCAAATTTATTTTGGGGTCAGAATATATCACTTTGATCATTATCACGCAAAAATTTCGCATGTCACATAGAATAATAATTTGCCATCAAATCATGTCACTAAACTAATATCTTAAGATCATAGTATGAATCATTTTGACAACTCTCGCATGGTTCGCTCATAACGCTGAATTTATTTTTATCATGGGGATTATTAGTATATATATCACACATATCAACGCAACAAAATTTTTATCAATTAACATGTTATCGTGGCGCATTTAATCAACTCACCAAGCGAAAGTTCATCAATTTGAATCAAAGGGACTTTGTAAGGATTATTATTTTAGGCTCTGACTTATAAAAGGGTAGGATAATAATTTGGAATTAGTGAGTTTAAGATCCTTCCATTCCAGGGGCCCTTTTATCATTCAGTTATGCTCCTTTTTCTTTTCTTTTCTTCTGCACTTTCTCAAGCTGAATCTCCTCTTCTTTACGAGGCGAGAGATTAGATCTTCTTATGTATTTCTCGGGCCGATATCGTGCTCATCTTTAAGGATTTAAAGATTATCTTTGGAGAAGCTCAAAGTTATGGAATTCGAACCCAAGGCCGTGCTCCTCTTCTTGTTGTCTCGATATAAGACCAAGATTATCGTTGGAGAAATTCACTTCGAGGTGCTTCTCTTCTAGCCATTCTGACGAGTATACGAGATTATCGAAGGAGAATTTCACATCAAGATCCATGCTCCTCTTTTACAATAATCGAGAAATTATTTGTGTGTTGACCATTCCTTGTGTGCGTCTTCCACCTTCTTTTCTCCCCCTCCTTTTCTTATTTGAGCAGACCCTGAAACGTAGGGAATAAGGTTGAAGGCTTGATCGGGTTTCAAGTGAAAAAGGATATTGAAGAAGGCTCAAAGGGGATTACTAGAGGAAATAGTAAATGATTATATATTATAATTTGGCCAAGTGAGGAATATCCGAATTGCCCTTATCATATTCACGACGAAGTAACACAAAGTGAGAATGAGGCCACGAAGCACAAATCAAGAGACCAACAAGTGTGACACACTCTAGGATAAATCCTTTGAAAGAATATTGAGGCTCAAATTCTCACATATATGATAGCTTTGTGTCTAGTGAAACATACTAAGCTCTTTAGACAAAAGAATGTGACTTGAATTTTAAGCAAATAACCAAGCATGTATCACAAAAATGTTCTTGTGAGTAAAACAAAATGAACAAAGTCATCGTGATTCCCTGTTATGCGTTGTTTTTTTTTTAATGCTGGAGTTCAAATCAATGCATGAAAATCGTAAGTAATGAGGCTTACAAAAATAATATTATCTTGTCTTTAGTTTTGTTGTTATATAATGTTGTATTTTGTTTTATTAGAACTAAATGTGATATTGAAAGAAAATAAAATCACGCAAGATATAACAAAGAGGATCAAGAATAACATAGAATACGACATGGAAACATAATAGAGCATGCGAAGTACATTTCACGCAAGATTGAGATTCAACATGCCTAACTTGGCGATAAGGAATTGAAATCATTTTTCTCCAATGCCTTAGTGAATAAGTCGACAAGTTGAAACTCCGTGTTAACAAAATACAAATCTATAGTACCTTTCTCTACATGATCTTTTATAAAATGATAGTGAATATCTATGTGTTTCGTGCGTGAGTGATGAACAGGATTGCAAGTAATGGCAATAGCACTTTGAGAATCACTATAGATGGCAATGTTATTGAATTCAAACCCATAGTCGTACAGTTGCGTCCGCATCCACAGAACTCGTGAGCAGCCACCGGCAACCGCGACGTACTCCACCTCAGCCGTCGAAGTTGATACGCAATTTTGTTTTTTTGAGGACCAGCAAACCAACTTATCGCCCAAGAATTGTGCTCCGCATGACATATTTTTCCTATTCATTCGACAACTTGGATAGTCAGCGTCAGTATAGCCAACTAACTTGAAATCTGTGCCTTTTGGAGACCATAACCCTAAGGTGGAAGTCCCTTTGAGATATCGTAGGATTCGCTTGACCGCGTGCATGTGAGACTCTTTCGGGTCAGCTTGAAATCGAGCACAGAGGCAAGTGGCGAAGATTATGTCGGGTCGACTTGACGTTAGGTAGAGAAAAGAGCCAATGATACTCCGATAAGCTGTTATGGTGACTGTGACTGCCTTGCCAAAAGGATCAGCATCCAATTTACAGCTTGTTGACATGAGAGTACTAATAGATGTGCTATTGTCTTGATTAAATAACTTCAGAATAACTCTTCTTTACTTGGTTTGACTGATGAAAATTCCATCTTCGAGCTGCTTGACTTGTAGTCCATGGAAGAATTGAAGTTCGCCCATTAAGCTATCTCGAATTTGGTCTTCATTAGATCACCAAATTTCTAACAGAGTCGTTGATTTGTCGATTGCGTTTCACCACGTTATATACATATCTGTAACAAACCTGTCATAAGTCATATACTCCGTATTTTTTTATCGACTAACAAAAATGCTCCATATTATCATTCTCCTAATGGATTTTAAGCAGCCAACCCAACTATTGAACCAAACTGATTGTTTTTGGGTTTGTAGTTTGCGAGTGTGATGATGTCGTCAACATAGACTTGGATGACCATAAAGTCTTTGCCTTGCTTATTGATGAACAATGTCGTATCGATTGTTCCTCGTACAAAGTCTGACTTTACTAGAAATTCGCTCAGGATATCATACCAAGCTCGTACAATGTCGATATACATGACTAGGGTGCTCTTCGTTCACGAACCCTTCGGGTTGTACGACATAGACTTCCTCCTTTAACACGCCGTTGAAAAAGACAGTTTTTACGTCCATTTGATAGACCTTGAAGTGTTTATGATCCGCGTATGCCGAAAGGAGTCGAATAGCTTCTATTCGAGCAACAGGAGCATACGTCTCGTCGTAGTCAATGCCTTCTTGTTGGTTGTACCCTTTGGCTACAAGTCGGGCTTTGTTCCTGATAAATTCACCATTCTCGTTCTTTTTATTCTTGAAGACCCATTTGGTTCCTATAATTGTGTTGCCGTATGTCGAAACTAGGGTCCAAACTTGTAGACGCTCGAATTGATTGAGTTCGTCTTGCATCGCGATCACTCAATCCGTATCTTTAAGGGCATTAGCTACCTTGATTGCTTCGTTTTGGCTGAAAAACACGTGAAAAGTCCGCCAAGATGTCCAAGTGCGTACTCCGCTCGAAGGATCACCAATTATTTGATCGACATGATAAGCTCGTGTCCACCTCATGACGTAGAGCCCATGCAGAACCATCGTCGATAAGTAGTTTGAGACATCCTGAATTGAGAGGTTGAGTATCCGTAGGAGGGAAATCCATTTCTAAAGTTGACATTGATGGAATTTCCTCATCTACATTCGTAGGAGTTGCATCACTAGTTGGTGATTCCGAATCCTGAGAGTCTAGAACATCGATTGGACCTTGCTGGTCGGGAATCTCATTTGGAAGTTCCACCGTATAAGGGGAAGGTGTGCTTGGCAGAGATTGTGATGAAACAGGCGATTGATACTTGTTCTGAGAAAATTGTTCAAAGAGAGAGTTCAAGTCCTCCAAATCAGCGTGAATAGCTTTTCCTAAAGTTGAAGCAAACGTTGTCGAAATTTGTTGACTTTGTGGCAACACCCCTATAAGCCTGGGTTTCAAACTGTTGTGATCAGAAACAAAGTCTGTCACTTCGTGAAAAGTGACGTTGTAACTTTCCAATATTATGTGAGAAGACTTGATATAAATGCGGTACGCTTTTGAGGTTGAAGAATATCCAATAAAGATGACTTCAAATGCTTTAGGATCGAGCTTGCTTCGACGCTCTCGATCGTTCGCCACAACGCACTTGTACCCGAAAAACTTTAAGAATGAGATATTCGGAATCCTTTGATTTACTCTTCCGTACGACGTCTTCTCAAAACACTTGTGAATAATCGTCCGATTTTCCGTAAAGCAAGTTGTACTCACTGCTTCAGCTCATAGAAATTGAGGGAGATTGGAATGTATAAGCATAGTCCGTGCAGTTTCAACCAGAGTCCGGTTCTTCTGTTCTACGACACCATTTTGTTAAGGATTCTTAGCGGCTGAAAATTGTTGACAGATGCCAAGAGACTGATATGTACTCAGGCGTTGATTCTTGAGCTCAGTCCCGTTGTCAATCCTGATTACTTGGATTTTCTGTTGCAGGAGACTTTGAGTTGTATTCACAAAATTTACTATCAAGTCTCCAGTCTCATCTTTAGTTCGTAGAAACCTTGTCCAAGTGTAGCGAGAGTAGTCGTCGACAATAACTAGCACATACTTGTGACCGTTGATACTCTGTGTTCGCATCGGTCCACAAAGGTCCATGTGCAATAATTCCAAAGGCCGAGATGTGGAGGCTACTTGCTTGAGTTTATACGACGCTCGCTTCATTTTGCCCATTTGACAAGCCGAACAATGATGCTCTTGTTGAAGTGAGATGGTTGGCATACCATTGACTAATTTTTTAGCAGAAGCTTGTAAAGAGCCTTAAGATTAAGATGAGACATACGTTGATGCCATAAGCTGATCCTCTGAATTGTCGCCTGAGAGATGAGGCAAACAACATTCGAATGTCGTAATGTTGTCAGATATATTGTGTAGAGATTAGATCTTCGAGCTCCTGTAAGAAGTTCCTGATTCTGACTGTATAGGATTTTGCACCGATCAGCTAGAAATACCAATCGAAAGCCTTTATCGCAAAAATTGTCCTATGCTGAACATGTTGTGTTTCAGACGTATGAGACATCTTTTGTTGTCATATTCTCTAGAAGGATATCTCCGAGGTCTAGAATTGGAGCTGAATCGTTGTTGTTGAATATGACTTTACCGTTGTAGCGGTCTTGATAGTTGCTCAACAGTTCCTTATTTTTCATCATGTGTGTGGAGCACCCCGAATCTAGATACCACACATGATGGATCTGCATATAAAATTTTATAGAGACCTAGGTATCCACTTATAAATGGTTCCTCTCGGATTAGCAGATTTAGTGGTCAAAGTTCGTTAACTTATGGTTCCTAAACAATTGTTGGGAGTAGTTTTAGGTACCCAAACCAACTTAGAGGTAGTTGGTTTAGGTGTTACCTCTTTAGGCAACTGGGCCTTTTTGACTTGTGTTGGCCTTGATAGTTTTTAGGAACCCATTGCTGGTGAACCTTACATGGTAAATTAATTTCAGCTCGGGCTAATGTCATGTCAGTCTTAGTCGAGGAGAATATCTTCTCTCTAGCTAGTCTTTTATGGTGTTTGGATGAGTGAACTTGGACTGGATATTTTAGGTGAGAGCAAGAGTGACTCGAGCTATAAGCTTGCTTATTAGCTAGATCTTGTCCCCTATGAGACTAAAACTCGCATTTGTCTTAGAATGATTGTTTTTATTTTTGGAAGTGGAGTCGATTTCAAAATTTGTGCTTTTAAAATTAAATAGATTTTAAAGCATATGTTGAAGCGAGGTGGAAACTGCTCTCTTTTTACGACGAGTGTCTTTATTTTTATGTATAGAAGGAAATTTTGAAAACAAGCATTTCCATCAATATTTTTCTTCTTTATTTCTAAGCTAGATACTGACTCCTTAGCATGCTTCGTCTCTTTTATTACTCTACCCGTGGATGTAGTAGAAAAAGAATTACTAAATGACCTTTTTGCTTTCGAAACATTTAAAGACACTTTTCTTCCTTGACGTTTTTTAAAGACGCGTTTTTGCTTTCGAAACATTTTGACATATTTTGTAAAACAAAGGGAGAATTATTCTTAAATTTGGGCTTGTTCTCGATTAATGACTTTTCTTTTAAAATTAAATCAGGACAAGGTTTTGAAACAATAGTTAAAACTGAGGAATTTTTTAGACTGGAAATTTCCAATAGAAGCACATTCTTTTCTACTTCAAATTCTTTCTTTCTGATTCTAAGGAGGAGTTTAAATCAACTATTTTCTTAACAATAGCAGAAATATAACAAAAAGTGGAATTTTTAGAATGATCAGTATTTTCTTCCTCAACTTTAGGAATATCTTCTAAAGGATGTAATGAATTATAGTCAGTAGACAGATATATCTCCCGCGTTTTGTAACTTTTATTCAAATCAGTGTGTAATTAAAGTGGATTGAGTCATAGTTTTGGCTTTTCTTTTGGATTCTTCTAAGGAATTTATTTCTGAAGCGTTAGTAAAAGCCATTAAAGAAGTAGTCCTAAACCCATGTACTTGAAATCATATAATTGTTTCCAATAAAAGCGCATTCTTTGATTGTAGAACACGACGTTGATATCCATCTCATCCAAATCCTTGTTCTGACGAATTACATGGATATTTTCTTCCACTCCGGATAAAGAGATGATAGAAATATGATGTTTACCTACATATTTGTCTTGAAGATTTCTATTTTCCTCATCTCGTTCAATAGAGTCAGGTAGCGCTGATAGATGTCGTATAGATTTTCCTACGTCTTAGCCTTGAAAGAGTCGTAGGTTGTGAGTATGTTTGCTTTCTTCGCCTTTACTCCGAATTCGGTTCTTTGCATCATTTTTTGTGAAGCTCATCCCACATTGCCTTAGCACTTGATAGACTATCTATTTGCATATAGATGTCATTTTGGATGCCTTGCATCAGGAAAGTTTTGGCTCCTAAGTCAGCCTTAGCTTTTTATATCTCCCCTTCAGAGTATTCACTAGGAATTTTAAGTCTACTAGTGGCTGAAATGGGGGGGGGGGGGTTATTTGTGGCATCGCCTTCTTGAATAAGCTAGAATTGAATGGGTCCTTCTTGGAGAGAAGCTAGTAGATTCGAAGTTTCATCCTTAGTCTCCAAGAAATTCATAAAGCGGCTTTTTCATACGATTTATTCGCCTCTTCTGAGAATTGGGGGATGGACATCGTTTTTAAGAGAGTAAGTGAAGAGAATTTAGAATTGTGCTTTGTTATTTTATTATCGTCGTAATTAGGGGCGTAATTAGTAAGTTTTGATAGTGGAGGACAAAATAGTAAATATACCATGTAAATATGTATAAATACAATGTACACTATCAAAATCAGAAGACAAGTTTATTTTTCAGAAAAACACAAGCATTGAATTAACATTCTAAGAAAGACAATAGTAATCGAGAAACTCTCTCTCTCAAGATCTTCAATGAAGATATTCGACCGAAGGTATATTGTGAGATTTATCATTCGAATATCTAGAATTCATGCTTAGATCGATCGGTAGTTGATAAAATAGGACCTAACTATTGATATCAGAGCAGATCGTGATTGATTTTTGGATTGACTTCGCGATTTTAAGATCAAAATAATTTTCCAGATATTTCGATCGAAAAAAAAAAACTTACGTGACTTGTATTTTGATCAATATGCTTAATTGTGCGAATTTTATTGATGATGTTGCTGATTAAGTTATAGATTATATGTTAGGAATGATTTACGTACTGATTTCAATCGCTTAGAACGACATATAAATTCAGATTTTCGATTTAGATCGATATTTGCGTTTGCGATTAAGTTTTGATTCCGATTTGATTTTCTTAATAATCGATATATTTTGCTGAAAAACATGGTTGATCTTGTGTTTGTTCATAATCAGAACTAAGAAACGAGTGATTATCAGGAATTTCAGCACCTAACGTGAACATCTCGGTTGAATCTGGAATTTTCACTGTTACATTGAACTTGGTTGTTCTACGGTCGGTTTTTCGATCGAAAAACTTTGCTCGAAAATTATTTTTCGAATAAGTTTGCAGCCGAGAAATTTTTCGATAACAAACACTGTTCTCGTGTGTTTTACTCAAATATAAGACTCGAAAAACATTATTTCGATAATTAGTTTTTCGATTCATATATTAATATCTTTTTCGAGGGTAATAAAGCATATTATTCTTCGAGGGATACTGTTTTTGCTAAATAAATATTTAATTTTGACACGAAAAACTTGTCATAGTAAAACAAGTTTTTCGATCACAAGATTTTCGATCATTTAAATTTTCGAGTAAAAATTTAGCGAAAACTTATTTCGATCGAATAATTCACACTGGAAAAAAAAACTTTTAGTCAACAATTTGAGTCAAACTTCACGAAAATACTTTTTTTCGATCACTCTTAATTTTTCAGTTACAAATTTTTCGATAAAGGTTTTTGAGATCAACAATTATTCGAAAAACTAATTTTCGCCATGATATTTACTCTGCAAAACTCTTACGTTCGAAAATTAATTTTCGATAAATACAACGAAAAACTTATACAATCGAAAATCTTTTTCGACCGTAGGTTCAAATTTTTTTAATCGAAAACTTTATTGTTCGAAAAACTTTTCGATCACTGCTCAAACGCACACACATTTTACACTATTTTGAAAGAAATCAAAATTCATAATTTTCAAAACCTACGAAAAATATTTGTCTCCGAATTATCTTCTACGATACTAAAAAATTTTGATCTTAAAAAATCAAAATTCTTTAGTAAAATTTTGAAGTATCAATTCTCATATCTAATATTTTTCAAAATCAAAACAATTTCTCTTTAACAACCGAAAAATAGGTACGAAAAAGAAATTGTTTAAAGTACGAATCAAACATTACTAACGAAGTTTGTCACTTGTGAAGCATTTTCATTACAATTCCAAACATTCACGAAGATCCAACCAATCAACTACAAATGGATGCTTACTCACTCGGAAAAGACGTCCGCCCTCCAATTGTTCGAAGAGGTGAATACAGAGTATGGAAAAGCCGGTTCATGAACTTCTTAGAAACGAAAGATCAAGCCACAAATTTGATCGCTTCACTTCAAGAAAGACCAGCTCAATTTTGGCTCATCCAAGAAGGCGATGCCACCAATAATCCTCCCACTCCCGCCTCACTAAGACTCAAAATTCCTAGTGAATACACCGAGGGGGAGCGATTAAGAGCAAAAGCGGATTTAGTAGCCAAAACTTTCCTAATGCAAGGAATTCCTAACGACATCTATATGCAAATAGATAGTCTATCTAGTGCAAATCTATGTGGGACGAGCTCCACAAGATGATGCAACGGACCGAAGTTGGAGTCAAAACCAAAAAGCAAACATTCTAACCGCTTACGACTCATTCAAAGCCAAGGCAGAGGAAACCATTTATGAACTCTATCAACGCTATCTAACTCTTCTTAATGAGATGAGGAATACAGATATCTTCAAGACCAACATGGAGGTCAACATCCGATTTCTTTCTTCTCTTCAACCGGAGTGAAAGAAAATATCCATGCAAATCCGTCAAAATAAGGATTTGGACGAAATGGGTATCCACGATGTCTTTGATAATCTTGCCCAACACGATGAAGATATCAGCGAGTTACAAAAATAACTTAAGGGCAAGCAGATCGACGATTTTATAGCTATTGTTTCTGAAAGAAAAACAAGTCGATCTCGCAAAGATAAAAGCATCAAGTTGCCATGTTCTTCAGAAGATGAAGACGAATCTGAATTGGACTCCGAACCCGATATGAAGGAGTTCAAGATCAAACAGTTGGCTCTCATTTCTAAAATGATGAGCAAAACGTTTTATAAAAAGAAATCCTCTTTCTTGGCAAATAGACTTCGGACATAAAGCTCCAAGCACAAGGAAAGACCGGCCGAGTCCTTAGAATCTAAAAACGCCAAAGAACCACAAAAGTGCTATAATTGTGGTAAGATAGGGCACTTCGCCAGAGAATGCAAACTTCCCAATAAAAAGGACGCCAACTACTACTCCAAAAAATTCCAACTCACTAAACAAAAAGAGGCTGCAGTAGCACTGATGGCCGAACAAGAGCATTGGCTGGAAGACACCACAGATTCTGAAGACAAAAATCTTGCTCTAATGACATACCTCGAAGACGCCTCAAATGATAACTGTTCAAGAAGGCCTGACGACGACGACGATAAAGCATCCTCTTCATCACAAGAGGTAACGATGCCTAATTCACAAATTACAAAACATGTTAGAATCATTACAGATTAAGTACTCTAACATGCAAAATGAGCGGAAAAGAACTAGGGAATTAGAAGAGAGACTAGCTCTTAGTGAAAACAATTTCCAAAAGCAATTAGATAAGAAAATTCATCTAGAAATTCTCTTATCTAACGCTAAGGAAAAATATTAGTCTTGAATTAACCTTAGCTAGCTCTGAGACTAGAGTCAATGATCTTAATACGACTCTTATCGATTGTCAGAGAGATTTAGAAATTTCTAAAAATAATTTCAAAGAAATATCTGACGAACGTAAGAAACTTTACTCAATGATTAAAACTTTAGATGATCTTCTAACGAAAAGGGGTCAAACGGATCAAACTATCTTTCTAAATCAACCTATTGATATAAAATTTTATAATCCTAAAGAAGGCTTAGGTTTTAACAATCGTTGTAACTTGAAAAAGGTCAATGTTAAACAATTATATGATATCAAGTACATGGGATTAAGTTTAACTTCTCTAATGGCCTTTACTAATTATTCAGAAATAAATGCCTTAGAAGAATCTAAACGAAAAGCCACATATAGGACTGATTCCCTTTGACTACACTGACTTGAATAATAGTTACAAGACAAGGGATCTCAATTTGTCTAGTGATTATAATTCATTATTTCCCTTAGAAGATCTTTCTAAAGATAAGGAAGAAAATATTGATCATTTTCAAAGTTCTTGTTAGTCCGATTACGCACTCAAGAGAGGATCAAAGGCTTAAAAATGATAAAGTTCTTAAAACACCTTCAGTGTGTGTTTGTGTGTGTGTGCCGAAATTAAGAACTTACTTTTAAGAATTATACATTGACCAACCCTAATTAGGGTTAATGGGATGCCTTATATACCACATGAGTTGGTATATTAAGGCTTGGGACTCAAACAATAAAATATTTACAATTTGACCCCAAATACAATAAATTAACTAATATTGACCCAAAACTCAAATACTAACTAAGGACACTACAATTAATTCCTAACATTCTCCCCCTTAGTGTCCTTTCTTCGTATTTGTCTGTTTCTTTGAGCCTTTGGGTCGTTGCTGGGCGTACACGGAGTTCCGTAGTCCAAGCTTGTGCTCGTACGTCCTTATTTCCCTCCGGAACGAAAGCCTTTCTTGTATGTTGTTCAGCATATTCAGTATCTTGGCTTTTGTGTCCGGTCCTTCACCTTCCATCTTATCCAGTATGCTCCTCAACTTCTCTCGTATGATGAGGAGCGTTCCGTCGGAGAATTTTGGTATCTCCGATGTCTTCAATATTCGCTTTTCTCCCTTGTAGTTGATGTAGACCACCGCTGGATCTTCACTTTCGAACACGTGGCCTTCACCATATTCAACTTGTTCAGGGAGCTCGAATGATGGTTTGGTGAGGTTGACCTTTCTGACATTTGACTCCAGTGCTAGCTGCAGGTCGTGCGTCGCTCCGTACTTGATTTGTCGGAGCATGAACCTTTTGATCGTCATGTATCCTAATTTGACGTCCTGGTCCTGCAGCGTTCCCACGTATCGGTAGCTTCCAATCATCTGTGAGATGTCTTCAGCTCTGATGTACGGGAAGTCAGCCTCTGTCAAGGTCTCTCTTGTACCGTCTTCCCTCACTACGTGGTAGACGCTTAGTAGGAAGGTCCCGAGCCGATCTATTCCAACTCTTTCTACGGCTTGTATTCGGGGCCTCTGCTTTTCCTCTCGCCTGAGAGCAGCCAGATCATTTCCTTTCCCTAAGAACATATGAAGACGTCTTAGGGAAAGAAGGTAGAGATTGGCTCTGCGCTCTGACAGGTGCGTCATCCCACGTAGCTCCAGCTCGTTCAATTTGAGGAGCTGATCCTCTTTACGCCAGATTCTTTTCCTTATCTCTTCTTGGTATGGAACTAAGATTCTGACGTTTTGCCACGGAAGATCGACCGTTGCCCCGATCTTTGACATGAGAAGTGGAGCATCCTCATTTTGGACTTGATGTTTGAGTAGTTCCGGTAGATCGGGGAGGTCACTTTGCAGATCTTCCAGCTCCTCATCTTCATGGACTTTCACCAGGCTTATCAACGCCTTTTCGAGGAATAGTCTGGCGTTTTCTCGAAATCTGGCTTCGAGCTGGAGGTCCATCGGTTGTTTCAGCCATCCTTCTTCAAATATATATTTCTCTACCACATCATGTGGATTGTAGAGTTGGCTGATTTCTTCCGAGATTTGGAGGTCAATAGATGTGGCTTGAGGTGGACTTTGTCGGTAGAAGGTTCTTGGTGAGCTAAGGCTTATAGTGACTGGAGTGGGTGTCGAAAGGGAAAGTGTATTGGAGATCTCTTGTGTATTTTGTTCGGTTGTGGTTGAGATCTCCATGGTAGGGAATATTATTGTGGTGCTGGAGACTTGTTTTGTTTTGCCTTTTGAGCTTGAGGTATCCAGCGGGTTGGATTCTTGGACTGTTTTGGTTGTTGGCTGCTGCTGGTGAGGGGATTCGACTCCACGCTGTCGGTTCTCCCCCTCGGGACGGTCCTCGTCTTCAGGGTCGTCCCGCGATCCAGATAGGCCCCCGGCTTGTGTTCGGCAGCTGGTGGGGTCAATCAGCCTCTGGATTTCTTTCTCCTTCGGTGTCAGGTGTGGCGCCGACCGGATACGTGCCAAAAGAATGTTGAAGAGTTCTTCAATGGGCACGTCCCACGGTCCTTCTTCTGGTTGTGTGAGTGAAGGAACAGCAGCAGCTGTCTCGTGTGTGACTGGAGTCTTGCCTTTGTCTTGTCTTGATGTTTCGATCATGGCCCGGACTTTTTCCACTAGTTCGTCGCCAAAAGATCGTAGCCGAGACTCCGTCACAAACGGATCGGGAAATAAAACGGAGCCACTGAGGCGTGCCGTTGTCGCGACGTCAGAGTAGATTTCTGACGTGCCGCCCACTGTAGTGGGTCTTCCGGGGCCACCAAGGCACACCGGTGGCAACGGTGCTAAGACAAACTCAGACCGTTGGCCCGAGACGACTGGTGGGATGTTGATCGTTTCGGGGCTTCCGCTCAGTCCCTCGGAGATTAACCCCAGAGTGACGTCAGAGAGCGTTCTGTCTAAGTCTGGAAGACTTAGAGGTGCGGAAAATAGTGTATGTGTCCTAGAAATGGAAAAAATTTTAGTTGGTGCGGACACTAGACCTGTGATCAAGGAGGGCGCAGTCGGAGGAAGTGAACTGCTTAATTCAACATCTATTGCCTCCGAATAAGGCAATGATGGTTGTCGTGGCTCCTCCGGTGCTATTGAGACGGTCGTCTGTTGGGAGACGACCGAATGGGTTGGAAGGGTTATTTGCGTGCTTGGGCCTGATGGCACGACTGCTACTCGGGAGACGATCGTGTCGTCTCCTGTTCCTACGGGTTCGGCCCGGCTTTGTAGTGGGTTAGAGGACTGAGGAGGTCGATCATGTTTTTGTTTGGTGCGACGCTCCTGTATGCGTCTTACGTCTTCCCCTCGTTTTGTTTTTCGTGAGGAACGAGGAGGGGAAGCGGCGCTTCCTAGACCTAACTGAGGCTGGGGTAGGCTAATTCCCGGGGTAGGTTCGACTGGGTTTTGTCGAACCATAGGAGTGTCTTCAAGGGTGATGGATTGGAGGTACCTCGCTACTATTGGGTTGGAAGGATTAGCGATTTGTAGGAGGTGGTCAGGGATCCGCATCGACTCGAGATCAAATTTGGATTTGGAAGAATGGAGGGATGCTAGCTTGGGAATTTGGTATCCCTCCGATCTCGGTCGACGGGTTATCTCGGGGTGTAGGTCTTGAAAGTGGGTTATTATCACTGGAAACCACCGAAGGTAGGGAAGGACTTGTCGGGTTTTATTTTTGGTGGATAAGTCCCTTCGGCGGAGTTGGTCAAGGATATCGGCCCAGATCAACTGCACGATGTCATAATTTTTATTAAAGATGACACCGTGGAAGATGATCATAATGTTGCGGTTACAGCGATCTGGGCCTGAGTGCTTGGGTGATAGGCATTTGTTTATTATGAGAAAGAGTGTGCGCCAAGGTTGTGGAATGTCCTTGGCGCAGAAATCGGGTAGGTGTAGGGATTTATGGATGTCTGGGCGATATCCCATTAGGAGGAAGTCGGTTTTCAATTCTTCCTCCGTGGGTGGTGGGTTATATATTAGGCTGTGAGGTAGGTTTAAGATACGGCGTAGTATGGATGGGGTGAAGATTATGGGTGTTTGGTCTATTTGTGAGGTAAGTGAGGTTGGAGGGGTTTTTGAAGTTGATGGTTGTAGGTTGGCCCATAGCTGTTGTGCGTATACTTCTGGGGCCGATTCCGTAATGGTGAGGGCGGTGTGTAGAGGATGGTGACGAAGGATTTCGAGTATTATCGGTGCGGGGACCGTGATGTTGTCAAAGTCAATGGCCGGGTTGTTGGGTAGTTTAGTGGCCCATTGACTTTGAGGAAAGACTTCGTCAATTTGTCTCAACATGTTTATGTAATCTGCTAAGAAGAAAACACAGAAAATTGTTAGACTAGGCAGAGTAGATAAAAATGTTACTTAGAAAAAATTTCGGACTTGAAAAATTTTATATGAAAGTGCCCGAAATTTGCTTAAGTAAATAAGATTATACTTTTGAAATACAAGCGGCGAAGTTCACAAATTCGGCTAAGAGTACATTGAAAAGTTTAAAACTCGAAGTTTGATTTGGCCGAATTTGGATTTGAAAAGTTTTGTTCGCCGAATTTGATGAAGTTCGGGTTATGAGGATTTGAAATTTTTGTTCGCCGAATTGTAATGAAGTTCGGGTAAGTGAAAATTAAATCGAATTTGTTATCATCATTCATCAAATTCGGGTGCTTGTCTTTAAAATTGAATTTGCCGAAATTGACAAATTCGGGCGATGGAATTCGACTGTGAGGAGTCGGGGTACAGTAGAAATTCGCCGAATTTCGAGTGAACAGTAGAAATTCGCCGAATTTTGGATTGAAAAGCAGAAATTCGGATGAAAATTTAAATTTTACCCGAATTTCGCCCGAAACCTAAAAATTAAAATAGGTCGATTCCATCGGGATTTGGATGAAATTTTGGCAAATAAATTGCAGATTCGGGGTCGCCATTACCTTCTGTAGTAAAATCGAAGTTGAAGAGATTTGATTTGAAGATTTTGTGTTTGCGCGAATTTAAATTCGAGAGTAAATTTTCTGAAATTCGGGCGTTAACTTGTAAATTTAGGGTAAATAATGAAATTCGGGCGAGTAGTGAGATAAATAGGGGTTACTGTGCAAAAGTTCGGGTGAATGAAATTCGGCATGTTAAAATTGAGTTTCGCCGAAATTCGTTCTGATTAAGTGAAAATTATATGAAATTCGGCGATCGAAATTAGTATTGACCAAAAGTGACCCCGAATTTGAAATTCGGCGAGTGAAATTGAAATTGGCCGAATTTCTTCACTGTTAGTCCAAAATTGGACTTCCGAAATTTTATATTATGTCAAAGAGCTCCCCCTCAATAAAATGATATATACTCCCCCGTAATAAAAATAAGCTCCCCCTTAATAAAAATGAAATATGCTCCCCCTTAATAAATATGAAATATGAACTCCCCCTTAATGAAAATGAAATATGCTCCCCCTTAATAAATATGAAATATGAACTACCCTTTTAAAATTTGCATGTAGAATTAATTTGTCTACTAAATAAAAGGTCATGAGGCACTATAGGTCAGTGTTGAAAATTCAACATGCCCAACTTAGAAACTAGGAAATGGAATCGTTTTTCATCCAGAGCCTTTGTAAATAAATCTGCAAGTTGAAGTTCTGTACTTACAAAATACATATCGATAGTGCCCTTTTCAACATGATCTTTTATAAAGTGATAACGAAGATCTATGTGTTTAGTGCGAGAGTGATGGACAGGGTTACATGTGATAGCAATTGCGCTCTTTGAGTCACTATATATGGGTATATGATTAAGATCGAACCCATAATCTCGTAGTTGCGTACGCATCCACAAGATTTGAGAGCAACAGCTTGCTGCAGCTACATATTCTGCTTCAGCAGTTGAGGTAGAGACACAATTTTGTTTCTTAGATGACCAACTAATTAGTTTGTCTCCCAGAAATTGTGCTCCACCCGAGGTGCTTTTTCTGTCCATCTTGCACCCTGCATAGTCGGCATCAGAATATCCGACGAGATTATACCCGGAACCTTTGGGATACCAAAGTCCGAGATTAGGTGTTCCTTTGAGATATTTCATGATTCTCTTCACGGCTATGAGGTGCGATTCTTTGGGATTAGCTTGGAATCGGGCACATAGACATGTCGAGAACATGATATCCGGTCTACTAGCTGTCAAGTAAAGTAATGAACCTATAATTCCTCTATAAAGGGTTGGATTGACTGGTTTCCCAAGAGGATCCGAGTCAAGTTGGCATGAGGGGGACATAGGGGTACTTTTTGTAGTACAATTTTCCATGTCAAACTTTTTCAAGATGTCATGGATATATTTGGTTTGACTTATGAAAATTGCGTCCGAAAGTTGCTTGACTTGTAAACCCAAGAAAAAGTTGAGTTCACCCATCATGCTCATTTCGAACTTAGTTTTCATAAGTTCTCCAAATTGGTCACACAGCTTTAAATTAGTAGATCCGAAAATAATATCATCTACATAGATTTGGACTAAGAGAATATCTTTACGTGTGCGTTGGATGAAAAGGGTTGTGTCAATTTTTCCTTTTTCGAAGCCTGACTTGACCAAAAAGTCAGAAAGAACATCATACCAAGCTCGAGGGGCTTGTTTGAGTCCGTATAAGGCTTTATCTAGCTTGTAGACATAGTCAGGGTGAGTTGAGCTCACGAATCCTTCGGGCTGTTCCACATAAACTTCTTCTTTCAAGACTCCGTTAAGAAACGCAGTCTTGACATCCATTTGGAATACGGTGAAGTTTTTATGGGCAGCATAAGCAAGGAATAACCTAATGGCTTCGAGTCGAGCTACGGGGGCGAAGGTTTCATCGTAATCAATTCCTTCTTGTTGATTATACCCCTTAGCTACGAGTCGAGCTTTGTTTCTTATTACTATCCCATTTTCATCCTTCTTATTCTTGAAAACCCATTTGGTACCAATAATGGTTTTGCCAAGGGGTTTCGGGATTAGTCTCCAGACCTGTAATCTATCGAACTGATTTATCTCTTCTTGCATTGCAATAATCCAATCAGGATCTTCCAATGCTTGTTTGGCTCTTTTAGGTTCTATTTGGCTCAAAAAGCAGGTAAATAGTCCTTCGTGAGTAGTTGAGGATCTAGTGCTTATTCCTTGGAGAGGGTCTCTAATAATTTGTTCTACGGGATGAGCACGTGTCCACTTTCTTTCATGAGGAAGTGGTTGAGAGGTTGTCTCGTTTATTGTGGACGCGATTTCATTTTCCGTAGAAATGGAGACCTCAACGGGAGGGTTTGTCTCATTTTCTAAGGTCTCTTCGGAAGAGTCGTTTTCAACAGACACTTCGATTCCTAAATCATTGGTGACATCTAATTCTGGTTCTTGTGAAGTTTCACAGTTCACTATTGGTTCTTCCATATGTGGACTGCTTGTGTCACCATCTTGGATGGATTGTCGTGAGACTAATTGTTGACATGGGTTAGAGTAAATTTTCTCAAAAAGGATACTTAATTCCATGTCTTTTGATCAACACTCTAATAAGTCCGGGTTCTGGACTGATTTGTTCAGAAGCCATTAAGGGTGTTTCATTGAAGGTCACATTGGAGCTTTCCATGACCGTTCTCCGCTTCTTAAGGTAGACTCGATATGCTTTAGATTCTAGAGAATACCCAATGAAAGTTGCCTCTAATGCCTTAGCATCAAATTTTCCTCGGTTTTCCCTGTCATTTGCTACGTAGCAAATGCATCCGAAAACGCGAAGAAATCCTATATTGGGGATTCTTCCATTCAATATTTCATATGGAGTCTTTCCAAAGCGTTTGTGAATTATTGTCCTATTTTGGGTGAAGCAGGCAGTACTGACTGCTTCAGCCCATAGAAAGTGAGGAAGTTTAGAGTGAATAAGCATAGTCCTAGCAGCTTCAACTAGGGTCCTATTCCTCCTTTCTACGACTCCGTTTTGTTGAGGAGTTTTAGGAGCAGAGAAGTGTTGGGAGATCCCTAGGGATTGGTAGAATTCGCTCAGTAACTGATTTTTAAATTCAGTCCCATTATCTGAGCGAATTATACGAATTTGTAAGCCCGACAAATTCTGTGTCTTTTTCACAAAAGCAATTATGAAGTCAGGAGTTTCTGCCTTTGTTCTTAAAAATTTGGTCCAGGTGAACCTAGAAAAGTCATCCACTATTACTAGTACGTAACGTCGTCCATTTATGCTCTCAATTCTCATTGGTCCACAGAGGTCCATATGAAGAATCTCGAGTGGTCGTGAGGTTGAGGCAGTTTGTTTTGATTTGTGGGATGCTTTTCGCATTTTTCCTAACTCACATGCTGAGCAGAGATGCTCTTTGTGATATTTCAAGGCAGGCAATCCCTGTACAAGATTATCTCTTTGAAGTTGACTTAGAGTCTTGAAATTTAGGTGAGATAATCGTTGATGCCATAAATTGTTCTGTTGAAGAGATGCTTTACTCAACAGGCAAATGGCTCGGGATTGATGAACGGTTCTAAGATTGATGGTGTAAAGATTGGATTTTCTAGTTCCAGTGAGTAATGGTTTACCGTTACCACCATTTACACTACATCCTTCAGTATGGAAGTTGACCGTGAGTCCACGATCACAGAACTGTCCTATACTGAAAAGATTGTGGCTTAAGCCATCAACATATGAAACATCCTTAATTAAGAGATTTTGATGTATGATATCACCGTGACCCAGGATGGGAGCTGAGTGGTTGTTCCCGAATCGCACATTTCCACCAAATCTCTCTGTGTAGTTGCTCAGCAGTTCTTTTCTTCCGGTCATGTGTGTGGAGCAACCCGAGTCTAAGTACCACACATGACTTATCTGCAAGATAAGATTAAGCAGTGTTAGAGATCCCGTTTATTACGGGTCTTCTATCATTTGCAGAGGTTGAGGTGCATGCAAGATTGGGTGAATTGTGTACCGGGTTGGCTTGTATCTTTCCTGAGTTTTTCGGTACCCAAATTTTTGTTACCCCTAATGGAAAACAGAGCTTTGTGCATGCAGCAAGCACTGTTTTAACTACCCAGATTTGTTTGCAATCTTTTCCCTTAGCTTCAGCTCGGGTTTTCGATTGCTCAGATATTTTTGGATCTGTTTTGGTCACGTTTTTGGCCTTTTTCTCTAAAGCTTGAGCTTTAGTTTTTGTTTCAGTGAGAGTTGGCCTTCTGAATGTTCTAGCTACCTTTTCGTCAACTTTTAGGTTGGACGTTTTGGATGGTAGAACCGTTTTCGTGTGTGTTCCTGAAATCATATTTCTACGACGTATAAATTTAGCATTCATAGCTATACACCTATCGTAGGTAATATAATCACTGACAGTCTTAACAGAACTGGTTTTGGAAGAAATACGGGAATAAGCGGAAGCATTGTTCGAACTACATGAAGAAAGATTTCTAAATGTTTTTGGAAATAATTTTAAATCAGAAACACTAGTCAAATTTTGCTTCGTCTTTTTATCAAAGATTTTGGCATCCTTCTCTTGCGTTCCTGAATTTTTCTTCCCAGCAGTCTCTGTCCGTCTCAGATCTGTCATAGATGGTGAAGGGATGTTAGCTGTTGCTTGAATGATAATCTTCTTAGTTAGCCTATTCTTCATGGATGAGGAATCTATTGGTGTTATAATAACAGACTCCGACTTAGAAGATTTAGCGAGATCAGCATATGATTGATTTTCAAGTGAGGAAATTCTCTCAAGGAGTTTCTCCTTTTCAGCTTGAAATATTTTCCGTTCGAGCTCTATCGTGGATTGAATATTCTTGATCTTTTGGGGAATGTAAATTCTGCAAAGATCTGAGTTCTTTGAGCTAGATATTTCTGTCATGGGCTGATCAGATTCAGAGGGAGGATGGGGAAACATTTGTAGATAGTCATTTGAAAGAGGAATTTCCCTAGTTCCATAACTATCGTTGATTTCCTTGTAATCCAAGGATATTTCGGCCTTGCTTTTGGTCTTGCGCTTTTCCTGTTCTAGGTTATCTTCTTCTTCAGATGATCTGAGAAAGGCTAACAAGCTAGGTATTCCTAGTCCTAGGTATGCAGCATTGTAAAGAGCAAGCGGCCGTTTATCAGTGGTTTGTTGGTTTGGCTTAAAGCCTAAGCCCTCACGTGGATTGTAAAATCTCGTGTCCTTAGGCTGATTCAAGAAAATCGTTTTGTCGGTTTGTCCCCTTTTCGTAAGGAGGTCCTCCAGACTTTTGATTTTGGAGTAAAGCTTCTTACGTTCCTCCATTAGAAGATTGTATTGATCTGTTTTACCAATACGCTCTTCTTCACTAATTCGCAGGCTAGTGGTTAATTGACTAATATTTGCATTCAGCATATTAGTCTCGGATTCAAGCTTCGAGATTTTCTCAGATGCATTTTCTAAATGACATCTGAGAGTTGCTTTTTCACCTAAGTGTTTGAGCACAGATTGATAATTTGTTGCGTTTTTCTTTTCCAGAGCTTCTAGTTTTTTCAAGTGTTCTAATGGAGAATTCTGGATATGCTCAAGCACGGTCAGTTTTGATGTCAGGGAAACTACTTTTTCTTCAGATTTTACTAGATTAGCTTCAGCTAATTCTAGTGATTTTTCTGAAGTAGCTAGTTTATTTTCTAGCTCAATGACCAAATTTTGTGTTTTGGCCAAGATGATGTCATTCGTGGCCATATCTTTATATGTAGACTTCCTACTTGAGCGTTCCTTTCGGAAGCTGTTCTTATTCTTAATTTTATGTCTGTAGAAGTCTATATTTTCTACCTCAATGTCCTCGGATGATTCAGTTTCGTCATTGCTCTCCGTCTCGGCTCCTTCTGCATCACCAGCTTCTTCTTCCACAAACGCCATTAGAGCCATGTTCTCGGGTTCATCCTCAGAAGTGTCATCGTACCATTCAGCTTGCTCCGCCAGCAGGGCTACGCCAGCTTTCTTCATTTTGGACAGTTTGAGCTTTTTGGCGTAGTAGTCTTCGTTCTTCTTCTTGGGAAGGAAACAGTCCCTGGCCCAATGTCCTGCCTTCCCACAATTATAGCATTTTGGAGGCTCAGGTAGGGATTTTTGTTCGGGCCGATGCGGAGTTTGTTGAGGTTGATGAGAAGATGAAACTCGTTGTTTGTTGGAAGAGGAGGAAGACTTCTTAAAGAATTTTCTGCCCATCATCTTAGTGATGAGGGCCATTTGTTTCTCGAATTCCTTTAGATCGGAATCCGATGAAGAGTCTGAGTTGTCTTCCTCAGATGAGCTTTCAAGTTTTACGGCCTTATCCTTTGTGGCGCGGGAAGGTTTCTTAGCTCTATTATCAGTTACTAAGGCTAGAGGATCTGCTGCTGATTTTCCTTTTGATTCCGCAGATTTTTGATGTACGTAGTCTGCATGTTGAGAGAGGCTCTCGAAAACGCAGTGGATGTCGATTTCATCAAGGTCTTTGTTCTGCCTGATTTGAGTGGCTATTTTCCTCCACTCTGGCTGCAGTGAGTTAAGGAATCTCACGTTCAATTCCATATTGGAGCGATGAACGTTCACCTTTCGCATCTCGTTGACTTGAGTCATAAACCGTCTATACGTGTCCTCTATGTCCTCCCCTTGCTTTGCTTTGAAGGTATCGTAGGCCGCGAGGGTGTTTGCCTTACGTGCTTTGATTCCCATTTCCGTCCCTTGCATCAGCTTATGGATCTCGTCCCACATTTCCTTAGCAGTGGTGAGGCTATCTACTTGCATGTAGATATCGTTGTGAATACCCTGGATGAGATAGTTGAGTGCAAGTCGATCTGCCTTGACCCTGTTCTTTTCTTCCATTGTGTAGCATGTGGGAGATTTTTTCTGAATGGATGGTAAGGTGGGAGGATTTGTTGTGGAATCACCCTCTATATTAACCCAATATGTTATGGGTCCTTCCGAGAGGGACTCTAGGATTTCGTTTCCTATGTCCTTGGAGCTAACGAAATTTACAAATCGGTTTCTCCATGCTGTGAACTCCCCCCTTTTCATTGTTAGAATTGGGGGTCTGTTATCGCTTCCGATTGCTATGAAATCCATGGATGTAGTTGAGTGCTTTTTAATGATCGTTCACGGTCGTGATCTGCAATCCTAAATGGTCAGTTTCGAAAAATAACGTCTAAGATAACGTTAAGTTTGATAAATTTTGGTGGATAGAAATTGTGTTTAAGTGTTCGACTTTTTATTTTAATTTGAAAGATAAAATTCGGGCACTTGTAGAGTTGTTGCCGAAATTTGAATTCTGAAATTCGGATGAAAAGACTTTGTCGAGAATTTTGAAATCAAAGGAAATCAAAATTCGGGTGACAAAATAAGTTCGCCGAAGTTCAGGATTAAATTAAGGTAGGAAAAATTTTATCGAAAATTACTTTCAAAATTCGGGTAAACTAAATTCAGTCGAGAATTAAAAAAAATCAAAATTCGGGTGACTTTCTGATAAAAGTTCGCCGAGAATTAAGAAATTCGGGTGACTTAAATCAAAACTTCGCCGAAAATTTTAAGTTGAAATTCGGGCAATCTTAATTTTAAAATTCGACCAAATTCGCCGTGAATTTTAAACAGTAGAAAGCAAATTCGGCGAATAAACTTAGCTTACTCAAATTCGGTCAATTTTCTGATCGAAAATTTTCTCAATTTCGGCGAATTTCAATTGAAATTCGGCAATATGAGTTAATTTTCGGGTTCAAGAACGAACTTCGAGCGAATAAACACTGTTCTAGAGAAACGCCCGAAATTTTTCCAGCAACTTTAAAACACACCAATTTCAATCGATTTCTCCCCAGAAATTTCTCAAACTTGACGAAAATTAATCTAAACGAGTTCCTAAACAAGCCAAGACTGATAATCAAGCATTTAAAGGTTTAAAAACATCAATAACAGCAAGATCTAACCCAAAATACTTGAAAAAAATCGAAAATAAAATTTGCTTAGTAAACTCTTTCGATCTTGACGAAATCAAACGAAATTGGTATAGATTTGCACAGATCGATCCGTGTCTTGCTCTGATACCACTTGTTAGTCCGATTACGCACTCAAGAGAGGATCAAAGGCTTAAAAATGATAAAGTTCTTAAAACACCTTCAGTGTGTGTTTGTGTGTGTGTGCCGAAATTAAGAACTTACTTTTAAGAATTATACATTGACCAACCCTAATTAGGGTTAATGGGATGCCTTATATACCACATGAGTTGGTATATTAAGGCTTGGGACTCAAACAATAAAATATTTACAATTTGACCCCAAATACAATAAATTAACTAATATTGACCCAAAACTCAAATACTAACTAAGGACACTACAATTAATTCCTAACAGTTCTACTTTCTGAAAAGAATGAGTTTTTACTGGAAATTTCTAATCTTAAAACTTCCTCTACTTTAAAACTTGTCCTGATTTTACTTTGAAAGAAAAATCATTAAGGACAAATTGCAACTAAGAAAACACCTCCCATTGTTTTTCAAAGTATTTTAAAAGAAGATAACTCTTCTTTAAAAATCATAAAGGGAGGAAAAGAATCCTTAAATGCTTCAAAAAGGAAAAAGAATTTTTCTAACTCTTTTTCTACTCCATCCATAGGTAGCGTAGTAAAAGAGGTGAAGCATGCAAAGGAAAGAGTGCCTAGGATAGAATTTAAAAAAAAAATGATAGAAATGTCTTATTTTCAAAATTTTCTTCTGTATCAAAAACTATGGACACTCGCAAGAAGACGGCTGTTTCAAACTTTAATGTTGTTGCTTCCACTTATGTGTTAAAGCCTATTATTTTTGAAAGCACAAATTTTGAAATCGGCTCTTCTTCTAAAAATATAAACCATCATTCTAAGACAAATGCAAGTCTTAAATCTCGTAGGAAACTAGATTCGGCTATTAAGAAAGCTTATAGCTCGATACATTCTTGTCCACATTTAAGGTATCCGGTCAAAGTAAACTCATCCAAACACCTTAAGAGACTAGATAGAGAAAAGATTTTCTCATGTACTAAGACTAATAAGACATTTTTCCGTGCTGAAATTAACCTTCCATGTAATGTTCAACCTCAATGGGTTCCCAAGACACCATCTAGGCCAACGCAAGCCCAAAAGGCCAAATTGCCTAAAGAGGTACAACTTAAACAAACTAATACCAAGTTGGTTTTGGTACCTAAAACATAATGATTTAGGAAAAAAAATGAACAAACCTTACCGATCAAATCTGCTAATCCGAGAGGACCCATTATTAAGTGGGTACCTAAGTATTTCTAAAATTTTTATGCAGATCCATTATGTGTGGTATTTAGATTCTGGTTGCTCCATACACATGACGGGAAATCAAGATCTGTTGAGCAACTACCAAGACCGTTACAATGGAAAAGTCAGATTCGGTAACAATGATTCAGCTCCAATACTAGGCTTTGGAGATATTCTACTGCAGAATCTGGCGATCAAAGATGTCTCTTACGTTCAAGGTCTTAAACACAATCTGTTTAGCATAGGACAATTATGCGACAAAGGATTTCAAGTGGTGTTTCTAGCTGATCAGTACAGAATTTTGAATAGTCAGAATCAAGAACTTCTAAGATGATCACGACGATAAAATCCATACACCATCAATCTGACAACAGTTCGACCTTCGACAGTTGTTTGCCTCATCTCACAGACTACAATCAAGAGGAACAGCTTATGGTATCAACGATTGTCTCATCTAAATCTCAAAGCTCTTCACAAACTCTCAATCAAAAAGTTGGTATACGGTCTATCAACTATTTCCATACATCAAGAGCATACTTGTTCGGCTTGTCAAATGGGAAAAATGAAGCGAGCATCATACAAACTCAAGCAAGTTGCTTCTACATCTCGACCCTTGGAATTACTTTACATAGATCTTTGCGGACCAATGCGTACACAAAGTATCAACGGTCATAAATATGTGTTAGTAATTCTCGACGATTATTCTCGCTACACATGTACAAGATATCTCCGAACAAAAGATGAGACTGGAGACTTGATAATCAACTTTATGAATACGACTCAGAATCTCCTGCAAAAGAAAATCCAAGTAATTCGGACTGATAACGGAATAGAATTCAAGATCAACGTCTCAACAATTACTATCAGTCACTTGGAAATTATTCAACAATTTTCAGCCGCTAAAACGCCTCAATAGAATGGCGTCGTAGAACGGAAGAACCGGACTCTTGTTGAAGCTGCAAGAACAATGCTGATCCATTCTGGTCTCCCTCACTTTCTATGGGCTGAAGCAGTGAGTACCGCGTGCTTTACGCAAAATCGAACGATTATTCACAAACGCTTTGAAAAGACGCCGTATGAGATAATTAATCAAAGGATTCCGAATATCTCATTCTTTAAAGTATTCAGGTGCAAATGTTTTGTGGCCAACGATCGAGAACCATGAAGCAAGTTCGACCCTAAAGCATTTGAAGCCGTCTTCGTTGGATATTCTTCTACTTCTAAATCATAACGCGTCTACCTCAAGTCTTCACGTACTATCTTGGAAAGCTACAACGTCACTTTTCAAGAAGTAACCGATTTGGCTTCTGAACAAAACAGTTCAGAACTCGAGCTTATAGGCGTGTTGGCCCAAAGTTAACAACTTTCGACAACTTTTACTTCAAAGTCAAAAGAAGCAATTCCCGCCGACCTGGAAGACTTAGGTTCCTTATTTGAACATTTTTATCGGAACGAGTTTCAAATGCCTACTTCCTCTCATTCAATACCAAGCAGTGCTCCTTCTCCATCTACCGAAGAAATTCCAATTGAGACTCCAAATCCTCATACTCCAAATGTTCAAGAAACTCCTAATTCTGAATCTTCAACTAGTGCAGCAGCTCTTATAAATCCAGATGAGGAAATTCTTTCCAATTCAACCTCATAATTGAATTTTCCAAGTACGAATGATCAGCCCATCAATTCAGGATGTCTCGATTTACAAACCAATGATGGATCTACTTCGATTATTCCTCATGAACGCAAGTGAACTCGAGCTCATCCTATTAACCAAATCATCAGTGATCTTTCAAGTGGAGTACGCACTAGGACGTCCACACAAAGCGGCTTATTCACATGCTTCTTAAGCCAAAACGAACCAATTAAGGTAGCCGAAACTCTTAAAGACCCGGATTGGGTAATCGCAATGCAAGATGAACTCAACCAATTCGAGCGTCTACAAGTTTAGACATTAGTTCCTCGACCGCAAGGCAAAACAATAATTGGAACTAAATGGGTTTTCAAGAATAAAAAGAACGAAAACGGTGAAGTTATCAGGAATAAAGCACGACTCGTAGCCAAGGGATACAATCAATAAGAAGGAATTGACTACGACGAGACATATGATTCCGTGGCACGTATCGAAGCAATTCGACTATTTCTAGCATACGCGGCTCATAAAGACTCCAAAGTCTATCAAATGGATGTTAAAACCGCCTTTCTTAATGGTGTGTTAAAAGAAGAAGTCTACGTCGCTCAACCCGACGGGTTTGGGCACGAAATCATCCCGATTATGTCTACTGATTGGACAAAGCTCTCTATGGACTAAAACAAGCCCCTCGTGCTTGGTATGATGTCCTAAGAGAAGTTTTAGTCTAGTCCAACTTCATAAGAGGCACCATCGATACGACACTCTTCATTAAAAGACAAGGCAAAGACCAGATGATCGTTCAAGTTTACGTTGATGATATCATGTTCGGCTCGACAAATGAACGACTCTGTCAGAAATTTGGTGAACTAATTAAGACCAAATTCGAGACGATCTTAATGGGAAAACTCCAATTCTTTCGTGGACAATAAGTAAAGCAACTCAAAGATGGAATCTTCATCAGTCAAACAAAATATATCTGAGATATTCTGAAGAGATTTAATCAAGACAAGAGCACACCGAAGAATACTCCCATCTCAACAAACAGAAAATTGGATGCTGATCCGTCTGGCAAGGCCGTCACCATCACAATCTATCGAAGCATTATCGGATCTCTTCTCTACTTGACGTCCAGCCGACCCCACATCATGTTCGCCACTTGTCTTTGTGCCCATTTTCAAGCTGACCCAAAGGAGTCCCACATGCAAGCCGTCAAGCGAATTCTACGCTATCTAAAAGGAACTCCCAACTTAGGGCTATAGTACGCGATTCATTCCTAACATGTATCAAGCACTTTCGCATTAATATCAACAAAAAATTTCGCAGAAATTAGCACAAAAATCAAGTTTCCAGTTCGCGCGCATATTCAATCGAAAAAAAAATCAAAACAGAATTTGATCTAAAAACAGCGACATTCGATCCAAAACAATTACGATCTGCTCTGATACCAATTGTTAGGTCCTCGTTAACTACAGTAAATCCTAGGCATGAATTCTAGATATTCGAATGGAAATCTGAGATTTGATACCTCGATCGAATTCCTCCAATGAAGAACACGAGAGAAAAGCTTCTAGTGTGAGAAAGTGTTTGTGTGTTTCGCTCTCTAGAAAATAATTTGCTAACCTATTCTTTTTTCTATTAACTTTCTCTCATTCAATTCAATAGTATACATTGGTATTTATACCTACATACTTGACATAATACAATTAAGTCCTACACTATTGAATAGACAAATGATGCCCCTATATACAAGAATAACTAATAAAAGAGCACAATTAAAATGTCTTCTTCATCACCCGCCATTCTTATCGCAAACTTTTCTACCGCAAACTCTCCTCTACCGAAAAACTCTCACCCGCAAACCACATATATGTAAATTATATAATATAATATAATACAATATATATTACTAATACAATATATATACATACTTCTTAAAAAAAGCAAAAAAAAAAGAGATAAAAAAAACAAAAATTAAAATTCCTTCTCTCATCATCACAACTGATGTATAGTACCTCCAACATCCAAAGTTAGACTTTAATGAAGAATCTCGAGTTACAACGGACAAATATTTCCAAAAGGGGAAGGTGACGTACCATATGACGATCCATATGCTCATTTTCATCGACCTGCTCCGGCTTGCTGATTCAAATGAAGTAGAACTCATCACGTATCCTGGAAGCATGAAATTCTAGTTCCCATTGTTCAGTCTACTTGGTCTTAACCCTGGTACGCGTCTGAGCAATTGAGACGATCCGACCTACCACCAATTACATTATCCAAACACAACGCAAAGATAACTTCAATGATGACTTGGAAGTTTTTGAAGGTACAAAATTCCCTTATCTCATAAATAATTCGGATCAACCCTCATAGGCACAGGTGCTAATTTTATTAGCTCCGGGTAGAGGACGCTGCATTAGGTCCAACGGTACGTGCACATCCGAGTCTTACCCACTCATCGTCTCCCAAAATAGCGATGTTTCATTTTCTCACGGGGAACCACATATGCTATCACTGCTTCACTTCGAAGAGGGACCTATTGAATTAGTGGTATTCCGCCCCATACCACGCTTTCATTGATCACATCGAGTCTAGTTTGTCCTCACCCTAAATGTTAATAATTTTTTATGATACATGCAGTTTTTATACACTTGGTGTACGTGATCACCTTATAACTTCGGTAGACATGACTTTCATAGTCATTCTGCGAGGATCGGAAGGAAGTCCTACCGTTGCAACATCAAAACAACAACGGATTCAGGTCACGTCTATTAACAGAGCTCCTAGATTGATGTTAACATGACGCATACGTCGCCTCGGTTCTCATATCAACGGGACGCCTTAGTGGCTCCGTTGCTGTTATTAGCAGCCCCATGTTCCGACGATATCTTCCAACATCATCCACTTGTCATGTCACACTTCGACCCTCCTATACTTCAACCGATGATGTCGTTCGTGAACGACTCTCCAACATCAAAAGGGGAAATTATCAAAATATTCAGAAGATTGAACTTCAATGGGGGAGAATCTTCAACACAAAGGGAGAGTTTTAACACAAACAAAAAGGGGGAGCCTCTCTTCATTATTGCAAACACAAATGTAGATAGTCAACTATCATGAGACGAAATACATAAAGATTTTTCAACGGAGGAGATTATAAGGTACGCGAAGGGTGGATCTTGTAGAAAAGGGGGAGATATTTGAAAAAAAACACACGCGAATGCTTCTGTCGACAAATTCTGATACGTGTTCTTCGAGTCCTTAGGAAGTCATTTTTACAAGATGAAGATAACAAGCGTTGAATTGCATAAATGAACACGAACTTCAACTCAGACAATCAAACTCTTCAATTCAAGCAATTGAACACAAAGGTTGAGATTGTTGGAACACTTTTGTTGTGTTCAATATATAATGTTATCTTAATCTTGTAAGGAAGTAGTTTGGGCTTAAGTGTAAATATGACATAGTCTATGGATTACTTTGTAAATATACCAAAATGTTGGTACATATAGGTTAGATCTCTTTAGATTATAGCTAACTCTATCATTGGCTTTCATTATAAGATTTGCAAAGAGAGGAAGATTTCATTAATAAGAAAATAGAGCTTTAACGTTGACAAAGAACTCTCAAGCCGTCCGCTATGGATCATAGGTGTTCTTCGTAAGTATTCTAATTTCTACGAATTCTTCACCGAATCTAATCGTGTTGGATATAATTGAACCTAACAATTGGTCTTAGAGCAATCGTGTTCGGATTTGATCAAATTATTTTTTGCAAATTTAGGTTCGAATTTCGTTGAAAAACTCGCACGACATTTTTCGAGTTTCGTTTTGATTCTTCAAAATCTGCTATGATTTGCTATTTTTAGACTTCGATTAAGTCTTATAAGCACTTATGTGCTGAAATTTAATCGATCGAAACATCAATTTTGGCAAAATTTTGAAGATTCGATTGAAATTTTTTTTTGCGAGATCCATCCTAATTTCAATAAATTCGATATATTCTGCTTTGATTGTGCTTAATTGAGTGTTAAAAATCTGTGAATCAACTAATTTCGATATATTACTCAAGCTTAATTTGCCTAATTTAGTGTTTTGGGTGAAATTTGAGGATTTTTGGATCATATTTCTCCGATTCACTTCGCGAGCAAACAATTGGTCAATGTGAAAAACTTTGTCAAGTCGAAAAAAAAATTTCTCAGTATCATTCGTCGACAAATTCATGAAATTTTATCGACACTATCGAAAAATTCATGAAATTTCCATCGACAAGTTATTTATCGACCGAGATGCCGTCGAAGAAGAAACTTGACCCATATTTCTCCGAAGATGCTGACCGAAGACCATTCGGTAAGGCGATCGAAAAACTCTTCGACCAAAATTCCATCAACATCACCGATGGGAATCCCGTCTAATCCGTCGTCAAATATCCCTTCGATCGATGCTCCGTCGAATTCACCAATCAGTCGAAGTTCCATGAAAGAGCCCGCCGAAAAACATTCGACTGAGTTTCCGTCGAAGCTTCCGACTAATTTTCCATCGACAATGTAGAGATAAGTTTCGACCACTAAACCGATTGAAAATCCGGTCGATTATTATTAACCATCATGCCGTCGATCACTGCTCAAATCTCGACGGAATTCCCGTTGGTATTTCCGTAGAAAGTCCCACCGAATCCCCGTCGAGAATTTGTTTCGACTGCTCCCGTTGCTATTCCCGTCGAGAAATGGAGCAACGGCATTCCCCTCGAGAAACGGAACCACGACAATCCCATCAAGAAGCAATCCAACGACTTTCCCATCGATTCCCTTAAGATGACAAAATTCCCGTCGATTCCCTCGTCGAACTTCTCGTCGCAGGACTTATAAACCGCCCTTTTGTCGTTATTTCTGTCGAAGAGCTTCTTACCTCTGTCGACCGTGATCCCCTAGAGGATTTTCAACCGATGTCTCATCAAGACGTTGTTATGACCACATGGTCGTCGAAATAATCGATCGTTTATCGAGTATTTTCCCATCGAAAACTTTTTCTCGATAGAGTTTTTGCGATAATGATTTTTTTCGTACTCATGTTTCGATGCTTCTTTACCGAAATTTTTTTCGATAGGTCTTACCGAGAAAATTGTTAGGGATATGCCCTCGAATGCTATACGAGGATTGGATATGTACAGGGCATTAGCTTATTTATCATTCGATTGTCAATGTAATCAAACATTGTTTTGCGTATTAATAAAGGCATTATTCGTTTATTGGTTATATGAGTTCTTTACTTAGCATTGGGTAAAGCAATAAATGAATAAATCCAAATGTGTCGAGTTGAGTCACTGTTCTCGATGGGTACGAGAGAGGAAGGCACCAGTGGACTCTTAACCTCGAACATAAAATGTCCATAAGCCTTAGGTTTCAGTTGGGTGCTGGAAAACCAATCATGGCTTATTTGTAGATGACTTACCGTGTGCCGATATACCGCTTGGAAGCGGAAGTCATGACTTGTGATACGAGTCGAATCAAGGGATTGAATCGTTTCATGGACACTGACTCGCAGGTCGTACGATCAAACATGGCTTATTACTCAAGGAGTGTCAATGATCGACGACAAAACTATAGTAGTCTGCTTGAACCTTAGACCGAAAGGGGCTTTGACGGAGTTGACTTTGAAGCCTTGACTATCACTGGTTTCGCTAGATCCGATTTGCTATTGCATGGGTCAGCGGGACAGATGCGGTCTTGATGGATATTTGTGATTGCCGGGCTTAGACCGCCGAGTACGGATTCACAGTCTCGCAAGTAATCGAGACAAGTGTCCTATGAGAATGACGACAAGAAATTACAAAATCCTTGGCCAAGTAGGAGGTTGGCGGATCGAGAGGTCATGATCAACGTAGGAAGCGGACATAGTGTGCCGGCGACCCACATTGGATCAAGAACTCTTGTTTTATCTAGTAGACATAAGTTATTGCTTTCTGATTGTTTAGTATTGCCCAGAGGGCTTAAGAATATTATTTCTATTCCCGTTTTGAGCGGAAACGGATATGAGTTCCGCTTTAGTAATAATATTTGCGATATTTATTTTGGAAATAAATGCGTCGGAAGTGCAACTTTACTTAACGGATTATATTATCTAAATGTCAAAGATAAAACTGAATCTGTGAACACAATTACCAACAAACGAAAATTAGAGACCAATATGAGACAATTGTGGCATCTTCGACTTGGTCATGCAGGAGATCAAAAAATTCGTGAGTTGGAGAAAAATGGCATGACTAAGCCGTTGGGTTCGGACCCTTATCCGACTTGCGAATCGTGTATCCTTGGAAAGATGACTAAGTCTCCCTTTACCGGGACTTTCCAAAAAGCCACAGAACTTCTCACTTTGATTCATACAAACGTTTGTGGGCCATTGAGGGAAGCGGCTCGAGGTAATTTCCATTACTTTATTACCTTCACCGACGATCATTCAAGATTTGGGAAGGTATATCTTATGAGATACAAGTCTGAAGCCCTTGATAAGTTCAAGGAATATAAGGCTTTAGTAGAAAAACAAAATGGGAATAATATAAAGGCCATTCGATCTGATCGAGGTGGCAAGTACATGAGTCTCGAGTTTGACGAGTTCTTGAAAGAGAACAGGATCATTTCACAGATGACACCGCCGGAACACCACAATTAAATGGTGTGTCCGAACGCAGAAATCGAACGTCTTTGGACAATGTTCGATCAATGCTAAGTTACACAGACCTGCCACTGTCGCTATGGGGTCATGCGTTCCTCGTATTGTACGTCGATGACATCCTTTTGATAGGAAACGATATTGGGATGCTCTCGATGGTGAAAGCATGGCTTTCGACCGAATTCTCCATGAAAGACTTGGGAGAAGCGACCTACATCCTAGGAATTCGTGTCTATAGGGATAGAACGAATAAGATGTTAGGGCTCTCCCAAGCCCTATACTTAGAAAAGGTCCTGAAACGATATAACATGGACAATTCTAAGAAAGGGTTCTTACCTATGGGGCATGGGATACATCTCTCCAAAGCTATGTGTCCTCAAAGTGAGGCAGATAGAAAAGAGATGAATGGAATCCCCTATGCATCTGCAGTGGGTAGCTTGATGTACGCGATGCTTTGCACGCGACCGGACATAGCATACGCTGTGAGCGTAGTCAGTCGATTTCAGGCCAACCCGGGTAAAGAACACTGGACAGCAGTCAAGAATATCCTCAAGTATCTTAGAAGAACAAAGGATATGATGCTGGTCTATGGAAATGGAGAATTAGAAGTGGAAGGATATACGGATTCGGATTTCCAGTCAGACGTGGACGACCGAAAATCCACTTCAGGTTTCTCTTTACACTCAACGGTGGAACAGTATCTTGGAAAAGTTCCAAGCAGAGCCAACTGCTGATTCCACCTGCGAGGCTAAGTACATAGCCGCCTCAGAGGCAGCTAAAGAAGGAGTTTGGATGAGAAAGTTCTTGGAAGAACTGCAAGTGGTTCCGATTGCCGAAAAACCACTGCCACTGTGGTGCGACAATAGTGGTGCAATCGCGCAAGCGAAGGAACCAAGATCTCACAGTAAATCCAAACACATAGAAAGAAAATACCACGTGTTACGTGGATTCGTTGAGAGTGGCTACATAGCCGTCCAGAAGATTGCGACTGCGGACAACATGGCCGACCCATTCACCAAGCCTTTATCTCAGGCAGTGCTGAACAAACATCTCGAGAAGATGGGTATTAGATACAACAGCGCATGGCATCGAGTGCAAGTGGGAGATTGTTAGGGATATGCCCTCGAATGCTATACGAGGATTGGATATGTATAGGGCATTAGCTTATTTATCATTCGATTGTCAATGTAATCAAACATTGTTTTGCGTATTAATAAAGGCATTATTCGTTTATTGGTTATATGAGTTCTTTACTTAGCATCGAGTAAAGCAATAAATGAATAAATCCAAATGTGTCGAGTTGAGTCACTGTTCTCGATGGGTACGAGAGAGGAAGGCACCAGTGGACTCTTAACCTCGAACATAAAATGTCCATAAGCCTTAGGTTTCAGTTGGGTGCTGGAAAACCAATCATGGCTTATTTGTAGATGACTTACCGTGTGCCGATATACCGCTTGGAAGCGGAAGTCATGACTTGTGATACGAGTCGAATCAAGGGATTGAATCGTTTCATGGACACTGACTCGCAGGTCGTACGATCAAACATGGCTTATTACTCAAGGAGTGTCAATGATCGACGACAAAACTATAGTAGTCTGCTTGAACCTTAGACCGAAAGGGGCTTTGACGGAGTTGACTTTGAAGTCTTGACTATCACTGGTTTCGCTAGATCCGATTTGCTATTGCATGGGTCAGCGGGACAGATGCGGTCTTGATGGATATTTGTGATTGCCGGGCTTAGACCGCCGAGTACGGATTCACAGTCTCGCAAGTAATCGAGACAAGTGTCCTATGAGAATGACGACGGGAAATTACAAAATCCTTGGCCAAGGTATTAAACTAACTCATGTTAGACATGGAGGGTAGTTTGGTAATTTGCCTCGTGTCATTTTATCATAGTATCGAGTTTAGTGAGTTTGACAAATACCATGGCTCTCACTCGATCGGGACACAGCTGAAGGGTTTGTACGTAGTACTATAATCTATAGTTAGGTTCTGGAATGAGACTAGTTCGAAATTCGTGCTCAAGTCGGGATCTGTCCGGTACTGCGGATTGGCTAGGCACCTTCCGGACTCTTGGATTCCTCCCTTACCGATTGAGTCGAACCTAGAGAGTCGGGCTTAAAAAGGATCATCAATGTGTACCAGAAGGAGAGATTGTGTTTTGGGCCTTAACGGGCCTCGGGTCGTTATGCCACGCCTTATTGGGCCTCGGGGTCATTAAGTGGACCGAAGTGGACTTCATATGAAACTATTTAAGACTTAGGCTTGGCTAAGTGCTTAGAAAGACTTGAGGGAAGAATTGGAATTCAACCCTAAGCCGAGAAATTCGAAAAATGCCTTAAAGGGTATTTTCGTAATTTACAAATATGGTAATAAAAATATTGGAATATTATTTATTAAAACTAAATTCGAATTTATATTTTATATAAATTTCGAAATTTATTTACCATATTTGAAGATATTTTAATATCTTAGTTAGTTTTCTATTTATAGTATGTTCCTTTAATAGAATTTTGAATTCAATTAGGAGAGATATTTTGGCAAGAATATATCTCATATTTAGGAACAAATATTTCGAGATTTTAGCCTTGTTTAGGGCTGAAAATTTCGTCCTCCCCTACTATAAATAAGGGTGAGACCCTCGTAAAAAAAAAAGACACGGGAAGAGAATCAACGCGAAATTTCTCGACCCGAGAATCGAAACACGAACACACAAATGCAAACCACTCTCCCGAGCGACGGATCAATACTCTCTAGCCATCTTCGGAGAATCGAAACCGTGGTACACTGCGAGGTCGGCGTGACGATCTAGACGATACCCAACACGACCGCGGCCGACGGCGCAATCGACGAGGAGCTGCCACTCGCTTCAAAGGTAATCTCTCACGGGTATGACCCGCCCTATTACGTGGCAACGTGATTAGAGTTTTCGATCCGAGCTGCGAAGGAACTCGGAAAAATTTTTATTCCGCACCGTATCTCGGGGCGTTGCGTCTCGGGTACAAACCGGGTACCTTTCCCAACAGTGGTATCAGAGCCAGGGCTCGTGATCGGAATCATAACATGATTAAATCGAAACGAGATTCGTGGGAGACGATCGAAAAGCCAACGCACTAGGCGCGTGGGGCTGCTCGATGCGTCGCTTGCCAACCCACGACCACCATACCGCTCGACGGGGTCGAAGGCACCACCGCCGAGACGCTGCAACACGAAGACAGCCGCACCGCCGCACGCGCAACCGCGGGTTCGGGCAACGATGACCGCACGAAACTGTAGCCTCCGGGACACGACGGCCGCCTAGGGTTTTTTGCCCAAAAACCCTAACGGGCCTTTTTATCGGGCCTGGCCCATTTAAGGCCCAAATTGTCGGTTTCGGTTAGAATTCATGAAATTGTCAACGTGCTCGTTATGTTTATTATTTAAGGCACACTTACGGGTTTAGGATTTCTATTTGGTTTTCCGGGTTATTTGTTAAGGGCCTCGTCCCCCCGGGTTGTATTTGTCTTTTACTGGTTGTTTGGGACTGATGATCCCCCCGTGTTGTACTTCAAAGTCTTTATTAGATTAGGCTTAGTTTAGAATACACGAAGCTGTTCGATGGTTGACGACTCCCCGGGAGAAGATGACTTGGTGGACGATCGACGACTTGGAGGCCGTTCGAATGATGAAGGGCGATTGTCGACTTCAAAGCCCACACGGAGAACCGATGATTTTTTGAAGCCACATACAAATAATTCACGTAATAGGGCTAGAATATAAATAACTCGTTCGTGTTGCCTTGTAGTTTATTTTCCTAGGGTTTATTTACTACTTACGTGCGTGTCGATTTGTGAAATGATATGCATGCTTTATGTGCTCTTATGTGAAAAAGGTTTTTTCTCCCGTTTGATAAATACTAAGTGAGAAAAGGAATTGGGTTCCTGTCTTCTATCATGCTTGAGATGTCTGGTGTTAAGGAGTTTGTACGGTTTGTTCCGAGTAAGTTGGCGTCGTACATCAACCCCTAACATTAGCGTTTCGGGTTCGTTTGACGACACTCACCATAGCATATTCCGCCCCACGAAGTATAAGGCAGCAAGGCGGAATTCAAATGTGCGGTTAGAGCATAAGTTGATTAGGTTGCACTTAGACAGTTATACCCAAAATGCAGGGTTAGCCGTGAGGGTCACTGACTGAGACAAAGATAGTTGAAATACTCATAGGATGGGTTCGAGTGAAACTCGACTTCGATCGATTAGGCAGGCCAAATATTGCGTTAAAGGCTGAGGCATGTCTAATCGAGTCGGGGACCTCAACTCCACTATGAAACTACTCAACGAAGTTTCCGAAATTCTTAAATCGGGAGAATAGAATTTTCGAGAAAAATAGTGGGAGTCAAGCGAAACGAAAAGTCCGTGTTTGCGCTTGATGAATGAGAGAATAAACCTAACTATGTGATCTTTATCTTCTGCAGAGTTATTTTCTTTCTAGTTACTATGACGAATCTTTTAAACATGCTGCTTGAAAAGAACCGTTTGGTAGGACCAAACTACGTGGACTGGCTCCGTAACCTCAGGATAGTTCTAGGTATGGAGTTTTTGACTTATGTCCTCGATTCCCCTACACAGCAAGTCCCAGGGACTGATGCGAGTGACGACGACCGGGCTGCGTATGTCAAGTGGCAAATAGACGAGCCAAAGGTCAAGGGCTATATTTGAAGGAAATGGAAGTGGGCGCCATTTTGCTTCATTTGAAGGAGCTCTTTGGTGAACACTCCAGGAGTGCTCGCTACTCTTTGACAGAGCAATTGTTTCATTGCAAAATGGATGAGGGCAGCGACGTTAGAGAACATGTGCTGAAAATGATCGGTTTGATCGAGAGACTCTATGCACTCGACTTCCTCATGGACAATGAGCTCGAAAACGATCTCCTGCTCCAGTCACTGCCGGCTTCCTTTAATCCCTTCATTGTGAATTATAATCTGAATAGGGTCGAGATGACATTAACTGAGTTGATGAACCAGTTGTCAACGGCCCAAACTTAGATGAAAAAGATAAAGGGAAAGGAAGTGGCTCTTGTTGCGACTTATAAAACTCGGAAGTCGATTAGAAAGAAAAAGTTGGACAAGTCCATTAAGCCCAATGGAGGAGTTCCAAAAGGCAAGGCAAAGAAAAACGTGTCTAAAGGCGCCAAGCCCACGGACAAATGCCTTCACTGCAATGAGCTCGGCCATTGGAAGCGCGATTGCCCGAAGCTAGCCGCCTCAGGTAAAGAACTTTATGTTTTAGAAACTAATTGTTCTATGACTGTGTACTCCACTTCATTGATCCTAGACTCAGGAGCTAGCGCTCACATTTGTGTTTCAAACCAGGGTCTGGAACGAAGTAGGAGGTTGGCGGATCGAGAGGTCATGATCAACGTAGGAAGCGGACATAGTGTGCCGGCGACCCACATTGGATCAAGAACTCTTGTTTTATCTAGTAGACATAAGTTATTGCTTTCTGATTGTTTAGTATTGCCCAGAGGGCTTAAGAATATTATTTCTATTCCCGTTTTGAGCGGAAACGGATATGAGTTCCGCTTTAGTAATAATATTTGCGATATTTATTTTGGAAATAAATGCGTCGGAAGTGCAACTTTACTTAACGGATTATATTATCTAAATGTCAAAGATAAAACTGAATCTGTGAACACAATTACCAACAAACGAAAATTAGAGACCAATATGAGACAATTGTGGCATCTTCGACTTGGTCATGCAGGAGATCAAAAAATTCGTGAGTTAGAGAAAAATGGCATGACTAAGCCGTTGGGTTCGGACCCTTATCCGACTTGCGAATCGTGTATCCTTGGAAAGATGACTAAGTCTCCCTTTACCGGGACTTTCCAAAAAGCCACAGAACTTCTCACTTTGATTCATACAAACGTTTGTGGGCCATTGAGGGAAGCGGCTCGAGGTAATTTCCATTACTTTATTACCTTCACCGACGATCATTCAAGATTTGGGAAGATATATCTTATGAGATACAAGTCTGAAGCCCTTGATAAGTTCAAGGAATATAAGGCTTTAGTAGAAAAACAAAATGGGAATAATATAAAGGCCATTCGATCTGATCGAGGTGGCAAGTACATGAGTCTTGAGTTTGACGAGTTCTTGAAAGAGAACGGGATCATTTCACAGATGACACCGCCAGGAACACCACAATTAAATGGTGTGTCCGAACGCAGAAATCGAACGTTTTTGGACAAGGTTCGATCAATGCTAAGTTACACAGACCTGCCACTGTCGCTATGGGGTCATGCGTTCCTCGTATTGTACGTCGATGACATCCTTTTGATAGGAAACGATATTGGGATGCTCTCGATGGTGAAAGCATGGCTTTCGACCGAATTCTCCATGAAAGACTTGGGAGAAGCGACCTACATCCTAGGAATTCGTGTCTATAGGGATAGAACGAATAAGATGTTAGGGCTCTCCCAAGCCCTATACTTAGAAAAGGTCCTGAAACAATATAACATGGACAATTCTAAGAAAGGGTTCTTACCTATGGGGCATGGGATACATCTCTCCAAAGCTATGTGTCCTCAAAGTGAGGCAGATAGAAAAGAGATGAATGGAATCCCCTATGCATCTGCAGTGGGTAGCTTGATGTACGCGATGCTTTGCACGCGACCGGACATAGCATACGCTGTGAGCGTAGTCAGTCGATTTCAGGCCAACCCGGGTAAAGAACACTGGACAGCAGTCAAGAATATCCTCAAGTATCTTAGAAGAACAAAGGATATGATGCTGGTCTATGGAAATGGAGAATTAGAAGTGGAAGGATATACGGATTCGGATTTCCAGTCAGACGTGGACGACCGAAAATCCACTTCAGGTTTCCTCTTTACACTCAACGGTGGAACAGTATCTTGGAAAAGTTCCAAGCAGAGCCCAACTGCTGATTCCACCTGCGAGGCTAAGTACATAGCCGCCTCAGAGGCAGCTAAAGAAGGAGTTTGGATGAGAAAGTTCTTGGAAGAACTGCAAGTGGTTCCGATTGCCGAAAAACCACTGCCACTGTGGTGCGACAATAGTGGTGCAATCGCGCAAGCGAAGGAACCAAGATCTCACAGTAAATCCAAACACATAGAAAGAAAATACCACGTGTTACGTGGATTCGTTGAGAGTGGCTACATAGCCGTCCAGAAGATTGCGACTGCGGACAACATGGCCGACCCATTCACCAAGCCTTTATCTCAGGCAGTGCTGAACAAACATCTCGAGAAGATGGGTATTAGATACAACAGCGCATGGCATCGAGTGCAAGTGGGAGATTGTTAGGGATATGCCCTCGAATGCTATACGAGGATTGGATATGTATAGGGCATTAGCTTATTTATCATTCGATTGCCAATGTAATCAAACATTGTTTTGCGTATTAATAAAGGCATTATTCGTTTATTGGTTATATGAGTTCTTTACTTAGCATCGAGTAAAGCAATAAATGAATAAATCCAAATGTGTCGAGTTGAGTCACTGTTCTCGATGGGTACGAGAGAGGAAGGCACCAGTGGACTCTTAACCTCGAACATAAAATGTCCATAAGCCTTAGGTTTCAGTTGGGTGCTGGAAAACCAATCATGGCTTATTTGTAGATGACTTACCGTGTGCCGATATACCGCTTGGAAGCGGAAGTCATGACTTGTGATACGAGTCGAATCAAGGGATTGAATCGTTTCATGGACACTGACTCGCAGGTCGTACGATCAAACATGGCTTATTACTCAAGGAGTGTCAATGATCGACGACAAAACTATAGTAGTCTGCTTGAACCTTAGACCGAAAGGGGCTTTGACGGAGTTGACTTTGAAGCCTTGACTATCACTGGTTTCGCTAGATCCGATTTGCTATTGCATGGGTCAGCGGGACAGATGCGGTCTTGATGGATATTTGTGATTGCCGGGCTTAGACCGCCGAGTACGGATTACAGTCTCGCAAGTAATCGAGACAAGTGTCCTATGAGAATGACGACGGGAAATTACAAAATCCTTGGCCAAGGTATTAAACTAACTCATGTTAGACATGGAGGGTAGTTTGGTAATTTGCCTCGTGTCATTTTATCATAGTATCGAGTTTAGTGAGTTTGACAAATACCATGGCTCTGACTCGATCGGGACACAGCTGAAGGGTTTGCACGTAGTATTATAATCTATAGTTAGGTTCTGGAATGAGACTAGTTCGAAATTCGTGCTCAAGTCGGAATCTGTCCGGTACTGCGGGATTGGCTAGGCACCTTCCGGACTCTTGGATTCCTCCCTTACCGATTGAGTCGAACCTAGAGAGTCGGGCTTAAAAAGGATCATCAATGTGTACCCAGAAGGAGAGATTGTGTTTTGGGCCTTAACGGGCCTCGGGTCGTTATGCCACGCCTTATTGGGCCTCGGGGTCATTAAGTAGACCGAAGTTGGACTTCATATGAAACTATATTTAAGACTTAGGCTTGGCTAAGTGCTTAGAAAGACTTGAGGGAAGAATTGGAATTCAACCCTAAGCCGAGAAATTCGAAAAATGCCTTAAAGGCTATTTTCGTAATTTACAAATATGGTAATAAAAATATTAGGAATATTATTTATTAAAACTAGAATTCGAATTTATATTTTATATAAATTTCGAAATTTATTTACCATATTTAAAAGATATTTTAATATCTTAGTTAGTTTTCTATTTATAGTATGTTCCTTTAATAGAATTTTGAATTCAATTAGGAGAGATATTTTGGCAAGAATATCTCTCATATTTAGGAACAAATATTTTGAGATTTTAGCCTTGTTTAGGGATGAAAATTTCGTCCTCCCATACTATAAATAAGGGTGAGACCCTCGTAAAAAAAAAAAGACACGGGAAGAGAATCGACGCGAAATTTCTCGACCCGAGAATCGAAACACGAACACACAAACGCAAACCACTCTCCCGAGCGACGGATCAATTCTCTCTAGCCATCTTCGGAGAATCGAAACCGTGGTACACTGCGAGGTCGGCGTGACGATCTAGACGATACCCAACACGGCCGCGGCCGACGACGCAATCGATGAGGAGCTGCCACTCGCTTCAAAGGTAATCTCTCACGGGTATGACCCGCCCTATTATGTGTCAACGTGATTAGAGTTTTCGATCCGTGCTGCGAAGGAACCCGGAAAATTTTTTATTCCGCATCGTATCCCAGGGCGTTGCGTCTCGGGTACAAACCGGGTACCTTTCCCAACAAAAATTCTCATTACTTCTTTACCGAAAAAATATTTCGGTACACTTTTACCGAGATATGTTTTCGACACAATTATTTTATCCATAAGCAGTGTCATTTTAGAAATTTTCTCGGTAAATAAGCTTTGTCGACAAAACTTTAATACCAAAAATTTCTTGGTAAATAAGTTTTGGTTGGATTCACGATAATTTTGAAAATAAATTAAAAACTTTTTGGTTTAAACTAAACAGTTTCGATATTCAAAATTTTCAATACTTCACAATATTTTTCATCAATACCAAAATTTTTCGGTACTGAATTTTATAAAGGCCAATATTTTCGAAACTTTTTACTTCAAAATTATCAAATCCACATAACGCGTCAATGATTAAATATCCAACCCAACCAAAAGAACAAAAATGGAAGTTAACTCAGTGAACAAAGATGGGACTATAAAAAATCTAGAATCGATGTTAGAAAATAATCTCGATGTCTTATTAGAATAGGCTTATGAAAAATTATACTTGAAAACGGCTGATGACAACGTGACATCATTAGAAACTAAGGTAGAGACCTTAGAAAAAAAAATAAAAGAGCTCACCAGAAGCTTAAATACCGTAGAAGTAGAGTGTAATGAAGGCTTATGCCGATATAACGCTTTAGTCGAGGAACGAAGAAAGCTCTACCCAAAAAGTAAAAGTCTCGAGGATATTTCTCCTAAAAGGGCAAAGAGACCAAACAATTTTCCTTAATCAGCCTAAGGACACCAAATTTTATAATCATATGGAAGGCTTGAGATATGAAATCCCGTCTCACTTAAGTAAAGTGACATCCATTCAATTGTATGATATACGATATATGGGAATCGCATTAACTAAGCTCATGGCCTTCACCGCAACATCGGAAATCGATGCTCTCGAGGACGAAAAACGGAAAAATACTGCCTTTGCTGAAATTTCGTACGACTATAAGAAATTAAACGAAAATTATAAAACGAGGATAATACCCTTATCCTCGGAGTAAGAGTCAATTCTTATATCCCCTAATGACCCGTAGCTAATAAGGAAGAAAATTCTGAATTTGAAAATCTTAAACCCAAATTTTCCTACATTTCAAAGATTGTTAAAAAAATTGCCGATTTATCTTCTTCTTCAGAAAATGAAAGAAAAGATTTACAAATTGAAAAGCAAAAACCTTTAGTGGAAATTTCTTTACTTAAGAAAATTTCAACTTCAACCACGACTTCGACTTCTTCTCATACTTTCTCCGGAAGGAAAATAAGGTCGGAAAGAAGAAAATAGTTCCTCCAACTACTTCTACTTCTACTATCCACTCCTACTATGTTCTCGACCTCTAGTTCTAGTGTCCGCCATTTGCCTAGTGCAATTAGGACACCTTCTTGTTGTAAAAATAAAAAGATTACTCAATCTAAGTCACCCGTGACGACTTCTAAGTCCACAGTGACCTATGCGGAAATGTTAAGCAAAGATGCTACGTTTAGGAAGGAGAAAGGGATTCCATTTCCACTACCATTAAAAGGAAAGTTTGTGAAGAAAATATTCAAAGCTCATCAAACATTCTTCTCAAGTTTGAAATAATTTTCTCACTCTTTCAAGAATAGTAGAAATTACTCATCCATAAATGTTCATCATTTTAGTAAGCAAAATTCCACGAAAAATTATTATCATTTTAGTGTGAATGATGTGTGTGATTCTCGTAGGAAATACAGTCCCATCTACTTATGATGCCTATAATTCTATATGTTTGTATTCCTACATGAAATATTCAGTCAAAGTTCATTTCGGAAAACATCTTATGAGACTGGCTAAGGAGAAAATTTTCAAATCTTCTTGTTTTAGTCACACATTCACAGGAGCTGAAATTTATTTTCCGTGTCAAATTAATCCAAAATGGGTTCCCAAGTCTACAACCACGTTAGGTAATCCCAAAAAAAGTTGGGTACCTAAAAGTACGTTAATGAATGATTTAGAACTAGAAACTAATTTGGCACATTCTATACTTAACTCGTTTTCTACTAATAATGGAGGACCCACATTACAATGGTACCAAAGTCCCGATGAAGTTTTGCAGATGTCCCTCATGTATGGTATTTGACGTAGTGACTCCACATACATGATAAAGGCATTTTCAAAACTCTACGAGATTTTAAAATTAAAAATTCATATTATGTACGGAAATGATAAGTATTTTTTCAATTTAATATTTTTGAATGAGGTTCATTTGAGGGGAGCTACTCCTTTATTTAAAAGAGAAGCGACTTTTAAATTTTTATTAAAATGGAGTATCAATTTTACTTTTTGAGGGGTAGAAAAACTTTAAAAGCATGAATTGAGGAAAAGAGATTCGTAATATTTGTAAAATTTTACTACGCAACTTTCGAGGGGAAAGAGGCGTGAGCTTCTACAAATGCACTTTGAAGAGGTACATTCTACTTATGCGTATGCTAAACAAACTTTCAATATTTTAAATTGCGTACGCGTACGAGCTAAATTTAAAATACCTATTTTTCAAAATGCTACATTTTCCATATGCGGAGGCTCTCGTTACTTCTCCAAACAGATAATCTTCACACACAAGACATACCTTAGTGTGTGTTAAAGTTTTAGTATTTATACCACAAGATTGGTATATAATACTTGGGTCCTAACTAGCCCAATTACACTAAAACAAATTAACTTAACTCTACAGTGTCTACCAACTTCATCTCCTTGTCAAGACGACGCGATCTTCTTGTCAAAGACAAAGCCCCATTTTGGCCCATCGCATAACGATCTCCCCAACTCGATCCTCGTGAGGGGGAGTAGTAATAAAGCAAAATGGAGCAATACCACAACGAAAGGTCAAGATTGATCAGAAATGCTAAATCTACAAGCGTCGTCAAATCAAGCGAACCACGACCTTCAAAGACGAAGTTGCCGCCTCATGTACACCTCTCCAAATTTCAATTCAAAGCTGGTCCTCGTGACACATTTAGGGGAGGTGTCACTCTGGTCGTTGAAAAAGGTGCACTGAGACCTGTACTGGGAATCAACCAACCGAGGCTACTCAGGCTTCCCTTTAGACATTGCTCACGAGACGTGATTGGGAGGATGGCCCGTTACCGCTGTTGTAGGTGATGTTGTGGTAAGACTATCTTCCAATTTGAAGCATATTTTTAATAGACGCGTCTATGGAAGTTCGGACTTGGTCAATAAGACAAGTAAAGATGGTTTCAAAAGTGTATGTGTCCTAGAAAAGTTAAAAAATGTAGGAAATAAAGACACTGGACTCGATGTGCGAAAAGACGTGATAGTGGATGTGGTTCCCATGTGCATGTGAGACGCTTGTCTTTTGGGAGACAAGCGAATGGCCTATGTCGTGTTGTGCGTGCGTCATTTGACCTAATGCGTCGACTTCTACCCGAAAGGTAAACAAATCAGCCCCTCTACCTAGTGGGGTAGTTCCGATAATTTGAGAGGTAGGGGTATTAGGGTTAAGATAAAGAAAGCTCTGGTTGTGGGGTCGTTTAAGAGCTTCTGCCTTATCTCACGCATTTTTCCCGTTTTGTCATGTATCTGGCTTACGTAATCATCGAAAGAATCTGTCGCGGTTTGTTCCGATGATGTTGTGCATGTTGTTTCTATAGACCCTCGCTAACACTCGGCTGAGTCTCGGGGTTAGATTCACTGGGTTTTGACTGAACCGCGAGGACGTTCATTTGATGCACTAGGATGTATGCTTTGTAGGAAGCATCCTCCGGATCTAAAAGCCCGAATAGGTGTCGTGGAATGACCATCGGTACTATGTTTTACACCTCAATTAGCTTATGAAAGTATTTAAGCTGCAGTGGCTCGTGGTCTTCGGTGGGGTTTCTTCTCGAAATATCCGGGATGGTCTTCATAAATTAATCGATGATGAGAGGGAACTGTTAGGTAAGGGTCTAACGCTCCCTCGAGCAAGGTAAATCCGCGACTCTTAAACCACCTCCTCAGTGGCAATGCTGAGGAATCCCTCATCGGTGAGGCAGGAAAAAACCAATCCTCAATCCACTCACAATATGGTGTGGTTTGAGGACGAACCATGCTGAAGTTGGTGGGCATGTGTCACCCGAGGCCGGTGAGGGAGGGGAGTGATTGCCGGTGCCAATGTGCACGATAATGAACTGCTCCTGTCTTCAAGGTGAACCGATTCCACACCCGAATGTGAGTGGTTAAGGAATGATATAAGGGACTTGATAACTGCTAATCATACCACCAAGGTGTATCTTTCTTTTCGGGAGCCCATCCATTAGAACTTCAAAGATACGCGTGCTTGACTTGAAGTAGTACTGAGATGGGTGAGCCCCCGGGAAGTTTGCCCCGGGTGCGAGCAAGTGAGGACAAAACACACTGGGAAGGCTAGCGGTGGTACAATGAGGATAGACTATCAGTATGTATGCGGTGGGACCAATCCCACGGGTCGCGGTGCACGGTCCAACAATTGGTATAAGATCCAAGGGACGCATCGATGGGGTGGGGAGATTGTTAGGTATGGGTCTAACGCTCCCTCGAGGTGGGTAAATCCGCGACTCTTAAACCCACCTCCGCAGTAGCAATGCTGAGAAATCCCACACGGTGAGGCAGGAAAAAACTATTCCTCAATCCACTCACAGTACTAGTTCGAGGATGAACCATGTTGAAGCTGCTACGCATGTGACACCCGAGGCTGATAAGGGCGGGAAATGATCGCCGGTGCCAAGGTGCAGGGCAATGAGCGGCTCCTGGTAGTGTTCTAGGTGAAGGGGTACATGAATGAGCTGATTCCACACCCGAATGTGAGTGGTTAAGGGATGATATAAGGGATTTGATAAGTGCTACTCATACCACCAAGGTACACCTTCCTTTTTTGGGAGCCCATCCATAAGAACTTCAAAGTTACGCGTGCTTGACTTGAAGTAGCAGTGGGATGGGTGACCCCCTGGGAAGTTTGCCCAGGGTGCGTGCAAGTGAGGACAAAGCACGCTGGGAAGGCTAGTGGTGGTACAATGAGGATAGACAATCAGTATGTATGCAGTGGGACCAATCCCACAGATCCCGGTGCACAATCCAACAGGAACCACTGAGCGTAAAGTATAAATTTTGGTATCCTTGTGTGGTTCCTGGTGTGGAGTAAATCTTCGATCTCTGTCCAAACCAGTTGGGTGTAATCGTTGTTGTGATTGTAGATTAGCCGTGGGGAAGTTGGAGAATCGAGAGATTTCAGTGATCCAGTATGTTTCTGTGAAAGAATTTGTTGACGAGACAACGTCTTCCACGAATACGGGATCTTCCCTTGTTGTAATTCAAAGATCATTTTGAGCGGTTCTTCATGTCCTATCCATATCATGTCTTGTAGGAGGCGTTCATCGGATGGAAACGGAGTGTATATTTGGTGCCCCGGGAAGCGCAAGTCTTGTCTCAAAATTGGCTTTGTGAGTTGGACATTGGTCTTGTTGATCGTGGCTCCGAAGATCACTTTTCCCATGTGGGTGACCTTCTTTATCGTGCCCCAAAATTGTTGGAGGTATACGAGGGGGACTTTGGTGGTTATGGTGAATGCCGGCCAAAGGAAGTGACCTTTGACGATGACCACGTATTATATCGTCTGGACATTTGAAAGTGTTCAGGTCCAGATGAAAGTTGTTGTCTTTTACTTCGATCCACTTTGTGCTGGAATAAATTTGAGATATTGGTAATTGGACCATCTGTACGTCTAAAATAGAGAATAAGAAAAATTAGTTCATTTTCGTGATTATGAAGTGGCCTTAGGTTACAAAGGCTTTTTATGAAAATTTTTCTAAGTCCGTTTGAAGAACTTATTGCGGCTAATGTGTATAAGTTTGCAGTTTTAAAAATATATCTAAGTGTAAGTTCGCGAAGTAGGTTATCTAGAAAATTTAAAGAAAATTTGCTAAGTTTAAGTTCTGTGCCTGGATCACATTTCGTGACTTAGAAATGTTTTCGAGTTCAAAGTTTTTCTAAGTTATAGTTTGTGAACAAGTGTTATTGTTGATGACTTAGGAAATTTTCGATAAACAATTGTTAAAGTTATGTTTGCGATACTTAAGGTTTGCGGTCTACGCTTTACAATATGTTAGGTTTGCGGTAGCTATCCAACTTTTCGATACTCATGTTTGCGTTACGAAAACGTTTCAGCTGGCGATATGAAAAAAATTATATGTACTTTAGGTTTTTGATACTGAACTTGGGGTACGAAATTGAAAACGTAACTCGAAATATTTTGTGAATCAAAACGCAAGAAATCGAGTGCAGTTGTTGGAAATCCTTTATCAAAACGTGGATTAAAAAAAATCGACGAACTTTAAAAAACATTAAATTGGGGCTGAGAACAAAATTCACGAATCGAAAACTTTTGATATTGAAAAGTTTGAAAATTGAGAAGCATAAACCTACATGCATAAACTGACACACAATGCTTTTTGGAGGACCAACATGCAAGTTTATCGCCGAAGAATTGTTCACCACCAGAAGTACTTTTCTTGTCCAACATGCATCCTGCATAATTACCGTTAGTGTAACCAACTAAATTAAACCGGAGTTTTAGGATACCATAGCCTAAGATTTGGGGTTCCCTTAAGATAGCTAGGATACGTTTGACGACAACCACGAGGCATTCCTTCGGGTTGAATCGAGCATAGAGCACGTGGGGAACATGATGTTCGGTGTACTCAAAGTCAAGTACAAATGAGAGCCAATGATGCCCCGATAAGTGGTAACACTGTCTAATTTTCTAGAAGGATTGGAGTCAAGCTTTCACGTCGTGAACATTGGTGTGGCCATCGGTGTGCTATTTCCCATGTATTCTAGAGAATATAATGGATTTACTTGAGTTGACTAATGAAAATTCCATCTTGTAGTTGTTTGGCTTGCAATTCGAGAAAAAAGCTAAGCTCTCACATCATGTTCCATCTCAAATGTTGTCTTCATTAAGTCAATTAACTTTTTGCAAAGTTTAGGATTGGTAGATTCGAGATAATATCGTCCACGTATTATGAATGAGCATAATATCTGATCCTTGCCTTTTGATGAAGAGAGTGGTGTCGATTTGTTCTTTAGTGAATCTTGATTTGACTCAGAATTCTGACAAGATATCGTACCATGCTCGCGGTACGTGTTTAAGTTCGTAGAGAGCCTTGTCGAGATGATATACATAATCTGGATGTTGATCACTAGTGAATCGGTTAGGTTGAGCTACATAGACTTCTTCTTTCAAAATGTCGTTGTGAAAGGCAGTTTCGACGTCCATTTGCTATACGGTGAAGTTCTTGTGTGCCACATATGCTAAAACTAATCTGATAACTTTGATGCGTGCAACAGGGGCAAAGGTTTTATCATAGTTGATGCGCTCTTGTAGATTGTACCCTTTGGCCACGAGACAGACATTATTCCTGACTGTACATCTCTTCATCCTTTTTATTCTTGAATACCCGTTTGGTTGCAATGATAGTTTTTCCTTTGGGTCTAAGAACTAAGTTCAAAACTTAAAGACATTGGTTTATTTTTTCAATTTATCCATTCGGGATCAAAAAGAGCCTCCGAGACTTGAGTTTTTTCAATTTGACTCAAGACGAACGTATATAAGCAATTGTTGACCATTGAAGCTCTCGTGCGTACTCCAGTTGATGGATCACCGATAGTAAGAGAAGAGGAATAATCTCTAGTCCATCTCCTGTCATGAGGTATAGGTGGCACCGTATTACCATTACGAGATGAATCCATGAATTCTATCGGTGAGGGATCATCTTCCAACATGAGAGGGTCAACGTTTCGGATATTAACCGTGATAGTAGGCGTGAGATCGATAGAGGTACTTGAGGTTGTAGATGTGTTGGTGCTAGGAGTATTTTGGCATTAATAAGAGTTGATTAGTTATCGTTCACCAGAGGTTCTTCTTTCGTAGAAGAATGAGCATCGCTCGAAATCTTATGCGAAAGAGCGGATACCGGTCGTGAACGATGATAAAAGTATTCAAAGAGGGAGTCCAAGTTCATAAGATCGGATCCGTTTTGTCGGACGCTTGAGCTTTTGATGTAGAAATGCGTAGACTTTGTACGAACATTCCGATAAGCCCGGGTTCAGAACTGTTTTGTTCGGAAGCCAAACTTCCGTTAGGTGCGGGTCCTGAATTGATATGATCAGAAATAGAGTTTTCATGAAGCACGGGTGTGGAACTTAGGTGTTCGATAGCCAACTTTCCATTAGTTAGCCCGAGTCCTGAATTATGTTGCTCAGAAACCAAGTCTGACATTTTGTTGAAGGTGACATTGATGCTTTCCATCAGTAGGTGACATGACTTGACATAGACTTGAGACATTTCGGAGTTTGAAGAGTAGCCGATGAATACCGCTTCAAGTGCTTTGGATCGAACATGTTTCCTTCGCCTCTATCGTTCGCAATGAGACATTTTTCATCCAAAGACTCATAGAAAAAAGATGTCCGACACTCGATTATTGATTAGCTCATAGGGAGTCTTCCCGAAGCTCTTTTGAATACTTGTACAATTTTCCATAAAGCAAGTCGTACTTATAGCTTCGGCCCACAAGTAATGAGGAAGGCCGGAGTGGATGAGCATCATCCGAGCAGCCTCGACCAAGGTCCTATTCTTGCGTTCTATGAGACCATTTTTTGGAGGTGCCTTGGCATCCAAACATTGTTGGGAGATTCCTTGTGATTGACAGAAGATAGTGAGTCGTGATTTTTAAAATCAGTACCATTAGTGGTCCTTATCATTTGGATGGAATTCCACAACAAAATTTATTTTGTCTTTGCAAAGGCTTCTATCAAGTCGGTGTTTCATACCTGATCATTCATTCGAAGAAACATCGTCCACGTGTAGCGAGAATAATCTTCCACGATTACTAGTACGTATTTTCGACTGTTGATGCTTTGAGTTCGTATCAATCCACACAAGTCCATGTGGTGTAGTTTTAGTGGTTGAGTGGTAGAAGCTATTTGTAGTCTTGTGAGATGCTCGCTTCATCTTCCTAACTCGCAAGCCGAACAATGATGCTCCCTGTGATACTTTAGAGTTGGTATGCATGCGACCAACTTCTTAAAGTGTAGCTTGCTTAGGTCCTTGAAGTTTAGATGAGATAAGCATTGATGCCATAATGTATTTTGTTGCATTAACGTCTCTGAGTCAGATAGACGGCCGAAGAGGATTTGGTGGTCTTCAAATTTATAGTGTATAAATTTGACTTGCTTGACCTGGTGGGGAGTTCCTGCTTTTTGTCGTTGATCACACAACACTTTTCCGCTCGGAAGTGCACTTCAAGATCTTTGTCATAAAATTGCTAGATGCTGAAGATGTTTTGCTTCAAACCCTCAACGTAATATACATCTTGTATATTGATGCTATCCATAATGATATCGTCGTAGCCTAAGACAAGTGCGGACTCGTTTTTTCCAACCCAGACTTTTCTGTGACATCGCTCGGTGTAGTTGCTCAACAGCTCTTCGTTTCTCGTCATGTGTGTAAAGCAACCAGAGTCAATGTACCACACCTGATGGATCTACAAAATAAATTAAAGAGAATTAGGTACCCATTTGAGGTGGGTCCTCTTCTATTTGCAGAAGTCGGTGTAAGCACAGAATCACAAGTCAGTAGTAAAAGTATTCTTAAGAGTACCATTTAACTTTGCTACTGGCTTAGAAACACATATTTGGATAACCTTAGGTGGGGGTATCTTAGGGAACCAAATTTGTATAACCTTAGTGGGTGTCTTTGGAACCCAAGTTTGTTTCAGCTTCGATGACGTTTTAGCTCTATTGGGTTTTTGATTGCGGACCCAGTTTTGTGTTACCTTTAAAGGTAACTTTGTGGTTTTAGTGGGTGTTGTTTAAGATTCATTCTTAGGAATCCATATTTGTGTTTCTTTTGTGTCTTATTTTGATATTTCAAATACGAATAATAACACATTGCTTGAACATCTTGTAAAGTCATATCACGTTTTACATGAAGATGCTTCTTATTTTTACACTAGAAAATGTTTTATTGATACGAGGAACATGGCGGGCACTAGAATCTTTGGATAAGAACTTAGTAGAATTATCTATTAAACTACTAGAGGATTGAATGCCCTTTCGTTCTCTCCGTCCTATACTTATAGCTTCGCATGTAGATGGAGTAGACAAAAAGTTAGAACTAGTATGAGACTTAGGAACTAATTTCTTCTTTGCCATTTTCTTAAGTTCTTGAGTTGGAAATTTTCAAAAGTAAAGGGATTTCTTATAAATGTTTTTCTTTTTCCATTTGAAAAAAACTTTCCTTTTGTGTTCCAAAGAAGACTTTAAATCTTTTTTTTAATAATCTTTGGAATATAATAAAAACTAGCTTTATAATTTTTAAAATCGTAATTTTTATTCTTACTCAGCATGGTTTCGTTTGAGGGGATATGGATTGATTCGTAGACAGAAAACAAGGGAATTGTCTTTGTCTTGTAACTTTTGTTCAGTTCCGTATAATTGTACATGATCTCAGCCAAGGCCATAGATTTCCATTTTTCTTCTTCTAGAGCATTTATTTCGGATGCGCTGGTGAATGGCGTTGGTGAATGGCATTTAACTTAGTTAACCTGATACCCATCTATCTTATATCATACCATTGAAGGGATGTCACTTTACTTAAGTGACCTGGGTTTTCATAACCTAAGCCTAACATATAAGTATAAAATTATAGTCCTTTTGGCTGGTTTAAAAAGATTGTTTGGTCCGTTTGACCCCTCTTAGAAAGAATATCTTCTAGACTTTTAATCCTAGAGTAAAGATTCTTGCATTATTCGACTATCGCGTTACAAAGGCAGACACCTTTTTTTTCACGCTATTTCTACGGCATTTAAACTTCCAGTTCTATAGAGTAAATTATAGTTCCATAACTTTGTCACGAGCCATAGTTAATAGCATTTTTGTTTTACAATTCTCTATTAATTGTTTTCGTAAGACACTTTCATTGTATCCTTTAGCTCCTTTATTGTCCTACGTTCTTTACACATAGATGAGAATTTATTTCGTAAAGACCGTAAGTTTTTAAATAAGTCAAGTTCGGAGTTTGTTACCTCGGTTTCAGAGGATGACGAGGTGGAGTCATTGTCCAATGCGTCAGTTGCATCGTCCTCCAAGCCGCTCTCGACATTAGCCATGAGTGCGAGGTTTCCCGTCTTGCTCTTCCTCGTGTCCTTGAGCCAATGATCTTGTTCCGCCATTAGTGCCATGTCAGCTACCTTTTGTTTCGATAGTTAAAGCGTTTGCCAGTGCCACGTAAGCAAGTTTAAACATTTCTAGGCGGGAATGCAATGTTGTGCAAAGTCACCAAGGCACATGGCTCGGGAAGCACTTGGAGACACGAACGAGCGGCACGACGCAAGCCAGGCCAGGCGGGCGATGGTGGGCGAGCTCGTGCGGGACGACATGGACGTTGAGGTCCAAGGCACCGACAAGCGGTGGCTCGGCGAACAACAAGCCAAGCACGGTGGTACACGGCGGCGCAGGAGGCACAGGTGGTGCCGTGAGGAGCAAGGCCGAGCGGCGGCTCGGCCAAGCGAAGGTGTGTGCGCGGGAGAGAGAATTGCGCGCAGGCTGACCGGGTCCTACGAGGATCTCGGGAACGGTTGGTCAGGATCAAGACCAAGTCAAACGAGGATGACCAAGTCTTCGATCTGCGTGAAGAATGACCAAGTCTCGGGGCTGTTGAGAAGATTTGGGGAGCCAAGTGAAACGGGAGAAAATCTCGGGCAGAGATTCTCGCAACAGCTTAATTCGACTTCGAATAAGGTTGTTGAGAAAATCTCTCCGAGCCAAATCCTATTTAAAAGAGGCCGCCGAGATCGAGTCATTCAACCAACCAGAGAGCCACCTTATAAGAGAATTCAACACACACATCCGAGAGAGAGTTCGAAGGCGCGGCACTTCGAGCGAACCCGAGGTCGGGGCGCCGAGCTTGGGAGGGAACCCGCAGAGGGTTTTGCGAGCGAGAGAGAGCGAGCGATTAAGATCCCGAAAAAGGGGACGTTAGGAGATAACCGTCTCGTGTCTTAGAGTAGTGCGTGAGGCCGAGACGTGTTCGGTGCCACGGGTTTGAGTGTTCTCCTTCGTTGTAAACTTTGCGTGAATAAAGATTACGACAACCCGGGTAGGCGAACCCGGTTGTCCCCGAATTAACCGTGTCTTTGTTTTGCGTTTCCGTATATACAAAGCAGGGTCGGGTGAAAGGCTTATCTCGGCTTACTCGGGAATCAGGCGAGTGAGGAACGAGTCAAACGCGTGCCGGTTGTGAAGCGCGCGGGGCTTTTTAATTCGAAAAAAAATTACTAAGTCCCGGATTTGCAACATACCCTAACGTGCCACAAATGTAGTACTTCATGTTCTTATGGTTGTTCTTTGGCTGGGACACTTCGGGGGCTTTGTCCTTCTACCTCAAACTGTTTTAGACGATTTGTTGGTCCTTGTTCGCTCACAAGATAAAGAGGATCCACTGTAGACTTTCCCTTTATTTTCTGTTCAGCCTTTCGGCACATTTCCATTTGTTGGGCGAGGTTTTCGAACACGGTGTGAATGTTATTTCATCCAAGTCTTAATTTGTTTTGATTTGTGTGGTAAATTTCTTTCACTCGGGCGAACGAGATGAGAGGAAGCGGATATTCGTCCCCATGTTTTTCTTGAAGACGTTAGTCTCTCTCATCTCGTTGATGAGAATGAGAAAGCATTGGTAGGTGTCGTGGACGTCTTCTCCATCCTTGGTTTTGAAGCTGTCGAAGGTCGTGAGGAATGTTGGCCTTCTTTGCCTTAACACCTACTTCCGTCCTTTATATCATATTATATATTTCATCCCACATCCTTTGTTCATTGACATGCTATCTATTTGAATGTAATTTGCGTTGGGATGGCTTGGAGTAGATACGTTTTTGCACGAAGTCTGCTCGTGCTCCAAGCTTTTCAGCATCAATATACTTTGAAGGATGCTTTCGGTTGTCTCAGGTCGGGAATAAGCATGACATTATATGGGGCTCCTTGAATAGCTACCCAGAATTGAGCTGGCTCCTCAAAAATGGATTCGAGCATTCCGGAGGCCTATGTTAGATTATTAATAGTGTCTAATGTATTTTATTTATGTCTTAGTCTTGTACTTTACTTTGATTTACATGAATAATCTCTAAATTGTAGAGATTAGTGATTTACTTGTTGTAATGGGCTTTTAGGGGCCCAGGTATCTTATAACCTAATCCAAGGGTATATATAAATACTAAACCCTACACTTTTATCATGAAGAATCATTTTTATTGAAATAGTTTCCGCTACAATACCTTAAAGGTATCACACCACACGCTCACACACACTTAAGGTTTTTAGTGCATTCTTCATTGATTCTTCACCGATCTTGTTGTTTGCTAGGTGATTTGAGGCGTGCAAGTGGTATCAGAGTCTAGCGTGATAGATTCAAACCCTGTTCACGTTTGGATTTGAGATATTTTGCTCGGTTTATCGCGTCTTTGAAGTTCGTATTTATTCAAAGTGTTCTTCAAAATTTTCGAGTGATTCCAAGCCCTTTAGGTTACTTTTTGATCTCGTTTAGTGTTATAGGACTTTTTTGAGAATCTCTGTTGAAAACCCAGAAATTTTCATCATGGAAGAGTAGTCCGAAAATCTTTGCGAAAACCATTGCGAAAATCGTTGCGAAAACTAGTCCGAAAACTTGTTTTATCGCGTCTTTCAAGTTCGTATTTTATTCAAAGTGGTCTTCAACATTTACGAGTGATTCCAAGCCCTTTTGGTTACTTTTTGATCTCGTTTAGTTTTATAGGACTTTTTTGAGAATCTCTGTGGAAAACCCAGAAATTTTCATCAAGGAAGAGTAGTCCGAAAATCTTTGCGAAAACCATTGCAAAAATCGTTGCGAAAACTAGTCCGAAAATATGTTTTGCAATTGTCCATTGAAAAATCATAATTTATGCTGCGAAAACCTCGGGTTTTGCAATGCACGTATATACAGTTCGAAAACCTCAGTTTTCGCAACGGTCGATAGTTGCTCTTGGAACACTTGGGTTTTTGCATCTCACTGCGAAAACTGATTTTCGCACCAACAATAACTCATGCTACGAAAACTTTTCATAACAAGTTTTTGGAAATAGACTACGAAAACTACGATTTTTGCATAAGTCATTTTCGCAACCCGGTTTTCACCAAAACATTTTTCGCACTAAAAGTCTTTCAAAATTAAACTTTTGATAAACACTCAAACTTCTGAAAATCAAAACTCTTCTCATTTCAACCACTATAGTTTCAATCACTTCATGTTTACACGATCACCATCTATCTCTCGACAAGATGGACACCATAGCTATGGGTAGCGACCTTAGGCCAAGCGTGCTTCGACAAGATGAATTTTCCGTATGACGAAACATATTCCTAAACTTCATCCAGTCCAAGGATATTGGGAAAGACATTCTTGCCTTGGTCAAGGAAGGACCCGCTCAGTTCTGGACGACCATTCTGGGTGATGCTACAGCCGACCCTCAAGTACTTCCGAATCCTAGTGCTCAAGACAACATCAGAGTACACAGACGTTGAGGAGCAAAGAGCAAAAGAAGATTGTCACACTGTGAACTATCTTTTGCAAGCCATCTTTAATTACATCTACTCTCAGTTCGATGCTCTTTCCACAAGGAAAGAGGTGGGATGAAATCCACAAGATGATGCAAGGCACGAACGTTGGAGCGTTGGCCAAGATGGAAAACACTCTCGCAGCCTATGACACGTTCAAGGCTAAGCCCGAGGAAGAGCTCAGAGACACGTATCGGAGGATCGTCACTCAAGTGAAAGAGTTGCAGAAAATAAACGTTCACATATCAAACATCGAGGTTAACATCCGATTTCTCACATCCTTGCTCCCCGAGTGGAAGAGGATTGCTACCTTGATCCGGCAGAACAAGGAGATCCACGTGCTTGATTCTCACAGCGTCTACAAGAGTCTCTAACAACATGCTGACGACATCAGCAAAATTGAGAGTAGCTTCAAGGGAAAGGAAGCTGCAGACCCACTTACCTTAGTAACCGACAACAAAACGAAGAGTAGCACAAGATTCTATGAAGGCAAGTCGGTGAAGATCCCTAGCTCTTTGGATGACGATGGCTCCGCCTCTAACTATGATTCGGAATTCAGAGAGTTTGAGAAAAAAATGGACCTCATGACGAAGCTTATGAAAAAGAAGTTCTTCCTAACGAGGTCGTTATTATCTGCAAACAAACAAATTACCTCTTCAAATTACAGACAACCACAAGAAGCTCCTCAATACTGAGCCCAAAAATGACACCGAACCCACAAAGTGCTATAACTGTGGCATAATAGGGCATTGGTATAGGGATTGCTACTTCTCAAATAAGAGGGATGGGGACTACTACGCCAAGAAGCTACAACTAGAGAGGTAGTAGAAGAAGGATGGTGTAGGCTTGATGGCAAAACAGAACCACTCGCTCAAGGACACCTCTGATAGTGAGACCGAGAACATATCCCTGATGGCGCTCGTTGAGGAAGCTGAGCAGAATGCTGAGGAAAAGAAGCTCGAAGTCTCGGATAATGAAGAGGGATCATCCGCTCGGAAGGAGGTAGAATTTATTGACCTTAGCGTATGTTTATAACTAAAAAAGAAATATAAAGCATTCTGTAACGAACATAAATGCGCTAAGTCATTAGAAATCAGGTTAGATAACAATAAACCACATTAGCTACTGCTCAGGAAACGGTCACTGCCTTAGAAGATAGTTTAGATAAATTTGAGGCTATGGTCCATGCTTTGACCAAACGAATAAACGAATCTGAAAAAGTTACGAATAACTCTATGGATCACAAAAAGACTACAGAGGAACTAGAAACAATATTAGAAAGCAATCACCAAAGCTTGCTAAGAAATTTCAGAGAGAAACACACTCTTAGTTGTCAGCTAGAAGCTGCACAAGAACGAGTATCGAGTCGTGATACAATGAAATGGGAAGCTAAAAGCTCAAGTTCTTGAACTTACCACTAGTTTGAAAACTTGTGAAAGAGAGCGAAAAACAAAAACTAGCTAGTGCAATTTTGCAAATGAGGAACATAAGCAATTATACTCTAAGATTAAAAGGTTAGAGGATATTCTTATGAAAAGAGGACAAACGGACCAAACCATTTTCCTGAGCAAGCCCAAGGATACGAGATTTTGTAATTCATGAGAAGGCCTAGGCTTTAAACCATCCGACCAATTGGTTGAGAAGAAGCCCATACCTCTTTACGACATTCAATACTTAGGCCTAAACATACCTAATCTAATGACCTTCAAGAGAGCATCAAATGTAGATGCTCTCGAGGAAGAAAAAGAGAAGCGTGAAACTAAAGTAAGGGCTGAAATTTCGTTAGATTATGCTAGATTGAGTGATACTTACAAAACATGGGAATCCCTTTGTCTTCGGACTATCTACCAATATGCCCATCCTCTACCAAAGCTACGTCTATTGAAGATAATTCTAACACAGTAAAAATAGCACCATAAGTGTCTACATTCCAAGATAATCCAAGAAATAACGTATGCGTTCAACCCTAGAGTAAGAGCGAAAGGACTTTCAAGCGGCGAAGGAGAAACAACTTCGTAGAATCTCCTCGCTTGAAAAGCTTCTCGACACAAATGAAGCTTTGACGTCACACTATTTCTCTCTAATTAAAACAGGAAACGAACTCCTTATTCAAGCTAGAGAGCCATAAAGGAAAGTTATGACTCGCAAAAACGACTTGACTAACCTATCTTTACGTATGCCCACAGGCAAGTACCTAAGTAAGAAGGGGGGGAGGGAAGCTATAGGAACTCAAAAGGAGGATGTTAATCTCTTTTCTAAAAAGAAGAAGCTACCCTTATCCAGTGTTCCTGTTTTTACATCTATCTCGAAATCATGTAGAAAGACCCCTTCATGTATTTTCAAACGGTGTTGATACATTTTCTTCGTTATTTTCTAAATTTGTGGATGTAAAGACTATTATGCACGTTAATTCCTATGATCGACGTTTTGATGCAAGTGTTAATAATTTTATCTATAGGAATGTATCTCTTACGAAAACCAGGACTAAAGTATCGTCTCCTACCAAGTCAAATCCAAAACTTGCCCAAAATGGAGAACTTACTTGTAAAGTGTCAAAGCACACTAATACTAATGCCATAGCCAAAGTTTTAGACACTAAACAAATTTGGGTGACCAAAAAGGAGTTTTCATCGAGCACTAAGCTTTGCTATCCCATACAAATAAAAAAGATATGGGTTCCTAAGTCCGAAATTAAGACAAATAATTCATCTGAAAACGACTTAGTGCCCAAATCGCCAAAAAAGTGCATGCAAAGCACCTTTTGCAAACAAGGGAGGACCCGTCTAACGGGGTACCTAAATCTTCTTAATCTGTTTTGCAATTCCGTCATGTGTGGTACCTTGACTTTGGTTGCTCGACACACATGAATGGAAGACGAGAGCTGCTGAGCAACTATAACGAACACTTCGGTGGACAAGCGTGTTTCGAAAATAGTCATCCCACAATGAGCATCTATGTTCTGCATGTGAAATGGGGAAGATGAAGAAGTCATCCCACAAACCAAACCGGTTGACTCAACCTCTCATCCACTAGAACTACTACACGTGGATCTATGTGGACCAAAGAGAATTGAGAGCATTAGTATACGTAAGTATGTCCTCGTGGTCGTGGATGACTTCTCCCGCTATACGTGGACAAGATTCCTATGTATGAAGGCCAAGACACTTGATTTCGTCATAGCCTTCGTGAAGACTACTCGGAATATGTTGTGCTGCAACATCCGAGTTATCCGCATAGACACCGACACTATGTTCAATAATAACATGCTCTGTGAATTCTACCAAAAACTCGAGATTTCCCAACAATTCTCAGCTGCTAAGACTCCAGAACAAAATGGAGTAGTGGAAAGAAGGAATAAGACCTTAGTGGAAGCAGCTCACACGATACTAATCCACGTAAAACTTCCCCATTTCCTTTAGGCCGAAGCAGTCAACTGAACCTGCTAACCCCAAAACAGGACAAGCATTCACAGGAGATTCGAGAAGAGTCCTTACGAATTGATTTACAAACGAATACCATACGTAGGGTACCTTCGGGTCTTCGGATGCAAGTGCTTCGTTGCAAATGATAGAGAAAACATAAGCAAATTTGACCCAAAAGCACCCAAAGCATTTTTCATAGGGTATTCCACAACATCTAAAGCGTACAAAGTCTACCTAAAAAATAAAAGAATTGTCATGGAGAGCACCAACGTTACTTTTGATGAAACGCCAACCATGGCTTCTGTACAAATCAGTCAAGAACTCGGACTTATTAGAGTGTTGATAGAAAATCAACACTGTTCTACACCCGTGGAAGGGACATCCGCATCAAAGTCAGTGAGAGATGAGGATTTTGACACGTTATTCGAACACTTCTACATCACTCCTCGCCAACGTACAATCCCTCCACAAACCATTCCCGGCAGTGATGCATCGGTACCACAAGTAGACCAACCAACTGCGACCGATGATACTGTTAGGTCATAATTAATCAACTAACGATCGATCTAAGCATGAATACTGGATATTTGAATAAGAATTCTCGAAAGTTACCTTCGGTCGAATATCAAGTTTGAAGATCGAGAGAGAGAGAAACGATTGTGGAAGTTTTCGATTGTATTTCTATCTCTAGAATGTGAATTCTATGCTTTGTGAATTTTCTGAAATTTTTGTGTATTAATTTTTGTTGTGTACATGGTATATTTACAACTAGTCCTACACTAACAAAAATACGAGTTACGCCCTTAATTACAAGGATAACTAATCAACAAAACACAATTTCTACGTTTCTTGAATCTCCCCCTTCGTGCTTGTTTTCTTTTCAGCTCCGTTTATCCTTGTCGGGCGTAGAAGGATCTCCTTAATCCTAATGCTGTCTTGTCTCGTAGTGTCGGGCAACATTCCTTAGCTCCAGTCTTTCATTTATAGCATCCAGCTCATTTAGGATCGGGGCCATTTCTTTTCCAAGGTCCTCAAAGATCGTTTCTTCAGTGATCCTACCAACCTCTTCTCGATATTTTTCCTCATGAGCTTCAAAGTCCCGTCACAGAATTTATTAACTTTAGACTTCTTCATCGCTCTCATCTTTCCAATAATTTGATTTCGTTATGTGATACACCCACGAGTTGGAGGATCGGTGGCTTGTCCCTGAAATTCTTCTACGCTGATCCATTGGAATGCTACTTCGATCCGGACCAAGGTAGGGCAACATGAAGATGTGCTCCATCTTCTTTCTTTCTTCCCAGTGGGAGGCCCCGTAAATTTAGCTCATTTATCTTCTTGATCCGGTTTGGAGCCCTCCAAATCTGCTTCCTTATGTCTAATGAATGGACCTTCAATCCGTACGTTCTCCCAAGACGTCTCGATTCTAACAGTCCCCTTTGATAAGCAAGGAGGGGTGTCGACTCGATGCCTAATAATCTCTGGTGTCGACTCGGAGTTGTAGTTATCGCCTTCTTGAGGTTCTTCGTCTTCAAGCAGCACCAAATCTACCGAAGCTTGTTGTAGGAAGAATCTGACGATTGAAAGTCTTGCTTGAGCAGCTTCCTCTGGTTGCCAAGGCATCAGCCACTTCTCGTTTAAAATGTAATCGTCTACGATTACATGTAGATCGTAGACGACTGCCTCATGTTGATTTTAGATGTTGGAGGTCGGGACTGGGTTTTGACTTTTGGGAGTTGGAGGTAGTGTTTGTGTATGGGATGTGGTGGATATAGTTGTTGTTTGTTGGCGGGTGTTAGTTGGTTGTGTGGTTGGTGGGTTGGTGGATGAACCTCCAGCTTCACGAGTCGATGATTGCTTTTCTCGACTCTAACCACGGCCGCTTCTTGTGATCCTTTGTCGTTTCTCTCCCTCATGACGATCCGAATCATGGGGATCGTCATGTCTTCGCTTCGTGCGGGAGCTTTCTTCGCGGCAATGTGTATGGTGGTGGTTATAAGGATGTTGTAGGCGAGAGATAGGGTTATATGGATAGTGTATGGGTTGATGAGGGAATGTGATTGGGTTGGAGTGGTTAAGATGGGTTGAATTGGGATGTGTATGGTGGTGGTTAGTGGTGGTGAGGATAAGGATTGGAAGTGGGTTTCGAAAGGAGCTGCCTCTAAGACTGGTGCTTTCTCGGTATCCCATTGAGAAGTCTCGATGGCGTGTAGCATCCTTGCCATCAGCCGGTCTTCGATGCAGTTGATGGCTGTGGAAAGGGCTTCTTGCAGTCTTTGCTCCGTCACGATCATGGGTACCGCCGGAGTGGGGCCAGAGAGGCGCTCCACTGTCGAAACGTCAGAGAATATCCCTGACGTGCCGCCTGCGATAGGACTTGGGATTCCGGAACATCCAAAGACATCTGTTAACAACCCATAAGTCACCACTTCGGGGGTTGGTTCGTTATTGGCTCCGAATATGTTGGGGGTCCGACGGGGCTTCCATCCAATCCTTGAGATGATACCAGTATCATCTCTATGGATGTTGGAGCAGGTTCAATGTGAACCTGTGTGGTCGTCTGAACAGACAGCAGTGGAGGAGATATCACCGAAGCCGTTGGTGTAGAGGTAGATGCAGATGGGGCATAGATGTGTTGTCTGCGTGAGCCCCTTCTTTGTAGTCGGTATTCCTCATCGGATTCGGTGGCTTCAGGAGATTCGACTGTTGGAGGTGTGGGTTCACGGGTGACACCTTCGGGCTCAACGGCTGGTATTTCAGTCTCTTGAGCCGCAACTTCTGGCTCGTGTGCCTCCACTGGGGATTCGCGTCGGGAAGGCATCGAAGCCGGATCGACGGACCGTACCATTGCCTCCGTGATGGAGTTGTTTTGGCAATAGTCTTGGTAGGCAACGTCGGCCGGATCAGCCAGGCGTAGCAACTCCAATGGGATCAGCATCGGTTTGAGCGCCAGATCGGATGCCTTCGGTTATGGAAGAACCGTAGCCTCGGCGGTATGTAACATCCGATGGGTGGCAGACGAGGGATCTCTGGATGTACGTCTATCAGGTGGGAGATCAGCACCGGGAACCACCGTATGTAAGGCAGAAATTTTGCATTGGACTTCGTTTCCCTTTGACGCATTTTGTCCGCTAAATCGTTCCAAATTAGTTGGGCCACGTCGTAGTTCTTCGAGAAGACGACTTCGTGGAAGATTGTGAGAATGTTCCCGCTCGCCTTGTCGAATCCGGAGTGCTTCGGGAGACATTTGTTGATGATGTCGAACAATGTCCTCCATTGATGTGGGATCCCGCTGTTCTGGAAATTTGACAGTTTCGTCAGCGGTGACTTATATCCCATACGAAGCATGTCTTCCACGATCACCGCATCTGTTGGTAGTGGGTCCTAAACTTCGTGATGCGGTAGATCGAACACCATGGCCAGTAGATTCTTGTTGATGATGGCGTGTTTTTGATTTATTTTGCTTGTGTAAACCACGTCATCGCCGTAGGTGTGGCTTTGCATGTACGCCCAGAACTGCTGAAGGTAAACCATTTGAACCGAAGCAGTCATGGTGAGAGCTGACCATAGTTGATGTCCTTTGAGGATGGGATACAAGCACTACATCAGGACACCAGAAATTGGCAAGGTTCAATTGGTAGTTGTTGTTGTGGACGGTCAACCAACTGTCTGAAGGGTAAATGTAGGAGTACACTTGATGAGTCATTTCTGAAAAGAATGAATAAAATTCATTAGTTTGAAATTATCGCATGAAAATTGTATTAAGCAATTGTGCATGGCGAAAAAAATTAAATTTTGCAATTTAAATTGTTGTTTAAGGCACAAACAATGTTGATGTGTATAGAAAATGACTTAGAAAAAATTTGAATATTTTTTCCACGTGTTTAAGTGTATTATCAAAAGACTTAAGAAAAAAAATTTTAAAAAATTTCTTTAAGTCTCTTTAGCGTGATTTTATTCGAGCGGAAATTTATTCGAACGCTTAGCTTTGCGTTCAAATAAAAAGCTTATCAAAAATTCAAGATTTTCGCCGCTGAGTTTTGCGATCAAATAAAATATATCGAAAAGTATAGTCTTTCGCCGAGTAATTTTGCGATCGAATTAAATGTTGTCGAAAAACTCACGCCGTGTAGTTTTGCGATCAAATAAAAATGAATCGAAAAACATAAAATTTTTGGCGCTTAGTTTTATCGAAAAACTTAAAAATGAATCGAATAAAATTTTATCGAAAACTAAAGTTTTTGCCGCGAAGTTTTACGATCGAATAAAAACATATAAAAAACATAAGGTTTTCGTTGCGTAGTTTTGCGATGGAATAAAACTTAACGAAAATTAAAGTTCTTCGATGACACTGTTTTCGATAAGGCTATTTTCGATCGAAAAAGTTTGAAATCAAAAAGTAAATGCGTAAGAACGTAAATGACGATTCTGGGTAAGTCATGAGTTAAACTACACTCGTAATGATTAGAAATCAGTTGTGAATCCAAATATCATGTTTTTAATCAAATGGTTGAATCTAAACTCATTATTTTTGCGTTTTTAAGAAGTTTCAGTCGATAAGGTCGCGAAGTTAAAAATTTTTGTCGAATGATTTTGAAAAACAGTCGTGATTCGTGTGTTTCGGAACTAAAATAAGACCGGAAACTAATTTCTACCTTCAAATCGGCGAGTTTCGACAGAAAATCGGTGAGATAGTGTTTTGAAATTGCCGGTTGAAAAGTTTGAGAATTCGAAAAGTTTTGTGATCGTTTTCGTTTGCGTGAGAATGAGTTTTCGATCGAAAAAAGTTATATTAATACTTTTCGACCAGGTAAGGTTAAAGGGCTTTGGCCCGAAATAAATATTTTGGACTTTCGTTAAAAATCAAGTCTAGGAAACGAAAAAAAATTTAATCTTTTACTTTTGCACCCCAAAAAAATATTTCATAAAGCTCCCTGTATTTCTGAAATAAATGCAATTATGTCCCAATTGTGATGAAATTCAACACTTGACTCATCGGATGCGCTCGAAATATTCTGTGATACTTATAGAGAAAAACATTAGAAGTCGTGATTGCAAGTAAATCATTTAGGAGATAGAACAAATATTCACGTAATCTCCCCTTCAACTAATGCACTTTTAACTTTTCAGCAATTTAGCACATAATTAACACAATTATGCATATGAAAATTTACTATATGAACACAAATAACGCATTTAATCAATTCAGCGTAGATTCATGATCCTCTAATAATGTATATGAAAATTTTATGCTTTTTCAAAAATATTTTTCATTTTATCAAATCTGAACAAATGCATGTATTAATGCGATTAAAATGTGCGAAAATTTTTCAAAAAATAGTTTTCAAAAATATTTTTGTTTTGGGGTTAGATTGTCCATTTTAAACTTTATCACGCAAAAACAAATTTCACATGACATATTGAATAATGATTTGCTATCAAATCATGTAACTATAATAATATTCTAAGATCATAGTATGAATCATTTCGACAACTCTCGCTTGGTTCGCTCATAGCACTCATGTCTATATGACAAAATTATATCAATTAATTTGTTATCGTAGCGCATTTAATCAACTTACCAAGTGAAAGTCCATCAATTTGAATCAAAGGGACTTTGAAGGGATTATTATTTTTAGGCTCTGACTAAAAGGGTAGGATATTTTTGGGATTAGTGAGCTTACAAATTCTTCAATTTCAAGGGCCCCTTTTAAATTCATTTATGCTCCTTTTTCTTTTCTTTTCTTTTGCACTTGCTAAAGATGAGTCTCTTATTCTTTACGAAGCTTTGAGGTATCAGATCTTCTTTTGTTTGTGGGCCGAGACCGTGGTCCTTTTGAAGGTTTCACAGTTATGGAATTCGAACCCAAGGCCGTGCTCCTCTTCTCATTTTCTCGATAAAATATCTAGATTATCGTTGGAGAAGTTCACTTCGAGGTGCTTCTCTTTTAGGAGTATACGAGATTATCTAGGAGAAGTCCACAGCAAGATCCGTGTTTCTCTTTTATAATGATTGAGAAGTTCATCATTTGCATCTCTTTTTCTCCCCCTCTTTTTCTTGATTGAGCAACCCCGAAACTTGAAAAAGGTTGAAGGCTAAATCGGGTTTCGAAAGAAAAAGAATGCTGGAGAAGGCTCAAAGGGGATCTCTAAAGGAAAATAGAAAAGGATTGATAATTTGGTCCAAGGGAGGAATTTCCTAATTTGCCCTTATCATTTTCATGACGAACTTACACAAAAGCAAGAATGAGGCTACGAAGAACAAATCAAGAGATAGGCTTTTGAAGTGTGACACACACTCAAGGATAATTCCTTAAAAAATATTGAGGCTCAAAATCACTTATATATGAAGTGATTTTGTGTCTAGTGAAACAAACAAAGCTCTTTCAATAAAAGAATATCACATAAATATTTAAGGAAAGAACTAAACATATATCAAAGAAATAGTTTTGTGAGTTAATCAAAATAGGTAAAATTATCGTCATCCCCCATTTTAATTTTATTTTATGTTATTATTATTATATATATATATATATATTGTGTTATTTTTATCTATCTATTTGTATATATATATATATATATATAAAATTGAAAGATAGTATCACGCAAGATATAACAAGAAATATCAATAAGCACATAGAATATCATATGTAAACATAATAGAGCATGTGAAGCACATTTCAAATAAGATTGAGATTCAACATGCCTAGTTTAACAATAAGGATTTGGAATCGTTTTTCATCCAATGCCTTAGTGAATAACTCGGCAAGTTGAAGCTCCGTTTTAAAAAAATACATAGCTATAATCTCTTTTTCTACATGATCGTTTATAAAATGATGGCGAATATCTATGTGTTTCGTATGTGAGTGATGAACAGGATTGCAATTAATGGCAATAGCACTTTGAGAATCACTGTAAATGAGAATGTTATTAAATTCAAACCCATAGTCGTGTAGTTGTATCCGCATCCATAAAACTTGTGAGCAACAGCTGGAAGCCGCGACATACTCCGCCTCGGCCGTCGACGTTGACATGCAATTCTCCTTCTTTGAGGACCATCAGACCAACTTATCGCCTAGAAATTGTGCTCCGCCAGATGTGCTTTTTCTGTCCATTCGACAACATGAATAATCAGCATCAGTATAGCCAATTAATCTAAAATCAGTGTTTTTAGGATACCATAACCCTATGTTAGGAGTTCCTTTGAGATATCGTAGAAATTTGCTTGACCGCGTGCATGTGGGAATCCTTCGGGTCAGCTTGAAAGCGAGCACAGATGAAAGTGGCGAACATGATGCGGGTCCTCTTGACGTTAAGTAGAGATGATATCCGATAAATGAGAGAGAGTGGAATGTATTAGAATTGTTCTTGCGGCTTCAACTAGAGTCAAGTTTTTCCGTTATACGACGCCATTTTGTTGAGGTATTTTAGCGGCTGTAAATTGTTGAATAATTCCAAGTGACTGATAGTAATTGCTGAGGCGCTGATTCTTAAATTCAGTCCCAATGTCAGTCCTGATTACTTGGATCTTCTTTTGCAGGAGATTCTGAGTTGTATTGACAACGCTTATTATCAAGTCTCCAGTCTCATCTTTAGTTTGGAGATATCTTGTCCAAGTGTAGCGAGAATAATCGTCTACAATTACTAGCACATACTTACGACTGTTGATACTTTGTGTTCACATTGGTCCACAAAGGTCCACGTGTAGTAATTCCAAAGGTCGAGATGTGGAAGCTACTTGCTTGAGTTTGTGTGACGCTCGCTTCATTTTCCCATTTGACAAGCCGAACAATGATGCTCTTGATGAAGAGAAACAGTTGGTAGACCGTTGACCAACTTTTCGACAAAGAGCTTGTGAAGAGCTTTGAGATTTACATGAGACAGACGTTGATGCCATAAGCTGTTCCTCTTGATTGTAATTTGTGAGATGAGGCAAACAGTTGTCGAAGCTCGTATTGTTGTCAAATTGATGGTATATAGGATCTTCGAGATCCTGTAAGAAGTTATTGCATCTGACCACTTAAGATTCTGCACTGATCAGCTAGAAACACCACCTGAAACCCTTTATCGAAGAATTGTCATATGCTGAACAGGGTTTGTTTAAGATCTTGGACGTAAGAGACATCTTTGATTGTCAGATTCTTCAGAAGAATATCTCCAAAGCCTAGTATTGGAGCTGAATCGTTGTTACTGAATCTGACTTTTCCGTTGTAACGGATAGTTGCTCAACGGTTCATGATTTCCTGTCATGAGTGTCGAGCAACCGGAATCTAGATACCACACATGATGAATCTGCATAGAAAGGTTTTAGAGAGACTTAGGTACCAACTTATTAATGGGTCCTCTCAGAATAGCAGATTTAGTAGGTAATGTTTGTGCATTTTTTATTCATAAACCATTGGTGCTCTTAGGTACCCAAACCAACTTAGAAGTAGTTGGTTTAAGTGGTACCATTTAGGAAACTTGGCCTTTGTTGGCTTGTGTTCACCTAGATGGTGTCTTGGGAACCTATTGAGGGTGAACCTTAAACGGAAGATTATTTCAGCTCAGACAAATGTCTTACTAGTCTTAGTGCATGAGAAAATCTTTTCTTTAGCTAGTCTCCTAAGGGCAAGAATGTATCGCTATAAGCTTGCTTAATAGCCGGATCTTGTTTCCTACGAGACTTAAGACTTGCATTTGTCTTAGAATGGTAGATTTTTGTTTTAGAAGTAGATCCGATTTCAAAATTTGTGCTTTCAAAATTAATAGACTTTAAAGCATAACTTGAAGCAACAACATGAAAATTAGAAACGGTTGTCTTCTTACGAGTGTCTTTAGTTTTTGATACAAAAGAATGTTTAGAAAATAAGTCATTTCTATCATTTTTCTTCTTAAGTTCTATGCTAGGCACTCTCTCCTTTGCACGCTTCACCTCTTTTACTACTCTACCTGTGGATGGAGTAGAAAAAGAGTTAGAGAAATGTTTTTCGCCTTTGAATCATTTAAGGACTCTTTTCCTCCCTTTACGCTTTCTAAAGAATATTCTACTTCTTTTGAAATATTTTGTAAATAGTGGGAGGTGTTTTCTTAAATTTGGTCTTGTCCTTAGTTAATGATTTTTCTTTCAAAATAAAATTACGACAAGATTTTAAAATTGAGGAATTTTTTAGATTAGAAATCTCCATTAAAAGCGCATTCTTTTCTGCTTCAAAACAGAAAGTAGAATTTCTAGAATGATCATTATTTTGTTCCTTAACTTTAGGAAGATATTATAAAGGATATAATGAATTATAATCACTAGACAGGTTTATTTCATGGGTCTTGTAACTATTATTCAAATAAGTGTAGTCAAAAGGGATGTCAGTCCTATTTGTGACTTTTCTTTTGGATTCTTCTGAGGCATTTATTTCGGAAGAGTTAGTAAAAGCCATTAAAGAAGTTAATCCTAAATCCATGTACTTGATATCATATAATTGTTTGACATTTACCTTTTTCAAGTTACAGGGATTGTTAAAACCTAAGCCTTCTATATGATTATAAAATTCTCTATCATGAGGTTGATTTAGAAAAATAGTGTGATCCACCTAATTGTTAGAAGATCGTCTAAGGTTTAAATCATAGAGTAAAGCTTCTTAGGTTCGTCAGAGATTTCCTTAAAATTAGTTCTAGAAATTTCTAAAATCTCTCTCGCTAAGAGTGTTACTAAAGTCGTTAATTTTTGTCTCAGAAGTAGCTAACCTTGATTCAAGACTAGTTAATGTTTCCTTAGCACTCTCTTATCTAGTTTAGAAATTTCTAAACTCTCTCTCGCTAAGAGTATTTCTAAACTCTCTCTCATTAATTTTTCTAGGTGCACTCTCTTATCTAGTTGCTTTTGGACGTTATTTTCACCAAGGGCTAGTCTCTCTTCTAATTTTTTTGTACTTTTCCGCTCATTTTCATGTTAGTGTATTTAATTTGTAAAGATTCTAACATGATTAGTAATGTAGACTCATGTGTAACTACCTCTTGAGAAGATGTTGATGCTTTGTCTTCGTCGTCGGACCTCCTCGTTGAGTTTTCGTCTGAGGCATCGTCAAGAAATGCTATGAGAGCTAGATTGTCGTTTTCAGAATCCGTTGTGTTTTCTAACCAGTGCTCTTGTTCGGCCATTAAAGCTAATCCAACTTCCTTTTATTTGGTTAGTTGAAATTTTTTGGAGTAGTAATTGGGGTCTTTCTTCTTCGGAAGATTGCATTCTCTGGCGAAGTGTCATATTTTACCACAATTGTAGCATTTTGTGGCTCTTTGGCATTTTTGGATTATGACGACTCGTCCTGTCTTTCTTTCTGCTTAGAGCTTGAGGTCCGAAGTCTATTAGTCGAGGAGGAGGATTTCTTTTTTATAGAACTTTTTGCTCATCATTTTAGTAATGAGAGCCAATTGTTTCTTGAACTCTTTCATATCGGGCTCGGAATCCGATTCTGATTCGTCTTCATCTTCGGAGGAACTCAGCAATTTGATGCTTTTATCTTTACGAGATCGACTAGTTTTTCTTTCTGAAACTAGAGCTATTGAGTCTTCGATTTGTTTCCTTTTGTTGTTTTTGTATCTCGCTAATGTCTTCCTCATGTTGAGCGAGATTGTCAAATACAGCGTGAATATCCATTTCGTCCAAATCCTTGTTTTGACGAATTTGCATGGATATTTTTTCCACTACGGTTGAAGAGAAGAAAGAAATCGAATATTGACCTCCATATTGGTCTTGAAAATTTCTATTTTCCTCATCTCGTTAAGAAGAGTTAAATAGCGTTGATAGAGTTCGTAGACATTTTCCTCCGTCTTTGCTTTGAAGGAGTCGTAAGCGGTGAGAATGTTCTCTTTCTTAGCCTTGACTCCGACTTCGGTCCGTTGCATCATTTTGTGGAGCGCGTTCCACATAGCCTTCACACTTGATAAGCTATCTTTTTGCATATAGATGTCATTCGGGATGCCTTGCATCAGGAAAGTTTTAGCTCCGAGATCTGCTTAGCTCTTAATCGCTCTCCGCCTCAGTGTATTCACTAGGATTTTGAGTCTTCTAGTGGCAGGAATATGAGGATTATTTGTGTCTTCGCCTTCTTGGATAAGCCAAATTTAGCGGGTCCTTCTTGAAGAGAATTGACACCGAGAAGTTTGGCGAAGTAGGAGGTAAACACAAGGCGCACTCACGTAAACACCTCACTCAAGGAATCCACCAAGAGCTCAATGTAGGATAGAAGGTTTTATCCTCTAAAAAGAAGCTTAAAACATCAAAACGATATCTTGTTCAATATGCCAATTCTTCATTACAAAAGGGGATTAAAAATGAAACGAAAAGACATGCAAAAAAATGAGAGAAATTAAATGAGAATGTTGAAGGACTGATATCCAACGAGTTCCATGCAAAAAGGACCAAAGAGCTAGACGATCTTTTCAAATTCCATCAATTGAGCCTGTTCTGGCAGTCAGCAGTCAAATGGCCATAACTTCCTCTTCCCTTCATATTTTTTTTGTGCCATTAATTTCTTTAAAAACTAGACTTCCGTGGCTTTCCAATGGTAGTAAATGTGCCACATGAGTCGCAGCTAGTAAAAGCAGTTTAATGTTACAAGTTGACTGTTGGACGAGAGTTTTCTCTGTGTCAGTCTCCCCGGGTTGGAAAAGATTTGCCCTCGAATCTGTATCGAGTTCATTACTGATATACGGGGACAGGTCTGAGACATTGAAGGTATCCGAAACGCCGTATTCTTGAGGAAGTTTCACCTTGTACGCATTATCTCCTAACTTCTTTAGTATTTTAAAAGGTCCATCAGCCCTCGGTTTAAGCTTCCCATGACGTCCACGCGGGAACCGATCCATCCTTAAATGAATCCAAACCAAATCTCCCTCTTCGAAGATTAGCTTCTTCCGGCTCTTGTTTGCAGCCCGTTGATACTTCTCATTTTGATTGATAATTTCTTGATGAACTTGCTCATGCAATTGTTTAATGTGCTTCGCACGCTCTTCTCCATCGCCACTAAAATGAAGATCAGCAGGACGCGGACTCAAACCCAATGGCGTAATTGGGTTACTACCGTACACAATCTCAAACGGACTTTGCTTAGTCGTTTGACTTGTCGAGCTATTATAAGCAAACTCTTGCCGATTAAACTCCTTAGCAAGTTTCCCAAGCTCCTATTTACTACCTCCGTTTGCCCGTCAGTTTGAGGGTGATGAGACGAACTAAATTGCAGCTTGGTTCCCATTTTCCTCCAAAGTGTACGCCAAAAGTGGCTCATAAACTTGGAATCCCGGTCAGAAGTAATTGTTTTGAATTCCATGTAGTCGTACAATCTCTCGGAAGTAAAGATCTGCGACATGAGTAGAATCCAAAGTCTTTATACAAGGAATAAAATGCGCCATTTTCGAAAACTGGTCGACAACCACCATGACTGAATCTTTGTTTCTTTGAGTACGAGGTAGACCAACGACAAAGTCCATACTCACATCCTCCCATGGACTTGTTGGCACCGGGAGTGGAGTGTACAAACCCGTATTTTGACCATGACTCTTTGCAATGTGGCAAATTCTGTACCTTTCGACGCAATTCTTGACATCTCGATCCATTCGTGGCCAATAAAATTTCTCCCGAACAAGCCCAAGAGTCTTGTCTCTTCCAAAATGCCCAGCAAGACCTCCACTATGAGCCTCATCAATAATTGCTTGCCTTAGTGAACAATTTGGAATACACAATCGTTTATCTTTGAAGAGAAAACCATCGTGAATTAAAAAAAAAATTGAATGGGGCCTTCAAGCACTCGGTCCAAATGGGAAAAAAGTAAGGATCATCCTTGTAGATGTCCTTGATCACTTCAAAACCAACAACCTTTAATTGCAACGTAGATAATATCGCGTACCGTCGACTTAGAGCATCCGCGACCCGGTTGAGAGCTCCAGATTTATGCTTGATGACAAAGTTGAAGGCTTGAAGAAATTCCACCCACTTTGCATGACGAGTATTCAACTTTTGTTGGGTGTTCAAATATTTCAAGGCCTCATGGTCTGAAAATAGCACAAATTCTTTATGAAGAAGGTAATGCTGCCAATGATCCAAGGCTCGAACGATGGCAAAGAACTCCTTGTCGTAGGTGGAATAATTTCGTCGAGAATGATTCATCATCTCACTAAAAAACGCAATCGGTCTCCCTTCTTGGCTAAGAACACCTCCAATTCCTACGTTGGAAGCATCGCAATCTACTTCGAAGACTTTATCAAAATCCGGGAGTTGTAAGACGGGAGCTTTCGACATCTTTTCCTTAAGAAGCTCGAAGCTTCTTTGGGCCTCTTCACTCCATTTGTAGTTGCCTCCCTTCAAACATTCGGTTATCGGTGCAATAATGGTGCTGAAATTTTTGACGAACCTTCGATAGAATGAAGCTAGACCATGAAAACTTCGAACCTCGTGGATCGTCTTTGGAATGGGCCAACTCAAAATAGCTTCAATCTTTGTCTCGTCCACCTTGATGCCGTCGGAAGAAATGACATAGCCTAAAAAGACAAGGCTGGATGTGAAGAAGTGGCACTTCTTCAAGTTGACGTATAACCTCTCCTTTCTTAGTACCCCAAATACTTGTCGAAGATGTTCCAAATGCTCCTCCGGGCTGAAACTGTACACTAGGATATCATCAAAATACACGACAACAAACTTCCCAACAAATGGCTTAAAGACGTGATTCATAAGCCGCATGAAAGTAGAAGGAGCGTTAGAAAGGCCAAAGGGCATAACCATCCACTCGTAGAGACCATCTCTCATTTTGAATGCAGTTTTCCACTCATCTCCGGGCCTCATTCGAACCTGATGATAGCCACTCCGCAGATCAATCTTCGAACCAATCTTGAAACCATGCAGTTGGTCAAGGAGGTCATCGAGCCGAGGGATAGGAAACCGGTATTTCACAGTGATCTTATTTACCTCTCTACTGTCAATGCACATGCGCCATGATCCGTCTTTTTTGGGTACAAGTAGGGCCAGAACAGCACACGGACTTTTGCTTTCTTACACAAAACCCTTTGCCAAAAGTTCCTCGACTTGCCGCTGCAGCTCTTCATGTTCCTTAGGACTCATTCTATAGGCAGCCTTGTTTGGTATTGATGCTCCAGGAATTAAATCAATGCAATGTTGTATACTTCGCATCGGAGGAAGTCCTTGTGGAATCTCTTCGGGCACCACATCATGAAACTCCTCGAGAAGGGGCTGGACCGAGAATGGGACGTCAAGAACCTCCTCGTTCTCTTCCAAAATCACCAAAGCAAATGCTTCCACCGCTTCCTCGATCGCTTTCTCAACTTGTGATCTGGAGAGTAAATTGTTCCCTCCATGCTTTGGAACGCTAGGGCTGTCCTCCAACTTTGAAGGTCCCAAAATAATCTTCTCACCATCTTTCACGAAGGTATAAGTGTTCCGAAACCCGTCATGATGAGTTTTTCGATCATATTGCCAAGGTCTTCCAAGAAGCAAATGACACGCGTCCATGGGAATAACATCGCACCATACTTTATCCTTATATTTCTTCCCGATAGAAAACTGAATAAGACTCCTCTTGGTTACCTTTAACTCGTTACCCTTCCGAAGCCATGAAAGTTTGTAAGGTTGAGGATGATCTTCCATCTTCAGCTTTAGCTTATCCACCATCGTAGATGATACAACATTTTCGCAGCTTCCTCCGTCGATGATAACATTACACACCTTGCCATGAGAAGTGCACCTTGTTTGAAAGATGTTGTTCCGCAGCCATGCATCCTCATCCACATGGCTGGTAATAAGGCTACGCCGTAAAACCAACAGTTCACCACGGTCCTCGTACGTGACCTCATCCTCCTCTTCAGGAGCGTCATCATATAAGGGTTCCGACTCGTTGGGACTGTCGTCAATTTCTTCTTCGATAAGAGTAACGACCCTCCGATTCGGACAATCCGAGGCAATGTGCCCAAAACCCTTGCATTTGAAGCATGTTTTTTGGTTATTGGAACCACCAGGATTCGTTGTATTCCCCTTGTATGCGGCAACATCCTCCTTTGCTCCCTTTGCCGGTGTGTTCTTAGTAACGGACGAACCTCCACGGGGAGAAGTGTTATTGTTCGAACTAAAGCGGCCCTTCGCTCGGCTTGATTCCTTTTGTTGTTTCTCCACCTTGAGAGCTAGTTTACACACGTCATTGTATGTCCAATATGGCTGCAATCGGACAACATTCCCAATCTCGTACCTAAGCCCTCCAAGAAATCGAGCAATAATCTGTTCGTCCGGTTCCATAACATCACACTTCATTTGGAGATTTTCAAATTCAGCGATGTAGTCTCCCACGGACAGCTCCCTCTGTCTGAAGTTGTGATACTTGAGAAAGACATCGTGGCGATAATTATCTGGTAAGAATCTCTTGCGCAATTCCTTCTTCATCTTGCTCCACTTTCTAATCCTTGGTTTGTCATCTCGAGCCCGTTGTTTGTTCAGGTGCTCCCACCAAAGAGAGGCATACTTCTTCAATTTGATAGCAACAAACTTCACCCTTTGATCTTCTGGAATTTCTTTGAACTCAAAGATCCTCTCGACTGAGCTGAGCCAATCAATGAATTCGTCGGGGTTACTCCCTCCAACAAAATCGGGGACGTCAACCTTGAAGTCGAAAAACTTCCCACGAACGTTGTTCCTTCGCGGCCTCTCTTCGCGGGTTGAGTCGTTACTTGAGTTCTCGTACTCCTCATTATAAAAAACATTATATTCGTTTGAAGAGTTACCTTCGGAATCATGACCCTCAACATCACGATTCAGAAGTTCGCTACGTGCTAGACGTTGCTCGAGTTGTTGCACTTGTCTCCTTAAATCATCCAGTTCGATGTCACGCAGATCGCGCTCACGTCTTGGAGTTTCTGTCCTTCGACGAGGCGGCATCTCCGACCTTAGCTCTGATACCAAGTTGACACCGAGAAGTTTGGCGAAGTAGGAGGTAAACACAAGGCGCACTCACGTAAACACCTCACTCAAGGAATCCACCAAGAGCTCAATGTAGGATAGAAGGTTTTATCCTCTAAAAAGAAGCTTAAAACATCAAAACGATATCTTGTTCAATATGCCAATTCTTCATTACAAAAGGGGATTAAAAATGAAACGAAAAGACATGCAAAAAAATGAGAGAAATTAAATGAGAATGTTGAAGGACTGATATCCAACGAGTTCCATGCAAAAAGGACCAAAGAGCTAGACGATCTTTTCAAATTCCATCAATTGAGCCTGTTCTGGCAGTCAGCAGTCAAATGGCCATAACTTCCTCTTCCCTTCATATTGTTTTTGTGCCATTAATTTCTTTAAAAACTAGACTTCCGTGGCTTTCCAATGGTAGTAAATGTGCCACCTGAGTCGCAGCTAGTAAAAGCAGTTTAATGTTACAAGTTGACTGTTGGACGAGAGTTTTCTCTGTGTCAAGAATCGATCAAATTTGTAGCTTGATCTTTTGTCTCCAAGAAGTTCATGAATCGACTACTCCATACGATGTTGAAGAAACATATAATTGTGCTTTATTATTTAATTATCCTTGTAATTAAGGGCGTAACTCTTAATTTTGATAGTGTAGGACTTAATAGTAAATATACCATGTAAATAGGTATAAATACAATGTTACACTATCGAAATCGATACAGAAGTCATTTCAGAAAAATCACAAGTATTGAATTCACATTCTAGAGAGAGAAAATCAATCGAAAACTTCCACTCTCTAATCGTTTCTCTCTCCCGACCTTCAAACTCAATATTCGACCGAAGGTAATTCGCGAGATTTCTCATTCGAAAATCAGAATCCATGCTTAGATTGATTGCTAGTTGATGAAATACGACCTAACAATTGGTATCATAACAGATCGTAATCGCTTTTGGATTCAATTTGCTATTTTGAATCAAAATTTCAAGATTGTTCGCGAAAAACTTACATGAAATGTATTTTGATCAATGTGCTTAACTTTTGCGAATTTTGTTGATGATCTTGCTGATTAAGTGATAGATTATATGTTTGGAATGAATTACGTACTGATTTCAATCGCTTAGAACATCACCTTATTTCAGATTTTCGATTTCGATCAATATTTGTATTTGCGATTGAATACGATTTGTTTTTTTCATAATCGATATTTTGCTGTAAAATGTGGTAAATCTTGTGTTTGTTCATATTAAGAACTTAGAATCGAGCGATGATCCAAAATCTCAGCACCTGACTTGAACTTTTCGGTTGAATCTGGATTTTCACTAGTCCATTGAACTTGAAGGTTGTTCTTCGATCGTTTTTCGATCGAAAAACTTAACTCCAAAATGGTTTTTCGAATAAATTTACAGCCAAAAAGTTTCTCGATAACAAACATTGTTTTCGTGTGTCTCGCTCAAATATAAGACTTGATAACATTATTTTCGATATTTAGTTTTTCGATTGATATATAAATATCTTTTTCGAGCGTAACAAAGCGTATTTTTTTTCGACAGATACTGTTTTCGCTAAATAAATATCAAATTTTGACACGAAAAACTTGTTTTACTAATACAAGTTTTTCGATCTAAAGATTTTAGATCATCTAAATTTTCGATTCAAAATTTAGCGAAAACATATTGTCGATCGAATAATTCACACTCGAAAAACTTTCAGTCAACAATTTGAGTCAAACTTAACGAAATTTTTCGATCACTCTCAAATTTTCGATTACAAATTTTTCGATAAAAGTTTTTGCGATTAACAGAATTTTTCGACAAACTATTTTTTCGATAGAGTATTTTCTTTGTAAAACTCGAAAAATAATTTTCGATAAATATACTACGAAAAACTTATTCGATCGAAAAAGTTTTTCAATTAAAAGTACAATTTTTTTAAGGGTAAATAGCATATAACCCACTTGTGGTTTGAAAAATAAGCATCAACCCCTATCTTTTGGAAATAGCGTAAAATTCATTCCTTGTCATTTTTACCTAATAATTGGGGGGTACCGTGCTTTGTTTTAGAAAACACAGGGGCTATTGTACTAAGTTTTAAACAACATCGGGGATACAATGCTAAGTTTTAAACAACATAGGGGATACAATGCTAAGTTTTAGATAGCACAAGGTAGTTTTGCGCAATAAACAAAACATAGGGTAGTTATGTGCATTTCGGTATAACCACATGGGTATGTGCATTGAACTTTCAAACACACACATTTGACACTGATTTGAAAGAAATAAAAAAATCGTAATTTTCAAAACTAACGAAAAATATTTGTCTTCGAATTATATTCTTCGATACTCAAAATTTTCGATAATAAATTCAAAATTCTTTAGCAAAATTTTGAAGTATCAATTTTTTAAAAACAAATATTTTTCGCAATCATAACAATTTCTCTTTAACAACCGAAAAATAGATTCGAAAAGGAAATTGCTTAAAGTATGAATCAAACATTACTAACGAAGTTTGTCACTTGTGAAGTACTTTTACCATTTCAATTCCAAACTTTCACGAAAATCCTACCAATCAACTACAAATTGATGCTTACTCACTCGGAAACGACGTCCGCCCTCCAATTCTTCGAAGAGGTGAATACACCGTATGGAGAAGCCGGTTCATGAACTTCTTGGAAACAAAAGATCAAGCTACAAATTTTATAGCTTCTGTTCGAGAAGGTCATGCTCAATTTTGGCTTTTCCAAGAAGGCGATGCCACTAATAATCCTCTCATTCCTACAACTAGAAGACTCAAAATTCCTAGTGAATACACCGAGGGGGAGCGATTAAGAGCCAAAGCAGATTTAGGAGCCAAAACTTTCCTAATGCAAGGAATTCCGAATGACATCTATATGCAAATAGATAGTCTATCGAGTGCAAAAGCTATGTGGGACGAGCTCCACAAAATAATGCAACGAACCGAAGTCGGAGTGAAAGCCAAGCAAGCAAACATTCTCACCGATTACGACTCATTCAAAGCAAAGACGGAGGAAAACGTTTATGACCTCTATCAACGTTATTTAACTCTTCTTAATTAGATGAGGAAACTAGAAATTTTCAAGACCAACATGGAGGTCAACATCCGATTTCTCTCTTCTCTTCGACCGGAGTGGAAGAAAATATCCATGCAAATTCGTCAAAAACAAGGATTTGGACGTCATGGATATCCACGCCGTCTTTGATAATCTCGCTCAACACGAGGAAGACATAAACGAGATACAAAAAGAACTCAAGGGCAAACATATCGAAGACTCTATAACTCTAGTTTATAAAAGAAAAACAAGTCGATCACGCAAAGATAAAAGCATCAAGTTGCCAAGTTCTTCATAAGATGAAGACGAAACAGAATCGGACTCCGAGCCAGATATGAAAGAGTTCAAGAAACAATTGGCTCTCATTACTAAAATGATGAGCAAAAAGTTCTATAAAAAGAAATCCTCCTCTTCGGCTAATAAACTTCGGACCTCAAGCTCTAAGCATAAGGAAAGACCGGCCGAGTCGTCAGAATCCAAAAACGCCAAAGAACCACAAAAATGCTACAATTGTGGAAAGATATGACACTTCGCCAGAGAATGCAATCTTCCTAAGAAGAAAGACGCCAACTACTACTTCAAGAAATTACAACTAACTAAACAAAAGGGGGTTGGAGTAGCTCTAATGGCCGAACAAGAGCATTGGCTAGAAGACACCACAGATTTTGAAAGGGACTACTTAGCTCTCATGGCCTTTCTTGAAGATACCTCAGACGAAAGTACGTCGAAGCGGTCTGACGATGACAAAGCATCAACCTCGTCTCACGAGGTAGCTACGTCTACATCTACATTATTAAACATGCTAGAATCAATACAAAATAAGTTTTCTAACAAGAAAAATGAGCGGAAAACTACAAAAGAATTAGAGGAGAGACTAGTCCTTAGTGAAAATATTTTCCAAAAGCAACTAGATAAGAAAAATCACCTAGAAATTCTCTTATCTAATGCTAAGGAAACAATAAATAGTCTTGAATCTAGGTTAGCTACTTCTGAGAAAAAAATCAATGACCTTAGTAAGACTTTTAGCGATTGTCAGAGAGATTTAAAAATTTCTAGAAATAATTTTAAGGAAATCTCTGACGAACGTAAGAAGCTTTACTATAGGATTAAAACTTTAGACGATATTCGAACAAAAAGGGGGCAAATGGATCAAACCATCTTTCTAAATCAACCTCATGATATAGAATTTTAGAATCCTAAAGAAGGCTTAGGTTTTAACAATCCCTGTAACATGAAAAAGGTCAATACTAATTCTTTCGAAATAAATACCTTAGAAGAATCTAAACGAAAAGCCACAAATAGGACTGACATCCCCTTTGACTACACCGATTTGAATAATAGTTACAAGACACGGGAAATAAATGTGACTAGTGATTATAATTCGTTATATCCTTAGAAGATCTTCCTAACATTAAGGAAGAAAATATTGATCATTTTAAAAATTCTACTTTCTGTTATATTCCTGCTATTTTTAAGAAAATAGATGATTTGAGCGCTTCCTTAGAGACAAAAAGAAAGAATTTCAAAGCATAAAAGAATGAGCTTTTATTGGAGATTTTTAATCTAAAAAATTCCTCAATTTTAAAATCTTGTCCTGATTTTACTTTGAGAGAAATCATTATTTAAGGACAAGATCAAATCTAAGAAAACACCTCCTATTATTTCAAAGAAGACAAATCTTCTTTAAAAAGTATAAAGGGAGGAAAAAAGTCCTTAAATGGTTCAAAAGGGAAAAAAGATTCTTACTAACTCTTTTTCTACTCCATCCATAAGTAGGTAGAGTAGAAAAAGAGGTGAAGCATGCAAAAGAAAGAGTGCATAGGATAGAATTTTAGAAGAAAAAGGATAGAAATGATTTATTTTCAAAACTTTCTTTTGTATCAAAAACTAAGGACACTCGTAAGAAGACAACCGTTTCTAATTTTAATATTGTTGCTTCAACTTATGCGTTAAAGGCTATTAATTTGAAAGCACAAATTTTGAAATCGGCTCTACTTCTAAAAACAAAATCCATCATTCTAAGACAAATGCAAATCTTAAGTCTCGGAGGAAACAAGATCCGACTATTAGGAAAGCTTATAGCTCGATACATTCTTCTAATCATCTAAGGTACCCAGTCCAAGTACACTCGACTAAACACCTTAGGAGACTAGCTAGAGACAAGATTTTCACATGCACTAAGATTAATAAGACATTTGTCCGCGCTGAAATTAACATCCCATGTAAGGTTCAACCTTAATGGGTTCCCGAAACACCAACAAGGCAAAGTTGCCTAAAGACGTATCACTTAAACCAACTACATCTAAGTTGGTTCGGGTAGCTAAGAGCATCAATGGTTTAGGAACCAAAAATGAACAAACCTTACATACCAAATTTGTTAATCCGAGAGGACCCATTACTAAGTGGATACCTAAGTCTCTCTAAAAATCTTTCTATGCAGAGCCATCATGTGTGGTATTTAGATTCCGGTTGCTCCACACACATGACCGGAAATCAAGAACTGTTGAGCAACTATCAAGACCGTTACAACGGAAAAGTCAGATTCGACAACAATGATTCAGCTCCAATACTAGGCTTTGGAGATATTCTACTGCAGAATCTAACAATCAAAGATGTCTCTTACGTCCAAGGTCTTAAACACAACCTGTTCAGCATAGGACAATTCTGCGATAAAGGATTTCAAGTGGTGTTGCTAGCTGATTAGTGCAAAATCTTAAATAGTCAGAATCAAGAACTTGTTACAGGATCTCGAATATCTAATCTATACACTATCAATCTGACAACAATACGACCTTCGACAGCTGTTTGCCTCATTTCACAGACTACCATCAACAGGAACAATTTATGGCATCAACGACTATCTCATCTAAATCTCAAAATACTTCACAAACTCTTTATCAAAAAGTTGGTAAACGGTCTACCAACGATTACTCGTCACCAAGAGCATAATTGTTCGGCTTGTCAAATGGGAAAAATGAAGCGAGCATCACACAAACTCAAGAAGTTGCTTCCACATCTCGACCCTTGGAATTACTTCACATCGACCTTTTGTGGACCAATGCGTACAAAAATTATCAACGGTCGTAAATATGTGTTAGTAATTGTCGATGATTATTCTCGCTACACCTGTACAAGATATCTCCGAAATAATGAGACTGGAGACTTGATAATAAGCTTTGTGAATACAACTCAGCATCTACTGCAAAAGGAAATCCATGTAATTTGGACGGACAACGGGACTAAATTCAAGAATCAGCATCTTAGAAATTACTATCAGTCACTTGGAATTATCCAACAATATTCAGCCGCTAAAATGCCTCAACAAAATGGCATTGTAGAACGGAAGAACCGGACTCTAGTTGAAGCTGCACGAACAATGCTAATACATTCTGGTCTCCCTCATTTTCTATGGGCTGAAGCAGTGAGTACAACGTGCTTTACGCAAAATCGGACGATTATTCACAAACGCTTTGAGAAGACGCCGTATGAGATAATAAATCAAAGGATTCCGAATATCTCTTTCTTCAAAGTCTTTGGGTGCAAATGCTTTGTGGCCACCGATCGGAAGCATCGAAGCAAGTTCGATCCTAAATCATTTGAAGTCGTCTTTGTTGGATATTCATTCACTTCTAAGGCATACCGCGTCTATATCAAGTCAACAACTTCCGACAACTTCTACCTGAAAGTCAAAAGAAGCAATTCCCGCAGACCTAACTTCTCCAACTACGGTAGAAATTCCAATTGAGACTCCCAACCCTCAAACCCCGACAAATCTTACAGATTCTCCAACTTCTGCATCTTCCACTAGTGCTACAGCTCCTACTAATGCTGATATGGAAATTCCAACAAATTCAAGTTCAGAATTGAATTTTCCAAATACGAATGATCAACCTAACAATTCAGGAGGTCTCAATCTACAAATCAACGATGGATCTACTACGGTCCTTCCTCATGAACGTAAGTGGACTCGAGCTCATCCTATCGACAAAATAATCGGTGATCCTTCAAGCGGAGTACTTACTAGAACTTCTACACAAAGCGGATTATTCACGTGCTTCTTAAGCCAAAACGAACCGATTAAGGTAGCCGAAGCCCTCAAAGACACGAATTGGGTGATGGCAATGCAAGATGAACTCAACCAATTCGAGCGTCTACGAGTTTGGACACTAGTTCCTAGACCGCATGGCAAAACAATTATTGGAACTAAATGGGTCTTCAAAAATAAGAAGAACGAGAACGGTGAAATTATAAGGAATAAAGCACGACTCATAGCCAAGGGGTACAATTCAACAAGAAGGTATTGACTACGATGAGACATATGCTCCAGTTGCTCGTATCGAAGCAATTCGACTATTTTTAGCTTACGCAGCACAAAGACTTCAAAGTCTATCAAATGGATGTCAAAACCGCCTTTCTCAACGGCGTGTTAAAAGAAGAAGTCTACGTCGCTCAACCCGACGGGTTTGTGCACGGAAATCATCCTGATTATGTCTATCGATTGGAAAAAGCTCTCTATGGACAAAAACATGCCCCTCGTTCTTAGTATGATAGTCTTAGTGAATTTTTAGTCAAGTCCAACTTCATAAGAGAAACAATCGATATGACACTCTTCATCACAAAGCAAGGCAATGACTTAATGATTGTTCAAGTTTACGTTGATGACATCATATTCGGCTAGACGAATGAACGCCTCTGTCAGCACTTTGGGGATCTAATGAAAACCAAATTCGAGATGAGCTTAATGGAAGAACTCGAATTCTTTCTTGGATTACAAGTCAAGCAACTCGAAGATGGAATATTCATCAGTCAAACCAAGTATATCCGAGATAGTCTGAAGAGATTTAATCAAGAGAAGAGCACACCAATGAATACTCCCATGTCAACAAACTGCAAATTGGATGTTGATCCGTCTGGAAAGGCAGTCAACATCAGAACTTATCGGAGTATTATCGGATCTCTTGTCTACTTGACGTCAAGCCGGACCGACATCATGTTCGCCACTTCCATCTGTGCTCGTTTTCAAGCTGACCCGAAGGAGTCTCACATGCACGCAGTCAAGCGAATACTACGCTATCTCCAAGAAACTCCCAACTTAGGGCCATGGTATCCTAAAGATATTGATTTTAGATTAATTGGCTATACTGACGCTGATTATGCATGTTGTCGAATGGACAGAAAAAGCACGTGTGGCAGAGCACAATTTTTAGTCGATAAGTTGGTTTGCTGGTCCTCAAAGAAGCAACTCGAGATGTGACTCCAATTCTGTCTTGGACTACAAGTAAAGCAACTCGAAGATGGAATCTTCATCAATCAAACCAAATATATCCGAGATATTCTGAAGAGATTTAACCAAGACAAGAGCACACCGATGAATACTCCCATATCAACAAACAGCAGATTGGATGCTGATCCGTCTGACAAGGCAGTCTACATCACAACCTATCAGAGTATTATCGGATCTCTTCTTTACATGACGACCACCCGACCCGACATCATGTTCGCCATGTGTCTCTGTGCTCGTTATCAAGCTGACCTAAGGAGTTCACATGCATGCAATCAAGTGAATTCTACGCTATCTCAAAGGAACTCCCAACTTAGGGCTTCAGTATCCTAAAGATACTGATTTTAGATTAATTGGTTATATACTAACGCTGATTATGCAGGTTGTCGAATGGACAGAAAAAGCACGTCTGGCGGAGCACAATTTTTAGGCGAAAAGTTGGTCTGCTGGTTCTCAAAGAAACAAAATTGCATGTCAACATCGACGCCCGAGGTGGAGTACGTCGCGGCTGCAAGCTGTTGCTCGCAAGTTCTATGGATGCGGATACGACTACGCGATTACGGGTTTGAATTTAATAACATTCCCATTTACAGTGATTCTCAAAGTGCTATTGCCATAACTTGCAATCCTGTTTACCATTCACGCACGAAACACATAGATATTCGCTATCATTTTATAAAAGATCATGTACAAAAAGGCACTATAGATATGTATTTTGTAAAACCAGAGCTTCAACTTGCCGACTTATTCACTGAGGCATTGGATGAAAAACGATTCCAATTCCTTATTGCTAAGTTATGCATGTTGAATCTCAATCTCACTTAAAATGTGCTTTACATGTTATATTATACTTATGTGTGATATTCTATGTGCTTCTTGATATTCCTTGATTATCTTGCGTGACTCTATCTTTCAAATTTGTTTATATACAAAAAGAAAAATAAAAATGAAATAGTATATAAATAATAATAAAAATAATAAAATAATAAAAAATGGGGGATGACGAGAATTTTGCCTATTTTGATTTACTCACAAAAATATTTCTTTGTTATATGTCTAGTTCTTTGCTTAGAAATTCATGTGACATTCTTTTATTCAAAGAGTTTTGTTTGTTTAACTAGACACAAAGCCACATCATATATGTGAGAATTTGAACAGCATGTCACACTTAAAATGATTATTCTTTGGTTTGTACTTCGTAGCTTCATTCTTGCTTTTGTGTTAGTTTGTCATGAAAATGATAAGGGCAAATTAGGATATTCCTCACTTGGCCCAAATTATTAAACCTTTATTTTTTCCTCTAGAAATCCCCTTTGAGCCTTCTCCAACATTCTTTTTCTTTAGAAAGCCGATTAAGCCTTCAACCTTATTCATAAGTTTCGGGGTTGCTCAATCAAGAAAAAGAGGGGGAGAAAAGGCGATGCACATGATGAAAGTCTCAATCATTATAGAAGATAAACACGGATCTCACTGTGAATTTCTCCTAGATAATCTCGTATACTCTAGAAGAGAAGCACCTCGAAGTGAACTTCTCCAACGATAATCTAGATCTAATATAGAGAAAACGAGAAGAGAAGCACGCTTTTGGGTTCGAATTCCATAACTGTGGAACTTTCACAAGGAACACAGTCTCGGCCCGAAAGCAAAAGAAGATCTCATCTCTCAAAGTTTCGTAAAGAAGACGAGACTCATCCTGAGGAACTACAAGACAAAAGAGAAGAAAGAGGAGCATAAATGAATTTCAAAAAGGGCCTCGGGATTGAAGAATTTTAAGCTTACTAATTAAAAAATTTATCCTACCCTTTTAGTCAGAGCCTAAAAATAATCCCTTCAAAGTCCATTTGATTCAAAATGATGGACTTTCACTTGGTAAGTTGATTAAATATACTACGATAACAAATTAATTGATATAATTTTGTCGTGATGATATGAGTGATATATCTACTAAATATATCCATGATAAAAATAAAATGAGTGCTATGAGCGAAACTAGCGAGAGTTGTCAAAATGATTCATACTATGATCTTCGCATATCAGTTTAGTTACATGATTTGACGGCAAATTATTATTTTATATATCATGAGAAATTTTTGCGTGATAATGTTCAAAATGGACAATCTGACCCCATAACAAAACTTTTATGAATAAAAATATTTTTTAAAAATATTTTCGCACATTTTTAATATACATGCATTGGTTCAGACTTGATAAAATGCGAATTTTTTCTAGAAAAACGCAAAATTTTCATGAATCTATGCTGAGTAGTTTAAATGCGTTACTTGTGCTTATATAGTAAATTTTCATATGCAAAATTGTATTAACTATGTGCAAAATTGCCGAAAAGTTAAAACGTGCATTTGTAGAGGGGGATTTTTAAATGAGAATTTGTTCTTATCTCCTAAATGATTATTTGCAAACACGACTTCTAGTATTTTTTTTAAGTATCACAGAATATTTCGAGCTCATCCGAGGAGTCAAGTGTTGCATCAACATTGGGAGATAATTGCATTTATTTCTAAAAATACAGGGAGCATTATGCAATTTATTTTTGGGTTCATAAATAAAAGATTAAATTTTTCGTTTAATCAGACCTGAATTTTAACGAAAGCCCAAAATATTTTTTACGGCCCAAAGTTTTATTTACCTTACCCGATTGTAAAGTCTTAATATCACTTTTTCGATCGAAAAACTCACTCTCACGCAACATCTATCAATCGAAAAATTTTTCGACTTCCAAAACTCTCTTCGGCGATTTCATCAAAACTACTCAATCTTTAGTAATTTTCTATCTAAGCTTGCCGAATTCGAAGGTAGAAACCCGTTTCGGATCACTTTCCGCTCAAAAAACGCACGATTCGCGACAGTTTCTCAAAATAATACAACAAGCTTATCGCCTCTGATTTTTACGATCAAGTAAAATCTTGTCGAAAAACATAATTTTTCGCCGCGTACTTTTGCGATCGAAGAAAAATATATCAAAAAACATAAGATTTTCGCCGCTTATTTTTGTGATCGAATAAAATTTTATCGAAAACTAAAGTTTTCGCCGCAAAGTTTTTCAATCGTATAAAAAACATATCGAAAACATAAGGTTTTCGCCGCTGGGTTTTGCGATCGAGTAAAACTTAGCGAAAACTAAAGTTCTTCGATGACACTGTTCACGATAAGGGAATTTTCGATCGAAAAAGTTTTAAATCAAACAGTAAAGGCTCAAAAACACAAATGACAATTTCTGGGTATATCATGCGTTAATATGGACTCGGAACGATCAGAAATCAGTTGCGAATCTAAATATCATGATTTAAACCCAAATGGTCGAGTGAAAGCACGTTAATTTTGAGAGTTTAAGACGTTTCAGTCGAAAAAATTGCACAGAAAATTTTTTATTCGATCGCAAAACTTAGCATTCGAGAATAAATTCACGATCGAATAAAAACCCGCTGAAAATAATTACTTTTCAATTTTTTCTCTAAGTCTTTCGATAATAAACTAAAATTTTGAAATTTTTTCTAAGTCATTTTCGCCATTCATATTTACTTCGAACAATTTGCATATGAAAATTTCAATCTAATGAATTTTATTTCATTCGTTGCAGAAATGGCACATCAAGAGTATTCTCATATATGCCCCTCTGATAGTTGGTTGACGATCCACGACAACAACTATCAGTTGGACCTCGCCACATTCCGATGTCCGGATGAAGTGATAGTCTCCATCCTAACGAGACATCCACCATGGCCAGCTCTAACGATGACGGCCTCCGTACAAATGGTCTACCTCCAGCAATTCTGGAAATGTATGATGAGTCACATCGTTGGGGATAAATGCAATATACAACAAAGATCAATACAAGAAACATCATCCTGGACAAGAATTTAATGGTCATGGTGCTCGATCTACCGCATCACAAAGAATACGACCAACTACCTACCGATGCGGTGATTGTCGATGACATGCTCCGGATGGGATATAAGCCCCGCTGACCAAATTGGCAAATTTCCAAAACAGCGGGATCCCAAACCCGTGGCGGACACTGTTCGGCATCATCAACAAATGCCTCTCCCCAAAGCACTCCGGTTTTGACAAGGCGAACGGAATCATCCTTCGCATCTTCCATGGAGTAATTTTCTCGAAGAAATATGACGTGACCCAGCTAATACGGAACGACTTAGCTGACCAGATGCGTCAGAGGGAGACTAAATCGAAGGCGAAGTACCTGCCGTATGTCTGGTGGTTTCCGGTGCTGATCTCTCATTTCATGGACGTACATCCGGAGATCCCGCGCCTACCACCCGTCAGAGGATATATTCTGCCTCGACTTGGCTTCTTTCATAACCCGAAGGTAGCCGATCCAACACTCCAACCGATGTTGATCCCAATGGAGTTACTTAGCCTAGCTGATCCAACCAACGAGGCCTACTAGGATTACTGCCAAAATAACTCCATCACGGAGGAAATAGTACGGTCTGTAGATCAAGCTTCGGTGCCTTCTCAACGGGAATCCTTGGTGGAAACAACCGACCTCAAAGTTGCGGCTGAGGAGACAGAAACACCGGCTGTTGAGCCCGAATGTGTCCCTCAACAATTCGAATCTCCTGAGGCCACCGAGTATGACGAGGAATATAGATTACAACAAAGGGGCTCACACCGACATCATATATCTGCCTCTTTTGTATCTCCTTCTACGCAAATGACTTCGGTGACATCTCCTTCACCATCAATGGTTCAGACAACAACACAGATTCACATTGAATCTGTTTCAACACCCATAGAGATAGTACATACCGTATCATCTCAACGATTTGGTGGAAGCCAAGTTGGACCCCCGACATCTTCGGAGCAAACAATGGGCCAACCCACTGAAGTTGTGACTTCTCGGTTGTTAATGGATGTCCTTGGACGTTCCAGTATTTCAAGTCCTCTCCCAGGAGGCACATCGGAAATCTTCTCCGATGTTGTGACAATGGAGCGCCTCCCTGGTCCCACTCCACCCATGCTCGTGACGGAACAACGTTTACAAGAAGCCCTCTCCACAACCCTCTCTTATATTGAAGAACGACTGATGGACAGGATGCTCCAACCAATTGAGACTTCCCGACGGGATATCGGGAAAGCACCAGTCTCATAGTCCGTTTCGTCCGAAGCCCATACCACACACGTATCCTCACCACCACTAACCACCACCATACAAACCCCCATAGCACCCACCCTCACCACCTCAACTCAATCACCTTCCCTCATCAACCCATACATCATCCCAATCACCCAGCTTCATGACATCCTTATTTCTCGACTACTAGCCCTAGAGACCAGGACCCCAGCTGAGGAGAGTCTCCACAAACGGCTAGTCGATAAACCCGAGCCTCCCGCCCGAACACGATGCCGTGAAGAAAGCTCCCGCATGAAGAGAAGACATGATGATCCGGATCGTCATGAGGGGGAGAAACGGCAAAGGAACACACGCAGCGGCGGTGGTTAGAGTCGAGAAAAACAGACAACGACTCAAGAAGCTGGAGGATCATCCACCAACCCACCAACCACACAACCCACTACCCGCCAACAAACAACCACAACTCCCACCACATCCCACACACAAACACTACCTCCCACTCCCACAAATCCAAATCCAATCCCGACCTCTAACCTCCTACAAAATCAACCAGAAGCAGTCGTCTACGATTCACATGCGATCGTAGATGATTACATCCTAAACGAGAAGTGGCTGATGCAATGGGAACCAGATGAAGCTGTTCAAGCCAGACTCTTCAATGTCCTATACTTCTTACAAAAAGCTTCTTTTGACCTGGTGCTGCTTGAACACGAAGAACTTCAAGAAGGCGAGAACTACAACTACGCTCTCCCCGGACTACCAGAGATGATCAGGTATCGAGTCGACTCTCCTCCCCGCTTATCAAAGGTGACCGTCAGAGCCGAGACGCCTTGGGAGAATATACGAATTGAAGTTCCGTGCATTGAAGATATTAGAAAGCACATATGGAGGGCTCCTAATCACATCAAGAAGCTTAATGAGCTGAATCTACGGGGTATCTCCCATTGGGAAGATAGGAAGAAGATTGAGCACATCTTCATGCTCAACTATCTTGGTCCAGATCGAAGTGGCATCCCAACGGATCAACTCAAGAAAAATTTCAGGGACAAGCCACCGATCCTCCAACTCGTGGGCGTATCACACTTGATTGGTAGTTATTCAACCCCAATCTATCACATCGAGCGAGCGGACAACAACCATACTCGAGAGAAGATAGATGAAAGCTATCTGTCGTTCCTTCCACCAGACAAAGTTTATCGTCTATTTCAAAAGTACAAGATAAAATACCAGACGCCCTCTGGTTGCATCAAAATGGAAGGACTCGAAGGATTAAAGAGATTCATGGTGCGGCAGATCAAGTATCACACCGCACACGACCTTCAAATTGTTGTTGAGACAATATGAAGAAGGTCAACATGGAGTTTCCGTTCATGAAAGGATTCCCACTCAACGACTTCCCGGAGAATTACATATTCAAGAAACCAGGCCTCGCCATAATTTATCGGAATCCAATTATTGAAAAGACGATAGTAATGATGAAGTTAGAAATCTACAAATTCTGTGACGGGAGGTTGAAGCTTGTGAAGAAGAACATCTAGAAGAGGTTGACAGAGATCACTGAAGAAACGATCTTCGAGGATCTTGGTGAAGAAGAGGCCCCTCTCCTAAATGAGCTTCTGGATGCAATAAATGAAAGATTGGAGCTGAGGAATGCTGTACGACACTACGAGACATCATTGGGATTGAGGAAATCATTCTACGCTCGACAAGGATAAACGGAGCTGAAATGAAAACAAGCACAAAGGGGAAGATTGAAGAAACATAGAATAGTGCTTTGCTATTTAGTTATCCTTGTAATTAGGGGCGTAACTCGTAGTTTTTATAGTGTAGGCCTTATACCATGTAAATAGGTATAAATACAATATACACTATCAAAATCAATACACAAGTCATTTCAGAAAAATCACAAACATCGAATTCACATTCTAGAGAGAGAAAAGCAATCGAAAACTTCCACTCTTTATTCGTTTCTCTCTCCCGATCTTCAAACTCGATATTCGATCGAAGGTAATTCGCGAGATTTCTCATTCGAATATCTAGAATTACTGCAGAGATTGATTGATAGTTGATGAAATAGGACCTAACAGGTGTATTAGCCTCTTCGCCAAGTGAGTAAGCATCCATTTGTAGTTGATTTGTAGGATCTCGTGAAAGTTTCGAGTAAATATGGTAAAAGTGCTTCACAAGGAAAAACTTGTTAGTAATGTTTGGCTCGTACTTCAATCAATTTCCTTTTCGGACATATTTTTGGTTCAAAAAGAAATTGTTTTTGAGTACGAAAAATATTTGGTATAGAAATTGATACTTCAAAATTCTATAATTTTATAATTTTGATCGAAAATTTTGAGTGTCGAAAATGATTATGTGAACAAAAATATTTTTCGTAAGTTATGAAAATTTTGATTTTGATTTCTTTCAGATCAGTGTAAAATTTGTGTGTGTTAGAGAGTTCAATAGTCGAAATTTTTTTCAAGTAGTAAGTTTTTCGATTTGAAAAATTTCGAACCTTAAAATCGGAAAAGATTTTCGATTGTATAAGTTTATCGATGTATGTTTATCGAAAATTATTTTTCGAATGAAAGAGCTTAGCAAATAAAATAGCCTATCGAAAAATATTTTGTCGAATTATTTTGTTGATCGCAAAAACTTTTATCGAAAAAATTTTGTAATAAAAAAATTAAGAGTGATCGAGAATTGTTGACTAAAAGTATTTCGAGAGTGAATTATTCGATCGAAATATGTTTTTGTTAAATTTTGACTTGAAAATTTAGATGGTCGAAAACCTTGAGATCGAAAAACTTGTAATAGTAAAACAATACAAGTTTTTTCGTGTAAAAATTAGATATTTATCTAGCGAAAACAGTATTCGTCGAAAAAGTTTACGCTTATTTACACTTGAAAAAGATATTTATCTGTGAATCGAAAAACTAATTATCGAAAATAAAGTTTTTCGATTCTTATATATGAGTGAAACTCAAGAAAACAGTATGGGTATCGAAAAACTTTTTGCCTGTAAACTTATTTGAAAAAGATTTTTCGAGCAAAGTTTTTCGATTGAAAAACGATCGAAGAACACAACTCGAGTCCAATGGAACAGTGAAAATCCTGATTCAACTGAAAAACTCAAGTTAGACGCTGAGATTCTGGATAATCACTCGAATATGAGTTCTGAATATGAACACATACAAGATTAACCACGTTTTACACAAAGTATATCGATTATGAAGAAAATTAAACCGTATTCAAAACTCAATCGCAAACACTAATATCGATCGAAATCGAAAATCTGAAATAATCCGATGATCTAAGTGATTGAAATCAGTACATAATTCATTCCTAACATATAATTTATCACTTTAGCAGCAAGATTATCAACAAAATACGCAAAATTAAGCACGTAGATCAAAATGCATTTCACGTAGGTTTTTCGATCGAAAAATCTGGAAAATAATTTTGATCTAAGAATAGCAAATTCAATCCAGAAACGATCATAACCTGCTCTGATACCAATTGTTAGGTCTTAACTAATCAACTAACGATCGATCTAAGCAATAATTCTAGATATTCGAATAAGAATTCTTGCAAGTTACCTTCGATCGAATGTCAAGTTTGAAGATCAGGAGAGAGAAACTTTTAGAGAGTGGAAGATTCGACAACAACGATTCAGCTCCAATACTAGGCTTTGGAGATATTCTACTGCAGATCTGACAGTCAAAGATGTCTCTTACGTCCAAGGTCTTAAACACAAAATGTTCAGCATAGGACAATTCTGTGACAAAGGGTTTCAAGTGGTGTTTCTAATAGGATCTCGAAGATCTAATCTCTACACCATCAATATGACAATTGTACGACCTTCGACAGCTGTTTGCCTCATCTCACAGACTACAATCAAGAGGAACAACTTATGACATCAATGTCTGTCTCATCTAAACCTCAAACCTCTTCACAAACTTTTTAACAAAAAGTTGGTCAACGGTCTACCAACAATTTCCCTTCACCAAGAGCATAATTGTTCGGCTTGTCAAATGGGAAAAATGAAGCGAGCATCACACAAACTCAAGAAAGTTGCTTCTACATCTCGACCCTTGTAATTACTTCAATTGGACCTTTGTGGACCAGTGCGTACACAGAGCATCAACAGTCGCAAATATGTGTTAGTAATTGTCGACGATTATTCTCGCTACACCTGGACAAGATATATCCGAACTAAAGATGAGACTGGAGACTTGATAATAAGCTTTGTAAATACAACTTAAAATATCCTGCAAAAGAAAATCAAAGTAATCGGGACTGACAATGGTACTGAATTCAAGAATCAGCGTTTCAACAATTACTATCAGTCACTTGGAATTATTCAACAATTTTCAGCCGCTAAAACGCCTCAACAAAATGGCGTCGTAGAACGGAAGAACCGGACTCTAGTTGAAGCTGCAAGAACAATGCTTATACATTACGGTCTCCCTCATTTCTATGGGCTGAAGCAGTGAGTACAACATGGGTTACGCAAAATCGGACGATTATTCACAAACGCTTTGAAAAGACGCCGTATGAGATAATAAATCAAAGGATTCTGAATATCTCTTTCTTCAAAGTATTCGGGTGCAAATGTTTTGTGGCCAACGATCGAGAGCATCGAAGCAAGTTCGACCGTAAAGCATTGAAGCCGTCTTTGTTGGATATTCTTTCACTTCTAAAGCATACCGCGTCAATTTCAAGTCTTTGCGTACTATTTTCGAAAGCTACAACGTCACTTTTCAAGAAGTGACCTATTTGGCTTCTGATTAAAACAGTTCAGAACCCGAGCTTATAGGCGTGTTGGCCCAAAGTCAACAACTTCTGACAACTTCTACCTCAAAGTCAAAAGAAGCAATTCCCGCCGACTTGGAAGATTTGGACTCTCTATTTGAACATTTTTATCAGAACGAGTGTCGAATGCATGCTTCGTCTCAGTCTATACCAAGCAGTGCTCCTTCTCCCTCTACGGTAGAAATTCCAATTAAGACTCTCAATCCTCAGATTCCAACAAATGTTCCAGATTCTCCAAATTCTGAATCTTCAACTAGTGCTATAACTCCTACCAACCTCAGAATTGAATTTAGCAATTACGAATGATTATCCTAACAATTCAGGAAGTCTCGACCTATAAATCAACGATGGATCTACTTCGGTTCTTCCTCATGAACGCAAGTGGACTCGAGCACATCCTATCGACTAAATTATCGGTGATCTTCAAGTGATGTACGCACTAGGACATCTACACAAAGCGGATTATTCACGTGCTTCTTAAGCCAAAACGAACCAATTAAGGTAGCCGAAGCTCGTAAATACCCGGTTTGGGTAATCAATTCGAGCGTCTATGAGTTTGGACACTAGTTCCTAGACCGCATGGGAAAACAATTATTGGAATTAAATGGGTCTTCAAAATTAAGAAGAACGAGAACGGTGAAATTATCAGGAATAAAGCACGACTCGTAGCAAAAGGGCACAATCAACAAGAAGGTAGTGACTACGATGAGACGTATGCTCTAGTTGTTCGTATCAAAGCAATTCGACTATTTCTGGCTTACCTAGCGCATAAAGACTCCAAAGTCTATCAAAGGCATGTTAAAACCGCCTTTCTCAATGGCGTGTTGAAATACGAAGTCTACGTCGCTCAACCTGACGGGTTCGTGCTTGGTATGATGTTCTAAGTGAATTTTTAGTCAAGTCCAAGTTCATAAGAGGAACCATCGATACGACACTCTTCATCAAAAGACAAGGCAAAGACCTGATGATCGTTCAAGTTTACGTTGATGACATCATCTTTGACTCGACGAATGAACGTCTCTGTCAGAAATTTGGTGATCTCATGAAGACCAAATTCGAGATGAGCTTAATGGGAGAACTCCAATTCTTTCTTGGATTACAAGTAAAGCAACTCGAAAATGAAATCTTCATCAGTCAAACCAAATATATCTGATATATTCTGAAGAGATTTAATCAAGACAAGAGCACACCGATGAATACTCCCATGTCAACAAACTTCAAATTGGATGCTGATCCGTATGGAAAGGCAGTCAACATCACAACCTATCGGAGTATTATCGACCTCTTCTCTACTTGACGTCAAGCCGACCGACATCATGTTCGCCACTTGCCTCTGTGCTCGTTTTCAGGGTGACCCGAAGGAGTTCCACATGCATGCAGTCAAGTGAATTCTACGCTATCTCAAAGGAACTCCCAACTTAGGGCTACGGTATCCTAAAGACACTGATTTTAGATTAATTGGCTATATTGACGCTAATTATGCAGGTTGTCCAATGGACAGAAAAAGCACGTCTGGCGGTGTACAATTTTTAGGAGATAAGTTGGTCTGCTGGTCATCAAAGAAGCAGAATTGCGTGTCAACCTCGACGGCCGAGGCAGAGTACGTCGCGACTGCCAGCTGTAGCTCACAAGTTCTATAGATGCAGACGCTACTACGCAACTACGGGTTTGAATTTAATAACATTCCCATTTATCGTGGTTCTCAAAGTGCTATTGCCATTACCTGCAATCCTGTTCATCATTTACGCACAAAACACATAGATATTGCTATCATTTTATAAAAGATCATGTAAAAAAAGGGACAATAGATATGTATTTTGTTAAAACAGCGCTTCAACTTGTCGAATTATTCATTAAGGCATTGGATGAAAAACGCTTCCAATTCCTTATTGTTAAGTTAGGCATGTTGAACCTAAATCTTACTTGAAATGTGCTTTACGTGCTCTTCTAAGCTTCTATATGATATTCTATGTGCTTCTTGATATTCCTTGATTATCTTGCGTGATTCTATCTTTCAAATTTTTATAGATATACAAAAAGAAAATGAAGAGAATTCAGAATTGTGCTTTATTATTTTATTATCCTTGTAATTAGCGTAATTAGTAGTTTTGATAGTGTAGAACCAAATAGTAAATATACCATGTAAATAGGTATAAATACAATGTACACTATCAAAATCAATAAACAAGTTCATTTCAGAAAATCACGAGCATTGAATTTACATTCTAAGAGAGAGAAAAGTAATTGAGAAACTCTCTCTAACAAGATCTTCAAAGAAGATATTCGATCGAACGTATATTGTGAGATTTATCATTCGAATATCTAGAATTCATGCTTAGATCGATCGATAGTTGATAAAATAGGACCTAACAATTGGTATCAGAGTTGATCGTGATTAATTTTGGATTGAATTCGCGATTTGAAGATCAAAATAATTTTCCAGATTTTTCGATCGAAAAATTTACGTGACTTGTATTTTGATCAATATGCTTAATGTTTGCGAATTTTATTGATGATCTTGCTGATTAAGTGATAGATTATATGTTAGGAATGATTTACGTACTTATTTCAATCGCATAGAACGTCATATTAATTCAGATTTTTGATTTAGATCGATATTTGCGTTTGCGATTATGTTTTGATTTCGATTTGATTTTCGTAATATTTGATATATTTTGCTGTAAAACGTGGTTAATCTTGTGTTTGCTCATATTAAGAACGAAGAAACGAGTGATTATCCATAATTTCATCACATATCTTGAACATCTCGGTTGAATCTGGAATTTTCACTGTAACATTGAACTTTGTTGTTCTTCGATCGGATTTTCGATCGAAAAACTTGGCTCGAAAATTAATTTTTGAATAAGTTTGTAGCCGAGAAATTTTTCGATGACAACCACTGTTCTCGTGTGTTTTATTCAAATACAAGACTCGAAAAACATTATTTCGATAATAAGTTTTTCGATTCATATATAAATATCTTTTTGAGCGTAATAAAGAGTATTTTTTTTCGACGAATACTGTTTTCGCTAAATAAATATCTAATTTTGACTCGAAAAACTTGTAATAGTAAAACAGGATTTCTATCTCAAGATTTTCGATCATCTAAATTTTCGAGTAAAAATCTAGCGAAAACATATTTTGATCGAATAATTCACACTCGAAAAACTTTGAGTCAAACTTAACAAAATATTTCGATCACTATTATTTTTCGATTACAAATTTTTCGATAAAAGTTTTTGAGATCAACAAATTATTCGACTTACTATTTTTCGACAGGATATCTACTCTGCAAAACTCTTACGTTCGAAAAATAATTTTCGATAAATACAACGAAAAACTTATACAATTGAAAATCTTTTTCGATTAGAGGTTCGAATTTTTTTCTCCGAATTATCTTCTACGATACTCCAATTTTCGATCTTAAAATCAAAATTCTTTAGCAAAATTTTGAAGTATCAATTCTCATATCAAATATTTTTAGAAATCAAAATAATTTCTCTTTAACAACCGAAAAATAGGTACGAAAGGGAAATTGTTTAAATTACGAATCAAACATTACTAACGAAGTTTGTCACTTGTGAAACACTTTTCATTACAATTCCATACTTTCACGAAGATCCAACCAATCAACTACAAATGGGTGCTTACTCGCTCGGAAACGACGTCCGCCCTCCAATTCTACGAAGAGGCGAATACACCGTATGGAGAAGCCGATTCATGAACTTCTTGGAAACAAAAGAGCAAGCTACAAATTTGATAGCTTCTCTTCAAGAAGGTCCCGCTCAATTTTGGCTCATCCAAGAAGGCGATGGCACCAATAATCCTCCCATTCCCGCCTCACGAAGACTCAAAATTCCTAGTGAATACACCGAGGGGGAGCAATTAAGAGCAAAAGCGGATTTAGGAGCCAAAAATTTCCTAATCCAAGGAATTCCTAATGACATCTATATGCAAATAGATAGTCTATCTAGTGCAAAAGCTACGAACTCCACAAGATGATGCAAAGAACCGAAGTCGGAGTCAAAGCCAAGAAAGCCAATATTCTCACATCATATGACTCATTTAAAGCAAAGGCAGAGGAAACCGTTTATGAACTCTATCAACGCTATCTAACTCTTCTTAATGAGATGAGGAAGATACATATCTTCAAGACCAACAAGGAGGTCAACATCCGATTTCTTTCTTCTCTTCAACCGGAGTGGAAGAAAATATACATGCAAATCCGTCAAAATAAGGATTTGGACGAAATGGATATCCACGCCGTCTTGGATAATCTCGCCCAACACGAGGAAGATATCAGCGAGATACAAAGAGAACTTAAAGGCAAGTTGATCGATGATTCTATAGCTCTTGTTTCTGAAAGAAAAACAAGTCGACCTCGCAAAGATAAAAGCATCAAGTTGCCAAGTTCTTCAGAAGATGAAGACGAATCTGAATCGGACTCCGAACCCGATATGAAGGAGTTCAAGAAACAATTGGCTCTCGTTTCTAAAATGATGAGCAAAAAGTTCTATAAAAAGAAATCGTCTTCCTCGGCAAATAGACCTCGGACATCAAGCTCCAAGCACAAGGAAAGATCGGCCGAGTCCTCAGAATCTAAAAACGCCAAAGAACCACAAAAGTGCTATAATTGTGGTAAGATAGGGCACTTCGCCAGAGAATGCAAACTTCCGAAGATAAAGGACGCCAACTTCTACTCCAAAAAATTCCAACACACTAAACAAAAAGAGGCTGGAGTAGCACTGATGGCCGAACAAGAGCATTGGCTGGAAGACACCACATATTCTGACGAAGAAAATCTCGCTCTAATGGCATACCTCGAAGACGCCTCAAATGATAACTCTTCAAGAAGGCCTGACCACGACGACGATAAAGCATCCTCTTCATCGCAAGCGGTAACAATGTCTCAATCCACATTATTAAATATGTTAGAATCATTACAGATTAAGTACTCTAACATGAAAAATGAGCGGAAAAGAACTAAGGAATTAGAAGAGAGACTAGCTCTTAGTGAAAACAATTTCCAAAAGCAATTAGATAAGAAAATTCATTTAGAAATTCTCTTATTTAACGCTAAGGAAAAAATATCTAATCTTGAATTAACCATAGCTACGTCTGAGACTAAAGTCAATGACCTTAATACAACTCTTATCGATAATCAGAGAGATTTAGAAATATCTAAAAATAATTTCAAAGAAATCTCTGACGAACGTAAGAAATGTTACTCAAGGATTAAAACTTTAGATGATCTTCTAAAAAAAAGGGGTCAAACGGATCAAACTATCTTTCTAAATCAACCTCTTGATATAGAATTTTATAATCCTAAAGAAGGCTTAGGTCTTAACAATCCATGTAACTTGAAAAAGGTCAATGTTAAACAATTATATGATATCAAGTACATGGGATTAGGTTTAACTTCTCTAATGGCCTTTACTAATTCTTCAGAAATAACTGCCTTAGAAGAATCTAAACGAAAAGCCACAAATAGGACTGACATTCCCTTTGCTACACTGACTTGAATAATAGTTACAAGACAAGGGATCTCAACTTGTCTAGTGACTATAATTCATTATCTTTTCTCTAGCTATTCTCCTAAGGTATTTAGCTGAATGTACGTTGACTAGGTACCTTAGGTGAGGACAAGAATGTATGGAGCTATAAGCTTTCTTAATAGCTGGATCTTGTTTCCTACGAGACTTAAGAGTTGCATTTGTCTTAGTATGATTGTTTATAAATTTTGAAGTAGAGCCGATTTCAAAATTTGTGCTTTCAAAATTAATAGGTTTTAACACATAAGTGGAAGCAACAACATTAAAGTTTGAAACGGATGTCTTCTTACGAGTGTCCATAGTTTTTGATACAGAAGAAAATTTTGAAAATAAGATATTTCTATCATTTTTCTTCTGAAATTCTATCCTATACACTCTTTCCTTTGCATGCTTCACCTCTTTTTCTACTCTACCTGTGGATGGAGTAGAAAAAGAGTTAGAAAAAGTCTATTTCCTTTTTGAAGCATTTAAGGAATCTTTTCCTCCCATTACTATTTTTAAAGAAGATTTATCTTCTTTAAAATATTTTGAAAAACAATAGGAGGTGTTTTCTTAGATGTAATCTTGTCCTTAATTAATGATTTTTCTTTCAAAGGACAAATTTTTAAAGTAGAGGAAGTTTTGAGATTAGAAATCTCCAGTAAAAGCTCATTCTTTTCAGCTTTGAAATTCTTTCTTTCTGTTTCTAAGGAAGCGTTTAAATCAGCTCTTCTCTTAATAATAGCTGGAATATAACAGAAAGTAGAACATTGAAAATGATCATTTAGAGAAATCAGTCATTTGTTCGCGCTGAAATTAACCTCTCATTTAAGGTTCAACCTCGCTGGGTTCCTAAAACACTACCTAGGCCAACAGAAGCCAATAAGGCCAAATTGCCTAAAGAAGTACCACTTAAATCAAGTACTTCTAAGTTGATTTGGGTACCTAAGCTTTCCAATAATTTAGGAACCAAAGATGATCAAATCTTACTTATAAAATCTGCTAATCCGAGAGGACCCATTCAAAAGTGGGTACGTAAATATCTCTAACCTCTTTCATTGCAGATATATCATGTGTGGTATTTAGATTCTGATTGCTCCACACACATGATGGGAAAGAAAGAACTGCTGAGCAACTACCAAGACCGTTACAACGGAAAAGTCCGATTTGGCAACAATGATTCAGCTCCAATACTCGGCTTTGGAGACATTCTACTGTCGAATCTGACGACTAAAGATGTCTCTTATGTCCAAGGTCTTAAACACAACCTGTTCAGCGTAGGACATTTCTGTGACAAAGGATTTCAAGTGGTGTTTCTAGCTGATCACTGCAGAATTTTAAATAGTCAGAATCAAGAACTTCTAACAGGATCACGAAGATCAAATCTCTACACTATCAATATGACAACAGTTCGACCTTCGACAACTGTTTGCCTCATCTCACAGACTACAATCAAGAGGAACAACTTATGGCATCAACGCTTGTCTCATTTAAATCACAAAGCACTTCACAAACTCTTTGTTAAAAAGTTGGTCAACGGTCTACCAACAATCACTCCTAATCAAGAGCATCACTGTTCGGCTTGTAAAATGGGAAAAATGAAGCGAGCATCACATAAACTCAAGCAAATTGCGTCAACATCTCGACCCTTAGAACTACTTCACATGGACCTTTGTGGACCAATGCGTACACAAAGTATCAACGGCCGAAAATATGTGTTAGTAATTGTCGATGATTATTCTCGCTACACCTGGACAAGATATCTCCGAACAAAAGATGAGACTGGAGACTTGATAATAAGCTTTGTGAATACAATTCAGAATCTCCTGCAAAAGAAAATCCAAGTAATCAGGACTCACAACGGGACTGAATTCAAGAATCAGCGTCTCAGCAGTTTTTATCAATCACTTGGAATTATTCAACAATTCTCAGCCGCAAAAACGCCTCAACAAAATGTTGTCGTAGAAAGGAAGAACCGGACTTTAGTTGAAGCTGCAAGAACAATGCTCATATACTCCGGTCTCCCTCACTTTTTATGGGCTGAAGCAGTAAGGTATGTTTTACTCAAAATAGGACAATTATTCACAAACGCTTCGAAAAGACGCCATATGAGATAATTAATCAAAGATTCCCGATCTCATTTTTCAAAGTACTCGATTGCAAATGTTTTGTGGCCAACGATCGGGAGCATCGAAGCAAGTTCGATCCAAAAGCCTTTGAAGCCATCTTTCTCGGATATTCCTCTACTTCTAAATCATATCGCGTCTACCTCAAGTCTTCCCGTACAATTCTTGAAAGCTACAACGTCACCTTTCAAGAAATGACAGAATCGTCTTCTGAACAAAACAGTTCAGAACCCGAGCTTATAGGCGTGTTGGCACAAGGTCAACAACTTTCGACAACTTCTATCTAAAAGTCAAGAGAAGCAATTCCCGCCGACTTGAAAGATTTAGATTCCTTATTTGAACATTTTTATCGGAACGAGTTTCAAATGCCTGCTTCCTCTCATTCAATACCAAGCAGTTCTCCTTCTCCCTCTACGGAAGAACTTCCAATTGATACTCCCACTCCTCAGACTCCAACAAATTTCAAGAATCTCCTAATTCTGAATCTTCAACTAGTGCTGCAGCTCCTAATTTTCCAACTACGAATGATTAACCCATCAATTAAGGATGTCTCGATCTACAAACCAACGAAGAATCTACTTCGGTTATTCCTCATGAACGCAAATGGACTCGAGCTCATCCTATCAACCAAATCATTGGTGATCCTTCAAGTGGAGTACGCACTAGGACGTCTACACAAAGCGGCTTATTCACATGCTTCTTAAGCCAAAACGAACCAATTAAAGTATCCAAAGCTCTTAAAGACTCGGATTGGGTAATCGTAATGCAAGATTAACTCAATCAATTCGAGCGTACGTTAGTTCCTCGACCGCAAGGCAAAACAATAATTGGAACTAAATGGGTTTTCAAGAATAAGAAGAACGAAAACAAGTTATCAGGGATAAAGTACGACTCGTAGCCAAGGGATACAATCAACAAGAAGGAATTGACTACGACGAGACGTATGCTCCGGTGGCACGTATCGAAGCAATTCGAATATTTTTAGCATACGCGGCTCATAAAGACTTCGAAGTCTATCAAATGGATGTTAAAACCGCCTTTCTCAACCGCGTATTAAAAGAAGAAGTCTACGTCGCTCAACCCGATGGCTACGTGCACGAGAACCATCCTGGTCATGTCTATCGATTGGACAAAGCTCTTTATGGACTAAAACAAGCCCCTCGTGCTTGGTATGATGTCCTAAGCAAATTTTTAGTCAAGTCCAACTTCATAAGAGGCACCACCGATACGACACTCTTCATCAAAAGACAAGGCAAAGACCTGATGATCGTTCAAGTTTACGTTTATGACATCATCTTCAGCTCAAAAAATGAACGTCTCTGTCAGAAATTTGGCGAACTCATGAAGACCAAATTCGAGATGAGCTTAATGGGAGAACTCCAATTCTTTCTTGGCCTACAAGTAAAGCAACTCGAAGATGGAATCTTCATCAGTCAAACCAAATATATCCGAGATATTCTGAAGAGATTTAATCAAGACAAGAGCACACCGATGAGTACTCCCATCTCAACAAACTGCAAATTGGATGCTGATCCGTCTGGCAAGGCCGTCAACATCACAATCTATCGGAGCATTATCGGTTCTCTTCTCTACTTAAAGTCCAGCCGCCTCGACATCATGTTTGCCACTTGTCTTTGTGCTCGTTTTCAAGCTGACCCAAAGGAGTCCCACATCCAAGCAGTCAAACGAACTCTACGCTATCTAAAAGAAACTCCCAATTTAGGGCTATGGTATCCTAAAAATACTGATTTTAGATTAATTGGCAATACTGACGCTGATTATGCAGGTTGTCGAATGGACAGAAAAAGCACGTCTGGCGGAGCACAATTTTTAGGCGAAAAGTTCGTTTGCTGGTCCTCAAAGAAACAAAATTGTGTGTCAACATCAACGGTCGAGGCGGAATACGTCGCGGTGCCAGTTGTTGCTCGCAAATTCTATGGATGCGGACACAACTACGCTATTACGGGTTTGATTTTAATAACATTCCCATTTACGGTGATTCTCAAAGTGCTTTAGCCATTACTTGCAATCCTGTTCATCATTCACGCACGAAACACATAGATATTCGCTATCATTTTATAAAAGATCATGTAGAAAAAGGCACTATAGATATGTATTTTGTAAAAACGGAGCTTCAACTTGCCGACTTATTCACTAAGGCATTGGATGAAAAACGATTCCAATTCCTTATTGCTCTATTATGTTTCTATGTGATATTCTATGTGCTTCTTGATATTCTTTTATTATCTTGTGTGACTCTATCCCAAATTAATAATATATATATATAATAATAATAATAAAAAAAAATGGGGGATGACGATAATTTTGCCTATTTTGAATCACTCACAAAAATATTGCTTCGGTATATATGCTTAGTTCTTTGTCTAAAAATTCATATGACTTTCTTTTACTCAAACAACCTCGTATGTTTCACTAGACACAAAGCCACAGTATGTGAGAATTTGAACCTGAATAATTTTCTTGAGTGTGCCACACTTCAAATGACGATTCTTTAGTTTGTACTTCGTAGATTCATTCTTACTTTTGTGATTATTTCGTCGTGAAAATGATAAGGGAATATTAGGAAATTCATCACTTAGCCCAAATTGTAAATCCTTTAATTTTTCCCCTAGAAATCCCCTTTTTGACCTTCTCCGACATTTTTTTTCTTTATCAAACTCAATTAAGTCTTCAACCTTATTCACATTCGGGGTTACTCAATCAAGAAAAAGAGGGGGAGAGCAAAAGAAGATGCACATTATGAATTTCTCAATTACTATAGAAGAGACACATGAATCTTGCTGTGAACTTCTCCTAGATAATCTCGTATACTCCTAGAAGAGAAGCATCTCGAAGTGAACTTCTCCAACGATAATCTAGATCTTATAAATAGAGAAAACGAGAAGAGAAGCACGGCCTTGGGTTCGAAATCCATAACTGTGGAACCTTCGAAAGGAACACGGTTTCGACCCAAATGAAGTTCTAATCTCTCAAAGTTTTGTAAAGAAGACGAGACTCATCTTGAAAAGAAAAGCAAAAGGATCAACACAGAATTTCACAAAAGGGCCCCTGGAACTGAAGAATTTGTTTTTAAGCTCACCCCCTTAGTCAGAGCCTAGAAATAATCCCTTAAAAGTCCATTTGATTCAAAATGATGAACTTTTAGGAGGTAAGTTGATTAAAAATACTACGATAAAAAATTAATTGATATACATTTGTCGTGACGATATGAGTGATATATCTACTAAATATTTCCATGATAAAAATAAATTAAGTGGTATGAGCGAAACTTGTGAGAGTTGTCGAAGTGATTCATACTATGATCTTAGAATATTAGTTTAGTTACATGATTTTATGGAAAATTATTATTTTATATGTCATAAGAAATTTTTGAGTGATAATGTTCAATATGTCCCAACCGACCCCAAAACAAAAATATTTTGGAAATTGTTTTTAAAATATATTTCGCACATTTTAAATGCATTAATATATGCATTGGTTTAGAATTGATAAAACGCAAAATTTTAATGAATCTATGTTGAATTGCTTAAATGCGTTACTTGTGCTTAAATAGTATCATATGCCAAATTGTAATATGTGCTTAAATGCCGAAAAGTTAAATCGTGCAATTGTTGAGGGGGAGTTTTATATGAGAATTTATTATTATCTCCTATATGATTTACTTATAAAACATGACTTCTAACATTTTTTCGAAGCATCACAGAAAATTTAGAGCTCCTCCGAGGAGTCAAATGTTGAATTTCATCAACATTAGGAGAAAATTTCATCTCTTTCAGAAATACAGGGAGTATAATGATATTTATTTTTTGGGTTAATCCATAAAAGATTAAATTCTTGTTTAATCAGACCTGAATTTTAACTGAAGCCCAATATTGTTTTTTACGGCCCAACGTATTTTTACCTTACTCGATCGTATAGTATTAATACCACTTTATCGATCGAAAAACTCACTCACACGCAACACATTTCCATCGAAAAACTTTTCAACTTCCGAAAATATTATTCTCTCTGTGATTTTCAACTTTTCAACTTTTCAACACATTTCACAAAAACTCATCTTCTCTCTGTGATTTTCTCACTAAACTCGCCCATTTCGAAGGTAGAAACACGTTTCGAATCATTTTCCGTTAAAAAACATACGATTCGCAAGCAGTTTCACGAAAACATTTGAAGAAAATTCATTTTCATACTTTTTCGACTAAAAAAGGTTTTAAACTCTCAAATCAACGTGTTTAAACTCAATTGTTTGGGTTAAAATCATGATATTTGGATTCGCAACTATTTTCTAAACGTTCCGAACCCAGATTAACTCATGATTTACCCAGAAATCGAAATTTACGTATTACGTGTTTACTGTTTGATTTGAAAATTTTTCGATCGAAAAAGTTCGTATCGCAAACAGTGTCGTCGAAGAAATTTTGTTTTCGTTTTGTTTTATTCGATCGCAAAAACCAGTGTCGAAAACCTTTTGTTTTCGATATACTTTAATTCGATCGTAAAACTTCGCGGCGAAAACTTAATTTTTCGATTATATTTTATTCGATCGCAAAAGTCAGCGGCGAAAACTTTAAGTTTTTCGATATTCTTTTATTCGATCGCAAAACTACGCGGCGAAAAACTTAAGTCTTTCGACGATTTTTTATTCGATCGACAACTTACTTAGCGAAAAACTATTGTTTTCGATAACATTTTATTCGATCGTAAAAGTCATCGGCGAAAACTTGAGTTATTCGACACATTTTTATTCGATCGCAAAATTTAACGATCGAATAAATTGTTACTCGAATAAAGACACTCTGAAAAAGACTTAGAAAAGTTTTCAAGACTTAGAAAATTTTCGATCGCAAAATTAACTTTCGAATAAATTTCCGATCGAAGAAAAATACGCTTCTAAGACTTAGTCAATTTTACAAATTTTTCAAAATTTTTCACTAAGTCTTTCGAACATAAACCTTAACACTTACAATTTTCTCTAAGTCCATTCTAATCCCGTTTATTCGCATATGAAATTTTTCAACTAATGAATTATCTTTCATTTTTTACAGATATGGCAACTCCAAACTACCCAAACATCTACCCCTCAGGAAATTATATGTCAGTCCAAGATAACAACTTCCAACTGGACCTTACAACGTTTCGGTGTCCGGATGAAGTCATCATAACCATCCTGAAAGGGCACCCACTATGGACAGCCTTGACCTGGACGTACATCGTACCAATGGTCTATCTCCAGCAATTCTGAAGAAGCATGAAGAGTTTCGTCAACGGCGATAGCGTGGAATATATGACGAAGATCAACACAAGACATATCGCCTTGACGAAAAATCTGATGGCCATGGTGCTCGATCTCCCGCACTACGACAAATATGGTCAACTTCCAACGGACGCGGAGATTGTAGAAGATATGCTCCGAATGGGATACAAACCCCCGCTGACCAAACTGGCGAACTTTCAAAATAGCGGGATTACCCATCCGTGGAAGACGTTGTTCGGCATAATAAACAAATGTCTCTCCCCAAAACACTCCGGCTTCGACAAGGCGAACGGGAATATCTTTCGCATCTTTCATGGAGTAGTCTTTTCCAAGAAAAACGACGTGGCCCAGCTAATTTGGAATGATCTAGCGGACCAGATGTGTCAAAGGGAGACCAAGTCGAAGGCCAAATCTCTCCCCTATGTACGGTGGTTTTCGGTGCTGATCTCACACTTCATGGACATCCATCCAGAGATTCCGAGACTAACACGGTTGGGTAATACATTCCGCCACGCCTTCGATTCTTTCACAACCCGAAGGCAGCCGATCTAGCGCTCCAATTAATGTTGATCCCATTAGAGCTGCTCCGACTAGCTGATCCAATGGAAGAGGCCTACCAAGATTACTGTCAAAATAACTACATCACGGAGGAAATGGTACGAGCCTTGGATCCAGCTCCGGCACCTTCTCAAAGGGAATTGCTGGTGCAAAACAACGGAGCCCGAAGCCACGACTCAGGAGATAGAGACACCGGCCATCGAGCCCGAAGGTGTTCCTCGAGATGTCTCTCCTGAGGCCACTAATTCAGATGAAGCATACAGACTCCAAAGAAGGGGCTATCGCCGACAGCAACTCTCGGCCCCATCTGCATCTCCTTCAACAGTACCGGCTTCGGTGCCAACATCTCCACCACCAACGGATCAGCAAACAACACAGATTCCAATTGAATCTGTCTCAACACCCATAGAGGTGAAACCTATCGTATCATCTCAAGGATTGGGTGGAAGCCCTATTAGACCCCCGATATCTTTGGAGCAAACGATAGGTCAACCCATTGAAGTGGTGACTTCAAGGTTGACAACGGATGTCCCAAGACGTTCCGGACCATCAAGACCTACTCAAGGAGGCACATCGGAAACCTTTTTCACTGTTGTGACAGTGGAGCGCCTCCCTGGCCCCACTGCACCAATGACCGTGACGGAGCAACGTCTACAGGAAGCGCACTCCACAACCATGTCTTATCTTGAAGATCGTCTGATGGATCGCATGCTTAAAGCCATTGAGACTTCCCGAAGAGATACCGGGAAAGCACCAGTCTCCGAGGTTGCTCCGACCGACACACAAACCACCCCCGTTTCCTCACCACCACCATACACACCCCCATTCAACCCACCCTCACCACCCCCACTCCATCACCTTCTCTCATCAAACCATATACCATCCCGATCACCCAGCTTCACGACATACTTATCTCCCGCCTCCTCGCCTTAGAGACCAGGACCCCCGCTGAGGAGAGTCTCTACAAAAGGCTGGTAGATGAACCAGAGCCGCCAGCACAAACAAGGTGCCGAGAAGAAAGCTCACGCACCAAGCGAAGACATGACGATCCCGATGATCCGGATCGTCATGAGGGGGAAGAACGGCAACGAACCACACGGAGCGACCGTGGAGTGAGTCGAGAACAAACAACAACTCAAGAAGCTGGAGGATCATCCTTAAACCCACCAACCACACAACCAACCACAGAACCCACAACCCGCCAACAAACAACCACACCTCCCACTACATCCCACACACTACCACTCTCTCCTACAAATCCAAATCCAATCCCGACCCCTAACCTCCTCCAAGCCCAAACAGAAGCAGTCGTCTACGATCCAGATCTGATGGTAGACGATTATATCTTAAATGATAAATCGACGATGCAATGGAAACCATAGGAAGCTGCTCAAGCTCGACTCTCCAATGTAAGATATTTCTTACAACAAGCTTCAGTGGATCTGGTGCTGCTTGAAGATGAAGAACTTCAAGAAAGCGAGAACTATAATTCTGCTCTCCCAGAGCTACCGGAGATGATTAGGCACAGAGTCGACTCTCCTCCCCACTTATCAAAAGGGACAGTTAGAGTCGAGACGCCGTGGGAGAATGTCAGAATTGAAGTCCCGTTTATTGAAGATGTTAGAAAGCAGATCTGGAGGGCTACAGACAAAATAAAGAAGCTCAACGAACTTAATCTACGAGGCATCTCATGCTGGGAAGATAGGAAGAAAATGGAGCACATCTTCATGCTCAACTATCTTGGCCCCGATCGGAGTGGCATCCCAACTGATCAACTGAAGAAAATTTTCAGGGACAAGCCACCGATTCTCTAACTCATCGGAGTTTTGCATACGATCGGAAGCTACCCTACCCCTATCTACATCATTGAGCGAGCGGACAACAACCGCACTCGAGAAGAGATAGATGAAAGCTATCTCCCTGTCTTCCACCGGATGAGGTCTACCATCTGTATCAGATGTACAAGAGAAAATACCAGACGCACTCCGGATATATCAAAACTGAAGGACTCGAGGGACTAAGGAGATTCATGGTGCGGCAGATCAGGTATCACACCACACACGACCTTAAAATTGCGATAGAAAACAATATGAAGAAGGTCAACATGGAGTCTCCGCTCATGAAGGGCTTCTCACTCAACAATTTTCCCGAGAAATACATCTTCAAGAAACCTGGCCTCGCCATAACCTATCGGAATCCAGTCATTAGAAAGACGAGGCGCTATGATGAAGTTAGAGATCCACAAGTTTTGTGACGGGACCTAAAGTTAGTGAGGAAGAACATCCAGAAAAGACTGGGAGAGATCAGCGAAGAGACAATCTTCGAAGATCTTTGTGAAGAAGAGGCCCCACTCTTAAATGAGCTTCTGGATGCGATAAATGAGAGATTAGAGCTGAGGAATGTTGCTCGACGATACGAAACAGCATTTGGATTGCGAAAATCGTTTTACGCCCGACAAGGAAAAAAGGAGCTGAAACGAGGACAAGTACAAAGGGGGAGATTGAAGAGAATTTAAAATTGTGCTTTGTTATTTTATTATCCTTTTAAGTAGGGGCGTAATTAGTAGTTTTGATAGTGTAGGACCAAATAGTAAATATACCATGTAAATAGGTATAAATACAATATACACTATCAAAATTAATACACAAGTTCATTTTCAGAAAATCACGAGCATTGAGTTCACATTCTAAGAGAGAGAAAAGTAATCGATAAACTCTCTCTCTCTCTCAAGATCTTCAAAGAAGATATTCGATCGAAGGTATATTGTGAGATTTATCATTCAAATATCCTGAATTCATGCTTAGATCGATCGGTAGTTGATAAAATAGGACCTAACATAAAATAAAAATAAAATAGTATATATATAATAATAATAAAAAAAGGGAGATGACAATAATTTTATCTATTTTGAACTATTCACAAAATTATTTCTTTGATATATGATTAGTTCTTTGTTTAAAAATTCATGTGACATTGTTTCTTCAAAGAACATCGTTTGTTTCACTAGACACAAAGCCACATCTTATATGTGAGAATTTGAACCTCAATATTTTTTTTGAGTGTGTCACACTTCAAATGACTATTCTTTGGTTTTTACTTCGTAGCTTCATTCTTGCTTTTGTGTTAGTTTGTCATGAAAATCATAAGGGGAAATTAGGAAATTCATCACTTAGCCCAAATTATAAATTGTTTACTTTTACCTCTTGATATCCTCTTTGAGCCTTCTGCAACATTCTTTTTCTTTTGAAACCTGATTAAGCCTTTAACCTTATTCATAAGTTCCGGGGTTGCTCAATCAAGAAAAAGAGGGGGAGAAAAAGAGATGCAAATGATGAATGTCTCAATCATTATAGAAGAGAAACACGGATCTCGCTGTGAACTTCTCCTAGGTAATATCGTATACTCCTAGAAGAGAAGTGCCTCGAAGTGAACTTCTCCAACGATAATCTAGATCTTATATATAGAGGAAACGGGAGCACGACCTTGGGTTCGAATTCCATAACTGTGGAACCTTCGAAAGGAACACGGTCTCGGCCCGAAAAGAAGATCTCATCGCCCAAAGTTTTGTAAAGAAGACGATACTAATCTTGAGCAAGTACAAAAGAAAAGAAAAGAAAAAGGAGCAGAAATAAATTTCAAAAGGGCCCCTGGAATTGAAGAATTTTTAAGCTTACTAATCCCAAAATTATCCTACCAGTTTAGTCAGAGCCTAAAAATAATCCCTTCAAAGTCCCTTTGATTCAAATTGATGGACTTTCACATGGTAAGTTGATTAAATATGCTACGATAACAAATTAATTGATATAATTTTGTTGTGTTGATATGAATGATATATCTACTTAATATCTCCATGATAAAAATAAATTGAGTGTTATGAGCGAAACTTGCGAGAGTTGTCAAAATGATTCATACTATAATATTAGAATATTAGTTTAGTTACATGATTTGACGGCAAATTATTATTCTATATCTCATGAGAAATTTTTGCGTGATAAAGTTCAAAATGGACAATATGACCCCAAAATATTTGTTGAGGGAGAGTTTTACATGAGAATTTATTCTTATCTCCTAAATGATTTACTTGCCAAGCACGACTTCTAATACTTTTTAAGTATCACATAATATTTCGAGCTCATCCGAGGAGTCAAGTGTTGAATTTCATCAACATTGCGAGATAATTGCATTTATTTCAGAAATACATGGCGCATTATGCAATTTATTTTTGGGTTCATAAAATAAAAGATTAAATTTTAGTTTAATCAGTCCTGAATTTTAACGGAAGCCCAAAACATTTTTACGGCCCAAAGTATTTTTTTAAACCTTACCCGATCGTAAAGTATTAATATCACTTATTCGATCGAAAAACTTACTCACACGCAACTTCTCTCAATCGAAAAACTTTTCGACTTTCAAAACTCTCTTCGTTCGACGTTTCATCAAAAGCATTCATGTTTCAGTAATTTTCCGCATAAATTCGTCGAATTCGAAGGTAGAAACCCGTTTCGGATCATTTTCCATTCAAAAATGCACGCTACGCGACATTTTTTCAAGATCATTTGACGAAAATTTTATCAAAAATTTTTCGACTGAAGAGTCTTAAACTCTCAAAATTAACGTGTTTAAACTCGACCATTCGGGTTAAAATCATGATATTTGGATTCGCAACTCATTTCTTATTGTTTCGAGTCCAGATTAACTCATGATTTACCCAGAAATCGACATTTACGATTTCAAAATTTTTCGATCGAAAAAGTTCTCGCATACAGTGTCGTCGAAGAACTTTAGTTTTTGTTAAGTTTTATTCGATCGCAAAACTCAGCGGCGAAAATTTTATGTTTTCGATATATTTTTGTTCGATCGAAAAACATCGCGGCGAAAACTTTAGTTTTCGATTAAATTTTATTCGATCGCAAATATAAACGGCGAAAACTTTAAGTTTTTCGATATACTTTTATTCTCGCAAAATAACTCAGGAAAAAACTTTTGTTTTCGACAAATTTTTATTCGATCGTAAAAGTCATCGACGAAAATCTTAACTTATTGGATACATTTTTATTCGATCGCAAAACTTAACGTTCGAATAAAAACACGTTAAAAAGACTTAGCAAATTTTTCAAATTTTTTTAAGTCTTTCTAACACTTAGAAATTTTCGATCGCAAAAGTTGTAAAAATTTGCATATGAAAATTTCATCTAATGAATTTTATTTCATCCTTTGCAGAAATGGCAAATCAAGAATATTTACATATCTGCCCCTCTGATGGTTGGTTGTCGGTCCACGACACAACTATCAATTGTACATTGCCACGTTCCGATGTTCGGATGAAGTAATAATCTCCATTCTAAAGGGACATCCCCTATGGCCAGCTCTGGAAATATATGACGAGCCACATCGTTGGGGATGAAGTGCAACATACAACAAAGATGTATACAAGACACATCGTCCTGACCAAGAACCTAATGGCCATGGTGCTCGATCTACCGCATCACAAAGAATACGACCAACTAACTACCGATGCGGTAATCGTGGAACACATGCTCCGGATGGGATACAAGCCCCCGCTGACCAAACTTGCTAATTTCCAAAACAGCAGCATCCCACACCTGTGGCGGACTCTGTTCGCCATCATCAATAAATGTCTCTCCCGAAAGCACTCCGGGTTTGACAAGGCGAACGTAAATATCCTTCGCATATTCCATCGAGTAATATTCTCGAAGAAATATGACGTGGCCGAGCTGATATGGAATGATTTAGAGGACCAGATGCGTTAGAGGGAGACTAAATCGAAGGTGAAGTACCTTCCATACGTTCGGTGGTTCCCGGTGTTGATCTCCCACTTCATCCGGAGATCCCGTGTCTACCACCAGTTGAAGGATACATCCCGCCTCGCCTTCGCTTCTTTCATAACCCGAAGGCAGCCGACCTAGCACTCCAACCGATGCTGATCCCATTGGAGCTGCTTAGCCTAGCTGATCCAACCGACGAGGCCTACCAGGATTACTGCCAAAATAACTCCATCACGGAGGAAATGATACGGGCCGTGGATCAAGCTCCAACGCCTTCTCAACGGACATCCTTGGTGGAAACAACCGAGCCCGAAGCCGCGGCTCAGGAGATAGAAACACTGGCTGTTGAGCCCGAAGTTATCCCTCAAGTCGAATCTCCTGAGGCCATCAAATCTGATGAAGAATACAGACTTCAACGAAGGGTATCATGCCGACAGCAAATATCTGCCACTTCTGTATCTCCTTCAACGCAAATGGCTTCGGTGACATCTTATCCACCAACAACGGTTCAGCCAACCACACAGATTCAAATTGAATTTGTTTCAACACCCGCCAACAAACAACCACATCTCCCACCACATCCCACACACTACCTCCCACTCCCACAAATCCAAATCCAATCCCGACCTCTAACCTCCTCCAAAACCAACCAGAAGCAGTCATCTACGATCCACATGCGATCGTAGATTATTATATCCTAAACGAGAAGTGGATGACACAATGGGAACCAGAGGAAGCTATTCAAGCCCGAGCCCGACTCTCCAACGTCAGATACTTCTTACAACAAGCTTATGTTGACTTGGTGCTTCTTGAAGATGAAGAACTTCAAGAAGGCGAGAACTACAACTCCGCTCTCCCGGAACTACCAGAAATGATCAGGCATAGAGTCGACTCTCCTCCACGCTTATCAAAGGGGACCGTCAGAGTCGAGACGCCTTGAGCGAATATACGGATTGAAGTTCCGTTTATTGAAGAGGAAGCAGATATGGAGGGCTCTTAACCGCATAAAGAAGCTCAATGAACTAAATCTACGGGGTATCTCCCATTGGGAAGATAGGAAGAAGATAGAGCACATCTTCATGCTCAACTATTTTGGTCCAGATCGAAGTGACATCCCAACGGATCAACTCAAGAAAAATTTTAGGGACAAGCCACCGATCCTCCAACTCGTGGGCATTTCGTACTCGATTGGAAGTTATCCAACTCCAATCGATCACATTGAGCGAGCGAACAACAACCACACTCGAGAGGAGATAGATGAGAGCTATCTTCCCTTCCTTCCACCGGAAGAGGTCTACCGTCTATATCAAATGTAGAAAAGAAAATACCAGACGCCCTCCGGTTACATCAAGATGGAAGGACTCGAACGGTTAAAGAGATTCATGGTGCGGCAGATCAAGTATCACAACGCACACGAAATTGCTGTAGAGAACAATATGTAGAAGGTCAACATGGAGTCTCCGCTCATGGAGGGCTTCCCACTCAACGACTTCCCCGAGAACTACATATTCAAGAAACCTGGCCTCGCCATAACTTATCGGAATCCAATTATTGGAAAGACGAGAGCTATGATGAAGTCAGAAATCCACAAATTCTGTGACTGGACGTTGAAGCTAGTGAGGAAGAACATCCAGAAAAGGTTGGCGGAGATCACTGAAGAGACAATCTTCGAGGATCTTGGAGAAGAAGAGGCCCCGCTCCTAAATGAGCTTCTGGATGCAATTAATAAAAGATTGCAGCTGAGGAATGCTGTCCGACACTACGAGACAACATTGGAATTGAGGAAACCGTTCTACGCCCGACAAGGATAAGTGGAGCTGAAAGGAGAACAAGCACAAAGGCGGAGACTGAAGAGATATTAGAATTGTGCTTTGTTATTTATTGTTTTGATAGTGTAGGACTTAATAGTAAATATACCATGTAAATATGTATAAATACAATGTACACTATCTAAATCAATACACAAGTTATTTTCGGAAAAATCACAAGCATTGAATTCACATTCTAAGAGAGAGAGAGAAAGGCAATCTAATAACTCTCTAATCACTTCTCTCTCAAGATCTTCAAAGCTGATATTCGACCGAAGGTAATTCGTAAGATTTCTCATTCGGATATCTAGAATTCATGCTTAGATCGATCGTTAGTTGATATAATAGGACCTAACATTCGGTTTTGTTGGTTTAATTATCGCGTTTTGTGGTATAATGTGCGAAATCACTTCGTATAATAAAATTATAATAACATTATTTGTTGTTATGATAGTGATAAATGTTGGTATAATAGTCTGAAATTCGACTTGGTATAATACTGGAAACACTTGGTATAATATGTGTTTATCGTTAGAATTATTTCAATATTTTATGGTATAATAACATGTTTTGTTGGTACAATACTCGCGACTAATGATATAATTTTATAGAAGTTTTTCTAAATAGAGGTTATTTAGTAATTTTCCATGTTTTAGGTATTAGACACACAATTTTTCACAGATATGTGACTAACATGAGGAAATAATTCGAAGGATAATTAAAAGAAAATTTAAACTTCAAACGGAATTGATATGGAATTTACCCAAAATAATATAATTTCGCCATATATCAGTTCAATTCACCATACTTTACCTAAAAAGCCAATATGAGCTAAAAGATAATTACAACGAAACTTGTAGTGCCAATGGCAATTTAGCGATTCTAATTAAATTTATGGGTATAATTATAATTGATCTAACTTTTCCCCCAATTTTCTATGATGCCTCAATGGTCGTCTTCTTGAGATTTCCTGTGAATGTGATTGAAAACTCATTATCCAATTTTCAATCACACTTCGAGTTTTCTTTGCCATTGGAATCGTAATACTCACCAATCAATGTGAAATCCGAAAGAGACCGAAAAAAAAAATTGGCGTGTGAACATTGACCCAGTCAACATAGCGCTAGACGTCTTCATTCGCTTACGGTTACGGTTTCCGGTTCTGATCCACCAGTTTTAGTAAAAACCTCTAAATGTAACCTAACCACGGTAACCACGGTTATAGTTACAGTTCCGGTTTGGAACCAGCCGCGCCACGGTATCAAATATATTTTTTTTCTGAAATTTTTAATAATTGAAGTAGATTAAAGATAATTTAATTTTTTAATAATATAAAAAACTTTCTATTCCAACTTAAAAATTTATAGAAAATAAATACACCTTCAATATTTGAAAAAAAAACAAATACATCTTGAATATTAAGAAAATAAATTATGGCTTCCAATAGTGCTCGACACACACTAGTCGTAGGCATCTCGTTTTTCGTCCGTATCGTTGATTTTATGAGTGTTAGGATTGATATAAAATAAATTAAACATAACACAAAATGGTCAATTTTATGACCGTTGAAAAAAAACATAAATTAAAAATCAACGATCAACGTTGGTTACTTGAATAAATAAATAAATAAAATTATAAAACCAAACGTTTAGTCTAACTTCAATTAAAGAAACATTAAATCTTAAATTCCAACTAACCCAATTATTCAATGAACCACCATTCATAATCGCCGGTTTATGGTTAGAAAAATGGAAAACCGTAACCGAACCTTCTAAATAACAGCCCGATTACGGTTGAACCATAATCGTTGACCGCGGTTAACCGAACCGTTGACGGCCGGTTTGGTTACGTTTTGGTGGTTGTTTTTCAAAATTTATGAACACCTCTAGTGCGCCACTGTAGCATCCACTCGCGATTGCGTGGCATTTTCCGTTCGTTTGGAGATCTTTCAATGCCAAAAATGGTGTCGGATTTGAGGTTTGTTGGGATGCTCCATTTTGAACCGTTATATTTTATATTGTATAAATAAGTCCTTTAAGTAAATATGTTGGAACAAATTTGGATATCCTTTTCACGATAAAATAAGTAGAAAAAATTATATTATGTTAAGCTTAAAACTATTTTTGATCCATTTCTGTCAATTATAATTAAAAAGAATTGAAAACTCAAATTTAATCTGACATAAATAAATTTTTATTAAATAATTCAAAGTTGAAAAACAAATGTCATTGGTGATCTGTACGTTACCATACACCTCAACGATCAACAATGGGGGAATCCATAAGGGATTTACGTGAGTTTTACCTTAAGTGTGTTTTAGTGCCTGTTCTTGAGAGAGAACTGCGGCGCAAGTTTCAAGGAAATTATATTTTGATTCACACTAATTAATCGTAGGATTTAGGTATTTATACCTTTGAATATGTATAAACCATTGGGCCCCTACTTGTCCCTTTACAACCACTAGCCAAGCAATAGAGCCCACTTTTCAGACTCTAGTTCACTTAATAAAGAAATTACAAGACTTAGATTTAATAAAATATATTGGACACTTTGTTAGATTATTTTATTGTGTTCAATTAATTAGGTTATTTTAGTTTTGTAATTTAATTAAGTGAACTAGACTTTATTTAGTAGAGTCTAGTGATCTTTTATTTATGTAATTGGCTTACAATGGCCCAAGTATTATATACCAAATGTGGTATAAATACTAAAACCCTAAGACATAGTTAGATGAGTTTTGCGTGCGAAATTAATAAGTGAGATAACGTTAAAGAGAAAAGCATCGCCCCCAACCGAGCTCTCTCCAGAACACGCACGCACACACCCAACGATCTCTTATTATTTCGATCGAAAATCATGGTAAAATGCTTTAAATATTACTTAGTTGGATATGTCTGGTTTTTTCAATTGGTATCAGAGCCACGCGCGTTAAGATTTGAGTCAAAAATTTCGATTTATTTTTCGGATGTTCTTAAAATTTGATATATTTTAGTGTTAGATGATTAATCGAGTGTTTAGAATTGAAGAATATAAGTGTTTCGATCATTACCTAAGCGTAATTTAAACGATTTTGTCTTTGAGGGTCGAATATTTGGGTGTTGAAGTGCGTCAGAACCCACTTTAAAAAATTCCACTTGCAAAAATATTTTTCGCAACTGATGTTGCGAAAATATTTTCGCAAGTAACTCTACGCAAACCTCTTACTAAATCTCATATGATAATTATATAAACAAGGTTTTTAATACTTTTGTGGCAATCAGAGTTTTCGATATATACAATCATATTTTTTTCTCAGGTTTTTCAGACTCTAGTTCACTTAATAAAGAAATTACAAGACTTAGATTTAATAAAATATATTGGACACTTTGTTAGATTATTTTATTGTGTTCAATTAATTAGGTTATTTTAGTTTTGTAATTTAATTAAGTGAACTAGACTTTATTTAGTAGAGTCTAGTGATCTTTTATTTATGTAATTGGCTTACAATGGCCCAAGTATTATATACCAAATGTGGTATAAATACTAAAACCCTAAGACATAGTTAGATGAGTTTTGCGTGCGAAATTAATAAGTGAGATAACGTTAAAGAGAAAAGCATCGCCCCCAACCGAGCTCTCTCCAGAACACGCACGCACACACCCAACGATCTCTTATTATTTCGATCGAAAATCATGGTAAAATGCTTTAAATATTACTTAGTTGGATATGTCTGGTTTTTTCAATTGGTATCAGAGCCACGCGCGTTAAGATTTGAGTCAAAAATTTCGATTATTTTTCGGATGTTCTTAAAATTTGATTTATTTTAGTGTTAGATGATTAATCGAGTGTTTAGAATTGAAGAATATAAGTGTTTCGATCATTACCTAAGCGTAATTTAAACGATTTTGTCTTTGAGGGTCGAATATTTGGGTGTTGAAGTGCGTCAGAACCCACTTTAAAAAATTCCACTTGCAAAAATATTTTTCGCAACTGATGTTGCGAAAATATTTTCGCAAGTAACTCTACGCAAACCTCTTACTAAATCTCATATGATAATTATATAAACAAGGTTTTTAATACTTTTGTGGCAATCAGAGTTTTCGATATATACAATCATATTTTTTCTCAGGTTTTTCAGACTCTAGTTCACTTAATAAAGAAATTACAAGACTTAGATTTAATAAAATATATTGGACACTTTGTTAGATTATTTTATTGTGTTCAATTATTAGGTTATTTTAGTTTTGTAATTTAATTAAGTGAACTAGACTTTATTTAGTAGAGTCTAGTGATCTTTTATTTATGTAATTGGCTTACAATGGCCCAAGTATTATATACCAAATGTGGTATAAATACTAAAACCCTAAGACATAGTTAGATGAGTTTTGCGTGCGAAATTAATAAGTGAGATAACGTTAAAGAGAAAAGCATCGCCCCCAACCGAGCTCTCTCCAGAACACGCACGCACACACCCCACGATCTCTTATTATTTCGATCGAAAATCATGGTAAAATGCTTTAAATATTACTTAGTTGGATATGTCTGGTTTTTTCAATTGGTATCAGAGCCACGCGCGTTAAGATTTGAGTCAAAAATTTCGATTTATTTTTCGAATGTTCTTAAAATTTTCGAAAAATTTGATATATTTTAGTGTTAGATGATTAATCGAGTGTTTAGAATTGAAGAATATAAGTGTTTCGATCATTACCTAAGCGTAATTTAAACGATTTTGTCTTTGAGGGTCGAATATTTGGGTGTTGAAGTGCGTCAGAACCCACTTTAAAAAATTCCACTTGCAAAAATATTTTTCGCAACTGATGTTGCGAAAATATTTTCGCAAGTAACTCTACGCAAACCTCTTACTAAATCTCATATGATAATTATATAAACAAGGTTTTTAATACTTTTGTGGCAATCAGAGTTTTCGATATATACAATCATATTTTTTTCTCAGGTTTTCGGCAGCACTTTTCGGCACAATAATTCGAAAAAAACTTTCCGATACTGAGCATCGAGAAGCCCTTTTTCGATATTATTCGCATCGAAATTCTTTTGCACTGATTGATTTTTGCATACCTCATATTTTCGTAAGCAATATTCGGGCTTTTTTAACAAAATAAAGGAAAAAAAAATACTAATTTATTAAATAGGGCATTTTTCACACCTAGTACTAAAATAAAGCGCTTTGCGGGTATTACCCACAATGTCACGCATAATAGACGTGACGTCGCACCTAATGGGCATGACGGGACAAAAATTGATATTATGCTGGGACATTGTACTGGGCCACTATACTAGACCAATATTTTTGGCCCAGCATCTCGTTCGTCGTAAGTACTGGACGCGACGTCGAGAAAACATAGATCTAAGATCTACTTTCTTTCTCCCTCACTTTCTCCCTCACTCTCTCTTACTAACCCTAACGCCGCCTCTGCCGCTCCGTCCGCCGAACTCCGCCGCTCAGCCCGCCGAGCTCCTCCCGCCGTCCAGCCGAGCCGCTCTCTCTCTCTCGCTCTCTTTCCGCCCTCGCCACTTGCGCACCTCCGCGCCTCTGCCACGTCTGCCGCCACCGCCGCCTCCCTTCACCGCTCCGTCGTATAGTCATTAGTTATATCGATTTTATAGTTCAATTGAGTTGTTCGTTCGTTATTGGTTGTTCGGTTATAAAATTAGACGGATCCGTATAGTCATTAGCCGGATCCGTATTGTTTGCTTGGTTATAACTTTGTTTTGTTCGATTTAGGATGGATACGAATGAATTTTACGATCCGATCAATCGCTCGTTGTTGATTTTCCATGATAGTCATCGTTGTAACGATGTGCTATCCAACACGGATGGTGTTATTGACACCCCGTTGACGGTGAGGGGGTTGGAGACATAGTATGGGGTAAGATTTCATGACCGGTGCGCTTACACCGTCGTGTTTTGGAAGTTAGATACTATGTCACTGTACGACGTCTATAATTGTGGATCTCAGAAAATAGAGTCACACTTGATTACCGCACTGGTAGAAAGGTGGAGAAAGGAGACACACACGTTTCACCTACCGGTGGGGGAGGCGACAATCACTTTAGAGGACGTGGGTGTGATGTGGGCACATAATAGATTTGTTTTCTTCTGGAAAAACTAGAAATCCGCAGTTTCAAAATGTGTATTTTCATCTTTCAGAAGCAGAGGCCAATTCACTTTGAACAAAATTCGTTTCAATTCTCTTTTCTTTGCCCTTATTTTGTTGATATAATTCAACCAAATGTTTTGGCGTGCGACAGTTACGTGACTCCCCGTGGACAGTATTTCCGTAAGTGGCATGATCTCACGGAATACGCAAGAGCAGTGGATCGATTATTGCGAGGAGTTGACTCGGAACAGACCTCTCGGAGGAGCATACCACGGAACCAAGTTGTCTCTTCGGAAGTTTACGGTCTGGTTAGAAGAAAATCCAGTCGACGACATGGGCGACGAGCTAATCGTCGATCAACACGCGTGTGCATACGCTTGCTACTGTTCGGGTCGGTGATGTTTCCGGACTCCATGGAAGTCACACGTCGATGACCTACCTTACGCTGCTCAAGGACATCGACGAAGTTAATTACAGGTGGGGCAGCGCCGTATTAGCATTCCTCTACAGAGAGCTCTGCACATCGTGTCAGTCGAGGAAGATGAACATAGGTGTAGCTTTGCGGTTGCTGCATGTACGAAAGATAGTTTATTTTCTAATTGTAAAGCGTATACTGATGGGTTTAAATAATTATAATATAGGTTTGGGAATGGATGCATATATTACAAGTCCAGCCCATTATCGTCCACCCTCGAGTGGTAATGCAGCCTAGTGTAGTTGATGACATTCAGTTACCCATTTAACCGCATGCGGCGAGGTAGTTGGTCACCTATTTATTCGATATTTGAATTAAAAGTTTTTATAATAATTATTTTTTATCATTTAGATTGAATGCATTATTTGACCATACAAACTCCGCAAATTCTAATTTGCGTGCCGTGCGGGAGTCAATCGATAGTATGTCGATGGAGCAGTTTGTTTGGACCCCGTACAACTATCACGCACCAGAGAGTTTGGCGCTACGCCCTGAATGCCGTCCTCAGTCTTCTCGTTCGTCGTGCCCACTCATTTTTTACAAGATCATCGAGTAACACTATCCAAATCGAGTGATGCGACAGATTGGAATGATTCAGTCGGTGCTACAACCACTGACGTATCTTACTGTAGATCTCCATCGATTTAGTACTCGGAATGTCCCCGGAAAAGATTGGAGATCGCAACACGAACTACATGAGGTCTTTTGGAGTCAAAGGCACTCGAGGATCGTCAATGAGATGGAGATAGGTGTCAGCCCGCAGTGCACCAGTGACTATTATGACTGGTACCGTTTCGTGACCCGTCGATATATATCTCCGTCGTCGATTTACATGTGTCGAGGCTTTCAGATGGGAGATAGTGCATTCATCGACATGATGGTTAGTTGATATATTAATTTTATTTATTATATTACGATGCAAAATAATATTGAATATGTTTAATGACAGGCACAATATGTCGACGACGTGGAGTCAAGACTACGTTGTCGTGAAGTGGACGGGGGATTGGACGTTATACATCGTATGCAGCGTCTAATCATCGATAGGCGTCTGCGACAGCATACCCAGTTCACCGACATTCCTCCTATGCAAGACCGGGGGGCATCGTCTTCGCATCATGTCACTCAATGTGCTGCGCCGTCGTCATAGTGTATTCCGATGCATTTATACGGCGATGGTGGATATGGGACGTCGATGCCACCCGAGTACACTACGTCGATGTATTACACTTACGAGGACGACGACAACAAGGACACGCCACCTTACCAGTCATCTTCCCATCAAACTCGACTTCCACGTCAGCAACACCGTCGTCCACACGAGCATGAGGCCCATGTTGACCGTTGTCATCTGCGTAGAGAGCATCGTCCTCGTAGATGCGGCACTGGAGGGCCTTATCTGCCATATCTTTATTGTTATTATATTTCTTAATTAATCGAAGATGTTTTTATGCTTTTATGTTATTATGCTTATCGTTTTTATTTAGACGATGTTTTTATGTTATTATGACTAGACGTGCAACTTTTATCAATGCTACATGGAACATCAGCAACTTTTATTATTCAGACATACAACTTTAATCAACGCTGCCTGCAACATCAACAACTTTTATTATTCAGTCGTGCAGCTTTAATCAACGTTCCCTGCAACTTCAACAACTTTTATCATGCGCGTGTAGCTTTAATCAAAGCTATCTGTAATCTATCTTTAATCACATCACCAGTTCTACACAATAATATTGACCTTCAAGAAATACGATAAAAAACATCTATAAAATTCCCACAAATTAAGAAAATAACATACGACATTTGAAATATGATGCACCCATTTGGTAGACACCCGCGTCTTAATCGCTTCAATGGAAAAAAGATGAATGAGGGTCATCCGATATTAGGGAATTTAAAGGTCCTTGGTGATTACTTTTATGATGAGCTGTGGACGTACCATATTAAAAGATGGTTCGTTCAAAACTTTTCGGCAAAAGCATCTCTGGTTGATATAAGGAATGAGAATTTGTCCGAATGTCTTCAATTCCTTGCTCAACTATACAATTAACGTTACAAAATTCATTTCACTGTACCCTTTCTAACGGAGAAACTTGGTCATCTGAAGCGTCCCTACCTTTTATGGACGAAACTACGCGCCGAAATGGGAGATTGGGGAGAGTATGACAGAGGATGGATTCATGCAGATATCGAGCAATGGCTTAAGTGGTTTGAGGTGGTTATTCTTCTCAACGATTTATTCGGATGCAATAAATTTTAATTATGCAACTTCTGATATTATTGCAGGGGGATCATCTTTCAAATATTTACTACTGTGAGTGCGAGCCACATGATTATTATCTGCAAAAAAATTTCGTTCGATATATCAACCCAGACATTGTTCAAGACATTGACGTGCTTGCAATTCGTAATAGTGAATGTCCAATAGTTCTCATATTCAGACAGAAGAATCATCCAAAAGACAGGTGGCGAAACATGTCGGCTCGAGTTCGAGAGTAAAAGACGATATTTGTGACGACGACTTCGTCGACCCCCCCGAAAGGAAAACAATACAATATGTCGAGTAAGATCGGAAACGCAGGCAAAAAGCAAGCCGGTGATGACAACTTTGTCGACCCACCTCCGAAAGGAAAACAAAACTGTATGTCTAGAAAGAGAGACAACAAAGACAAACATCATGCAGTGTCAAGTTCGAGAGTTAAAGAGGATAATAGTGACGATGACTTCGTTGACCCACCCCCGAAGGGTTGGAGAAAATAGATTCCAAAGTGTTTGTTTGTAACTTCATCAACCTTTATCATGCGTGTTTACAACTAATATGATGTAATTTAGGACGTAATTGAAAAATGATAATAAATTAACTGATAATTAAAAGTACTTAAAGATAACAGTACAACATATGAATACTAGTACTTCGAGTCAACGTTGTCCAGTGCCTCCGTTTTTTCGACCTTGTCTCCGCCTTGAACCACCACGATCCATTTCGTTCTGTATACGAGTACAGATTCTCCCCGGACCTCTTCGGGTACGCAGAGCGCTGTTATATATAAGAGAGAACTCAATAGGCTCCCAATAACATTCATCATGTAGAGGATGGAGATACCCTTCGTATGTTCTACGGTACGCTTGTTTGTTATAGAAAGGAGCAATATGATGCATGCTATGAACTCCCCACATACGGTAGGCTGCTTGGGCGTGAGAAAATGCGAAGAAATACATGTTCCTTTTTCGCACGTGCACGTCTTTCCTAAGATGTTTACCACATGGTTACTTTGATTCACGGCCGAAGTATAAACTTCGGCTGTTTGCAAACGTGAGTCAAAATTAAAGACGACGTGACTCCAAGAGAGACTTGTCCAGTCGGTGAACGTATTCCACGCATGCGGAGACCAGTCACTTTCGGTGTTAGCCATCACTGCAGAGCACTCGATAAATCGATTGCGAAAGAATTCAACGCATCGATGACAGCTAAAGTCCACTATTGCTTATGGAGGCAAACACCTCGCCCCTTTGAACACTCCGTTAAGAGCCTCAGAGATATTAGTAGTCATCATGCCGCATCGAAATCCACCATCGTTAGCAAACGTCCACTGCTATTTGTCAATCTTATCTAACCACTTCCCGGCTGGTTCATTGAGAACTTTAATGTGTTACATAATGCAATTGAACTTCTCCAACGTGTGCGCCATTCCAACTTTATGGCATAACTGTTTTAGGTCATAGTTCTTGAATTCAGTGTTGACGTTTGATACGACGTGGCATAGACAAAACCGATGCACACCATTCGGCGACCTAAACGCTGCTAATTCGCTTACTGCAGCCAATATTCATATAACAAATACAATGGAATAAATTACGATCGATCGATGAAAATGATGTCAAATTAATACATGAATATTTGTAGGAAAATACAAATACCTCGATGACGATCCAAAATGAGGCATACACCTTGTTGATCCAACACGTAGATGTTAAGTAAGTTCAGGAACCAATACCAAGAATGTCTGCTTTCCATTGAAACAATGACAAAAGCAAGGGGAAGAATATTTTGATTTGCATCGAGCCCATATGCAATCAACATTTTATGCTCATATTTGACGTATAAGTGTGTACCGTCAACGTAAACATCTCTACGACAATGCCTAAAGCCATCAATACAATGTTTGAAAGCCCAGAAAACATATCCCAATTTGTTCTCGCCGGGGGCCTCAGTTGGAAGATTCAACCACTCGACGACCGTGTCGGAGTTTTAACGTTTTAAAGCTTTCATGAAGAAAGAAAGTTGTTGGACTGAAGTTTCCCAAGTGCCGTAAATATTTTCTTTCGCCCTTTTGAGGCCATGCCATGCTTGAATGTATGAGATGTCGTACCCGGTATTGTCCTTCACCAGTTGTTTTACATTTTTTGGTAGAATTGAGGGTCAGTCTTCACTATTCCAATCAACATTCTCGCAATTGTGTTTCGCGAAATGTTACGATGTGTTTTTCGCCATCTCATTGATGTAGTATGTGTGTGGCCCCCATATATCGTAATCTTCCAGTAACATTTTTTTGATTTGATGCATGCTCGTAACTTCCAGTGATAGTCGTCGCTATGGTTGCATTTCACGCCCCATACGGTTTTGTTACTTTATGAGACGTGAAACTCACGTCTAGCCACCCTGTAAGAATAATTGCCCACAGGTTCTTGTTAGTGAGCTTTCGTACTAAATGTCATACCGACTTTGAAACTGGGACCTACTGTAAAAATCACCGCCGACCTCGTTGGCTTCTGGATGCGCCATTTGATATGTCGAATAAAAAGGCACGGGTCTATAACGCGCACGAGCATTATCCGTGGGCAATGGAATGTCATTCTCGGGACCATCATTGTTTCCACCATCGTCGCAATCATCGTTATCATCTGCGGGATCTGGAAAATCGTCCAGTGCACCACCCACGTCATCAGCTTCAGAGTCGCTAGCGTCACTATTTTGCAAGTCTTCAGGCATAGACTCAGGTTGTGACACAATTGACATATTAGGAACAACACGACTACTCGAAGGTATGTCTATATGAGGAGCGTGGAGTGAAAGTCACTCATTCCTTGAGTGATTGTCGTGAGATCATGGAACGAGTGGCTCGAAGTGTTGTTGGTGAACAAGTCGTGTGCCTCTTCATTACGGTCGGAATGAACGTTCTCGCTGGCCTCGACAAACACTTCAATTAAATTAAGTTCCGCATCAGCATCCAAGAAGTACGACAACTCCACGTCATTTGAAATTTGAAAGAGCCTCTGATAGAGTGGAGAATGCTGATAGTATTTATTCTTAACATGAACGGTTAATGAGAAAAAAAATATTTTCGAGGCGAATAACCTCATATAGCATGCCCAGAAATTGAGCAAAGCTAGTATCGCGACGAATTCGTCGAAAATCAGTGGGTGGGATGCTGTAACGAATGAAGTTTGATTCGGTAATAATTTCGCCACCATAGTGGTTAATTTGATGAGGAATTTAATTACTGCAAGTTGTTTTGTGCATATCAAAGTATATGGAATTAAAGTGCTTTATATAGGGAAAATTCGTCGCATTTAATAAAAGCGACGTCGCATCTATTGGACGCGGCGATTATTCTGCAGAACTCGTGTGCGTTACGTCCACATCAGTTCTGAAGCCAAAAGAAAATTGCAGCTGACAGAAAACACGTGACAGAATTGTCACTGTGGTCGCTACCATTGCACGCGAAACGCGACGACAGGCCCAATCTCGATTTTGGCCCATTTACAGCGCTTTTAAAGGTCAAGAGAGCGTGCCCATTAGGGACGACGTCGCGGGTAATACCCCAAGGCGCTCTATTTTAGTAATATGTGCGAAGAATGCCCTATTTAATAAAGTAGTATTTTTTTGCTTTATTTTGTTAAAAATTTCGCAAGTCCAAGATTTGTACAAGCCTAAATTTTCGCAAGATATTTTCTCAACATATACAGAAAATATAAATCTTCGCAACATCACTTCGAAAATTTTGTTTTCTCACACCTAACACTCCGAAAATTTATTTTCGAGTCTGGACTTCGAAGATCTCAATTCTCGCACTCTTCACTTCCAAAATTGATTTTTGTCACATCCACACTTCGAAAAATTAATTTTGCATCATATCAAAAAAATTTCGCACTTTACTCCGAAAATATTTTTCGCACCATTAACGCCGAAATCTAGTTTTCGAACAAACTTTTTTTGGCACATTATAGAAAAGATTTTTGTATTATTTTTTAAGTCTTCGACATCACTTCAAAAATTTTCGGTTTACACCAAAAATATTCGGTTCTTAACTTCACAAAATTTCTTGACACAGCAAAACTTTTGGGCACAAAAATTTTAAAAGCCAAAAATTTCTCATATCCAACAATTTTTTTTAAAAGAAAATAAAAAAATTATATTGTCCGCAAAAAGACAATAGAGAACTTGGAGGATAGACTAGAAAATAATCAACAATGCTTGCTCAGAAACTTAAGAGAGAAACACACTTAATTGTCAACTCGAAGCTGCACAAGAGAGAGTGTCGAGTAGCGATGCTCAAATAGAAAAGCTCAAGGCTCAAGTTCTCGAACTTACTACTAGTTCGGAAACTTGTGAAGATATACTAACCAAAACTCAAAAATGGTACTTTTTTTAAAATATGCGTCTTACAAATTCTACAAGATTTTTGAAATTCAAACTGTATTTTTCGTACGGAAATGATAAATGCCATTTTTATGAAAATGAGCTTAATTTGAGGGGAGCCTACTCTTTTATATTCAAAAGAAAAGCAACTCTTATATTTGTTAAGGGGAGCAATAATTAAATTTTTAAGGGGGAGCAAACCTTAAACGCTCAAATTTAAAGGAAGAAATTCGAAAAAAAATTTCAATCCGACTATGCATCTTTTGAAGGGGAGCAATACTACTATAGGAAGCATGATTTCAGGGGGAGGAACAACTATATATATATACAAAATTATATATATATATAATATTATTCTATTACTAATACAATTAATATATATACATATACTATAATATATATATATATACGAAAAAGGGAGAAAAGGAAAAAAGAGAGAATAATACAAAAAAAAGGAAGAAATCCCTTCGCACTATCAAACATCATGGACATCTCCTCCTACCTCAAAAGACGAACTTCAATGAAGAATCTCGAGGTCACAAGTCAAGAACTTCTATACGAAAAATGTGTCTCACTTACACTACCTCGGTGTTAACTTCAATTGACCTCCTCCGAATCGCTGACAAACGAAGAATCACTCATCAAGCTCTAACCGGATTGCACGAAATTTTAGGTTCCCCTGATTCAGTCAAACCCAACTGAATCTAACCCCAGAACATCACCGAGTCGATCCTAATTGTATAGCCACATATTCTACATCATCCGAACACACCACAATAGATAATTTCGATGATGACTTAGAAATTTTTGAAGATTCATAATTCATCTCACAAATCATTTAGACAAACCCCCATAGGTACAAGTGCTACTTTTATTAGCTCCGGATAGAAGACGTCGCATTAGGTCCAACGGCGCATGCACATCCGAGCCTTACCCAGTAGTTTGTCTCACAAAAGACAGGCGTTTCAAGAAATCACGGGGAGCGACGTCTGCTATCACCGATTCACTCGGAAGAGGGCAATATTAAATTAAGTGGTACCCATCCCCACTACCACACTTTCTTGTGTACAATAGAGTCTAGTGTGTCCTCACTCCCCATATTTTAATATTTTCTAGATTATATACACTTTTATAATACCTGATCTTTTTTATCAGGTTAGAACTTCCGTAGACATGTCATTCTTAGACATGATTCGATGATCGGAAGGAAGTCATGCCGTTGCAACACAAAACAACAAAAATTGTTAGGAATTAATTGTAGTGTCCTTAGTTAGTATTTGAGTTTTGGGTCAATATTAGTTAATTTATTGTATTTGGGGCCAAATTGTAAATATTTTATTGTTTGAGTCCCAAGCCTTAATATACCAACTCATGTGGTATATAAGGCATCCCATTAACCCTAATTAGGGTTGGTCAATGTATAATTCTTAAAAGTAAGTTCTTAATTTCGGCACACACACACAAACACACACTGAAGGTGTTTTAAGAACTTTATCATTTTTAAGCCTTTGATCCTCTCTTGAGTGCGTAATCGGACTAACAAGTGGTATCAGAGCAAGACACAGATCGATCTGTGCAAATCTATACCAATTTCGTTTGATTTCGTCAAGATCGAAAGAGTTTACTAAGCAAATTTTATTTTCGATTTTTTTTCAAGTATTTTGGGTTAGATCTTGCTGTTATTGATGTTTTTAAACCTTTAAATGCTTGATTATCAGTCTTGGCTTGTTTAGGAACTCGTTTAGATTAATTTTCGTCAAGTTTGAGAAATTTCTGGGGAGAAATCGATTGAAATTGGTGTGTTTTAAAGTTGCTGGAAAAATTTCGGGCGTTTCTCTAGAACAGTGTTTATTCACTCGAAGTTCGTTCTTGAACCCGAAAATTAACTCATATTGCCGAATTTCAATTGAAATTCGCCGAAATTGAGAAAATTTTCGATCAGAAAATTGACCGAATTTGAGTAAGCTAAGTTTATTCGCCGAATTTGCTTTCTACTGTTTAAAATTCACGGCGAATTTGGTCGAATTTTAAAATTAAGATTGCCCGAATTTCAACTTAAAATTTTCGGCGAAGTTTTGATTTAAGTCACCCGAATTTCTTAATTCTCGGCGAACTTTTATCAGAAAGTCACCCGAATTTTGATTTTTTTTAATTCTCGACTGAATTTAGTTTACCCGAATTTTGAAAGTAATTTTCGATAAAATTTTTCCTACCTTAATTTAATCCTGAACTTCGGCGAACTTATATTTGTCACCCGAATTTTGATTTCCTTTGATTTCAAAATTCTCGACAAAGTCTTTTCATCCGAATTTCAGAATTCAAATTTCGGCAACAACTCTACAAGTGCCCGAATTTTACTCTTTCAAATTAAAATAAAAAGTCGATCACTTAAACACAATTTCTATCCAACCAAAATTTATTCAAACTTAACGTTAATCTTTGACGTTATTTCTCGAAACTGACCATTTAGGATTGCAGATCACGACCGTGAACGATCATTAAAAGGCACTCAACTACATCCATGGATATCATAGCAATCGGAAGTGATAACAGACCCCCAATTCTAACAATGAAAAGGGGGGAGTCTACATATAAAGATATGGCCAAGAATGACATCATCTTGGCCAAAACACAAAATTTGGTCACTGAGCTAGAAAATAAACTAGCTACTTCAGAAAAATCACTAGAATTAGCTGAAGCTAATCTAGTAAAATCTGAAGAAAAAGTAGTTTCCCTGACATCAAAACTGACCGTGCTTGAGCATATCCAGAATTCTCCATTAGAACACTTGCAAAAACTAGAAGCTCTGGAAAAGAAAAACGCAACAAATTATCAATGTGTGCTCAAACACTTAGGTGAAAAAGCAACTCTCAGATGTCATTTAGAAAATGCATCTGAGAAAATCTCGAAGCTTGAATCCGAGACTAATATGCTGAATGCAAATATTAGTCAATTAACCACTAGCCTGCGAATTAGTGAAGAAGAGCGTATTGGTAAAACAGATCAATACAATCTTCTAATGGAGGAACGTAAGAAGCTTTACTCCAAAATCAAAAGTCTGGAGGACCTCCTTACGAAAAGGGGACAAACCGACAAAACGATTTTCTTGAATCAGCCTAAGGACACGAGATTTTACAATCCACGTGAGGGCTTAGGTTTTAAGCCAAACCAACCAACCACTGATAAACGGCCACTTGCTCTTTACAATGCTGCATACCTAGGACTAGGAATACCTAGCTTGTTAGCCTTTCTCAGATCATCTGAAGAAGAAGATAACCTAGAACAGGAAAAGCGCAAGAACAAAAGCAAGGCCGAAATATCCTTGGATTACAAGGAAATCAACGATAGTTATGGAAGTAGGGAAATTCCTCTTTCAAATGACTATCTACATATGTTTCCCCATCCTCCCTCTGAATCTGATCAGCCCATGACAGAAACATCTAGCTCAAAGAACTCAGATCTTTGCCGAATTTACATTCCTCAAAAGATCAAGAATATTCAATCCACGATAGAGCTCGAACGGAAAACATTTCAAGCTGAAAAGGAGAAACTCCTTGAGAGAATTTCCTCACTTGAAAATCAATCATATGCTGATCTCGCTAAATCTTCTAAGTCAGAGTCTGTTACTATAACACCAATAGATTCCTCATCCATGAAGAATAGGCTAACTAAGAAGATTCTCATTCAAGCAACAGCTAACATCCCTTCACCATCTATGACAGATCTGAGACGGACAGAGACTGCTGGGAAGAAAAATTCAGGAACGCAAGAGAAGGATGCCAAAATCTTTGATAAAAAGACGAAGCAAAATTTGACTAGTGTTTCTGATTTAAAATTATTTCCAAAAACATTTAGAAATCTTTCTTCATGTAGTTCGAACTATGCTTCCGCTTATTCCCGTATTCCTTCCACAACAAGTTCTGTTAAGAATGTCAGTGATTATCTTACCTACGATAAGTGTATAGCTACGAATGCTAAATTTATACGTCGTAGAGATATGATTTCAGGAACACACACGAAAACGGTTCTACCATCCAAAACGTCCAACCTAAAAGTTGACGAAAAGGTAGCTAGAACATTCAGAAGGCCAACTCCCACTGAAACAAAAGCTAAAGCTCAAGCTTTAGAGAAAAAGGTCAAAAACGTGACCAAATCAGACCCAAAAATACCTGAGCAATCGAAAACCCGAGCTGAAGCTAAGGGAAAAGATTGCAAACAAATCTGGGTAATTAAAACAGTGCTTGCTGCATGCACAAAGCTCTGTTTTCCTTTAGGGGTAAAGAAAATTTGGGTACCGAAAAACTCAGGAAAGATACAAGCCAACCTGGTACACAATTCATCCAATCTTGCATGCACTTTAACCTCTGCAAATGCGAGGACCCGTCTTAAACGGGATCTCTAACACTGCTTAAACTTATCTTGCAGATAAGTCATGTGTGGTACTTAGACTCGGGTTGCTCCACACACATGACTGGAAGAAAAGAACTGCTGAGCAACTACACAGAGAGATTTGGTGGAAAGGAGGAGTTTATTTCATTTTTATTAAGGGGGAGTTTATTTCATTTTTATTATGGGGAGTATATTTCATATTTATTAAGGGGGAGCATATTTCAATTTTATTAAGGAGGAGCTTATTTTTATTACGGGGGAGTATATATCATTTTATTGAGGGGGAGCTCTTTGACATAATATAAAATTCCGAATCTGCAATTTATTTGCCAAAATTTCATCCAAATCACGATGGAATCGACATATTTTAATTTTTAGGTTTCGGGCGAAATTCGAGTAAAATTCAAATTTTCATCCGAATTTCTGCTTTTCAATCCAAAATTCGGCGAATTTCTACTGTTCACTCGAAATTCGGCGAATTTCTACTGTACCCCGACTCCTCACAGTCGAATTCCATCGCCCGAATTTGTCAATTTCGGCAAATTCAATTTTAAAGACAAGCACCCGAATTTGATGAATGATGATAACAAATTCGATTTAATTTTTACTTACCCGAACTTCATTACAATTCGGCGAACAAAAATTTCAAATCCTCATTACCCGAACTTCATCAAATTCGGCGAACAAAACCTTTCAAATCCAAATTCGGCCAAATCAAACTTCGAGTATTAAACTTTTCAATGTACTCTTAGCCGAATTTGTGAACTTCGCCGCTTGTATTTCAAAAGTATAATCTTATTTACTTAAGCAAATTTCGGGCACTTTCATATAAAATTTTTCAAGTCCGAAATTTTTTTCTAAGTAACGTCTTTAGTTACTCTGCCTATGCTAACAATTTTCTGTGTTTCCTTCTTAGCAGATTGAATAAAAATGTTACGAGAAATTGACGAAGTATTCCCTCAAAGTCAATGGGCCACTAAAATTCCCAACAACCCGGCCATTGACTTTGACAATATCTCGGTCCCAGCGCCGATATCCTTGACCAACTCCGCCGAAGGGACTTATCCACCAAAAATAAAACCCGACAAGTCCTTCCCTACCTTCGGTGGTTTCCAGTGATAATAACCCACTTTCAAGACCTACACCTGTAATACCCGTAAAATTAATACGGGAATAATGCGCAATTAGCGTGAAAATTATTCTGTAAGTTTCGGAAAATTATGAAGTTAATTTTCGGACAAAGCGAATTTTCGGGAAATTGAACCGAAAATAAGAAAAATACTCTTTGAGTAAAATAAATAGATATGGGCCCAAATTAATTTAAAGTAGGCCCAATAAGAGATTTCCTTAAGAGAAAGGAAACGTAACTTTCCTTTTAAAGGTTTATCTCAAAAGGTGATAAGGACAAACGAAAATATCGAACGAAAGAAAACAAACGAAGAAAAGCAGAGAAGAACTAAGCAATTTCGGCTAACTTGGAAGTGAGGTAGGTGGTTTTTAACCCCTACAAACTGTTTTTAAGTTTGATTTATTTAGTTTAACGAATTTGGATGAAAGGTCATCCGAATTCATGAATTTCGGGAGCTTTGAATGATTATGTGTTGTATTTGCTGTGTTGAGATGTTAAGTTTGAGCTCAATATATGAGTTCTGTGAATTCTTACATGTTTATGTGAAATCTGGAACGGATTCATGTGATGAAGTTCTGGAAAATATGAATTTCGATGAGATGAAGAAAGTTTCAGCTCATGAGAAATTCGCGGGTTGAAAAGAATTCGCGGGCCAAAAAGGTTCGTGAAGTGTGAGAGAGGAAAGAAAATCGCGGGCTGCGATAAAATTCGCGGGCCGAAAGATTTGTAAAGATGTGAGTGAGAAAAGAAGGTCGCGGGCCAAATTTTAAATTTCGCCAAATTTGAAAGGTTGAAATTCGGGCAGTTTTCGATAGTTCGCCGAAGTTTAGTTCGCGAATTATATTCGGGTCGCGAAAAGTTCTTCGCGGACTCAAATGGATTTTATTGTGTGAGTAAATGGGTTTTTCGCGGGTCAGAATTAATTTCGCGGGTCGACCACAGGGTGATTCCTGTGAGAGAAGTAGCGGGTCGGACTAAAGTTTCGCGGGTCAACTTGAATTTCGCGGGGTGATTCCTGTGAGTGAATTTCGGGTGACACGCGAACTAAATCAGATTCGCAAATTGATCAAATGACGCGCGAAATCCAAATTCGGGCAATACCGCTAACACTGTGAAGAGTCCCGAATTTTGACTCCAAATGTCGGGTTGACCATATGCTTTTAAAAAAAAAAAAAAAAAAAAAAAAATGTCGGGTTGACCATATGCTTTTAAAAAGTCTGAAGTTGACCGAACTTCACGATTCGACCAGTCTAATTATTTTTGGACTTTTGTCTTAAATTAGGCCCAAATATTCAAATAAAATTATTTTAAGTTCATTTTATCTTTAAATCAAAGTATATTCATACTTTGACTAGAATTTTCGGGTCAACCCTTATTTTAAGATACGAGAGTATTTTGGGGTATTATTTGTAAGAAATAATACGTGATATATGTGACGAATGTGATATGCATTTCACGACATGCATAAGAGAGGTGAAGGTACCGTAATGATACGGTGACACGATATTGTGTCGAATGTGAGAAGGGTAGAGTTGCCGATTTTGGCAGTCAGGTTCAGACTCGATTATGCACTTGGTGGGAGAGGGGGTTTGCGACACCCATCTACTCGGGATTGAGCCACCCGAGGTGTAAACCACCGGATATTATTTGGCTCAGGGACGGCAGACAGATGTGAGATTCCTGTCTACCCGAACTTGTGGTATAACATTCGGGGAAAAAGCCGTCGGGTTGAGATTGTGTGCGGAAGGAGCGACCCGGCGCGGCCGGTGTGGGCTACCGCATGGTTGATGGTGTACTTTGCCATTGCGCGCGTGGGTGCCGAGTCTGACCTAGGGCCCTGTTGAGAATTGAGAATTGATAGATGAGATTTGTCGAGTGTGCATTATATTATATTGTGAGGAACCGGGATTGGGTGGAGTGCACGCACGTATTGCATGTTATGTAATCACCTACTGGGCAATAGCTCAGGGTTCTATCCTATTTTTGTTTGTAGGTAAGAATGAACCCGACACCGACTAGTGTCAGGGTTGAGATTCATGGCGAGCTGGCGGCGGTGACTCCACGGACTTTTGAGGGTGGCGCAGTACATGGGACGCGACCTGTGGAGTGGCATAGTGTTTGATATTGGGTTTGAAATTTTGGGGCTTCGGCCCAAAGTATTAATAGTAGATATTTTTGTAAACCCGATATAATACTATGTAGGTTATTTAAATTAAAAAAAAAAAAAAAAAAAAATTTTATCGGGTCTTCCGCGTGTTCTGTTGCGGGAAATCCGCCAATTAACTTAATTAGGAAGTAGGGTCGCCACAGGTGGTATCAGAGCTTAGGCTTTAGATTCTGAAGACTGTCCATGTACTGCCACTCAAAAGCCGGGAGAACCAGCCTCGCCTGTAAGTTAAGTGTAATACTTTGATATGATTATGTGATCTCATGTATATTTGTTACATGAATTATCTAGTATTTGGAAAATGCCAAGAGGAAGACCGAGGAACGTGTTCGTTGGAGAGTCCAGTCGGAGGGGCGAATCTGAATCCCCACCCCCGACTCGTGAGCATGACACGATAAATAGGCTGACTGAACTTATCCAAAGACAGTCAGACCAAATTCATGATTTGATAAATCACCAGAGCTCATCTGAGCACCGTCCATCCCCACAGCCTGATCGCGTAGAGATCATAGGGGAGCGATTTCGTAAGTTAAATCCACCAGTTTTCGCCGAAGCTACTAATCCTGCGGCAGCTGAGGACTGGATCGACACAATAGAAGACTTATTTATATACAGTCGTGTGCCGAACAATGAGAAGGTGTTGTGTGCCGTTTCCCTATTTCGGGGAAGCGCGCGTTTTTGGTGGAACACCATAAAGGTGTTAGAAGATCCGGCGACGATGACATGGGAACGCTTCAGGGAACTGTTTTATGATAAGTACTTCACTGCTCACGATCAGGAGCAGCGAATGTATGAATTCATGAACCTGAAACAAGGGCGAATGCCAGTTGCGGAATACATCCGCAAATTTGAAGAATTATCTCGTTTTGCACCTCATCTCGTGGCAACCAATACTCTAAAGGTGACGAGATTTCTTCGAGGGCTGAAGCCCGAATTTTATCGAGATTTAAGTGTGGCGGGAGTACGCCAATTAGAGTTCCGTCAGGCGACGGAGCGAGCGTTGATCGCAGAACAAGCGGAAGGAGTAGTAAGGGAAGCCCAAGAGGCAAGTAGGAAAAGAGAGAGTCAGCAACAGCAAGGAGGAAGCGGCCAAAAGCGACAATTCTTCGGCAAGGACCCGAAGAATAAAGGAAATCGACCGAGTCAACAGATGTGGCGCCCGAATGCTTATCAGAGACCGGCCAATGTTCCCAACCGACCCCCGGTACCAGCGCCCCAATGCCAACAGTGTGGACGAAATCACTTTGGCATATGCTACGGACCACGACCGGTGCAGACTCTGCAATGTTTCCGGTGCGGTGAGGCCGGACACATCGCACGGAATTGCCCGAGAGGTCAGCCTCCAGTGCAGACTCAACCGCGTAACCTCATTCGACCTCCACCTGTGCCTGCAAGAGTTTTTACTCTGACTAATGAGGAGGCGGAGGCAAACCCGAATGTAGTTACGGGTACGTTGAGTATATTTCACGTGCCCTCTTCGATCTTGATTGACTCGGGAGCCACACATTCGTTTGTATCGGCTAACTTTGTGGCCAGGGCAGGAATCTATCCCTCCCGTTCATTATGTGATTTCGTGGTATCTTTACCACATGGGGATCCAACTCGATCAAATTTGGTGGTTGAGAAATGTCCCGTAAGAATTGAGGGTAGAGAGTTAGATGTGAACCTAATAGTAATCCCGATGAATGATTACGATATTATATTCGGGATGGATTGGCTTTCGAAATACGGAGCCATTATTGATTGTTCAAAAAGGGTAGTTAGGTTTCGATCGCCAGAGGGAGAGGAGTTTGAATTTTCGGGAAGAAAGAATAGAAACTCAATCCCTCGGATTTCTGCTTTAAAAGCTCAGCGACTCGTAAATACGGGTTGCGAATCGTTCCTAGTTTTTGCGGTGAATGCTGAGGAATCTTCCCAGCTTAAACTTGAGGAGGTTCCGATAGTGAACGAATATTCCGATGTATTTCCCGAGGATCTTCCGGGATTACCCCCAGATCGGGAGATTAAATTTGCAATCGATCTTGTACCTGGAGCTGCCCCGATCTCTAAATCCCCGTATCGGTTAGCACCGAACGAATTACGAGAATTGAAGGAGCAATTGGAAGATTTGTTGCAGAAGGGTTTTATTCAACCCAGTTTCTCACCATGGGGAGCCCCGGTTTTATTTGTGAAGAAAAAGGACGGGTCGATGAGAATGTGTATCGATTATCGTGAACTCAACAAGATCACGATTAAGAATAAATACCCATTGCCAAGGATTGACGATTTATTCGATCAACTCCAAGGAGCAACAGTATTTTCTAAGATCGACCTGCGCTCCGGTTATCATCAGCTGAAGATCCGGGAAGCGGACATTCCAAAAACCGCATTCAGTACGAGGTACGGCCACTATGAATTTTTGGTCATGCCTTTCGGATTGACGAATGCTCCGGCAGCCTTCATGGATTTGATGAACCGAGTATTCAAAAATTGCTGGACCGATGTGTTATCGTCTTTATCGACGATATTCTCATTTATTCCAAGACAAAAGAAGAACATGAGGAACATTTGAGAGCGGTCCTAGGAATTCTTCGGGAGAAACAATTATTCGCCAAATTTAAAAAGTGCGAATTTTGGTTGGATCGAGTAATCTTTCTGGGGCATGTTATTTCGGGAAGCGGAATTTCAGTAGATCCCAGCAAGATAGAAGCTATAGAAAATTGGCCAAGACCAACCACTCCCACGGAGATAAGAAGTTTTCTCGGGCTAGCTGGGTATTATCGAAAGTTCATTAAGGACTTTTCCAGCATCGCCTCGACGCTCACCAATTTGACAAAGAAAAATGTTCCGTTCAAATGGACGGATGAATGTGAGCAAAGTTTCCAGGAATTAAAGAAAAGGCTAACAACTGCTCCAGTGTTAGCAATACCTTCGGGTACTGGAAATTTTTCTGTTTATAGTGATGCCTCTAAATATGGGTTGGGGTGTGTTTTAATGCAAAACGGGAAGGTGATCGCTTATGCCTCCCGACAATTAAAGCCATATGAGAAAAATTACCCCACTCATGATCTCGAACTCGCAGCCGTAGTGTTTGCTCTTAAAACATGGCGACACTATCTTTACGGAGAAAGATGCGAGATCTTCACGGATCACAAGAGTTTGAAGTACTTCTTCACCCAGAAGGAGTTAAATATGAGGCAAAGAAGATGGCTCGAGTTAGTCAAAGACTACGACTGTGTGATAAATTATCATCCAGGAAAAGCGAACGTAGTCGCAGATGCATTGAGCCGCAAAACTGTAAACACTGAATTACGCCAATTCGGAGTTGAAGTAATCAATTTCGGAGAGATTGAAGAAAAGTTGGCAGTGTTGACACTTAAGCCAACACTATTAGACCGAATCATTGAAGTACAAAAGAAAGATGAGTTGTACTTGAAGAAACAAAGAGAACAAGATAAAGAAGTCTCATCGGAATTTGAATTCCGAGAAGACGGGAGTTTACGATTTAAAAGTCGCTTATATGTGCCGGAAGATGAAGAGATTCGTCGAACTTTAATGACGGAGGCACATACGACAATATATTCGGTGCATCCCGGTGCAACGAAAATGTATCGTGATTTGCGACTAAATTATTGGTGGCCGGGAATGAAAAAGGATGTTGCTGCATTTGTACATAGATGCCTGACTTGTCAGCAGATCAAAGCAGAACATCAAAGACCGGCAGGAATGTTACAACCTTTGACGATTCCCGAGTGGAAGTGGGACCATATAACAATGGATTTTGTCGTCGGGTTGCCAAGAACGGTGAAAGGTTATGATGCAATTTGGGTGATTGTTGACAGACTGACTAAGTCCGCCCATTTCTTGCCTATTCACCAGACCTATCCCATGGAGAAGTTCGCTGAACTCTACATTCAAGAGATAGTGAGACTCCATGGAATTCCGATATCGATCATATCAGATCGAGATTCAAGATTTCTGTCCCAGTTCTGGAAAAGCTTACAGAAAGCTCTGGGAACTAAATTATCATTTAGTTCAGCTTATCATCCCCAGACTGACGGACAATCGGAAAGGACGATCCAGACACTCGAAGACATGTTGAGAGCATGTGTCTTGGATTTTCAAGGGAGTTGGAGTAAATATCTCCCGTTAATAGAATTTTCATATAACAACAGCTATCAAGCAATGATCGGAATGGCGCCTTACGAAGCCTTATACGGACGTAAATGTCGATCCCCAGTTCATTGGGATGAAATCGGCGAGAAGGCGCTATTAGGTCCCGAGATGGTACGCGAAATGACTGAAGTTGTTAAGAAAATTCGGGAGAAAATGCAAACGGCCCAAAGTCGCCAGAAGAGTTATGCAGACAAGAGGCGAAGGTCGTTAGAATTTGAAGAAGGTGATAAAGTATTTTTGAAAGTATCACCTATGAAGGGTGTCAAACGGTTCGGACAAAAAGGAAAGTTGAGTCCGAGATATATAGGACCTTTCAAATTTTGAAAAGAGTCGGTGAAGTAGCATATCAGCTAGAATTACCGACGCCGTTAGCACAAGTCCATGACGTATTCCACGTGTCTACACTGCGAAAGTATGTGTTGGACCCGTATCATGTGCTAAGAGACAAAAGACTTCACCAACAATTGAAGCCGGACTTGAGTTACGAAGAAAAGCCGGTAGAGATTCTAATGTATGAGGTGAAGCAATTACGAAATAAGAATATTCCCCTCGTGAAGGTCTTATGGCGAAACCAGATATTGGAAGAAGCCACTTGGGAGCGAGAAGACGAAATGAGAGAGAAATACCCTGAGTTGTTTCAGACAACTTAAATTTCGGGGACGAAATTTCTTTTAGGGGGGGAGGATGTAATACCCGTAAAATTAATACGGGAATAATGCGCAATTAGCGTGAAAATTATTCTGTAAGTTTCGGAAAATTATGAAGTTAATTTTCGGACAAAGCGAATTTTCGGGAAATTGAACCGAAAATAAGAAAAATACTCTTTGAGTAAAATAAATAGATATGGGCCCAAATTAATTTAAAGTAGGCCCAATAAGAGATTTCCTTAAGAGAAAGGAAACGTAACTTTCCTTTTAAAGGTTTATCTCAAAAGGTGATAAGGACAAACGAAAATATCAAACGAAAGAAAACAAACGAAGAAAAGCAGAGAAGAACTAAGCAATTTCGGCTAACTTGGAAGTGAGGTAGGTGGTTTTTAACCCCTACAAACTGTTTTTAAGTTTGATTTATTTAGTTTAACGAATTTGGATGAAAGGTCATCCGAATTCATGAATTTCGGGAGCTTTGAATGATTATGTGTTGTATTTGCTGTGTTGAGATGTTAAGTTTGAGCTCAATATATGAGTTCTGTGAATTCTTACATGTTTATGTGAAATCTGGAACGGATTCATGTGATGAAGTTCTGGAAAATATGAATTTCGATGAGATGAAGAAAGTTTCAGCTCATGAGAAATTCGCGGGTTGAAAAGAATTCGCGGGCCAAAAAGGTTCGTGAAGTGTGAGAGAGGAAAGAAAATCGCGGGCTGCGATAAAATTCGCGGGCCGAAAGATTTGTAAAGATGTGAGTGAGAAAAGAAGGTCGCGGGCCAAATTTTAAATTTCGCCAAATTTGAAAGGTTGAAATTCGGGCAGATTTTCGATAGTTCGCCGAAGTTTAGTTCGCGAATTATATTCGGGTCGCGAAAAGTTCTTCGCGGACTCAAATGGATTTTATTGTGTGAGTAAATGGGTTTTTCGCGGGTCAGAATTAATTTCGCGGGTCGACCACAGGGTGATTCCTGTGAGAGAAGTAGCGGGTCGGACTAAAGTTTCGCGGGTCAACTTGAATTTCGCGGGGTGATTCCTGTGAGTGAATTTCGGGTGACACGCGAACTAAATCAGACTTCGCAAATTCGATCAAATGACGCGCGAAATCCAAATTCGGGCAATACCGCTAACACTGTGAAGAGTCCCGAATTTTGACTCCAAATGTCGGGTTGACCATATGCTTTTAAAAAAAGTCTGAAGTTGACCGAACTTCACGATTCGACCAGTCTAATTATTTTTGGACTTTTGTCTTAAATTAGGCCCAAATATTCAAATAAAATTATTTTAAGTTCATTTTATCTTTAAATCAAAGTATATTCATACTTTGACTAGAATTTTCGGGTCAACCCTTATTTTAAGATACGAGAGTATTTTGGGGTATTATTTGTAAGAAATAATACGTGATATATGTGACGAATGTGATATGCATTTCACGACATGCATAAGAGAGGTGAAGGTACCGTAATGATACGGTGACACGATATTGTGTCGAATGTGAGAAGGGTAGAGTTGCCGATTTTGGCAGTCAGGTTCAGACTCGATTATGCACTTGGTGGGAGAGGGGGTTTGCGACACCCATCTACTCGGGATTGAGCCACCCGAGGTGTAAACCACCGGATATTATTTGGCTCAGGGACGGCAGACAGATGTGAGATTCCTGTCTACCCGAACTTGTGGTATAACATTCGGGGAAAAAGCCGTCGGGTTGAGATTGTGTGCGGAAGGAGCGACCCGGCGCGGCCGGTGTGGGCTACCGCATGGTTGATGGTGTACTTTGCCATTGCGCGCGTGGGTGCCGAGTCTGACCTAGGGCCCTGTTGAGAATTGAGAATTGATAGATGAGATTTGTCGAGTGTGCATTATATTATATTGTGAGGAACCGGGATTGGGTGGAGTGCACGCACGTATTGCATGTTATGTAATCACCTACTGGGCAATAGCTCAGGGTTCTATCCTATTTTTGTTTGTAGGTAAGAATGAACCCGACACCGACTAGTGTCAGGGTTGAGATTCATGGCGAGCTGGCGGCGGTGACTCCACGGACTTTTGAGGGTGGCGCAGTACATGGGACGCGACCTGTGGAGTGGCATAGTGTTTGATATTGGGTTTGAAATTTTGGGGCTTCGGCCCAAAGTATTAATAGTAGATATTTTTGTAAACCCGATATAATACTATGTAGGTTATTTAAATTAAAAAAAAAAAAAAAGAAAATTTTATCGGGTCTTCCGCGTGTTCTGTTGCGGGGAAATCCGCCAATTAACTTAATTAGGAAGTAGGGTCGCCACAACACCCCGAGATAACCCGTCGACCGAGATCGGAGGGATACCAAATTCCCAAGCTAGCATCCCTCCATTCTTCCAAATCCAAATTTGATCTCGAGTCGATGCGGATCCCTGACCACCTCCTACAAATCGCTAATCCTTCCAACCCAATAGTAGCGAGGTACCTCCAATCCATCACCCTTGAAGACACTCCTATGGTTCGACAAAACCCAGTCGAACCTACCCCGGGAATTAGCCTACCCCAGCCTCAGTTAGGTCTAGGAAGCGCCGCTTCCCCTCCTCGTTCCTCACGAAAAACAAAACGAGGGGAAGACGTAAGACGCATACAGGAGCGTCGCACCAAACAAAAACATGATCGACCTCCTCAGTCCTCTAACCCACTACAAAGCCGGGCCGAACCCGTAGGAACAGGAGACGACACGATCGTCTCCCGAGTAGCAGTCGTGCCATCAGGCCCAAGCACGCAAATAACCCTTCCAACCCATTCGGTCGTCTCCCAACAGACGACCGTCTCAATAGCACCGGAGGAGCCACGACAACCATCATTGCCTTATTCGGAGGCAATAGATGTTGAATTAAGCAGTTCACTTCCTCCGACTGCGCCCTCCTTGATCACAGGTCTAGTGTCCGCACCAACTAAAATTTTTTCCATTTCTAGGACACATACACTATTTTCCGCACCTCTAAGTCTTCCAGACTTAGACAGAACGCTCTCTGACGTCACTCTGGGGTTAATCTCCGAGGGACTGAGCGGAAGCCCCGAAACGATCAACATCCCACCAGTCGTCTCGGGCCAACGGTCTGAGTTTGTCTTAGCACCGTTGCCACCGGTGTGCCTTGGTGGCCCCGGAAGACCCACTACAGTGGGCCGTCAGAAATCTACTCTGACGTCGCGACAACGGCACGCCTCAGTGGCTCCGTTTTATTTCCCGATCCGTTTGTGACGGAGTCTCGGCTACGATCTTTTGGCGACGAACTAGTGGAAAAAGTCCGGGCCATGATCGAAACATCAAGACAAGACAAAGGCAAGACTCCAGTCACACACGAGACAGCTGCTGCTGTTCCTTCACTCACACAACCAGAAGAAGGACCGTGGGACGTGCCCATTGAAGAACTCTTCAACATTCTTTTGGCACGTATCCGGTCGGCGCCACACCTGACACCGAAGGAGAAAGAAATCCAGAGGCTGATTGACCCCACCAGCTGCCGAACACAAGCCGGGGGCCTATCTGGATCGCGGGACGACCCTGAAGACGAGGACCGTCCCGAGGGGGAGAACCGACAGCGTGGAGTCGAATCCCCTCACCAGCAGCAGCCAACAACCAAAACAGTCCAAGAATCCAACCCGCTGGATACCTCAAGCTCAAAAGGCAAAACAAAACAAGTCTCCAGCACCACAATAATATTCCCTACCATGGAGATCTCAACCACAACCGAACAAAATACACAAGAGATCTCCAATACACTTTCCCTTTCGACACCCACTCCAGTCACTATAAGCCTTAGCTCACCAAGAACCTTCTACCGACAAAGTCCACCTCAAGCCACATCTATTGACCTCCAAATCTAGGAAGAAATCAGCCAACTCTACAATCCACATGATGTGGTAGAGACATATATATTTGAAGAAGGATGGCTGAAGCAACCGATGGACCTCCAGCTCGAAGCCAGATTTCGAGAAAACGCCAGACTATTCCTCGAAAAGGCGTCGATAAGCCTGGTGAAAGTCCATGAAGATGAGGAGCTGGAAGATCTGCAAAGTGACCTCCCCGATCTACCGGAACTACTCAAACATCAAGTCCAAAATGAGGATGCTCCACTTCTCATGTCAAAGATCGGGGCAACCGTCGATCTTCCGTGGCAAAACGTCAGAATCTTAGTTCCATACCAAGAAGAGATAAGGAAAAGAATCTGGCGTAAAGAGGATCAGCTCGTCAAATTGAACGAGCTGGAGCTACGTGGGATGACGCACCTGTCAGAGCGCAGAGCCAATCTCTACCTTCTTTCCCTAAGACGTCTTCATATGTTCTTAGGGAAAGGAAATGATCTGGCTGCTCTCAGGCGAGAGGAAAAGCAGAGGCCCCGAATACAAGCCGTAGAAAGAGTTGGAATAGATCGGCTCGGGACCTTCCTACTAAGCGTCTACCACGTAGTGAGGGAAGACGGTACAAGAGAGACCTTGACAGAGGCTGACTTCCCGTACATCAGAGCTGAAGACATCTCACAGATGATTGGAAGCTACCGATACGTGGGAACGCTGCAGGACCAGGACGTCAAATTAGGATACATGACGATCAAAAGGTTCATGCTCCGACAAATCACGTACGGAGCGACGCACGACCTGCAGCTAGCACTGGAGTCAAATGTCAGAAAGGTCAACCTCACCAAACCATCATTCGAGCTCCCTGAACAAGTTGAATATGGTGAAGGCCACGTGTTCGAAAGTGAAGATCCAGCTGTGGTCTACATCAACTACAAGGGAGAAAAGCGAATATTGAAGACATCGGAGATACCAAAATTCTCCGACGGAACGCTCCTCATCATACGAGAGAAGTTGAGGAGCATACTGGATAAGATGGAAGGTGAAGGACCGGACACAAAAGCCAAGATACTGAATATGCTGAACAACATACAAGAAAGGCTTTCGTTCCGGAGGGAAATAAGGACGTACGAGCACAAGCTTGGACTACGGAACTCCGTGTACGCCCAGCAACGACCCAAAGGCTCAAAGAAACAGACAAAGACGAAGAAAGGACACTAAGGGGGAGAATGTTAGGAATTAATTGTAGTGTCCTTAGTTAGTATTTGAGTTTTGGGTCAATATTAGTTAATTTATTGTATTTGGGGTCAAATTGTAAATATTTTATTGTTTGAGTCCCAAGCCTTAATATACCAACTCATGTGGTATATAAGGCATCCCATTAACCCTAATTAGGGTTGGTCAATGTATAATTCTTAAAAGTAAGTTCTTAATTTCGGCACACACACACAAACACACACTGAAGGTGTTTTAAGAACTTTATCATTTTTAAGCCTTTGATCCTCTCTTGAGTGCGTAATCGGACTAACAAAAATTTCTAACCATCGTGTCTACGAGCATAGTTCCTAGATTGATGTTAACGGAAAGTCTTCGTGACCCCGGTTTCTTACACGGAAGATCGCCTTTGTGGCTCTGTCAGGTTATGTCAAATCCGAGTCCCTACGATCTCCATCTTTTTGTCCCGACGCGAACATTTTGCCAAACCATCACCCCATTTTCACCCACTTCCATGATGATCTCCTCAATTCAGTTGTCATGAGGGGGGGTAGTAGTAAATAAAGAAAATGGGAGCCGTACCACAAAGAAAAGTGCAAGATTGATTGTAAACGCCAAATCTCAAGCGTCGTCAAAGAATCAAGCAGACCCCGACCTTCAAAAACTAAAGTTACCGCCACATGTACGCGTCTCCAAATTTAAAGACAACTCCCCAATCCCAACACAAGGTTGAACAAACGTAGGGGGAGTTGTGCCACTATAGAAGGGACAGGTTGAACACAAAAAGAAAAAATTTGTTAAGCAATTTCAAACTCCTTCCGGCCTCTCCGAGACAAGCTTCAAGAGAAGAAAGAAGGTCAAGAAACGGTTATCTTGAAGATCTCCTAAAGAAGAGATCACAAGACAAGACAAAGGAGTAGAAAATTAAAGAAGAACGCGCACAGGAATGCTTCCGGGGATACGTGTTCTTCGAGGATTAAGGACAATAATTTTACAAGACCAAGATAACCAACGCTGAGTTGCAAATTGAACACAAAGGGGGAGATTGTTAGGATTATTTTATTGTGTTCAATTAGTTATGTTATCTTAGTAATTTAATTAAGTGAACTAGGCTTTATTTTTTAGAGTGTAGTGATCTTTTATTTATGTAATGGCCTTACAAGGGCCCAAGTATTATATACCAAAATGTGGTGTAAATACTGAAACGCTAACACATACTTAGGTGTATCTTGTATGTGAAATTAATAAGTGAGATAATGTTGAAGAGAAAAGCATCGCCCCCAACCAAGCTCTCTCAAGATAATGCACGCACACACCCCATGATCTCGTATTCTTTCGATCGAAAATCGTGGTAAAATGCTTTAAATATTACTTAGTTGGATATATATGATTTTTTCACACTTTAATATATTTAACAATCTCCCCCTAAGTGTCCAAATACAAATAAAAGCCTATCGTGTAAGTTTCCCAATTCTTCTTTTTCTTTCTCGAGCACGAAGAAGGTGGAGGTTCCCGATGAGCGAAGAATAACTTCCTGAATCCAAGAGCAATCTCGTAATGTCTTACGTGGTTTCTGATGTGAAAATATTGGAGGGTGAGGACACTAGACTCGCGATCAATGAAGGTGCAGTCTTAGGCGACGAAACTGCTGATTTCAACATCGACTGCCTCTGAACGTGACATCGATGACATACGTGGCTCCTCGTGCAAAAATGAAACAACCATCTGTTGAGAGATGGTTGAGTGGCCACGTAAGGTTAATTGCGCGGTTGGACCAGATGCTGCAACTTCTACGCGGGAAACGACTATGTCGTCTCCTGTACCTATGGGCTCGGTGCGGGCTATTTGTCGGCTTAGAGGCGGATGATTCCGGTCGCTTTGTGTTTTTTTTCCGCCGTACCTGTTCGCCTCTTACGACATTCCCTTTTGATTTCTTCTTTTGTTTGCGAGTAGGGGATGCTGCGCGTCCTTTCAAATGCATTAAAATTTCATGGGTCGATTCTTGAATACCCATTATAGTAGAATATTCATGGGGGACGTTCTCAGATTTTACACGTGATGGACATGTTACTGGGATTGCAATGAAAGAAGGATATCGGGACTTAGAAAACGTTGAACCCTTAGTAACATTTTATACTATGGAAATTTGGACTTATAATTTCTAAGTTAAATACAAGTCCAAATTTCGAGTATGAGACTCATTCGGTGATTATTGATATTTCGGGTAATGTAATGCAAAATTCGGATGTTGATTTTTTTCGGGTAATACAAAGGTCGAATTTCGGTCAATTATGAAGTGAAAGTCTGGTAAATTGTAATTTTCAGACAATACTTAACACGTATTAAAGATCGTCGCCGATTTTAAAAGAAAATTCGAGTGAATTTTTTATCAACGAGTTAACACGTATTAAAGGTCGTCGTTGATTTAATTAAAACTTGGATGGATTTTTCGGGTAAAATACTAGCGTTTGCTACAGTCAAAATTTGCCGATTTGGAAGAATTCGGGTAGACTAATTTTGGATGGACAAAATTCGGGTTGACACAGAGTGTGTGAACATTTGATTTTCGGGGAGAAATTCAAATTTCATCCGAAAATTGCCCGAATGGTTCAACCCTAATTTGCGTAAATCTGGAAAAATCAGTAGAATACAAGTTAAAATTGACTAATTTGAAGCAGTCATTACCGATTATGGTTGAATAAGTGCCGAAATGGAAGCAATGTTTGGATTTGAAACAGAAATGGTCAATTCTTTTATGGAAAGTCGAGAGTTTTTTTATTTTCGGGTGAGTTTTGAATAGTAAAAAGTGAATTGAGAAATTCGGTTGAGTCAATAAATATAGAGGTTACTGTTGATTTTCGGGTGAATTGGATTTTCGGGTAAGGCAAATTTCGCCGAGATTTTTATTGTTAATATAAAATAATGCTGAAAACAAGCCGAAAATTGGCATGTACCCGAATTTTTTGAAATTTAGATATTTTTACCGAAAATAATAATTTCAAAAATTTTCAAAGGTATAGAATTGATAGAATTTCGCTATGAAAATAGTAAAGTATTTCGAACTCCCCCTAAATTTATCCATGTCTTTCAAAAACTCCATATAGATAGAGTAGTAAAAACTCCCCCTCGATTTGTGCACACAAAAAGACATAGAGAATAAGGAAAAATATGTAAGACATATATACACAATCTAAGGTTCATGGAGGCACCATGAATCATGTCCTGATATTCAACATGCCTAACTTAGATACGAGGAATTGAAATTGTTTTTCATCCAATGCCTTAGTGAATGGGTCGGCAAGTTGAAGCTCGGTGTAACGAAATGCATTTCGATGGTGCCTTTTTCCAAATGTTCCTTAAGAAAGTGAAACCTAATGTCTATGTGTTTTGTGCGTGAATGATGCACGGGATTATAAGTTATCGCTATTGCACCCTTAGAGTCGTTAAATATGGGAATATTGAGTAGAAGATCAAAATCTCGTAGCTGGGTTATCCATCCACAAAATATGCGAATAACAACGCGCAACGGCGACATATTCTGCCTCCGCTGTCGAGGTTGAGATGCAGTTTTGTTTCCAAGAAAACAAGATCAATAGTTTACCTCCTAGAAATTGAGCGGCTCTAGATGTGCTTTTCCTCTCCATCTTGCATCCCGCGTAGTCTGGATCCATAGGGTACCATATACGAAACCTGAAGTACTCATCTACGATCCACATGCAATCGTAGATGACTACATTCTAAACGAGAAGTGGCTGACACATTGGGAACCAGAGGAAGCTGCTCAAGCTAGACTCTCCAACGTCAGATACTTTCTTCAACAAGCTTCAGTGGATTTGGTAATGCTTAAGGATGAAGAACTTCAAGAACGCGATAACTACAACTCCGAACTCCCGGAACTGCCAGAGATGATTAGGCACCTAGTCGACACCCCTCCTCGCTTATCAAAGGGGACTGTCCGAATCGAGACGCCATGGGAGAACGTTCGGATTGAAGTGTCTTTCCTTGAAGATATAAAAGGAAGGAGATTGGGAGGGCTCCAAACCGGATCAAGAAGCTAAACGAGCTTAATAAACGGGACATCTCTCATTGGTAAGAAAGAAGGAAGATGGAGCATATCTTCATGCTGACCTACCTCGGTCCGGATCGTAGTGGCATCCCAACGGATCAAGTAAGAAAAAATTTCGGGGACAAGCCGCCGATCCTCCAACTCGTGGGTGAATCACACACGATTAGAAGATATCCAACCCCACCATATAGAGCGAGCGGATGAGAAGCACACTCAAGAGGAGATAGACGAAAGCTATCTACCGTTCCTTCCACCAGACGAAGTCTATCGTCTGTTTCAGATGTACAAGAAAAAATACCAAACACCTACTGGTTATATCAAGAAAGAAGGACTCAAGGGGTTGAAGAGATTCATGGTGCGATAGATTAAGTTCCACACCGCACACGACCTTCAAATCATAGTGGAAAATAATATGAAGAAGGTCAACATAGAATCGCCGCTCATGAAAAGCTTCCTGCTCAACGACTTCCGAGAGAATTATATTTTCAAGAAGTCAGGCCTCACCATCACATATCGGAATCCAATCATTGGAAAGACGAGAGCGATGATGAAGTCTGAAGTTCATAAATTCTGTGACGGGACGTTGAAGCTCGTAAGAAAGAATATCGAAAGAGGTTGGCGGAGATCGATGAAGAAACGATCTTCGAGGACCTTGTAGAAGAAGAGGCCCCGCTCCTAAATGAGCTTCTCAATGCCATCAACGAAAGATTGGAGCTAAGGAATGTTGTCCGATACTACGAGACAGCATTGGGATTGAGGAAGTCCTTCTACGCCTGACAAGGATAAACGGAGATGAATAGCAAACAAACACAAAGGGGGAGATTGAAGAAGATTAGAAATTGTGCTTTGTTTATTAGTTATCCTTGTAATTAGGGGCGCAACTTGTATTTTTGTTAGTGTAGGACTAATTAGTAAATATACCATGTATAGATGTATATATACAATGTACACTACAAAAATTAATATATAAGAATTTCAGAAAATTCACAAGGCAAAGAATTCACATTCTAGAGAGATAAATACAATAAAAAGCTTCCTCACTCTAAATACTTTCTCTCTCGTGATCTTCAACCGATATATTCGACCGCAGGTAACTTTCGATAATTCGTATTCGAATATCTACAATTCATGGCTAGATATATCGGTTGATTAATTAGGACCTAACACACCAAACCATATCAAGAAGCAGAACGAGCTAAATCTACGGGGGATTTCTCACTAGGAGGAGCGGAAGAAGATGGAACATCTTTATGCTTACCTATCTTGTTCCAAATCGAAGTGGCATCCCAAGAGATCAACTCAGAAGAAACATCAGGGACAAACCACCGATCTTCCAACTCGTCGGCGTATCACATACGATTGGACATTTTCCAACTGCGATCTAAATGATTGAGCGAGCGGATGACACTCACACTCGAAAAGAGATAGACGAGAGCTATCTCTCCTACCTTCCACCGGATGAGGTCTGTTACCTTTTCCAGATGTAATAGACGAAATATCAGACAGCTGCTGTGTACATCAAGAAGGAATGGCTCGAGGGATTGAAGAGATTCATGGTGCGACAGATCAAATTTTACACCGCACACGACCTTCAGATCGTTGTGGAGAATAACATGAAGAAGATCAACATAGAATCGCCGCTCATGAAAGGCTTCCCGCTAAATGACTTCCCTGAGAACTACATATTGAAGAAGCCAGGCCTAGCCATCACTTATCGGAATCTAGTTATTGGAAAGACGAGAGCGATGATGAAATCTAAGGTACATAAGTTCTACGACAGGACGTTGAAGCTCATAAGGAAATATATAGAAAGGAGATTGGAAGAGATCGATGAGGACACGATTTTTAAGGACATTGGAGAAGAAGAAGCTCCACTCCTGAATGAGCTTCTCAGCGCTATTAACAAACGGTACGAGTTGAGGAATGATGTCCGACACTACGAGACAACATTGGGATTGAGGAAGTCCTTCTACGCCCGACAAGGATAAACAGAGCTAAAGAGCAAACGACCACAAAGGGGGAGACTGAAGAATACTTATAGATTGTGCTCCTTTATTAGTTATCCTTGTAATTAGGGGCATAACTTGTATTTTTTATAATGTAGGACTTACTTGTAATTCTACAATGTATATATGTATAAATACCATGTACACTATTGAACTCAATACACAAGAATTGAAGAAATCACAAGGGCTTGTAATTCACATTCTAGAGAGAGAAACACACAAAAACACTTTCTCACACTAAGCTTCAACCGAAGGTAACAATCTTACATCTGCACTCGAATATCTACAATTCATGCCCAGATTTCTCGGTAGTTTATAAATTAGGACCTAACACCCTCCATGAAATCAGTCCTTGATGATTATGTGTTCGTAATCATCGATCAAACTTGGCCCCTTCACCTTTTCCATTTGATTAAATTTATTCTTCCAATTTTTCCTTAGCTCTCCGACCTTTTTCAACACCCTTGCCTTAATGGCAGAATCATCTGGTAGATGTCATGTACGGTGCAAGTATATAGTATATGTGTGATTCAAACACTGAATACTTAAAATAACTATAAAATTAATTAATACCTTGACGTCCTCCCACAACGTATTCTTCAATCCGCTATAGATATGCCGTCAATCCGTGATGAAGTCAGCCACATGTGCTCGTGTCACTTGACCTGTATAATTGCTGAATGACATCCTAGAAGTCTTATCCGGGCCAATACATTGGCCTACCTCGTCGAATTGTAGTGTACACCCCTTTGATGGCTGAAACTCTAAGCATCTCCTTAATGACTTCCCCTTGAACAGGCCTCTCGTACGGCTCGTTGATTTCGTACCCCTCGAAGTCGGCTGCTCTGAAGACATAGTAAGAATATATGTACATGAAACATACAATAATTAATGAGATAACGAACAAATTAAAAACTTATTATATTACGATTTAATGTCATAAAAAATAGATAAAATAACATTTACAAATTTGAACTTGTTCACCGCCTATTGTCAACAATATAGTCCTTCATTGTGATTTGAGATAATGTACCAACACAGGTTGTGTCGTCTTCTACAATAAGGGTACGAAGCACGCCGGTAAGAAATGGGAATGTATTATCGCTTTTCTCATATTCTTCTTCATCGTCCACCTCACCTATTCCTACAACATTTTTCTTCCCTTGAAGAACAATATGACATCCGCTATTATCTAGATCTTGAACGTAGAATACTTGTTTGGCTTGGATAGCGAGAATGATTGGTCGTCGACATAGCCTACTTTTTCAAAGTCAACCATCGTAAAGCCCAACTCAGGATCAACTGAACGTCTCGTCTGTTATCTACCCATTGACATCGAAGTAAAATAAATTTAGCATCGTTTTTGTATGTTAGTTCCCATATTTCTTCGATAAACCCGTAGTACGAACTTTCATTACTCTTAACTTGGGAGTCTTTTCCATGAGACACTTCTCTAGAGAATGCAACTAATCTAACCCCACTGTTCCACGACGCGCTTCTGTTGTCTCCCCTCTATGTATAGAAAGTGTACCCATTAATACCATACCCTTTGTATGTTGTGGCATTCCATTCAGGTCCCCAAGCAAGCCACTTAATCCATTCAGTTATGCTCTTTTATGAACCACAACTCGGTTTTCGTTGGATTTTTGCGTCTTAAAGTTACTAGAATAACCAGATGGGACTTTAATACATTTCGTCCCCTTTCTATCGGTGCAAGTTCCGGCCTCATGCCAAGTTCGACCATGTCTTTCCTAGATTTAAGCCCATCTTTTGTCTTACCGGACATATTTAAAAGAGTTCCCACTATGCTGTCACACACATTTTTCTCAACGTGCATCACATCGATACAGTGTCTCACATCTAGGTGCTCCAATATGGGAGTTCTCAAAATATAGACCGCTTTTTCCAGACATTGTCTTTTGCTGATTTGCACTTTTTACCGAACTAAGCATTGATATTGGTGACGATGTCACTCACTTCGGTGCCTTTTAACGAAAATGTAGCCCTAGAAGTCTCACTCTTCCCGTTGAATAGTGGTAGCATCTTTTGTTTGTTCGATATTCTTGAGAACGTGACAGGAACTTTCAATGACCCTTGTAGATGTGTTTTCTGCAATTGTTCAACCACTGACTCTCTGTATTATCCCCACAAATTGGACAAGCTTTATTGCCTTTCAAACTATATACAGAACCGTATGTCGGAAAATCATTGATGGTACAAAATATCATGGCGCATACCATATGTTTTTTAGATCATCAATCAATGGAGCTAAGTATACATCAATGTGTTACCGGGTTGTCTGGATCGGATATCAATAGCGACAACATGATGTATTTTCTTTTCATAGAAAGCCACGGATGGAGATTGTATATACAGACCAATACCGGCCAAGTACTGTGACGACTGCTCATGTCGCCGTGTGGGTTTATCCCATCAGTGCAAAGGCTAGTCTATGATTTCGTCCTTCGATTCCAAAATCAGGATAAAACGCATCAATGTTACTCCATTGAGGTGAATCTGCCGGATATCTCAAACCAAAATTTAGCAGGAGTACCGCCGATTCGTCTTTTTGCTTATAACGCCAACTATCACACTTATCGGCAGATTCATACTCGCCCCTATAAAGTATGCAATCGTTGGGACACGCATGTATTCTTTCTTATTCTAAATTCAATGGGCACATTAACTTCTTTGCCTCGTAACTCGACGTCAGAAGCTCATTTCCATCAGGAAGCATACTCGAGAATGTTTCTAAAAGTGTTGAGAAACACTTATCTAAAATCCCGAATTTAGCTTTAACATTCAACAACTTGAACACGACAGATAACTTTGTATATTTGGAGCAACCGTCGTACAACAGAATATTGTTGTCCCTAAGTAAACTATACAATATGGAAGGCCGTTCTTCAAAATCCCCTTGAAGATCACGCAACATGTCCTCATATGACCATTGTCGTCAAATGAATTGTCAACTTCATCATAGCGTTAGTTCCTTCCCCTGCATTACTAGTTCCTTCCCCTGCATTACTAGTTCCTTCCCCCACATTACTAGCTTCAGTAACGACCGCATTAGTATAAGCCAGATTTAAAACCGATGATGATCAAATGTTCCCGAACCATGTCACTATTCCACCGCCTAAGATTATTACAATTACGACATGGACAAACAATCTTAGATTGCCTCTTTTTTCTCCTATTCTACTCTGCAATTTCCATAAATTCCTCAACGCCGGTCAAATACTCAGCCATTGTTCGAACAGTACGCATCAAACTCTGATCTATTTTAATCACATAAACTATAGCAAATAAATTTAAACAAATAATCCAGAAGCAAACTTAGTTTACATAATCAGTTGGAAGGCTTTGAGGGTCCTTGTCGCTCCAATCTAACCCATTTTAAACATCCACTATCCATAGAAAATGAGTGTATGAACCTCGATATTGCTGAAAAATTCGTTAACATTTCCCCACAGTTCTCTAAGTAGACGAAAAATATGAATGAATAGATATTCAATTCATATGTCTACCGAGAGAACATTGTAGGAAAATGAAACCAAACTTTTCATCCATATCAACGCTAACACACATTTACAACCTAAAGCGATAGTAAACGTCTATAAATGGTCCCAAAATGGGGACCATTCAAATTTTGCTCCTAATGAGCAAATTTTGAACGTGTATCTAAGTTAATAAAGAAAACACAAATTAAAACAATTAAACACATAGCCACATATGCAAAAAAAACCTACGCCATTATTTAGAGGCTAGCCCATAGTCAGGTCGAGTGGGAATACCTCGGGACAGTAAAAAAAAAACACATACCACATAGGAAAAACGCAACCAAAGCATATGGGGTAACACAATTTACCTTAATCCTAAAAAATATAGTAAATCAGGCACAACGCAGCAGCCCACGTACGAAAACTCCAAATTTATCCGATTGATATCGTCCCACAAAGCAGTAAACCCTAATTTTCGAACAAGAAACATGCAAAATCAAAGATGAGACCTTAAATTAACTCCCAATTCGACATAAGTAGGAAAAATTCAACCAAATTCCCATGCCAATTCGTATTAATTTACCAAAAATTCGGAAAAAATAAAAAAAAAAGTATAAAATTCGGGAAAAATTCGCACCCGCAACTTGGTCGTTACTCGATTATTTGATGCAATTTCGCCGCGGAACACTCGCCGTTGAGTGGAGATGTTGGGAAAGGTACCCGGTTTGTACCCGAGACGCAATGCTCCGGAATACGGTGCGGAATAAAATTTATTTATTTATTTAATTTTTTTTTCCGGGTTCATTCGCAACTCGGATCGAAAACTCTAATCACGTTGACACGTAATAGGCTGGGTCATACCCGTGAGAGATTACCTTTGAAGCGAGTGGCAGCTCCTCGTCGATTGCGTCGTCGGCCGCGATGGTGTAGGGTATCGTCTAGATCGTCACGCCGACCTCGCAGTGTACCACGGTTTTGATTCTCCGAAGATGGCTAGAGAGAATTGATCCGTCGCTCGGGAGAGTGGTTTGCGTTTGTGTGTTCGTGTTTCGATTCTCGGGTCGAGAAATTTCGCGTCGATTCTCTTCCCGTGTCCATTTTTTTACGAGGGTCTCACCCTTATTTATAGTAGGGGAGGATGAAATTTTCAACCCTAAACAAGGCTAAAATCTCGAAATATTTGTTCCTAAATATGATAGATATTCTTGCCAAAATATCTCTCTACATGAGGCGGCAACTTCGTCTTTGAAGGTCGTGGTTCGCTTGATTTGACGACGCTTGTAGATTTAGCATTTCTGATCGATCTTGACCTTTCGTTGTGGTATTGCTCCATTTTGCTTTATTACTACTCCCCCTCACGAGGATCGAGTTGGGGAGATCGTTATGCGATGGGCCAAAATGGGGCTTTGTCTTTGACAAGAAGATCGCGTCGTCCTGACAAGGAGATGAAGTTGGTAGACACTGTAGAGTTAAGTTAATTTGTTTTAGTGTAATTGGGCTAGTTAGGACCCAAGTATTATATATCAATCTTGTGGTATAAATACTAAAACTTTAACACACACTAAGGTATGTCTTGTGTGTGAAGATTATCTGTTTGGAGAAGTAACGAGAGCCTCCGCATATGGAAAATGTAGCATTTTGAAAAATAGGTATTTTAAATTTAGCTCGTACACGTACGCATAAGTAGAATGTACCTCTTCAAAGTGCATTTGTAGAAGCTCACGCCTCTTTCCCCTCGAAAGTTGCGTAGTAAAATTTTACAAATATTACGAATCTCTTTTCCTCAATTCATGCTTTTAAAGTTTTTCTACCCCTCAAAAAGTAAAATTGATACTCCATTTTAATAAAAATTTAAAAGTCGCTTCTCTTTTAAAATAAAGGAGTAGCTCCCCTCAAATGAACCTCATTCAAAAATATTAAATTGAAAAAATACTTATCATTTCCGTACATAATATGAATTTTTAATTTTAAAATCTCGTAGAGTTTTGAAAATGCCTTTATCATGTATGTGGAGTCACTACGTCAAATACCATACATGAGGGACATCTGCAAAACTTCATCGGGACTTTGGTACCATTGTAATGTGGGTCCTCCATTATTAGTAGAAAACGAGTTAAGTATAGAATGTGCCAAATTAGTTTCTAGTTCTAAATCATTCATTAACGTACTTTTAGGTACCCAACTTTGTTTGGGATTACCTAACGTGGTTGTAGACTTGGGAACCCATTTTGGATTAATTTGACACGGAAAATAAATTTCAGCTCGTGTGAATGTGTGACTAAAACAAGAAGATTTGAAAATTTTCTCCTTAGCCAGTCTCATAAGATGTTTTCCGAAATGAACTTTGACTGAATATTTCATGTAGGAATACAAACATATAGAATTATAGGCATCATAAGTAGATGGGACTGTATTTCCTAAGAGAATCACACACATCATTCACACTAAAATGATAATAATTTTTCGTGGAATTTTGCTTACTAAAATGATGAACATTTATGGATGAGTAATTTCTACTATTCTTGAAAGAGTGAGAAAATTATTTCAAACTTGAGAAGAATGTTTGATGAGCTTTGAATATTTTCTTCACAAACTTTCCTTTTAATGGTAGTGGAAACGGAATCCCTTTCTCCTTCCTAAACGTAGCATCTTTGCTTAACATTTCCGCATAGGTCACTGTGGACTTAGAAGTCGTCACGGGTGACTTAGATTGAGTAATCTTTTTATTTTTACAACAAGAAGGTGTCCTAATTGCACTAGGCAAATGGCGGACACTAGAACTAGAGGTCGAGAACATAGTAGGAGTGGATAGTAGAAGTAGAAGTAGTTGGAGGAACTATTTTCTTCTTTCCGACCTTATTTTCCTTCCGGAGAAAGTATGAGAAGAAGTCGAAGTCGTGGTTGAAGTTGAAATTTTCTTAAGTAAAGAAATTTCCACTAAAGGTTTTTGCTTTTCAATTTGTAAATCTTTTCTTTCATTTTCCGAAGAAGAAGATAGATCGGCAATTTTTTAACAATCTTTGAAATGTAGGAAAATTTGGGTTTAAGATTTTCAAATTCAGAATTTTCTTCCTTATTAGCTACGGGTCATTAGGGGATATAAGAATTGACTCTTACTCCGAGGATAAGGGTATTATCCTCGTTTTATAACTTTCGTTTAATTTCTTATAGTCGTACGAAATTTCAGCAAAGGCAGTATTTTTCCATTTTTTGTCCTCGAGAGCATCGATTTCCGATGTTGCGGTGAAGGCCATGAGCTTAGTTAATGCGATTCCCATATATCGTATATCATACAATTGAATGGATGTCACTTTACTTAAGTGAGACGGGATTTCATATCTCAAGCCTTCCATATGATTATAAAATTTGGTGTCCTTAGGCTGATTAAGGAAAATTGTTTGGTCTCTTTGCCCTTTTAGCAGAAATATCCTCGAGACTTTTATTCTTTGGGTAGAGCTTTCTTTGTTCCTCGACTAAAGCGTTATATCGGCATAAGCCTTCATTACACTCTACTTCTATGGTATTTAAGCTTCTGGTGAGCTCTTTTATTTTTTTTTCTACGGTCTCTACCTTAGTTTCTAATCATGTCACGTTGTCATCAGCCGTTTTCAAGTATAATTTTTCATAAGCCTATTCTAATAAGACAGCGAGATTATTTTCTAACATCGATTCTAGATCTTTTATAGTCCCATCTTTGTTCACTGAGTTAACTTCCATTTTTGTTCTTTTGGTTGGGTTGGATATTTAATCATTGACGCGTTATGTGGATTTGATAATTTTGATGTAAAAAGTTTCGAAAATATTGGCCTTTATAAAATTCAGTACCGAAAAATTTTGGTATTGATGAAAAATATTGTGAACTATTGAAAATTTTGAATATCGAAACTGTTTAGTTTAAACCAAAAAGTTTTTAATTTATTTTCAAAATTATCGTGAATCCAACCAAAACTTATTTACCAAGAAATTTTTGGTATTAAAGTTTTGTCGACAAAGCTTATTTACCGAGAAAATTTCTAAAATGACACTGCTTATGGATAAAATAATTGTGTCGAAAACATATCTCGGTAAAAGTGTACCGAAATAGTTTTTCGGTAAAGAAGTAATGAGAATTTTTGTTGGGAAACGTACCCGGTTTGTACCCGAGACGCAACGCCCCGGGATACGATGCGGAATAAAAAATTTTCCGGGTACCTTCGCAGCACGGATCGAAAACTCTAATCACGTTGACACGTAATAGGGCGGGTCATACCCGTGAGAGATTACCTTTGAAGCGAGTGGCAGCTCCTCGTCGATTGCGTCGTCGGCCGCGGTCGTGTTGGGTATCGTCTAGATCGTCACGCCGACCTCGCAGTGTACCACGGTTTCGATTCTCCGAAGATGGCTAGAGAGAATTGATCCGTCGCTCGGGAGAGTGGTTTGCGTTTGTGTGTTCGTGTTTCGATTCTCGGGTCGAGAAATTTCGTGTCGATTATCTTCCCGTGTCTTTTTTTTTTACGAGGTCTCACCCTTATTTATAGTAGGGGAGGACGAAATTTTCAGCCCTAAACAAGGCTAAAATCTCAAAATATTTGTTCCTAAATATGAGAGATATTCTTGCCAAAATATCTCTCCTAATTGAATTCAAAATTCTATTAAAGGAACATACTATAAATAGAAAACTAACTAAGATATTAAAATATCTTTTAAATATGGTAAATAAATTTCGAAATTTATATAAAATATAAATTCGAATTTTAGTTTTAATAAATAATATTCCAATATTTTTATTACCATATTTGTAAATTACGAAAATACCCTTTAAGGCATTTTTCGAATTTCTCGGCTTAGGGTTGAATTCCAATTCTTCCCTCAAGTCTTTCTAAGCACTTAGCCAAGCATAAGTCTTAAAGTTAGTTTCATATGAAGTCCGACTTCGGTCCACTTAATGACCCCGAGGCCCAATAAGGCGTGACATAACGACCCGAGGCCCGTTAAGGCCCAAAACACAATCTCTCATTCTCGGTACACATTTATGATCCTTTTTAAGCCCGACTCTCTAGGTTCGACTCAATCGGCAAGGGAGGAATCCAAGAGTCCGGTAGGTGCCTAGCCAATCCCGCAGTACCGGACAGATCCCGACTTGAGCACGAATTTCGAACTAGTCTCATTCCAAAACCTAACTATACATATAGTACTACGTACAAACCCTTTAGCTGTGTCCCGATCGAGTGAGAGCCATGGTATTTGTCAAACTCACTAAACTCGATACTATGATAAAATGACACGAGGCAAATTACCAAACTACCCTCCATGTCTAACATGAGTTAGTTTAATACCTTGGCCAAGGATTTTGTAATTTCCCGTCGTCATTCTCATAGGACACTTGTCTCGATTACTTGCGAGACTGTGAATCCGTACTCGGCGGTCTAAGCCCGGCAATCACAAATATCCATCAAGTCCGCATTTGTCCCGCTGACCCATGCAATAGCAAATCGGATCTAGCGAAACCAGTGATAGTCAAGACTTCAAAGTCAACTCCGTCAAAGCCCCTTTCGGTCTAAGGTTCAAGCAGACTACTATAGTTTTGTCGTCGATCATTGACACTCCTTGAGTAATAAGCCATGTTTGATCGTACGACCTGCGAGTCAGTGTCCATGAAACGATTCAATCCCTTATTTCGACTCGTATCACAAGTCATGACTTCCGCTTCCAAGCGGTATATCGGCACACGGTAAGTCATTGACAAATAACCCATGATTGGTTTTCCAGCACCCAACTGAAACCTAAGGCTTATGGACATTTTATGTTCGAGGTTAAGAGTCCACTGGTGCCTTTCTCTCTCGTACCCATCGAGAACAGTGACTCAACTCGACACATTTGGATTTATTCATTTATTGCTTTACCCGATGCTAAGTAAAGAACTCATATAACCAATAAACGAATAATGCCTTTATTAATACGTAAAACAATGTTTGATTACATTGACAATCGAATGATAAATAAGCTAATGCCCTATACATATCCAATCCTCGTATATCATTCGAGGGCATATCCCTAACAATCTCCCACTTGCACTCAATGCCATGCGCTGTTGTATCTAATACCCATCTTCTCGAGATGTTTGTTCCGCACTGCCTGAGATAAAGGCTTGGTGAATGGGTCGGCCACGTTGTCCGCAGTCGCAATCTTCTGGACGGCTATGTAGCCACTCTCAACGAATCCACGTAACACGTGGTATTTTCTTTCTATGTGTTTGGATTTACTGTGAGATCTTGGTTCATTCGCTTGCGCGATTGCACCACTATTGTCGCACCATAGTGGTAGTGGTTTTTCGGCAATCGGAACCACTTGCAGTTCTTCCAAGAACTTTCTCATCCAAACTCATTCTTTAGCGGCCTCTGAGGCGGCTATGTACTCAGCCTCGCAGGTGGAATCAGCAGTTGTGCTCTGCTTGGAACTTTTCCAAGATACTGCTCCACCGTTGAGTGTAAAGACGAAACCTGAAGTGGATTTTCGGTCGTCCACGTCTGACTGGAAATCCGAATCCGTATATCTTTCCACTTCTAATTCTCCATTTCGATAGACCAGCATCATATCCTTTGTTCTTCTAAGATACTTGAGGATATTCTTGACTGCTGTCCAGTGTTCTTTACCCGGGTTGGCTTGAAATCGACTGACTACGCTCACAGCGTAAGCTATGTCCGGTCGCGTGCAAAGCATCGCGTACATCAAGCTACCCACTGCGGATGAATAGGGGATTCCATTCATCTCTTTTCTATCTGCCTCACTTTGAGGACACATAGCTTTGGAGAGATGTATCCCATGCCCAATAGGTAAGAACCCTTTCTTAGAATTGTCCATGTTATATCGTTTCAGGACCTTTTCTAAGTACAGGGCTTGGGAGAGCCCTAACATCTTATTCGTTCTATCCCTATAGACACGAATTCCTAGGATGTAGGTCGTTTCTCCCAAGTCTTTCATGGAGAATTCGGTCGAAAGCCATGCTTTCACCATCGAGAGCATCCCAATATCGTTTCCTATCAAAAGGATGTCATCGACGTACAATACGAGGAACGATATTTTGTTCCCACTGCTTTTTCTGTAGACGCATGGTTCATCTTCGTTCTTTATGAATCTGTAGCTCTTAACTACTTCATCAAACCGAAGATTCCAGCTCCTAGAGGCTTGTTTAAGTCCGTAATTTGACTTATTCAATTTGTATACTTTATGAGCATCCTTTTGTGATGTAAAACCCTTTGGCTGTTCCATATATATTTCCTCCTTGAGGTATCCATTTAAGAACGCGGTTTTCACATCCATCTACCAGATCTCATAATCGTTATACGCTGCTATCGCAAGTAATATCCGAATGGACTTCATCATCGCAACGGGCGAAAAGGTTTCCTCATAGTCAATTCCTTCTTTTTGACTATAACCTTTCGCTACAAGCCTAGCTTTGTATGTATCCACCAATCCGTCTGAGCCAATCTTTTTCTTGAAGATCCACTTACACCCAATGGGTCTAAAACCATCGCGGAGATCAACAAGTGTCCAGACCTGATTTTCGTGCATTGAATCCATTTCGACTTGCATAGCTTCAAGCCATCTTACGGAGTCTATATCCGTCATTGCATGGTCATAGGTAGCGGGGTCGTCCCCGACGTTACCCCCCGTCGCAGCATCCCCGTGCTCGACGTGTACTATTCCATATCTCTCAGGCTGGCGAGATACTCTACCAGACCTGCACAACTCTGATTGCGTCTTGGACTGCTCTACGGTGTCTTCTAACACTGGAGTTTGTGAAATCGTTTCTGTCGTTTCTCCAAGAGTTACTTCACGACCCACTCCACCTTCTCGAACGAACTCTTCTTCGAGAAAGTGAGCCTGAAGGGCTACAACGATTTTCTGATCGTCGTGGAAGTAAAATTGGTATCCCATGGAATCCTCAGGACACCCGACAAAACATCATTTCACAGCTCTCGATTCCAATTTTTCTGTCTTGAGCTTTTTCACAAAAGCGGGGCAACCTCATATTCTTCTGTGGTTCAAGCTCGGCTTTCTACCAGTCCATATTTCATAAGGGATCTGGTCGACAGAACTAAAAGGGATTCGTTTTAAAACGTGCGTTGCGGTTAATAACGCATGACCCCACAACGACAGTGGCAGGTCTGTGTAACTTAGCATTGATCGAACCTTGTCCAACAGCGTTCGATTTCTGCATTCGGACACACCATTTAATTGTGGTGTTCCCGGCGGTGTCATCTGTGAAATGATCGCGTTCTCTTTCAAGAACTCGTCAAACTCGAGACTCATGTACTCGCCACCTCGATCAGATCGAATGGCCTTTATATGATTCCCAGTTTGTTTTTCTAGTAAAGCCTTATATTCCTTGAACTTGTCAAGGGCTTCAGACTTGTATCTCATAAGATATACCTTCCCAAATCTTTAATGATCGTCGGTGTAGGTAATAAAGTAGTGGAAATTACCTCGAGCCGCTTCCCTGAATGGCCCACAAACTTCTGTATGAATCAAAGTGAGAAGTTCTGTGGCTTTTGGAAAGTCCCGGTAAAGGGAGACTTAGTCATCTTTCCAAGGATACACGATTCGCAAGTCGGATAAGGGTCCGAACCCAACGGCTTAATCATGCCATTTTTCTCCAACTCACGAATCTTTTGATCTCCTGCATGACCAAGTCGAAGATGCCACAATTATCTCATATTGGTCTCTAATTTTCGTTTGTTGGTAATTGTGTTCACAGATTCAGTTTTATCTTTGATGTACGGCGCCAACTTACTCGGAACAAACCGTACAAACTCCCTAACACCAGACATCTCAAGCATGATAGAAGACAGGAACCCAATTCCTTTTCTCACTTAGTATTTATCAAACGGGAGAAAAAACCTTTTTTCACATAAGAGCACATAAAGCATGCAAATCATTTCACAAATCGACACGCACGTAAGTAGTAAATAAACCCTAGGAAAATAAACTACAAGGCAACACGAACGGGTTATTTATATTCTAGCCCTATTACGTGAATTATGTGTATGTGGCTTCAAAAACTCATCGGTTCTCCGTATGAGCTTTGAAGTCGACAATCGCCCTTCATCATTCGAACGGCCTCCAAGTCGTCGATCGTCCACCAAGTCATCTTCTCCCGGGGAGTCGTCAACCGTCGAACAGCTTCGTGTATTCTAAACTAAGCCTAATCTAATAAAGACTTTGAAGTACAACACGGGGGGATCATCAGTCCCAAACAACCCGTAAAAGACAAATACAACCCGGGGGGACGCCCTTAACAAATAACCCGGAAAACCAAATAGAAATCCTAAACCCGTAAGTGTGCCTTAAATCATAATCATAACGAGCACGTTGACAATTTCATGAATTCTAACCGAAACCGACAATTTGGGCCTTAAATGGGCCAGGCCCGATAAAAAGGCCCGTTAGGGTTTTTGGGCGAAAAACCCTAGGCGGCCGTCGTGTCCCGGAGGCTGCAGTTTCGTGCGGGTACGCGGCTGTCCGTGCGCCACTGGCGCTGCCGTCAGAGGTGGCACCCCCATCGGACAGCGGCGCGGTGGTTCGGGTCTTCGTTGCCCGAACCCGCGGCAGCGGATACGCCGTCGCACGGCGCGGTTGCGCGTGCGGCTGTGCGGCTGTCTGCGTGTCGCAGCGTCTCGACGGTGGTGCCTTCGACCCCGTCGAGCGGTATTGTGGCCGTGGGTTGGCAACCGACGCATCGAGCAGCCCCACGCGCCTAGTGCGTTCGCTATTCGATCGTCTCCCACGAGCCTCGTTTCAATTTAATCATGTTATGATTCCAATCACTAGCCCTGGATCGAGTAACTACATTTCCATCTCTATTTCCTGTTTTGGACTTATGAGAACATTTACGCTTTTCAACTCTGTTTATTGTCATGATGATGCTTTTATTTTAAATTCTGGTCATAAAGAGGCAATCACTGACACAACAAAGAGAAAAATACGTTCTTCTCGCAAGTTACGGCCTAAACCCGACAAAAGGAAAGAACGCATGGTTAAGAAGACAAAGCACCCTAAAACTGAAGCTAAAGCTAAAGTTCTATGAGTTACGAAAATATGGGTAACCAAACACGAGCTTGCATCTAGTACTAAAAAATGCTATCCGTTAGGAATTAAAAACATTTGGGTACCTAAGTCCACTAGGAAGAGTACAGAGAGATCGACCACGACTTAGGACATGTACTTACAAAAAGTGCATGCATAGCTCTTAAGGCTAATAAGGGAGGACCCGTCCTTAAATGGATACCTAAAAACCTTTAATCTGTTTTGCAGATCCATTATGTGTGGTACATAGACTCACGTTGTTCCACACACATGACTGGAAGGAATAAGTTGTTGAGCAACTACACCGAAAAGTTCGGTGGGAATGTGCGCTTCGGGAACAACCAATCAACTCTAATCTTAGGACATAGAGACCTTATTCATGACAATCTGACGAGCAGGGATGTCTCATACGTGGATGGTCTAAGCCAGAACCTCTTCAGCATTGTCCAATTTTGCGATAAAAGGCTAAAGGTCAACTTTCATGCTGAAGGGTGCAACATAAGAAACGAGAGTGGAAAAGAGCTCCTCACATGAACAAGGAAGTCCAACCTCTACACCATCAATCTAAAGACCGTTCACCCCTCGTCAGCTATATGCTTGATGACAAAGGTCTCGCTTCAACAAAGTGACCTTTGATATCAAAGAATGTCCCACCTCAACTTCAAGACGATGAACAAACTACAATTCAATAAGCTAGTCACACGACTGCCAGCCTTGTAGTATCACAAGGAGCATCTATGCCCCGCCTGTGAAATGGGGAAGATGAAGAAAGCATCCCACAGAAAAGCACGCAGCCTCCACCTCTCGGCCACTAGAGCTACTACAAATGGATGTATGTGAGCCGATGAGAGTGCATAGTATCAATGGACGAAAATACGTCCTAGTGATAGTGGACGACTTTTCTCGCTACACATGGACTAGATTTCTAAGGTGGAAGGACGAGACACCGGATCTAATCATCGCTTTTGTGAAGAAAACTCATAATCTGCTCGGATGTAATGTCCAAATGATCCGCACAGACAATGACACTGAATTCAAGAACAAACTGCTCAGTGACTTATATTCATCACTTGGAATCTCTCAGCAATTCTCAGTCGCTAAGACTCCTCTACAAAACGGAGTAGTGAAAGAAGGAGCCGTACTCTAGTAGAAGCAGCACGAACAATGCTGATCCACTCGAGCCTTCCACACTTCCTCGAGGCCGAAGCAGTCAACAGAACCTGCTATACTCAGAACAGGACGAGCATTCACAAAAATATTTGGGAAAACTCCATACGAGATCATCAATCAAAGAATACCCAACATTGGATTCCTTCGAGTCTTCGACTGCGAGTGCTTTGTTGCAAATGATAGAGAAGACCGACAAAAATTCGATCCAAAGGCATTAAAAGGGGTGTCATTGGATATTCATCCACGTCAAAGGCCTACAGAATCTACCTAACACAAAAAAGACTATCATGGAAGCACATATGTGACGTTCGACAAAGTGCCATCAATGATTTTTGTACAAATCAGTCTAGTACCCGGACTTATAAGAGTGTTGACAGAAGATCAACACAGTCCTACAGTCGAGGAAGGGCCATCAACTTCTCAAATAAAAGAAGGTGAAGAGCTAGATCTATTATTCGAACATCTCTACACTCGTTCTCGTCAACAATCAAGTCGTTCTCCAAACAACAAAAGTAGTGGAGCATCGGTCCCACCAGTAGGACAATAAAGTGGAGCTCATGGAGCCACTACCACTCCCCTAATTGAAACTACAGAAGAAAAAGAACATCTCCCAACAGATAACTCTGAAGAAGAAGCGAAGCCTCAATTGAGATCTCTAGTACTAATGAGATAGTGCTAAGCGAGGAACCACATTTCGAAGATACTCCTCAACCACTTCCACATGAAACGAAGTGGACGCAAGCTCACCCAACGTCTCAAAGTATTGGAGCTCCAAATCTTAGAGTAAGCACAAGGTCCTCAACTAACAACGAGAATCTCTATGCATGCTTTCGGAGTCAAATAAACCCAACAAGATAGCAGAAGCTTTAGCTGATCCTGAATGGATAAACGCCATGCAGGAAGAAATCCATTAGTTCGAGCGTTGAAGGTGTGAAGACTAGTTCCAAGACCACCAGACAAAATCATAATAGGTACAAAGTGGGTCCTCAAGAACAAAAAGGATGAAGAAGGGATAGTGATCAGAAACGAAGCTCGATTAGTGGCAAAAGGCTACAACCAACAAGAAGGAATCGACTACGATGAAACCTTCGCACCCGTAGCTCGAATCGAAGCCATTTGTCTCTTTCTTGTCTATGCTGCACACAAGAACTTCATTGTCTTTCAAATGGATGTCAAGAAAGCATTTCTCAACGGTGTCCTGAAGGAAGAAGTCTACGTGGCGCAGCCCGAAGGATTCGTGAGCAAGACTCACCCTGACTACAAGTACTTCCTAGAGAAGGCAATATACAGACACAAACCAGCACCACGCACATTGTATGAGGTGCTATTATAATTCTTGGTCAAGTCATCACAAAAGGAAATATCAACACAACCCTCTTCATCAAATGACTTAGATCAGGAGTATTATTAGTTCTGATCTATGTCGATGACATAATTATTGGGTCGACAAATCCTACGTTGTGCAAAGAATTCGGCAACCTCAGGAAGACAAAGTTCGAGATGAGCATGACGGGAGAACTTAATTTCTTTCTTGGATTGCAAGTCAGGCAACTACCTGAAGGAATCTTCATCAATCAGTTGAAGTACATCCACGACATACTTAAGAAGTACAACATGGATAATCAACAACGAAGAGTACCCCGATGTCCACGACGTGCAAGCTAGACTCAGATCCAGCAGGAAACCAGTCAACCCATCCATGTATCGAGGGATCATCGGTTCACTCCTCTACCTAACGGCAAGCAGACTAGACATCATGTTCTCGACGTGCCTATGTGCGCGATCCCAAGCAAATCCAAAGGAGTCACACATGCTAGCTGTGAAGAGAATCATGAAGTATCTAAAAGGAACGCCAACCCTCGGATTATGGTATCCCAAAAACTCTAACTTTCAATTAATATGTTACAATGACGCAGATTTTGCAAGATGTAGAATGGGCATGAAAAGTACATCCGGGAGCATACAATTCTTAGGTGACAAACTAGTAAGTTGGTCATCAAAGAAACAAAATTGTGTGTCCACCTCCATAGTCGAGGCAGAATACGTAGTTGTAGCCAGTCGTTGCTCTCAAATCCTGTGGTTGCGAACACAACTACATGATTACATATTTGATTTAAATAATGTCCCATCTATAGTGACTCGAATAGTGTTATAGCTAGTATCTGTAATCATGTCCACCATTCACGCACAAAGCACATAGACCTTATGTATCACTTTATAAAAGACCATGTGGAAAAAGGCACAATCGATATGTACTTTGTAAGGATCGAGCTTGAGCTAGCCGACTTATTTACCAAGGCTTTGGATGAAAAATACTTCTACTTTCTTGTTTCTAAGTTACGCATGCTGAACCTCGAACCATAAGCAATTGTGTCTCACGAGTCTTTTATAAAGTGTAAATATCTATAATATGTGCTTATATTAAAGGAGAGCCTACTTCATATAATCTAGGGGGAGAAACTCTATGTTTGGAATAATTTGTGCCATGATTATTTTAAATAGGGGGAGTATATTTCTTGAGTGAGAATATTTTTTAATTGAAAAGGGTGGAGTATCTTTTGAATTTTTAAGGGGGAGTAGAAATTCTACATCGATATTTTTATTATTTAAATTTTTATTGTCCAGGCTTAAAAATACTTAAGAATTTTATTTTTGCAAGGCTTCACTAATAGGGATTTCGTATGTCGGGCTTTACGAGACTTAAATTCGAAACAACATTCGAAAATTATGTTCATCCGAAAATTAACCGCTTCGAAAATTGACTTGTGAAAAATACTCCAAAACCACCGAAAATAAACCCACTTCCTTAATTCTCATATTTTGGTAAACGGTATAAATCCCTTCTCTATTCATTTTTTTTATTATTACGCATCATTTAAACGAAAGATCGAATCAAATTTCACGAATTTTCATCGCAAATCGACTGTTCTGCTAAACCTCAGTTTCGCATGAATCGCCTTCGAGAAATCCGTTGATTTTGTGTTATTTTTGGTGTGTAATCGAGCTTTATTGATATATGTGGTCTTAAAATCGATTTATGTGCTTCAGATTAGTCGAAAAATTCAATAAAATTCGTCTAGTTTTTATTTTCGCATCAGGTTAAGGTTTCAGACTAGGTTCGAAATCACTGCGAAAATCCTGATTTTCGAATACTCCTTTTGAAAATCGATTTTCACAACATTCATTCGAAAATACTGGTTCCAAAATTAATTTTCGACTGACCCCTTCGAAAATTAATTTTCGAATGACCCCTTCGAAAATCAATTTTAGAATGACCCCCTCGAAAATCAATTTTCGAATGACTCCTTCGAAAATCAATTTTCTAAGGACCCCTTCGAAAATCAATTTTCGAATGACCCCTTCGAAATTCCATGTTCGGATGACCCATTCGAAATACCTAATTTTGGAATACCCCTTCGAAGATCGATTTTCGCAACCGTCCTTCGAAAATACTGGTTCGAATTAATTTTTGAATAACCCATTCGAAAATCCATTTTCTATATCCCATTCAAAAATCCTGATTTTCGAATAACCGTTCGAAAATCGATTTTTGCAAACTGACCTTCGAAAATACCCATTCGCAAATCTATTTTCGAATAATCGAATTTCGAAACTTCTGTTTTCGTAACTAATTTTTAAAATCCGGTTTTTACATCTTTGAAAATTCGATTTTTGCAACTATCAATCGCATATCAGTTCTTTCCTTGCGAAAATCACCACTTAGCAAAAATTTCACGTATATCAAAATTGATTTCCGCACAACTGAATTTCGAAAACCACACACCTTTCGAAATTCTAACTTTTCGTCAAAATGATTTTCGCATCCAACACTTAGAAAATATTCGCATCTTTAACACTTTGACAACTGACTTTCGTAAACCGACTTTCGAAAATCATACTTAGACAATTTTCTCTCGCAAATCAATATATCGAAAATCGACATTCGAATGACACCTAGAATATAACTTGCACATCATTCCATTCGAAAGCCCGATTTTTGCAACCAAATTGAACTTAGGACATTTGCGAACAAAACAGGGTCTCGATACTCATTTTTGAACAAAACACTTAGAAATATTTTTCGACAATCTTTTCACGGCCCATTTCGAAAATCGTTTTCCGTTCATCACTTAGAAAATTTTCGAACACTACATATTCGAAAATCACATTTTTGCATCAGGGCTCACGAAATACATTTGTTGGCCTTATTGACAATCACATTTTCGAACATATAACACGCGATAATCACATTTGACACAACACTTAAAAATGTTCGACACCAAATTTCCAATTAATCACTAAACATCTTTTTCGAACTCGACATTATCAAAACTCGATACATCAGACTTGAAATTTTTTTTATAGAACACCACAAAATGGTTCGAAAATTAACATCTCTTACTCGACTACACATTCCTATGTTGTTCAATCTAAACAGATATCAAATGGCTTCCTCCTCATTAGAAGGAGAAATTTACCAGCAAAACAAATGGGTATACGTGAAGGAGAACAACTTCGGTCTAAACCTGAATATATTCAAGTGTCAGGACGATGTTGCCATCGCCATACTCAGAGGGCATCCATTGTGGCCGACATTCACCCTCAAAATGCAAATACCCGAGGTGTACCTCCAACAATTTTGGGGAACCTTGAAGAGGACGAATGTCAACACAACGACAAAGTTCAATGCCACAATCCATATAACCGAGGTGGTGCTCACAAAGACCATCCTTCGCAGAGTTCTTCAACTTTCAATGCAACAAACAGAGGATCAAGCCTCTAATAAAGACCTTCTCGAAGATCTGTGGAGAGTAGGTCATGTCCCCGATCTCACTTGCCTGTCACAATACCACCTTGGCGGCATCCTGCACCCGTGGCGGACACTATTCGGGATCGTCAACCGCTGCTTGTCACCTAAACACAGCAGATTTGACCGGTGCAACGTCAACATCCTCTGGATCACCACGCCATCATCTACAACCGGGATGTAGACTACGCTCAACTGATCTGGAACGACCTGGTGGACCAACTCACACACCGCCAAAGCACAAAGAAGACACATGTCGTTCCATACATCAGATGGATGTATCTGCTAATCGCATACTACATGGAGGACATCCTGAAACCCCCGCCTCAGAGACGCAATGAAGTTTCCGGCACCGGTGCTTAAATATTTTCACAAGGCGGACCTCGCAGTAATCCAATACCGCCTGGAGCACAACCAATCTGCTCAAACGGCTACGACAGACCCACTCGAGCCCAACCAAGGAGCATCACCGAGAGATAGTGAGGGTCAAGTGAGCGAACCAGTCGGGGAGTCCTCAGAAGACAACCAATCTGAGGACGTCAAAACCATCACGTATGATGTGACGGACGCTCGATGCGAACAACGTAAAAAACAGACGAATCACGAAACTGCTCCGTCGATCGTGCCCTCCCCGGCCGCCTCCCCACACACTATAAGCGGGGTTCACCCTTAGGATCAGGAGTCAATTTTTTCGACTCTCAAGTAGAAGTTACCGCATCTAGCCCAGCGGTGCACGAGTCTACACTCCTTAGCCATTCATCCGTCTTCCAACAGATGGATGTCTCAATACCTACAAGGGGAACCACGTCCACTATCCCGCCTCCTTCTGAGGCGGATGATATAGAAATATGTGGCTCATAACCTCGGGCCACCGCCCCTTCCTTGATCACGCTAGGTCCGCAGTCCACTGTACCTAGATTCTTCCCACCTATTAGGTCACATTCAGTGAGCACCCGATGTTTTTTACTCCCACCGCTACAACATCAAAGCCAAAATTAGTAACGGGCCATCAACTCGACCCACCACCGAGTGTGATGTCAACGGTAAGCCTAAGTGGCTCTAGTTCGGTGATTTTTCCCGCAGGTCTCAGTGCACCTGCTACAATGGTCGTATCAACACTACCCTTCGTGGTGTCACTAGGATTGGCCGGATGTCATGCCATAGTAAGTAAGTGCCACTCCTCTGTTACCTACTACGAAGTGGTGACAACAGAACGTCTTCGTGACGATTTAGGTAGGTTTTCCGCATCGTTCGTCACAAAGGAGGCCCTGTCCCAGAGAGTCAATTAACGCACTTGTCCCACTCTCCAAGAAAACATCCTTCGATAACTGCGTACGATGATAGAGTCAACCGTAGGGACAAAGGCAAGGCTCATGTGACGGACAAAGCCACTCACATAACCCCATCACCTTCCCCTCCACCACAAGCCTCACAACCACTTGACCCATACACAAGCCGCTCTACCAACTTCACGATGTCCTCATATCGCGCCTCATTTCCATCGAACAGAGAACTCCAGCCAAAGAGAAGCTCTATCAACGCTTTATCGATGACCCCGACGAGCCTCCACAAACGACCTGTCGCGAACAAAGCTCCCGCTCCAAACGACGACATGACGATCCTGACGATCAGGATCGTCTTGTGGGGGAAAAGCGACAGGAGACTACCAGGGGAGGTCGCGGACGAGGAAGTGGAAAGAAGCAACAAGAGGAGCTGGAACGTCATCTAACCCACCACCACCACCATCATCATCCCAACCACCCCAAGCCCAAGCCACCACCATATTTGCCCAAACAGTCCAAAACCTCTCGACAGCCCTTCTGGATCCATACACATATGTAAACGAATATATATTGGAGAATGAGTGGCAAGAGAGGATAGAGACAGAGGAAGAGGCCCGCCTATGCCTAAAGCACATCCGACATTACCTCAAACTGGCGGCGGCTGACTTCTAACTCCTCGAGCCTGAAGAAGATGAAGAGGGAGCATACATTGAGGCAGACATCCCGGAGCTGCCTGATCTCCTTAGCCACCAAGCGCCCGAAAAAGAGGCGGCGAGCATCAAGAAAAAGGAGACTCCTTGGGAAAATAAGAAGATCAAGGCTCCATAGCTTTAAGATCAATATCCAAGGATCTGGCAAAAGGAGAACGAAATAAAGGGAGTCGACGAGCTCCGTCTTCGAGGCATGTCTCACCTCAAAGGGAGAACTGAAGGACTTCAACACCTGATCATGCTCATAGACATAGAGCGCTTAACCGGAAGATATGAAAGTGCAGTCTATGTGATAGAGATGACGAATGCGGCCGTGGAAAAGATCACAGAGGTCAATCTCCCTTACCTCCCCGATGGGCGAAGTCCAAATGTTCTGCTTGCATCGCAACTTCACCCTCAATACGCCAAACGAAGAAAAGGGTTCGAAGGGATCAAGCGGTACATGTTGAGACAAGTCCATTATCATGTTGGTCATGACTTCCAAATGGTGTTGGAAAACAACATGAGGAAAGTCAACCTGACTCATCCTCACAACAATAGGACGTCCTTGGAAAGTCACGCAGTGAACTACATCTTCCTGGAACAAGAACTAGCAGTTATGTATTTTCAACATAGAAGTCGTCAGCTCAAGGCTCTTTTGATATTTGAAATGAAAAGCTAAAACTTATCCGTGACATGCTAGTGACGAGATTAGAGACACTTCCTGATGCAAAGCTCGAAGGTCAAGATGTGGAAGAGACACCTCTTCTCAACAAGATCATCGAGGCAATCCGAGAGCGACTGGACGTTAGAAATGACGCAAGGCATTACAAGATTACTCTCGGATTGAGGAAGTCATTCTTCACTCACCGGGAACCTCCACCTCCTCCACGCTCGAGAAGGAAAAAGAAGAAATAGTAGACTCAAAAACATTATTTGTATTTGGACACATAGGGGGAGATTTTTAGATATATTAAAGTGTCAAATTTATTTATTAAGTCTAAGTCTTCTATTTTCTATATTAATTGAACTAGAGTCCGAGATGTGGGCTCTAGGGAGTTATTAATGATTGTAATGAGCCAAGTAGGGGGTTTATTCCTATTCAAAGGTATAAATATTTAAACCCGTTCACTTTAATTAGTGTGAATCTAAAGAACGAACACGCACTAAACATGCATTCAAGTAAAACCATCGTAAATCATTGTTTGATTTCCCCATTATTGATCGTTAAGTTGTATGGTAACCTCAAAAAAATTACAAATAGGTATTTTTTTAAGGAAACGACAATTTGATTCCATAATATCAATTGGACAGAATTTTATAGTGAAATCATTAAACAAAACTACTGAGCATTACAAACGATGAAAAAAAATATAGAAATACTAGTATCATCAATTGCAAACCCATCTTCTGATAGTATCATCAATTGCTATGCTTTCTTCAAGCACTGCTGACATTATCCAATCAAGCTGCAGAAATCCATTATAATCACCAATGCCAGCATGATGTCCATTCTTAAATATCTTTTATAAGACCATTGCAAACTCTTAATTAAGAGAACTTTCCTACTGGTGAATAAAGCTCTCATTCGAGAGAAAATAAACTATCATACAAGAGATAAACAAATTACAAAAGCGAACAACAGTGAAATTGAGAAAGAGAATGAATTAGATTATCGATGCTCCGATCAATCGACGACCATTGTGACAATATTGATGTGGCAGCAGACAGAGAATAAAACAAATTAAGATTTTTCTGGAGAGATATTGATTGGAGTAGTTATAATCTTGCTCGTCGTGTTAGCTTCATTGATTGATAGACACAAAAGTTCAATTTATAAGTTCTATTTCTCTCTACTTTATACGTTAAGATCATACTTTAATATTAGTAATAATATAATAAATCTATACTATATAATATAAGTGACAATTTCACTTAACTCTCCACCACCTTAACTTTCTTCAACTAACTCCCCATTGACAACTTATATATCACTAGAGGACCAGTTGAAAACTGATATATCACTAAAGGACCAATTGGACGAAAATACCTCAGAACTTACATTATTACGATTTTACCTAGAATTTTAATTTAAATAAAAACCCGAAAACAAAAATCATATTTATTTTCTACCGTGCTTAAAAGATAATTAGAAACCCACATCGCATATCATAAATGCTCACTCTAAATCGAACGACCAAATTGAATCCACACAATAAATTGATCCCACGAAGACATGCATGTCATCGTAGAGCCTTGAAATTTTCCAATTCCCGTAAGTTTCATAGTTTATTTTTTTTTTTGCATCATGTTGCTTTATTGTATTGTATTTTGTATTATTTTGATGTTAATGGTTCGATTCCAGTTTTTAGGTTTCGGCTTAGGTCTTTGTATCTCGTCCAAGACGTTCGAATGTTTAATTCATAACTTTTATGTTTAATTTGGGGATTTTTATGTTTAATTTGAGAATTTCTATGTTTAATTTGAGGCCTTTTTCAGGTGTTGCTCGATTACTCTTGGAAATTTCACTTGAGTTTATTCAGTTTCGTTCTTTACTATGCTATATTTATGATGTTGGTCCATTATTTACCAAAGAATGATCTTAAGTAGCTTTTAAGCTTAGAGATTGAAGAACAACTTTGAGTTTGTGATAGTGTGTGTTTCCTTTTAAAGAAGGTAAAAGATGGCTTTCTTTGGATTTATTTTGATAAAAACCCTAAAAGGGTAAAATGGGGCCTTATATACCACATGTGTTGGTATATTAAGGCCCATGATCTAAACTATCATATATTTACGTAGAGGCCCATAATTTACTGCAATATATTTAATCACAAAATAGACCCAAGACTTGCAAGAATTAAAGGACCTACAAAAGATTCCTAACAATCTCCCCCTTAGTGTCATTTCCACTCTGGCGTCTTCTTTGTCTTCTTTTTCTTGGGTCTCACTAGCTCGTAGACGGATCTTTTGGATCCTAGTTTGTACTCGTAAGATTGTATCCATTTACGGTACGAAAGCCGATTAGAGATGATGTCAATCATCTTATGATACTTGGCTTGAACTTCATGCTCCTTGAACCTAAGTTCATCCAGAATTCCTGTCAAGAGGGTTCCATTGTAGAAGTTGGTGATTTATGATGTCTTCAACCTTTTCCCACCCTTGTAGTTGATGGAGACCATGGAGGGATCTTCTCCATAAAAAAATGCGGCCTTCACTGTAGCTTGCAGCCTCGAGGTGATCAAAAGAGGGCTTGTGAGGTTCACCTTCTTCGAGTTGCTCTCTAGCGCCATCTGAAGATCGTAAGATGTGTTGTACTTGATCAGGCACAACATGAACCTCTTTAAGGTGAGCCCAACTTTATTTCGGGGTTCTGGAGTGTGCCAATCATCTTGTAGCTTCCGACCATTTGATAGATGTCTTCTGCTTTGATGTAGGAGAGGTCCGCTTCACTCAGTTCTTCGATAGCCCGTCCTCTCGCAGAACTCGGTAGATTGGAAGGATATTGAGCAGAAGACAAACGTTCACACTCCCGTGACCGCAGAGATCCTAGGCCTCTTCTTTTCATCCCTTCGGGGAGCCTTCACGTTGCTTCATTTTCCTTAGAACGTGACCTTTCGACGGAGGCTGAGCAGGTACATATTTCATCTATGTTCCGAAAAATGAGACATGCCTCGCAGCTCCAACTCGTTGAGCTTCTTGAGACGATCCTCCTTCATACAGATTCTCTTTCGAATTTCTTCTTGGTATGGTGCCACGATCTTGGCATATTTCCAAGGCAGATCTAGTTCTTCTACTATTTTTTACTTCAACGGAGGGTTGCTCTGTGTTGGAGGAGTTCAGGAAGTTCTGAGATCTCGGCTTTGTCGTCTTCGCCTTCCTTGACTTCCTCCACTTCGATCCGAATCAGGGTGATGACTGCCTTCTTTAGAAAGAATCTGGCATTTTCCATTAACCATTTGGCCTTCATTGAGTATGTAGCTCTTCACCTTGTCGTGTGGGTCGTAGAGCTCTTCGACTGTTAAAGATCGGCTCGTGGTTGTTGAGAGGGAACGGGTAAGGTAGAGTGTTGAAGAGGCATAAGAGGGATTTTCGAATGGTTGGTCGAGGTGAGGGGAGGCTTATAGTAGCTATGGTCGTATGGGGTGGTGAGGGAGTAGTAGTATGGGCTACAGAGGCAACTTCTTTTTTAGATGACGAAGCCTCCGGTTGGGTGGTTGTGGTTTGGGTAGTTTGGGTGGTGGTGCATGAGGTGACCTGTTGCGTTGGGATTAGTCTCTGTCTCTCCCCCCCTCGAGATGGCACTCATCTTCTGGGTCGTCACGTGTTCTCTTAGACGGTTCAGCCACGCCATGGCAAGACATCGAGGTCATGAGATGAAACTTGATGTCTTGCTCTCGCTCATTTAGAGATAGGGCGGGATGCACTCGGGCCAAGAGAATGTCGTGGAGTTGTTCAATTGGAACGTCCCAAAAACCTGGTTTAGCTGGGTAAGTTAGCACCGCAGAGGGGGAGAGGCAACAGTTTTAGTTTCGGTAACAGTGGCCTTGCCTTTGTCTCGGGTGGGGTTTCGAATGGGGAAAATAACGGGCCGAAGCCACTAAGGCATTCTGTCATCACGATGTCAGAGGATGGAACTGACGCCGCCTGTTTGCACAGGACTAGAGAAATCGGGGCCACTCAGGCTCACAGTTGGCATCGATACTGAGGTTGGCTCAGTTCGACGATCCATTGCAACAACTGCAGGAATGTTGACTACTGTGGGACTTCCGCTCAGTCGCTTAATTATATCCAGCCAGGAGACATTGACGAGCATTATGTCCAGATCACCAATATATGGAGGTGCAATAAAGTCTGTATGTGTCCTAGGAAAGGTGAAATATTTAGATGGTGAGCACACTAGACTCGATGTCTCAATAAAGGCGAGTTTGAGGCGAAAGACTGCAAATTTCAATATCTAGCGCCTCCGAGCGAGGCGGTGATGACATGTGTGGCTCCTAGTGAGCAGGTGACACAACAATCTATTGAGAGATGGTTGAGTGGCTGGTTCAGTTATTTGCTCGGTTGACCCAGATGTCGGTTCGATTTATTTGTGGACTCAAGGGCGGAGGATTTTGGTCGCTAAGTTGTTATGTGCGACGTTTCTGTTGGCGACTTACGACATCCCCTTTCGATTTTTTCTTTTATTTGCCAACGGGGGATACTGCGCGTGCTAGACCTAAACTGGGTTCGGTGGGTTGGCTTTTTCCTGGAGTAGGTCCAACTGGGATATGTTGGACCATAGGAACGTCCTCGAGCGTGTTCTCCCGGAGATATGTGATGACGGCCGGGTTGGTTGGATTGGCGAGCCGTAGGAGATCTCAAGAATGGACGTCGCCTCCCGGTCTAATTCGATCTTTGAGGAGTAGAGAGAGCCAAGTTTCGGTGGTTGGTATCCTTCTGATGGATCTCGGCTCTCGATTCAGGTATTGTGTCCATGAAGTGCTTGACGAAGACACGGAGCCACCTCATGTACGGATGAACTTTCTTTGTTGAGGGGAGGTCGCGTCTTCATAGTTGATCGAGCAGGTCCGTCCAGATTAGTTGAACGACATCGTACTTTTTGTTAAAGACGATGCCGTGGAAGGCGAGCATGATGTTGCGGTTGCTTCTGTCAGGACCGTTGTGTTTTGGAGACAAGCTCTTGTTGACGATTACGAAGAGGATCCGCCAAGGTTGAGGAATGTCCATGGTGGTGAAGTTTGGAAGGTGAATGATGTTGTGGGCGTTGGGTTTGTAGCCCATGAAGAGGAAGTCTTGTTGGAGTTCCTCTTTACTAGGGTATGGGTCGAAGTTTAGGGAGGCGGGTAGGTTGAATAGAGAACGGAGGATGGTATGGTTTAGAACTACTGGGGTTTGATCAATTTATCGGTGAGTATGTTTGGATTTTGTCATGTGGCTGGATTTGTAAGAGTGGCCCAGAATTGTTGAACATACTCTATTCGGACCCACTCAGAGATAGTGAGGACGATATTTAGTGGATTTTTGCATAGGATTTGAATAATGATGGGGTCAGGGCATATGGACGTCTCGAAATCTAGTTTGAGGTTGATTGGAGTACGGTGTGCCCCGTTTGTTTGGGGAAATATGTCTTCAATGTTACGCACCACTTTAATTCTGAAAAGAGATAAAGAGACGGTTAGTGCATAAAACATTTTCGGGACTTATTGAGTGAAAAACGATATCTGGACTTAAATTTTTTTAGTACTTTGTAAAATTTTATACTTACGAAAATTTCCCAAAATTTTCCAAGTTCAATATAAGTCCAAATTTTTGGGTGAGCTGATCAATCGGTGAGAATTTAAATTTCGGGTAATGCGATTCGAAATTCGTGCGTCGATTTCTCGGTCAACACAAATGCCGAATTTCGATCAACATGAAGTGAAAATCGGGTAATGTATGGTTTTCGGTCAACGAGTCAAACAGTCAATATATATTTAAAAGTCGTCGTCGAGTTTAGGTAAAAATTCGGGTGATGAAAGTCGGGTAGATTTTTCGGGTATAACTCAAACGATACAACCAAAATTCGTCCAGTGGAAGAATTCGGTTAGAGAAAATTCGGGTAGACAACATTCGGGTGGACACAAAGTGTGTCAACAGTGAATTTTCATGGAGAAATTCAAATTTCATCCGAAAATCGTCCGAATGAGAAACCATAACTTGCGTAAATCTGGAAATATCGTTTAAAAACAGATTAAAACTTATAGATTTGAAGTAGTTCTTACCGACTATCAGTGGGTAATTGCTGAAATGGAAGAAATTTTGGATTTGACGACGGAAGAAACGAGATTTCGTAAAAACATGAGAAGTTTTGATTTTCTCGGGTGAGTTTGAATAATGAAAAGTAATTTGGGAAATTCGGATAAGTCTGTATCTATAAGAGGTTACTGTGGATTTCCAGGTGGTTTGGATTTTCGAGAACTCAAATTTTCGCCGAGATTTTTTAACGGAAAATCGCAATTTTAAAATTCTCAACGGCATAATATTGATACAATTTTGCTAAGAAAAATTTAACGAATTTCAAACTCCCCTTCAATTTATGCATGTCTTTCAAAAACTCCCCCAAGATATAGTAGTAAAACTCTCGCTCCATTTATGCGCACAAAAAGACATAGAAAATAAGGAAAAAATATATAAGACATAAATACACAATATAAGGTTCATAGAGGCACAATGGACCATGCATTGAGGTTCAACATGCCTAACTTAGACACGAGGAATTTGAATCATTTTTCATCCAATGCCTTAGTGAATAGGTCGACAAGTTGAAATTCGGTGTTAACGAAATGCATTTCGATGGTGCCTTGCTCCACATGTTCATTAATAAAGTGATACCTAATGTCCTGTGTTTTGTGCGTTAAGGATGTACGAGATTACAAGTTATCGCTATTGCACTTTTAGAGTTGCCAAATATGGGAATATAATTGAGTAAAAGACCAAAATCTCGTAGTTGGGTTCTCATCCACAAAATCTGCGAACAACAACTCGCAGCGGCGACATATTCTGCCTCCACTGTCGAAGATGAGACGCAATTTTGCTTCTGAGATGACCAGCTCACGAAGTTACCCCCTAGAAATTGAGTGGCTCCGGAGGTGCTTTTCCTGTCCAGCTTGGGTCACGCGTGGTCTGCATTCGTGTATCCATGAAGTCTGATGTCTGAATCCATAGGGTAACATAAACCAATGTTTGGGGTTCCCTTAAGGTACTTGAAGATCCTCTTCACAGCCTACATATGAGATGCATTCAGATCGGCTTGGAAGCAAGCACAAAGACACATCGCGAACGTGATGTCTGGTCGACTGGATGTGAGATAGAGTAAGGATCCTATCATGCCTCGATAAGTGGTTGGGTTGCTGGATTTTCCTGAGGTATCCTCATCTAGCTTGCATGAAGGAGACACATGAGTATTGAAAGGAGTGGCCAAGTCGTACTTCTTGAGTATGTCGTGAATGTATTTGGACTGGCTGATGAAGATTCCGTCGTAAAGCTGCTTGACTTGAAGACCTAAGGAGAAACTTAGCTCTCCTATCATACTCACTTCGAATTTCTGTTTCATCATGTCTCCAAAATTCCTGCAGAGTTTTGTGTCCGCCGAGCCAAAGACGATGTCATTAACATATATATGTACGAGCATTATGTCTGATCCGTTTCTTTTGGTGAAGAGAGTCGTGTTGATCTTCACTTTCGTGAAACCGGAGGAGATGAGAAAATCCGGAGGAATTAATACCAAGGTGGGGGAGCTTGTTTGAGTCAACATAGGGCTTTGTCCAGCCCTTACACGTAGTCGGGGTTCTCTTCGGTGACAAAACCTTTAGGCTGAGAGATGAAGACTTATTCCTTTATTACTCTATTGAGGAAGGTCGTCTTGACGTCCATCTGGTACATCGTGAAGTTTCTGTGGGCAGCAAAAGTTAGGAAGATTGTGATTGATTCAATTTTGGCGACAGGTACATATGTCTCGTCGTAATCAATTCATTCATGTTGATTGTATTCTTTCGACCAACCTAGCTTTATTCCGGATCACGACCCTTGTCCATCCTTCTTGTTTTGAAGATCCAATTAGTGTCAATAATGGTATTTCCTTTCGGTCTAGGCACTAGTATTCAAAAGTTTAGTGTCTCAAATTGGCTAATTTCTTCCTGCATGACAATTATCCAATCAGGAACGGTAACAACGTAAACTACTTAGGTCGACATGTCATTGCTTGGGGTTCGTAGAAGAAGTAGAAACGGTGGGTTGCGGTGGTCTTGGATAGACATGCTCGAATAGCATATCAAGATCAACATCGCTTGAGGAAGAAGTATTTCAAGGCATGCCCACCGTAGAAGTACTAGGTTGATCTTTCTTCAACTCTCGTAAAAGTCCAGGTTCTGGATTGATGTGGGCAGAAGCCACTTGGTCTACTTCTTCGAACGTAACGCTGATCCTTTCCATGACAGATCTTCTCTCTTTCATGTATACTCGATAGGCTATGGAATTTGTCGAGTATCCCACAAGTACGCCTTCCAAAGCCTTAGATCAAGTTTGCCCCGATCTTCGCGGTCGTTGGCAATATAGCACTTGCATCCGAAGACCCTGAGAAAGGAGAAGTCTGACACTCTTTGGTTGATTATCTCGTACGGTGTTCTCATAAATCTTCTGTGAAGCGAAGCACGATTCTGAGTGAAGCACGACGTATTTAGTGATTCGACCCATAAAAAGTGTGGCAGTCCAGAATGAATCAGGAGAGTCTTGGTTGCTTCAACTAGGGTCATGTTCCTGCATTCGATAACTCCATTCTGTTGGGGTGTCTTCGCAGATGATAACTGTTGGGTAATACCAGACGATGCATAGAAGTCGCTGAGCTTTCTGTTCTTAAATTTCGTCCCATTGTCAGTTCTGATTATTTAGACGCTTACCTGGTAAAGGTTCTTTGCAGTCTTCACAAAGTCGATGATGAGATCTAGTGTTTTGTCTTTGGTTAGGAGAAACTTGGTCCATGTGAAGCGAGGGAAATCGTCCACGATTACTAACACGTATCTTCGCCCATTGATGGTCTGAGTGCGCATAGGTCCACAAAAATCCATGTTAATGAGCTCTAGATATTAGGAAGTCGATATCGTGTGTTTGGTGTGGGACGCTTTCGCCATCTTTCCCATTTCACACGCTGAGCAAAGATGCTCTTTGTGTTACCTAAACGAGGGAAGCCCTTTGACCTAGTTGTCCGTGTGCAGCTTGTTTAGATCATTGAAGTTGAGATGTGAAAGGCGATGGTGCCAAACGTCGTCCTGATGTAAAGAGGCTCGAGAGATGAGGCAAATCGCTCGAGTAGTCTTCAGATCAATGGAGTAGAGGTTCGTCATTCTGTGGCTAGTGAGCAGCTCCGATCCTTTATCATTGATGATGCTACACTTGTTAGATTCAAACAAAACCTTAAAGCCTTTGTCACAGAAGCGTCTGATGCTGAATAAGTTGTAGCGTAGGCCTTCGGCGTCCGAAACTCCTTTGATGGTAAGTTTGTCATGAATGAGGTCGTCTGTTCCAAGCATAGGTCGCTTTTCTGAAATATCCTTGGGAAATGTTGCTCAAGTACTCTTTATTTCACGTCATGTGTGAGGAGCAACCTAAATCTAAGTACCACACATAACGGACCTGCAAAACAACTTAAGCAAGCTTATGTACTCGTACGAGGACGGGTCTTTCTTTAATTGCAGGTGCGGGGTTCAACCTTCTTGTTGTTACATTGAGTTCTAAGTCAACTTTTTGAATGACTGACTTAGGAATCCTGACTCGACTATAGCCTATTGGGTACAGTAGGGATTTTGGAATCCACATTTGTCTATGTTTTAACAACTTACTACGCTTGTCTTTATCCTGATTTTTGGGTGAGGTGTATCTCTCTCTCTTTTCTTTGTGAGATTGTCTGTACTGCATCGGAGATACACCATTAGGAAGAAGGGAAGAGAAATGTTTTCTTCCTTGCAAAGTGGAAGCATTTTTCTGAAAACGGTCGTTATGAGAACGTGGAAGTACATCATAGTTTTCAAAACAAGACTTAGACACCGTAGTCGAAAACAAAGAAACACAGTCTGCGACATTACAAGACGATTTTTTGGAAAAGGTAAAGCAGTCGAAAACAGGAGAAAGACGAGTCGAAGGTAGCTTCTTTTTATCAAATAGAGTTGCCTCTTCACTCCACCCGACCTAACTTTCTTCGCCTCTCTAGAACTGAGTCTTTGATCTATAGACACATGCAATACGGAGTTAGTACGAGACAAAGATCTTTTATTATCTGTTTTCTTGCATTTACACGTAGGTGTTTCGGAAACAGAATAAGAGGTGTACGGTTTGTATACATCAGGAAAGTTTTGAAGAGTATATATTTTGTTTAAAAGAACAGTTCTTTCGTCTGAATAGGCTTTCTTTCAGATTCCATAGACGTAGTTGGATTGCCTATTTCCGAGTTATCTCAGGAATATAAATGGAGAAATAAAAGGGTTTTGCCTGTTCAGAAGTACTTTCCTGATTTTTGGGTCCAAAGGGTGAAATGAAGTCTGTGGTTAGCGGAGTGTTTCTAGTTTTATAACTATCGTTCAGCTCCGCATAACTAAATGCAATTTGGGCCCAATTTTTGTTTCTCCTTTTCTGTTCTTCTGATTCGATTACCTCTGTCGATTCAACAAAAGGCATAAGCGTTTCCAGGCTTATGCCAAGGTGTTTCATATCATACAGAGAAAACACTTGATCTTTCTGTGGGTTGGTTTTACTTTGGAACCCCAAACATTCGCGAGGATTGTAAAATTCTACAATTTTCGGTTGGTTGAGAAAGATGGTTTGATTGGTTTGACCTCTTTTTGTAAGAAGGTCCTCCAATTGTTTGACCTTCTTACAGAGTCTAACACATTCTTTAGTGATCAAGTCGTATTGAGAAGATACGTTTACATGTTCTTCTTCACTTATCTTCAAATTTTTACTAACATCGCTAACATGTCTTTCTCTATTCTCTACCTTTTCTACTAAGTTTTTTGCTTTAGATTATGAAAAGGCTAATGATTCCTTAAGAATACCTATCTCTTCATGCTGTTTGTTTAGTAAGACGTAATTATTGTCAAATTTTCTTTTTAGTCCTGAGTAATCCCTACGTTTCATGGACAGCTTGTGTATTTTTTACTTTAGCTCAATGAAATCCTTAGGGGGTGGAGTGTATACCTCAAGGTCGGATGTGAAACAATAAGTTATGTCGGAGCCGAACCCCAACTCTTCTTCATCTGAATTGTAGCTCTTGATCTTGACCATGCAAGCTTTTGTCTTTCTGACGTTTCTCAGTTCCATGTCATCCAGGTCTTTGTTCTGCTGCTTGATCAGAACAACAATCCTGCCCCAATATGGTTGGAGTGTGGAGATAAATTTGATGTTCTGCTCGAAGTTTGTCCGTTGCATGTTGATCTTTCTCATCTCATTGATGATAGTCAAGAATCGAATATATGTGTCTCGAAGTTCTTCTCCTTCCTTAGCGCTGATGGAATCGTAGGCAATTAGAGTGCTTGATTTCTTGGACAAGGTGCTTACGTCTGTCCCAACCATCATCTTTGAAACTTCATCCCAAAGTTCTTTGGCAGTGGACATGTTGTCCACCTGGATGTATACGTCTCAGGGAAGGGACTGGAGGACGTAATTTCTAGCAAGCTTGTCCGCTCTGGCCCGTGCTTTCTCTGCATCTGAGTAACGACTAGCTTGCTTGAGTGTTCTTCTCTCCAAGAGAGGAGGAACTGCATTAGGATGAGCTTGAACGACGGTCCATAATTGATGGACACCATAGCTATGGGTAGTGACCTTAGGCCACCCGTGCTTCGACACAGTGAATTTTCCGTATGGAGAAACCGATTCCTAAACTTCATCCAGTCCAAGGATCTCAGGGAAGACATTCTTGCCTCGCTCAGGGAAGAACCCATCCAATTATGGACGACCATTTTGGGTGATGCTACTGCCGACCGTCGAATACTTCCATACTGAGTGCTCAAGATCAGAGTACACAGACGCTGAGGTGCAAATAGCAAAAGCTGATCGTCATGCTGTGAACTATCTTCTGCAAGTCATCCCTGATGACATCTACTCTCAGTTCGATGCTCTTTCCATCGGGAAAGATATGTGGGATGAGATCTACAAGATGATTTACGGTACGAAGGTTGGAGCATTAGCCAAGATGGCAAACACACTTTCAGCCTATGACAAGTTCAAGGCTAAACCCAAGGAAAAGTGTTAGGGATCGCTTCCGCGGTGTCCCTCGGACGTGCGGAATTTAAAATTATTCCCGGGATCCCCGTGAACCCAGATCGCTCGGATACACAGAAAAACATATTGATATACATAATAAAGCAGCCTTAAACCCCAATCACACGTAACGTAAAAGAGTTTCAGCCACTTTACCCTTGAAGAGAAGAATTGCTAGCTTTCGCCGATCCCTCGGTTTGAAACCGCGCCTAGGTAAAAAGCAAGCAAAAGAGGAGTCACGCCGACTTCGAGGATATATCAAGAACCAAACTATTCCTCGTATGGCTAGATGTAGCTCGCCCTATTAGTGCAAATGAGTGGCCGAATGCTTCCAAGAACGGCACCATTTTTTTTCTTTTGTTTTTGGCTAATGCTTGTTTTTCTCTTAACTTACGTAGATAGCTTGCTTAATTAATCTTTAGAATCATTAGCCTCATGTTTATTATAGTGGCCGAACAATACACGCCCGAGAGAAAAATCGGAACCTCCGTGCTTAGTCCAAGTTTGTTTCAAATAAATTAAACGTGGGAGTATTTTTCTCAATGTTAGTTGGGCTCGTAAATTTCGAATTTTTAATTCAAAATTTATATCAAAACTTTTATTTTATTTAGATTTATAATTACAAAAAAATTAATATCTAATATTATATTAATTTCGAAACTTAAGTAAGGAAAAATACCATATTACCCTTACAATTAAGTCTAGGTAAAATATCACATTTAACCTTATATTTAAAGTTAGCTAAATAATTAAATTAAGCTTATTATCAAATAATAACTTAATATAATTATATTTATATATATATATATAAATTCGGCCATGCTTTTAACCGAAGTGTAAAATAATTTCGAGCACTTAGACTATCACTCAAGTCTCGATAAGCTCAACCATTGTCTAACATTCATAACCGTCAATCTTAACGACACAACGCCTATTAAGTATTTGTTTAAGTTTCTCTTTAATAGATACTACCCCGGTGGTTCTTTTGAAGCCAGATTCTCTTGGTTCGACTCAATCGGCACTGGGAGGAAGCCATGAGTTCGGTATTTATCTAAACAATCTCGTGGTACCGAACCGATACCAAATTGAGTACGAAAGTGATCTAATCATAATTCACGAACCGACTATAGATTTTGTCATACGTTTAAACCCTTCACATATGTCCCGGTCGAGCGAGAGTCATGGAACTGTCGAACTCACTAACTCGGTTCTCTGATAAATTCGTGACTGGAGAAATTACTAAATTGCCCTCAATGTCCCATGTGAGTCAGTTTATTGTTCTGGCCAGAGACTTAGTAATTCCCCGTCCCCAAATATGCATATGACATATATCTCAATTACTTATGAGACAGTGAATCCCTTTTGGTGGTTAAAGTCCGACAGTCACCCTTCGTTGTCAACACCCCATTTCGCCGCCGACCCATGCACTCGGCAATACGGGCATAGCAAAGCTAGTGACAAGTCATGACCCCGAAGTCAACATCGTCATTGACCCCTTCAGTCTAAGGTTCATGTAGACTACTTTAATCAATCGATCGATCATTGAAAATCCTCAAGTAATAATCCATGTGATCGTTTGATTACGAGTCAGTGTCCAAATACAAGTTAATCCCCTTATTCCACTCGTAACAATGTCACGACCTCCCACTTTCCAAGTGAATGATTGACACAATCACGTAAGAGTCGTCAACAAATAAGTCGTGATCGGCGATTCCAGCACCCGACTGGAGCCTAAGACTTATGGACGTATTTAACGTTTGAGGATAATAGCTCACCGGTGCCCCCACTCTCATCTAACGAGAATCGGTGACTAAACTCCAAACATTTGGATTTTATTTATTCGCCTTCTTACCGGATGCCAAGTAAGAAATATTGGACCAATAAATAACATGCCTTACGAATACAATAAAAACAAATAAAATTTTATTCGATAAATGACATATCCGAATACATCGCTCAAATATAAAATGCAAATAATATATTGTTCGTATATGCCCTATTATATTTCACCCTCAAATGACATTCAGAGTGCATATCCCAAACAAAAAGCTCAGAAACACGTATCGGAGGTTCTTCACTCAAGTGGTGAATGAATTGAAGAAACGTTCATAGATCAAACATGGATGTGAACATCCGATTCCTAACATCCCTGCTCCCCGAGTGGAAGAGAATTGGTACCTTGATCCAACAGAATAAGGAGATCCACGTGTTTGATATCCACAGCGTCTACGAGAGTCTCTCACAACATGCTAACGACATCAAAGAGATCGAGAGCAGCATTAAGGGAAAGGAAGTGGCAAACCCACTTGCCTTAGTAATCGACAACAGAACGAAGAGGAGCATGGGATCCTCCAAAGGAAAGTCGTTGAAGCTCCCTAGCTCCTCGGATAACGATGGTTCCGGCTCTTATTCTGATCTGGAATTCAGAGACTTTGAGAAGCAGATGGCCCTCATGATGAAACTTATGAAAAAGTAATTTTTCCAAAAGAAGTCGTCATCATCTGCAAACAAACAAAGGACCTCCTCCGAAACCTACAAAGTGTTACAACTGTGGCAACCTAGGGCATTGGGAAATGGACTTCTACTTCACGAAGAAGAGGGATGAGGACTACTACGCCAAGAAGCTACAACTAGTGAGACAGAAGAAGGCTGGCGTAGTTCTGATGGCTGACCATGACCACTGGCTCGAGGACACCTCAGACAGTGAGCCCAAAAACGTAGCCCTTATGGCATTCATTGAGGAAGCTAAGCATGAAGCGGAGGAAAAGAAGCTCGAAGCCTCGGATGACGAAGAGGAATCATCCAATGGAAAGAGGTATAACATATTGACATTAACGTACTTTTAGAACTTAAAAGAAAATATAAAGCATTCCGTAAAGAACGTAAATGCGCTAAGTCATTAGAGAGCAGGTTAGCTAATAATGAAACAACATTAGCTACTGCTCAAGAAAAGGTTATCGAGAACTTAAAAAAAACATCGAACATCCTCTTTTTTAAGAAGAAACCGTAATAATCGATATGAAACACAAAATTTTTCGAATTTCGCTTGCGTTATGGATCGAAACACTTATATATTCAAGAATAAACACTCAATTAAACCTGAAAATAGCAAATTATGTCGAATTTTGGAGAATTTCAGATGAACTCGGGAAGAACGCAATTCAACCGTAACTTCAAATTCACGAAATTTGTTGGTGTTATAGATCAAATTCAAGCACATACTAGTTTAAAAACAGTCGAACACATCGTTTTATCAACAAAGAGTGTCGAATTTGAAGAATATAGCGAAGAACTATATGATGATCGCAGAACATTGACCGAAAATTTGAAAATGTGAAAGCCCGATTTGATGAATTAACGCACGAATTGAGCTCGAAAATCAGTCTCATGTGCAATTTCGATTCCAGATAAGTTCTAAAGTACTCAATTATTAATACTCGATAGCAAAATATGATCAATTTGCGAAAAATTGAGCGAAGAACACTTTAAAAATTCTCGAGCCGAAAACTAAATCTCGATTAAAAACTCAAAATCAGATGCAAATCCGAACGCGTTCTGCTCTGATACTAATTGTTAGGTCCTATTATATCCAACACGATTAAGTTCGGTGAAGAATTCGATAGAAAATGTAAAACTTACGAAGAACACATTTGAATTTGGCGTGAAAGCTTGCTAGCGTTCTTCACGTTATAAAGCTCAGTTTTCTATTAAAATGAATTCTTAACCCTAATACATCACATTAGGGCTCCTTATATACCAAACAACTTTGGTATATTTGCTAAGTAGTCCTAATATATGGCTTAATTACAATTAAGCCCAAACTACTACTTATACTACAAGACTAAGATAACATATATATTTGAACACAATAAAACTATCCTAACGTAATCAAAGGGGATGCCAGTCCTAGTCGTGGCTTTTCTTTTTTATTCTTCTAAGGTATTTATTTCTGAGGAGCTAGTAAACGTCATTAAAGAAGTTAATCCTAAACCCATGTACTTGATATCATATAATTGTTTTACATTTACCTTTTTCAAGTTACAATGATTGTTAAAACCTAAGCCTTCAACAAGTATAAAATTCTATATCATGTGGCTGATTTAGAAAAATAGTCTGATCAGGTTGTCCCCTTTTTGTTAGAAGATCGTCTAAAGTCTTAATCCTTGAGTAAAGCTTCTTACGTTCGTAAGATGTTTCTTTATAATTATTTCTAGAAATTTCTAGATCTCTCTGACTATCGCTAAGAGTCTTACTAAGGTCGTTAATTTTTGTCTCAGAAGTAGCTATCCTAGATTCAAGACTAGTTATGGTTTCGTTAGCATTAGATAAGAGAATTTCCAAGTGAACTGTTTTATCTAATTGATTTTGGAAATTATTTTTGCTAAGTGCTAGTCTCTCCTCTAACTCTTTTGAACTTTTCCGCTCATTTTTCATGTTAGCATATTTAATTTGTAAAGATTCTAACATGATTAATAATGTATATTCAGGTGTAACTACCTCTTGAGATGAGGTTGATGCTTTGTCGTCGTCGGACATCCTCGTTGAGCTTCCGTCTGAGGTATCGTCAAGAATTGCCATGAGAGCTAGATTGTCGTTGTCAGAATCAGTTGTGTCTTCTAGTCAGTGCTCTTGTTCAGCTATTAGAGCTACTCCAGCTTCCTTTTGTTTAGTTAATTGAAATTTCTTGGAGTAGTAGTTGGCGTCTTTCTTCTTCGGAAGATTGCATTCTCTGGCGAAGTGCCCTATTTTACCACAGTTGTAGCATTTTTGTGGCTCTTTAGCATTTTTGGATTCTGACGACTCGACCAGTCTTTCCTTGTGCTTAGAGCTTGACGTCCGAAGTCGATTAACGGAGGAGGATGATTTCTTTTTGTAGAACATTTTGCTCATCATTTTAGTAATGAGAGCCAATTGTTTCTTGAAATCTTTCATATCGGGCTCAGAATCCGATTCTGACTCGTCTTCTTCCTCTGAAGAACTCGGCAATTTGATGCTTTTATCTTTGCGAGATCGACTAGTTTTTCTTTCCAAATCTAGAGCTATTGAGTCTTCGATCTATTTGCCCTTTTGTTCTTTTTGTATCTCGTTAATATCTTTCCCGTGTTCAAGGAGATTGTCGAAAACGGCGTGGATATCGATTTCGTGGAAATCCTTGTTTGACGGATTTTCATGGGTATTTCTTCCACTCCGATTGAAGAGATGAAAGAAATATGATATTTAGCTCCATTTTTGTCTTGAATATTTCTATTTTCCTCATCTCGTTAAGAAGAATCAAATAGCGTTGATAGAAATCTTAGAGATTTTCCTCTGTCTTGGCTTTGACGGAGTCATAAGCAGTGAGAATGTTCGCTTTCTTCGCCTTGACTCCGACTTCGATCCGTTGCACCATTTTGTGGAGCTCGTCCCACATAGCCTTATCACTTGATAGACTATCAATTTGCATATAGATGTCATTTGGGATGCCTTGCATCAGGAAATTTTAGCTCCGATATCTGCTTTAGCTCTTAATCTCTCCCCCTCAGTGTATTCGCTAGGAATTTTGAGTCTTTTAGTGGTAGGAATGAGAGTATTATTTGTGGCATCGATTTCTTGGATAAGTAAGAATTGAGCGGGTCCTTCTTGAAGAAAAGCTATCAAATTTGTAGCTTGATCTTTTGTCTCCAATAAATCATAAGTTTTCGAAGTATTTTAGTTTGAAAATGAATGTTTGAGGTTTCAAAAATGAGGTATTTTAGTTTGAAAATAATTCCTAAGTATTTGTTGCGAAAACAGGTTTCAAAAATGAGGTTCTCGTGGTCAATGTGAATCTGAGGTTTTTCGAAGTTGGACATATTTTTCCTAAGTTTCGTTGCGAAAACGGGTTGCGAAAACTAGCTTTGGGCGGTGAGTGCGAAAACGAAGTTTTCGAAGTTGGAAAAATTTTCTGTTTCTGGTGCGAAAACTATGTTTGAGCGGTGAGTGCAGCAATGAAGTTTTTGTAGTCGGAAAAGTTTTCGTAGTCGGAAAAGTTTTCGAAGTATTCGTTGCGAAAACAAGATTTTCGCATTGACTTGCGAAAACAAGGTTTTCGTAGTGAGTTTTCGCAACTGGAATTTTCGTAAAACCCCGAAACCTTATCTTGCAAAAATAAAAATTATCCTTAATCATAAAAAAACTTTGAAAATCATTTGAACAGAATGATAATTTGGTAAAAATCGAAGCGTAATTACGCGATTTAAACACAGTTTAAGCCCTAAATCGAAATAATTTAAAAAGGCATTTTTGTGTAAACTGGGTTAATGTAGAAATCGATTTCAAGATGAAAATGCTTGAGTTTTGGATCGATTTCGTTTGTGATTAAAGCGGAAGTATCGAAAACGTATGTAATTTGGACTAACTACCTTTGATTTACCGAAAATGCTAGAAGGATTTTGAAAGGTAAGTTTCAGTGTGTTTGAGATGTTATCGCATTGTATTTTTCGCAAACGTATATTTTTGTAAGTGAATGGTTTTTGGAACGCATATTCAAATCGATTTGCGAAAACGGCTCATTTAGCGAAACTGGTGCGAAACTTGGACTACATAAAGTTTCTAAGTGTTTTACATGAGACGCAGATTAAATTTTAAAATATTTTTACAAAATTCGAAAAATTAAACTAATTCATAAAAATTATTAAATTATATATATAAGTAATTAATTAAATTACTAATATAAAAATAATATTTTATTGTGCTCAATTAATTATCTTATCTTAGTCTTGTAGTTTAATTAAGTGGACTATGCTTTATTTTGTAGAGTCTAGTGATATACTTAATGTAATTGGACTAGTTAGGACCCAAGTATTATATACCAAAATATGGTATAATATTAAAACTCTAACACACACTTTAGTGTGTCTAACGTGTTAAATTTACAGAGTTATAAATTTTAGAGAGAGGAAACCCAACGCCCCTCAAGAACACGCACGCACCCCACGTGAAGCTAAGTCATTCCGATGTTATTTCGTGGTAAAACCGCTTTAAATATCGTGTAGTTGGATAATCTGGCGTTCACATGTTAATGCAAAATTCTTTACATTTTTTTTAATTTCGGATTGATTACACTCGGAATCAACCCCCATCTTTTCGCAAAAATCGCCCTTCAAATTTTCTTCGAATTAGGGCTTATTCTTATTTTTAATCGCGTTTTAAGCTTCGGTTTATCCTTAATCGAAGTTCTTTGTTAATGTTTTTCGAGAAATTTCACACATTTTTGTTAAGTTTAAATTTTCTCAATAAAAGCTAGGTTTCAGTGTTTTGAAATTCGTCATTTCGAAAACCACCGGTTTTTACAAGGCGCTGTGAAAATCACTAGATTTCGAGTGCGAAAACGCTCGATTTCGCACGTTAGTGCGATTTCGCAAGACAATGCGAAAACTCTTGATTTTCGCAGGTTGTTTCGAAAATCTTCCATTTTCGCAACATGACTTTCGAAAATTGTTTCCCCTTGGAAATTTTTCCGACTAAAACTTTCGAAAATTCCACATTTTGGCAAGACATACCAACGCTTAAAAAGATTTCGAACTTAACCATTCCGAAAACCCGATCATCGCAATATACACAGAAATTTTGGAACGGGAATCGCTTACTAAATACTATTTTCTAAAATCACCCTTTATAACTTCGCACTTAACATTTTGCTGCAATCCAGATTTTCGAACCGACACTTAGAAAATACTTCCAACGCGAAAAGTTGTATCCAAACCCGATTTGCTATATCATTCTTAGAATATTTTCACAATCGCCTTTTTTTCGAAAATTCATCCTTAGGTCATTCTATTACTTTAACGACATCGAAAATCATATTAACACAAACTTCATACATACAAAACCGTAAGCAACACATAACACCCGAGACTTGGGAAATTTTCTTTCTACGAATAAATCTCAAATAACTAAGTCTTACGTCCCTATAATAACACGAAATTGTATATTTGCTCTCGCTTATTAACTAATCACTCTATCTTTTGTCCACATTTTAGAATAAATGGAATCTTCTTCGAACTATGTCTACCCGCAAGAAAAGTGGCTGCAAATGAAAGTAAATTCGGCCTCGACTTGCAACTTTCAAATGCAAGGAAGAGGTCATTTCAAGGGTCACCAACTTTGAACGGCCTTCACCCTATACACCCAAGTCTACCAAAGAATATCTTCAACAATTATGAAGAACACTAAAGAGGACTCAACCCAAACACAAGTCTTTCCCTGAAGGCCATGATCAACACGACCACAGTGAAAGTAACCAAGACGAAACTAAGACGAGTCCTCAAGCTGCCGATGCTACAAGCGTATGAGCCCCTGCCCTCCGACGCGGACTTACTTCAAGACCTAAAATACGTCGGATATGCCACACACCTGAAAGTTGCTCTCGATGTACCAACTGGGCGGAATAACCATCAACATCCTTCGTGTTGACTACGCACAACTAATATGGCACAACCTGCTTGACCTGATTCAACTACAAAACAACCTCAAGAAGGTCCAAGTCGTTCCATACCTTCGGTGACTACGACTCATAATCGAATATTTCTTGACGGACCCCAAGAGATCCGAAGACTACCAGACGCAAAGAGCTACCCAAATGTCGTTCCCCAAATACTTCCACAAGGCAAAGGAAAACTAAAGAGAGCCACTATTTCTGCCGATGCTGATCCCAGAGCCTCTCTTGCGTCTCGCGAACCAGACGGACCCAGTTAGTACAACATCCCGTCTGGCAAACAACTCCCCTCTCCCACGGCTCAGGCAGAACCAGCCGAGTCCAACCTTGGAGCAGACCCAGGTGGCCGTAAGAGTCCTGAGAGGTCCCCATCCGTGGAGTCCTCTGAAGCAACTCGAGGACGAAGAGCGTCTCATCTTCGACGCATAGGGCACCCACCGCGAGGCACGATACAAACAAGGCAACGATAAATCTGCCTCCTCGCCTGTACCCTCCAGCGATGCCACCCAAACCACCACAGTTTGTACCAGCCCCATAGGTTCAGGAGTTGATCTGTTCGACTCCCGAGTAGAAGCTGCCACAGTTCCTCCAAACCATGTATTCTCCCCTTCAGAGCACCGGGGGTCGGATATCGTTACCCATTGAAAAACCATCCATCTTTGAAGGTTGGATTTGATCAATTAATGTGTTTGATAGTTAATTTTGTGAAGGGAGAGGAATTTTGGATTCACAAAGGTTGAGTGTCTTGAAAGGTTTTGGACGAGTTTTGATATTGAAAATAGTTTGTATTGAAAAAGGTTATATCAAAAAACTTTTTGGTACCAAATTTTTTTTTTCGAAAAGGTGTATCGAAAAGTGAGTTAGCAAAAAGTCTTAAACGTTGTCGAAAGAGATATACCAATAAGTTTAATATACAGTATATCAAAAAATTTTTTGCCGAAAAACAGTTAGTATCGAAAACTTGTACTGAAAACTACTCTTTGGTGTACTTTGCGATATGCTTTTCGATACTCCTACAAAAACTTCTATTAAAAAGTTTAGGAACACCGATTTTGCATAGAAATCACTCAAATATTTAGAAAAATTCTGGGTAGTTGCGCAAAAATTGACGAAAACGATTTCTGACACTTTTAGAGTCGAAAAATCAACAAAATATGCTTTAAGGTATATCACATATTATGTTTCACACTTACAAAAGTATTATGTTTAGTATATATAATACCACATATTTAGGTGTATTATACAAAGCCCCAAATCTCTTAAATAACATTTAGACCCTGTACAATACGATCATCTATTAAGTACAATTAAAAAGGTAATATTACTTATTGAACACCATAATGATCTAACAACCTTGTTCGGCCTCACAAACAGGTACCTCTCACTGACGCACACAAGGTTCGACATGTGCAACCTCTCAATCATCGCCTTGCTGCATGGAATCGTCTCCAACCATTTCTATGACTTCACTCAGCTGATATTCTCATAGATAGAAGATCAGCTACAAACGAGGGACCAGACGAAGAAAAAAAAGTATCTTGCGTACATCCGGTGATTCCCTCTACTAAACAACCACTTATTGGAGACTGTTCCGGCCATTCCACACAGGTGTCCCTCATAAGACCACGAGCAACTGATGCTAAAGTATCTTCACAAGGCCAAGGAGGTGGAAAACACGGTTGCACTTTGAATCCCACTACACCTACTCCGGCTAGCTGACCTGGAGGATACCCGTCAAAGCTTACATCCAGGCGCATCAAATACACGTCCCTATGGTTTAGGACAACCTCCCTAAACCCACCCTGGGGATGCAGCCGAGTTTAGTGAGGGTCCCGAGAGAATAACATGTGCCGCATCATCAGAACACACATTGAGAAAATCTTCCGATGATGACGTAAGCCGCTTATTTAATATAACGGGCAAAAGACGTGAGATCCGACAGCAGTTTTGATATGAGCCAAACATTATCGGATCTTCCTATGCCATAATCCCAGTACCCCTACCTCACAAACATCCTCGACCACCCCCATAAGCAGTGGTCCTTATTAGTAAGTCCTAGGTAGAAGTCACTGCATACGACCCAATGGTGTACGTACAATCTACCCTTGTTCATTTACTTGTCTTCCAACAGACAAGTATCTCGGATATTCATGGGGAACCACATAATCTATCACCACTTTGCTCAAAAGCGGTCGATATTGAAGCAAGTGGCACTCCGCCCCAAGCCACACTTTCTTTGATCACATCGAGTCTAGTGTCACCACTACCATTATTTTTAATTTTTCTAGGACACATACACTTTTTACACCTCCTACTCACTTGGTCTTCGTAGTCGGGCCTCTATAGATTGTCTATCTTCGATGTGATTCGAAGATTAGAAGGAAGACCCACCATTGCAACTAGGGGTGGGCGCGGGTCGGGTATTTGGCGGGTTCGGGTAATTCGGGTCAGGTACCCGACTAGGGCAGGTAGTGATTTTCCTACCCGATCCCGACCCGATGTATGTCGGGTATCCGACAATCGGGTACCTGATTTTGTCGGGTACTCGTCGGGTCGGGTATCAGGTACCCGATTTAAAATTTAATTAATTTTTTATTAATATATTAGTACGATTTATAATATTTATGATATTTTTATATTTTGCTTCTCTTTGAAATTTTTTAATATTAGGAGAAATTATTAATTTTATATCATTCTCAATTATTTTATGACTACTAGAAAATAATTATACTAATTTTTCATATTTTTTTTAATTTTTAATTCATTGTCAGGTACCCGATCGGATAATTCGGGTAGCATTTTGCTACCCGATACCCGACCCTATTTTTTAATGTCGGGTATCCGATACTACCCGATTCCCAATATATTTTCGGGTACCCGATACCCGATACCCGTTGCCCACCCCTAATTGCAACATCACCTACAACAACAGTAATTGGCCAACCTCCCCCCGAGCTAGTCTCGAGAGCGTCAACAACGTGAAGCTAAGGCGCCTCAGTTCAGTGATACAGGTCTATGCATACCTTTCGCAACGACCCGAGTGACATCTCCTCAAAGTGTGTCATGAGGACAAGTCGGAAGTCATGTAGTAGTAAGTGCAGGGCTCACAATGGTCACCTACTCTGATGTGGTGACAACAGAACGACTCAATGTCTCTAGTAGGTTATCACCCTTGAAGGCCATTGTTGACCAACAAATCAAGTCCGCTCTTGCCAAGCTTGCCCCCTCATTCGAGACACGAATCGTACAACGGGTCGATGCATTAGTCGGAACACGCTTAAGGACAAGGGAAAAGCTATGGTCGACGAGCCACCCCCACCTTCACCACAAACCACCTCTATTCCCACAGCTTAATACCATCACCATCACACAAATACCCAAATCCCTACACTATGCCCATACCTGAGCTCCGTGACATCAACATGTCACTATCATATCTGATAAGCAGCTCATCCCGACCTCACGGAGCTCCTCAACCGTCTCCACGCACCTCCACCAACTTGTCGCAACGACACGTCCAACCACAAGCGCCAACATGAAGATTTTGATGCCAATCGTCACGAGGGGAAGAAGCGTCAATTGTCGGCAAGACAAGCTACAAAATAGTCCAGTAACCACAAACTTCCAAACCAACAATAGAACCTACTAGACAATCATCATCTCGAACGCAGTCAATCATCGAGACGACGACAAACCATAACTCCACCACTACTACAAACCCTAATCACATCACCACAAACAGTAACATCACACAAACCTCAACACTACCTTCAGCTTCACAACCAGCGCCGGTCCAACCAAGCTCCTCCCCAAACTTCTTTCCGCATGACTACTTTGATAGATATATCACCGAGGAGCATTGGATGACACTACCAGAGCCCGAATAAGCCGACTGCAACAGACTATACGATTCTAGATACTTCTTGTGACGAGCTTCGATCGAGTTCTTCAGTATGGACGACGAAGAGATAGAGAAAGGCAAGGACCACATACGTACCATTCCAGAACTCCCCGAATTACTCAAGCACCAAACTGATGAGCCACGAAACCTGACCAAGGATACGATGTAGCTCGTGACACCGTGGGAGAACTTAAAGATCGTGGCGCCTTCCTTGATGACATACATAAGAGATTATGGAGGAGAGAAGATAAGCTCAAGAGGGTCGACAAGCTCAGGATCCGGGGTTTGTCACATTTGAAGGGAACAAGGGCAGGTTTTCAACATCTCTACATACTCTCACAACTAGTCTCAGGACCAAAAGGCTTATCAAGAAAGAGCTTAGAAGACAACAAAAGCAGAAGCCACTCATTTGTGAGATTGTGGAAGTTGAACATAGTCAAAAGACAAGATGAATCCCGAGAACTAACAAAAGTTGACGTCCTCGATTTGCCTTTGGACACTAAAATGTATTACTTTTATAGGAAGTTGATGTTAAGGAACTTCAAATACAAAGTCGGGTTCAATGCGCTAAAAAGGTTCATGCCGAGGTAAATCAAGTAGCACACAGCACAAGACTTGCAGATCGCCCTAGAGAACAACATAAAGAAGGTCAACTTGACTTGCCCCCTCAATTGCGATAAATAATTGATGATCTCCGGAGAACTACGTCTTCACAAATCAAGAATGGGCGGTTACATACCCCAATCCAGTAGGGAAAACACATGTGCTTCTACTATCTGAGATCGCAAAGTTCTGTGATGAAACGTTGAATATCATCTCCAAAAACCTGAACCATCGACTAGAGACCATGGACCCTAACTACAACTCTGAAGATCTCAGCCTCAAAGAAAGACCTTTAATCGAAGAAATTCAAGACGCAATTGAATAAAGGTTGTCTCTAAGGAATAACATAAGACACTATAAAGTGCTTTTAAGACTTCACAAGTCGTTATTCGAAAGACGAAGATAACGGAGCTTAAACGAAGATCGAACACACAAGGGGATTGAAGAGAATTTAAAGTTGTGCTTTGTAATTTAATTATCCTTGTAATTAGGGGCATAATTAGTAGTTTTGATAGTGTAGGACCAAATAGTAAATATACCATGTAAATAGGTATAAATACAATGTACACTATCAAAATCAAAATACAAGTTCATTTTCAGAAAATCACGAGCATTGAATTCACATTCTAAGAGAGAGAAAAGTAATCGAGAAACTCTCTCTCTCTCAAGATCTTCAAAGAAGATATTCGACCGAAGGTATATTGTGAGATTTATCATTCGAGTATCTAGAATTCATGCTTAGATCGATCGGTAGTTGATAAAATAGGACCTAAAAATTGGTATCAGAGCCGATCGTGATTGATTTTGGATTGAATTCGGGATTTTAAGATCAAAATAATTTTCCAGATTTTTCGATCGAAAAACTTACGTGACTTGTATTTTGATCAATATGCTTAATGTTTGCGAATTTTGCTGATTAAGTGATAGATTATATGTTAGGAATGATTTACATATTGATTTCAATCGCTTAGAACGTCATATTAATTAAGATTTTCGATTTAGATCGATATTTGCGTTTGCAATTAAGTTTTGATTTCGATTTGATTTTCGTAATATTTGATATATTTTGATGTAAAACGTGGTTAGTCTTGTGTTTGCTCATATTAAGAACGAAGAAACGAGTGATTATCCAGAATTTCATCACCTAACTTGAACATCTCGGTTGAATCTGGAAATTTCACTTTTACATTGAACTTTGTTGTTCTTCGATTGGATTTTCGATCGAAAAACATGGCTCGAAAATTAATTTCGAATAAGTTTGCAGCCGAGAAATTTTTCGATGACAAACACTGTTCTCGTGTGTTTTACTCAAATATAAGACTCGAAAAACATTATTTCGATAATTAGTTTTTCGATTCATATATAAATAACTTTTTCGAGCGTAATAAAGCGTATTTTTTTTCGACGGATACTGTTTTCGCTAAATAAATATATAATTTTGACTCGAAAAACTTGTAATAGTAAAATAATTTTTGATCTCAAGATTTTCGATCATCTAAATTTTCGAGTAAAAATTTAGCGAAAACATATTTCGATCGAATAATTCACACTCGAAAAACTTTGAATCAAACTTAACAAAATTTTCGATCACTCTTAATTTTTCAATTACAAATTTTTCGATAAAAGTTTTTGAGATCAACAATTATTCGACAAACTATTTTCGACAGGAAATTTACTCTGCAAAACTCCTACGTTCGAAAAATAATTTTCGATAAATACAACCAAACTTATACAATCGAAAATCTTTTTCGATCATAGGTTCGAATTTTTTTTAATCGAAAACTTTATTGTTCGAAAAACATTTCGGTCACTGCTCAAACACACACACATTTTACACTATTTTGAAAGAAATAAAATTTCGTAATTTTCAAAAATTACAAAAAAATATTTGTGACCGAATTATCTTCTACGATACTCAAATTGTTCGATCTTAAAATCACAATTCTTTAGCAAAATTTTGAAGTATCAATTCTCATATCAAATATTTTTCGAAATCAAAATAATATCTCTTTAACAACCCAAAAATAGGTACGAAAGGGAAATTGTTTAAAGTACGAATCAAACAATACTAACGAAGTTTGTCACTTGCGAAACACTTTTCATTACAATTCCAAACTTTCACGAAGATCCAACCAATCAACTATAAATGGATGCTTACTCGCTCGGAAACGACGTCCGCCCTCCAATTCTACGAAGAGGCGAATACACCGTATTGAGAAGCCGATTCATGAACGTCCTGGAAACAAAAGAGCAAGCTACAAATTTGATAGCTTCTCTTCAAGAAGGTCCCGCTCAATTTTGGCTCATCCAAGAAGGCGATGCCACCAATAATCCTCCCATACCCGCCTCACGAAGACTCAAAATTCCTAGTAATACACCGAGGGGGAGCGATTAAGAGCAAAAGCAGATTTAGGAGCCAAAACTTTCCTAATGCAAGGAATTCCTAACGATATCTATATGAAAATAGATAGTCTATCTAGTGCAAAAGCTATATGGGACGAGCTCCACAAGATGATTCAACGGACCGAAGTTGGAGTCAAAGCCAAGAAAGCAAATATTCTAACCGCTTACAACTCATTCAAAGCCAAGGCAAAGGAAACCGTTTATGAACTCTATCAATGCTATCTAACTCTTCTTAATGAGATGAGGAAAATAGATATCTTCAAGACCAACATGGAGGTCAACATCCGATTTCTTTCTTCTCTTCAACCGGAGTGGAAGAAAATATCCATGCAAATCCATCAAAATAAGGATTTGGACGAAATGGATACCCACGCCGTTTTTGATAATCTCGCCCAACACGAAGAAGATATCAGCGAGATACAAAAAGAACTTAAGGGCAAGCAGATTGACGATTCCATAGCTCTTGATTCTGAAAGAAAAACAAGTCGATCTCGCAAAGATAAAAGCATCAAGTTGCCAAGTTCTTCAGAAGATGAAGACGAATCTGAATCGGACTCCGAACTCTATATGAAGAAGTTCACGAAACAGTTGCTCTCATTTCTAAAATGATGAGCAAAATGTTCTACAAAAAGAAATCCTCTTCCTCGGCAAATAGACTTCGGACATCAAGCTCCAAGCACAAGGAAAGACCATCCGAGTCCTCAGAATCTAAAAACGTCAAAGAACCACAAACGTGCTATAATTATGGTAAGATATGGCACTTCGCCAGAAAATGCAAACTTCCCAAGAAAAAGGACGCCAACTACTACTCCAAAAAATTCCAACTCACTAAACATAAAGAGGCTGGAGTAGCATTGATGGCCGAACAAGGGCATTGGCTAGAAGACACCACAGATTCTGACGATGAAAATCTTGCTCTCATGGCATACCTCGAAGACGCCTCAAATGATAACTCTTCAAGAAGGCCTGACGACGACGATGATTAAACATCCTCTTCCTCACAAGAGGTAACAATGTCTCACTCTAAATTATTAAACATGTTAGAATCATTACAGATTAAGTACTCTAACATGAAAAATGAGCGGAAAAGATCTATGGAATTAGAAGAGAGAGTAGCTCTTAGTGAAAACAATTTCCAAAAGCAATTAGATAAGAAAATTCATTTAGAAATTCTCTTATCTAAGGCTAAGGAAAAAATATGTAGTCTTGAATTAACCATAGCTACCTTTGAGACTAAAGTCAATGACCTTAATACGACTCTTATCGATTGTCAGAGAAAGTTAGAACTTTCTAAAAATAATTTCAAAGATATCTCTGATGAACGTAAGAAATTTTACTCAAGGATTAAAACTTTAGATGATCTTCTAACGAAAAGGGGTCAAACGGATCAAACTATTTTTCTAAATCAACCTCTTGATATAGAATTTTATAATCCTAAAGAAGGCTTAGGTTTTAACAATCCCTGTAACTTGAAAAAGGTCAATGTTAAACAATTATATGATATCAAGTACATGGGATTAGGATTAACTTCTCTAATGGCCTTCACTAATTCTTCAGAAATAAACGCCTTAGAAGAATCTAAACGAAAAGCCACAAATAGGACTGACATTCCCTTTTACTACATCGACTTGTATTGTAGTTACAAGACAAGGGATCTCAACCTGTGTAGTGATTATAATTCATTTTATCCTCTAGAAGACTTTTCTAAAAATAAGGAAGAAAATAATGATCATTTTAAAAATTCCACTTTCTGTTATATTCCAGCTATTATTAGGAAAATAGCTGATTTAAACGATTCCTTAGAAACAGAAAGAAAGAATTTCTTAGCTGAAAAGAATGAGCTTTTACTGGAGATTTCTAATCTCAAAACTTCCTCTACTTTAAAAACTTGTCCTGATTTTACTTTGAAAGAAAAATCATTAATTAAGGACAAGATTACATCTAAGAAAACACCTTACATTGTTTTTCAAAATATTTTAAAAGAAGATAAATCTTCTTTAAAAATAGTAAATGGAGAAAAAGAATCCTTAAATGCTTCAAAAAGGAAAAAGACTCTTTCTAACTCTTTTTCTACTCCATCCACAGGTAGAGTAGAAAACGAGGTGAAGCATGCAAAGGAAAGAGTGCCTAGGATAGATTTCAGAAGAAAAATGATAGAAATGTCTTATTTTCAAAATTTTCTTTTGTATAAAAAACTATGGACACTCGCAAGAAGACAGCCGTTTCAAACTTTAATGTTGTTGCTTCCACTTATGTGTTAAAACCTATTAATTTTGAAAGCACAAATTTTGGAATTGGCTCTACTTCAAAAATTATAAACAACCATTCTAAGACAAATGCAACTCTTAAATCTCGTAGGAAACAAGATCCAACTATTAAGAAAACTTATAGCTCAATACATTCATGTCCTCACCTAAGGTACCCAGTCCACGTACATTCAGCTAAACACCTTAGGAGACTAGCTGGAAAAAATATTTTCTCAAGCAATAAGACCAATCAGACATTTGCTCGTGCTGAAATTAACCTTCTACGTAAGGTTCAACCGCACTAGGTTCCTAAAACACCACCTAGGCCAACACAAGCCAATAAGGCCAAGTTTCCTAATGAAGTACCACTTAAATCAACTACTTCTAAGTTGGTTTGGGTACCTAAGCATTCCAATAATTTTGGAACCAAAGATGACCAAACCTTACTTATCAAATCTGCTAATCCGAGAGGACACATTCAAAAGTGGGTACCTAAATCTCTCTAACCTGTTTCTATGTAGATCCATCATGTGTGTTATTTAGATTCTGGTTGCTCCACACACTTGACGAGAAAGCAAGAACTGTTGAGCAACTACCATGACCGTTACAACGGAAAAGTCCGATTTGGCAACAATGATTCAGCTCCAATACTCGATTTTGGAGACATTCTACTGCCGAATCTGACGATTAAAGATGTGTCTTACGTCCAAGGTCTTAAATACAACCTGTTCAGCATATGACAATTCTGACACAAAGGATTTCAAGTGGTGTTTCTAGCTGGTCAGTGCAGAATTTTGATAGTCAGAATCAAGAACTTCTAACATGATCACCAAGATCAAATCTCTACACTATCAATCTGACAACAGTTCGACCTTCAACAGCTGTTTGCCTCATCTCACAGACTACAATCAAGAGAAACAGCTTATGGCATCAACGCTTGTCTCATCTAAATCACATGGCTCTACACAAACTCTTTGTTAAAAGTTGGTCAACGGTCTACCAACAATCTCTCCTCATCAAGAGCATCAATGTTCGGCTTGTCAAGTTGGAAAAATAAAGCAAGCATCACACAAACTCAAGCAAGTTGCTTCTACATCTCGACCTTTGGAATTACTACACCTGGACGCGTACACAAAGTATCAACGGTCGTAAATATGTGTTAGTAATTGTCGACGATTATTCTCGGTACACATGGACAAGATATCTCCGAACTAAAGATGAGACTGGAGACTTGATGATAAGCTTTGTGAATACAACTCAGAATCTCCTGCAAAAGAAAATCCAAGTAATCATGACTAACAACGGGACTAAATTCAAGAATCAGCGTCTCATCAACTTTTATCAATCACTTGGAATTATTCAACAATTCTCAGCCGCAAGAACGTCTTAACAAAATGGTGTCGTAGAAGGAAAGAACCGGACTTTAATTGAAGCTGCAAGAACAATGCTCATATACTCCGGTCTCCCTCACTTTCTTTGGGCTGAAGCAGTGAGTACGACATGTTTTACTCAAATTAGGACAATTATTCACAAACGCTTCGAAAAGACGCCATATGGGATAATTAATCAAAGAATCCCGAATATCTCATTTTTCAAAGTATTTGGTTGTAAATGTTTTGTGGCCAACGATCGGGAGCATTGAAGCAAGTTCGATCCCAAAGCCTTTGAAGCCATCTTTGTCGGATATTCCTCTACTTCCAAATCATATCGCGTCTACCTCATGTCTTCTAGTACAATTCTTGAAACCTACAACGTCACCTTTCAAGAAATGACGGATTTGGCTTCTGAACAAAATAGTTCAGAACCCGAGCTTATAGGCGTGCTGGCACAAAGTCAACAACGTTTGACAACTTCTACCTCAAAGTCAAGAGAAGCAATTCCCAGCGATTTGGAAGATTTAGATTCAATGTTTGAACATTTTTATCGGAACAAGTTTCAAATGCCTGCTTCCTCTCACTCAATACCAAGCAGTGCTCCTTCTACGGAAGAAATTCCAATTTATACTTTCACTCCTCAGACTCCAACAAATGTTCAAGAATCTCCTAATTCTGAATCTTCACTAGTGCTGCAGCTTCTACAAATGCAGATGAGGAAATTCATTCCAATTCAACCTCAGAATTGAATTTCCCAACTACGAATGATCAACCCATCAATTCAGGATGTATCGATGTACAAACCAACGAAGAATCTACTTCGGTTATTCCTCGTGAACGCAAATGGACTCGAGCTCATCCTATCGACCAAATCATCGGTGATCCTTCAAGTGGAGTACGCACTAGGACGTCCAGTCAAAGCGGCTTATTCACATGCTTCTTAAGCCAAAACGAACCAATTAAAGTAGTCGAAGCTCTTAAAGACCCGGATTGGGTAATCGCAATGCAAGATGAACTCAACCAATTCGAGCGTCTACAAGTTTGGACGTTAGTTCCTCGACCGCAAGGCAAAACAATAATTGGTACTAAATAGGTTTTCAAGAATAAGAAGAACGAAAACGGTGAAGTTATCAGGAATAAAGCACGACTCGTAGCCAAGGGATACAATCAACAAGAAGGAATTGATTACAATGAGACGTATGCTCCGGTGGCACGTATCGAAGCAATTCGACTATTTTAGCATACGCGGCTCATAAAGACTTCAAAGACTATCAAATGGATGTTAAAACCGCCTTTCTCAACGGCATATTAAAAGAAGAAGTCTATGTCGCTCAACCCGATGGCTTCGTGCACGAGAACCATCCTGATAATGTATATCGATTGGACAAAGCTCTTTATGGACTAAAACAAGCCCCTCGTGCTTGGTATGATATTCTAAGCGAATTTTTAGTCAAGTCCAACTTCATAAGAGGCACCACCGATACGACACTCTTATCAAAAGACAAGGCAAAGACCTGATGATCGTTCAAGTTTACGTTGATGACATTATCTTCGGCTCGAAAAATGAACGTCTCTGTCAGAAATTTGGCGAATCATGAAGCTGTGAATGAATAGTGAGAACGATAGTAGATACGAACCACCTTGACTCGCTGAGTATTGTCTCGTATGTGAAGTTGATCCTTGATTTCCGCCATCACCAATGTGTCATAGTCATATTTTTAATTGAATACGATGTCGTGGAACATTCGGAGCATGGTTATGTTGCATCGATCAAAGTCCGAGTGCTTCGGTGAGAGGCACTTGTTGAGGAGTAAGAACATTGTCTTCCATGGGTGTGGGATGCTCCAGAATTTGAATGCAGATATCACCGGAAGGGAAGTTTCGTAGCCCATATGTAGCATATCTTCTATGAGTTGCTTATCCATCGGAAGTGCATCATAGGTAGCATATTCTGGAAAACAAAGCACTTGACGAACCACATCCTTTGTGAGGACCACCAGAGTTTGTTGAATGGTTGCCCAGAAGATAACTTCCGTTTCTCCTTGTACTTAATCCATCTTTCCCCAAAATTGTTGACAAAAAACTTTGGGAATGAGGTGTGCTAGAGTCAAGGCTGGCCAAATGAAATGAGGCTTCAGAACGGCAACTAGGACCTCACCCTGGCACTTGAACGAGGTGAGATCAAGTTGGAAGTTGTTATCCTTTGTTTCAAGCCATTTGGCCACGGGGTAAATTTGTGAGACCTTGAGGTTGGCTATTTTATATCTGCAAAAATCAAGAGAAAAAAAAATTAGTCGGGATGAAATATTTTAAGGTATATAGTACCGAAATGTAGTTGTGATAGGGGAAAAATTTTAAGGTAAAAGCTTGGCAGAGCAAATGTCGGTGTGTGTGAAAATGTTGGAAAAAAAATCGGCTATATCAATATTTGAAAAGATGTGTAGTTGACAAATAACGTTGTTTAATATGGAATATTGATAGTTAAAAAAATATCAATTTTTGCAATATATCGATATTTGATATATATATATATATATATCGACATTGAGAGTGTACCGATATTAACCAATTTCAAAATTTAGACGTATCAATTTTATATAGTAAAGGCCAATATTTGAAGAAGAAAGATCGCCATTGGTCTGAAATGTCGAATGTTGACAATGTATCAAGTTTGGACAAAAATCGAATGTTGACTAAAATTTCGAATTTTGACTAGATGATATTTGATTAAAATGTTGAAATTTGACCAAGTAACGATATTTGTCTGAAATCTCGAATGTTGACTTAGTATCGAGTTTTGACAAAACAATATCGAACGTTTGACTAAAATTTCGAATTTTGACTAAATATCGGTATTTGACGAAAAAGTCGAAATTTGACTAAGTGTCGAAATTTCACAGAAATGTTTAATGCTGATTTATCGAGTTTTGACAAAACAAAATCGATGTTTGACTAAAATTTTGAATTTTGACTAAGTGTCGAAATTTGATTAAGTATCGATATTTGACCAATTTGACGATATTTGAAAACGAGGCCCAACATTTGCAAAGAGAGCTGACAGTACGAAATTAATATCGAAATTGCAGATTATTCAGATAAACTTTGAATTTTGAGGATCCTTACCACGTTTGTCAGTCGAAAAGATGATATATAGGAAAGAAATGGAATTTCGACAACAACTATGCGAGATTTAATTCGATTTTAGGTCTCGATATTTGAAATTCAAAAAATCACAAATTGCCTAATTTTTGGTTCGATATTTGAGACTGAAATGTCGAATGAACAGTTTCATATCGAATTTATATACTTTACGACATTTGACCTTTGGAACCGAAAATTTCAAAAAATTCACTATTGACCCATAAATCTTTTAATCAATATCGCATTAGATCCCGATGATATTTAGAATGTGGTAAATTTTTCCCGAAATTGAAAAAATTCGGTAAAATTAGGGAGAATTGTGTTTTTGAAAGAATATCCCCCCTATAACACAGTCATTTAAAACGGTTTTCCTCCCCAAAATAAATTCATAACGAAATTGTAGCTCCTTAAGAAAATAAAACCAAAAAAATATGACATAGAGGTCATTTTAGCATCGGTGAGGAATTTAATCATAAAATATGACAAAGGGGATTCATAAAAAATTAAACGCTTAGATCACTTTATAAGATAAATTAGTTGAGTCTTGCCTAAAACTCAAATCATGATCACAAAGTAGAACATCATGTATAAATCGAAGGGACTTGGTACAAGATGTTTGAAGGTAGCAAAATATTTGGGAAAATAGGGTATACTGCCTTCTACTTTCTTCAGCCTTTTTCCAAAATTTTAAGTTGCCTTACTGTGGGTCATTTCTTCAATAAACAAAATATTTTGTGCCTTGACGAAGCTTCCCTTCTCTCAAAATATAGAAAGAAGAGAGATTATCGACGAAGTTCTTCGGTCCAATGGGCGGATGCTACACTACTCTTCTTTTGATGTTCCGTAACCGGAATAAAAGATTATCGTAGGAGGAGTTCGTAGATCCTTCGCACACCGTAGCTCTGCTCCTCTTCGTGTTATTCCTTTACTAAGGTCAAGATTATCGAGGGAGGAGTTCATAGCTTCATGGATCGTGCTCTTCTTCTTATGATCCTTGAAGGTCAAAAAGATTATCGCGGAGGAGTTCATGTCCATTGTGGCAAAATATTGTCCGAGATAAGGTCGTCTTTCTTTTGGAAATCACCGATTTCATTTTGTAGGCCCTATTGGAAGTCATTCTTGGCGAGTGTTTAGTTGCTCAAAAAAAAATGGGAATTAAAGCTCAAAGGGGCTCACTAAGGGATATGAGAGTTGGTATTTTAACCGTTTTTGGCCAAGTGACGTAATCTTAAATGCCCTTATCATTTTTAAGCATAAAATTCTACAAGGATAATCATGAAATGAAAAACAAAGCAAGATCGAATAGGCTCAAAACTGATAAATGTAGGTGACTTTGTGCCTCATATTGCATGCATTGCCACTTGATAAGGCAATGTGACTTAGACACTTTTGAATCCATCAAAGTCATATAATCATAGGAACCTTGCTCAAAGTATGTTCTTGAGGCAAGTCAATGCTTCTCGATCTTATTATTTACTATTTTTGGTTGTTTTTAAAAATATTCTTTTTGGAATTTTTGGTTTAAAAAACGAAAATAAAAGTATTAAAAAAATGAAAACAATTGAATAAAAAATAACCCCCTCAACAATTTAGAATTTGCATTTATTAGAGCAATTTTAAGGAGATAGATTGATCATGCCAAGCTTAGATACTAAGAGGTGAAAACGTTTTTCGTCTGAAGCTTTAATAAATAAGTCGGCTAATTGTAACTCCGTGCTAACGAAGTACATTTCTATCATCCATTTCTCCACGTAATCTTTAATAAAATGATATCTTAAGTCAATATGTTTGGTACATGAATGATGCACGGGAGCGTAAGTTATTGCGACTGCAGTTTGGGAATCACTATAAATAGGAATTTTATTTAGATCAAACCCGTAGTCCATTAGTTGTGTGTTGAGCCATAGAATTTGATAGCAACAGCTTGCAGCAGTGACATATTCTGCCTCTGTCGTTGAAGTGGAGACGTAGTTTTGCTTCTTTGAAGACCAGCACACAAGCTTATCGCCGAGAAACTGCACAACACCAGACATGCTTTTCCTATATAACCTGCAACCTGAAAAATGCGCATCAGTGTACCCAATAAGATTAAAACCAGATTTTTTTGGATACCAAAAACCCAAGTTTGGTGTGCCCTTAAGGTATCGCAAGATGTGCTTTACGACAATGAGGTGGGATTATTTTGGGTTGGCTTGGAACCTAGCATATAAGAATGTGGAAAACATAATGTCGGGACAACTCGAAGTTAGATAAAGCAAAGACCCTATTATGCCACGATAAAGCATAACATCGATGGGTTGGCCCGAGGGATTGAAACCCAACTTTAGCGATTTAGATATTGGAGGTGCAAAGGGTTTGCTTTTGTCCAAGTTATATTTACGTAGACAATCGTGTATATATTTGTCCAAGTTGTCGGACTTGCATTCCAAGAAAGAAGTGAAGTTCTCTCATTATACTCATTTCGAATTTGGACATCATCAACTTACTAAACTTTGTGCAAAATTTTGGATCAGTAGAACCAAAATACGAGCATTATGTCCGTTCCTTTTTGTTTGACGAAAAGGGTTGTATCGATTTGGCCCTTTGAAAATCCGCACATGACTAAGAAACCCGAGAGCACGTCATACCATGCTCTAGGAGCGTGCTTGAGGCCGTATAAGGCTTTGTCAAGTTGGAAAACGTGAGTTGGAAATTGAGTACTAACGAACCCTGAAGGTTGTGCGATGTGGACTTCTTCTTTTAAAATTCTATTTGATAGACCATGAAGTCTTTATGAGCCGCATACGCCAAGAAGAGACTATTGGACTCCATTTGTGCTACATGAGCGAATGTTTCATCGTTATCGATGCATTCCTGTTGATTTTATCCATTGGCCATTAATCGTGCTTTATTCGGAATGATCACGCCATTTTCGTCCTTTTTATTTTTGAAAATCCACTTAGTACCTATTACTATCTTGCCGGAAGGTTTGGGTACTAATCTCCAAACTTGTAGTCGTTCAAATTGGTTTATCTCCTCTTGCATAAGGTTTATTCAATTGGGATCATTTAGTGCTTCGGAGACTTTGGTTTGTTCAATTTGGCTTAAGAAACATGAGAAAAGGCATTCGTTTGCCATAGAAGCTATGGTGCGTACACCTCTCGTCTGATCACCAGTTATGAGTTCATTCGGATGTGCTCTTGTCCATTTCCTTTCATGTGGTACGGAATAGTCTTGTGTAGTAGGAGGAAGAGTATTCGAGGCAATCGGTTCGTTTTGAGTATCTTGAGGAGGTGATTCGTTGTTTTCTTGAGAGTTAGCGATGGGGAAGGACTGGGCCGTAGAGGTTGTGGCATGTGGAGTTTCGACACTTGAAGGAGATTCACTTTCAACATTCACATGAGTTGTATCAAGGGTAGCGAAAGCATCTTCACTCAATTCCGGTAGAAGAGGTAAAGAATTTTCTTGTGAACGGAGATTGATATTTTCAAAGACTGAATCCAATTCCATAAGTAATCGGGTCGTGTCATCCAATGCTTTAGAAGATGTGGGGGAAGTAGAAGGCTCTTGATCTTAGATGATCAAGAACTGAGGTGCGGGTTCAGAACTATCATGTGTTGAAGCCAAAGGTGTTGGCACGAGCTTTGAACCGTCTTGTTCAAGATCAAAATCATTAAATGTCACATCGATGCTTTCAATAATCCTATGGATGGACTTGATGTATACTCGATAGGCCTTGGACGTCATTGAATAGTCCACAAACTTGCCTTTAATTGCTTTTCGATCGAGTTTGCTTTGATTCTCTCGTATGTCTCGAACATAACATTGACATCCAAAAACTTTAAAGAAAGCAATTGTTGGTTTGCGGTTATTTATCAATTCATACGACGTCGTTTCATACCATTTGTGGATAAGAGTGCGATTTTGAGTAAAACACGCGGTGTTGACGGCTTCGGCCCACAATAAGTGATGAAGTTCCGCGTGAATGAGCATTGTTCGAGTGGCTTCGAGTAAAATTATATTTTTTCGTTCCACGAACCGGTTTTGTTGGGCATTCCTGCTGCAGAAAACTGTTGAGTAATTCCTAGATATACGTAAAAGTCATCAAGTTTCTTGTTTTTGAATTTTGTGTCGTTGTCGGTTCGAATTACTTTCACGGAAAGTTGCAGCAGATTTTGGGTAGTTTCGATGAACGAAATGATCAATTCGGGAGTCACATCTTTTGTCTTCAAGAATAAAGTCCAAACTTGAATAATCGTCTACAATCACAAGAATGTATTTGGCACCACTCAGGCTTGGAGTTCTCATTGGGCCGTAGAGATCCATATGTAATACTTCCAATGCCCGCGTGGTTGATGCCACTTGTTTATTCTTGTGAGAGGTACGTTTCATTTCTCCTAATTCGCATGAGGATTCTTGTGAGAGGTACATTTCATTTTTCCTAATTCGCAGGTGGGACACTTTTTTTTCTTGTGATAAGTAATATGAGGAAGACCTTTTACGAGAATCTTACATTGAAGCTTATTTATGTCTTCAAAGTTGAGATGTGAGCTCCTTTGATGCCATAGATTGGTCAAATTCAATGCGGCTTGGCTAATGAGACAAACGGCGGTAGAAGCTGTAAGGGTCTATAAACGATTGTGTAATGAGTGGATGTGCGAGACCCGGATAAAAGTTCTTGCTTTTGGTCGTTGAGTGTGCAACACTTATCGGAGCGAAAGTACACTTCTAAATTTTTGTCGTAGAACTTTTCGACGCTGAAGAGATTATGCTTCAGCCCTTCTACGTACGAGACATCTTAAATGTTGATGTTTTCAAGTTCGATATTGCCGGTTACAAGAATTGGAGCGGATTTATTATTTCCGAATCGAACTTTACCTTTGTAGCACTTGGAGTAGTTGCTCAACAGTGCTTTGTTTACAGTCATGTGTGTGGAGCAATCTGAATCGAGGTACCGCAAATGATGGATCTGCAAAAAGAATGGAATTTGCTTAGGTACCCGTATCTCGTAGGAGTCATTTTGTATTTGCAATCTTTGTTTTGAAAACGTAATACGATTCTAAAAATCCAGTAGATGCAATAGTGTAAGTCTTGTTTAGCACGCCTACTGCCTTAGGGACATATTTTAGTTGTTCTTGTGGATAAGTTTCTTTGGTACCCATATTTGCTTCCTTGTATGTAAATTCTTTTTGGAAGCATCGTTTGTGGAAGTATGCCACTTTTTAGTGTATTTGGGAGGTACACTAGTCGGTTTAGTTTTGGGGACCAATTTCTAATGAGACTTGGGTTCTCTAGTGTATTTGGGGTGTATACTAGTCGGTTTAGTGGGTGCATTTGGTGTAGTGGGTTTTTCTTTCGAATACATTTATATATAGGATGTGAATTAGATGCTAGAGAAGATTTCTTTATTGATGCGTTGCTAGAAGTTGGCGTCATAGTACATTGATGATAACTAGTATGCGAGGAATACATCAATGACTTAGCAAGCTTATTTGTAGAAATTCTAGAACTTGCACTTTCCTTTGGTCTTCTATTTAAAGCGCGACATGCATAAGTAATAATAGAGTTAGAGAGAAGCCTGTTAGGTCCTATTTTATCAACTACCGACTGATATAAGCATGAATTTTTTATATTCGAATCATAAAATCTCAAAATATACCTTCGGTCGAATATCTTGTTTGACGATCTTGAGAGAGAGTTTCTCGATTACTGTTCTCTCTCTTAGAATGTGAATTCAATGCTTGTAAATTTTCCGTAATGAACTTGTATTTCGATTTTGATAGTGTACATTGTATTTATACCTATTTACATGGTATATTTATTATTTGGTCCTACACTATCAAAACTACTAATTACACCCCTAATTACAGGGATAATAAAATTACAAAGCACAATTTTAAATTCTCTTCAATCTCCCCTTTGTGTTTGTCTTCGTTTTAGCTCCTTTTATCTTTGTCGGGCGTAAAACAATTTTCCCAATCCCAATGCTGTCTCTTAGCGTCGAAGAGCATTCCTCAGCTCCAATCTCTCATTTATCGCATCCAGAAGCTCATTTAAGAGTGGGGCCTCGTCTTCACAAAGATCTTCGAAGATTGTTTCTTTGGTGATCTCTCCCAATCTTTTCTGGATGTTCTTCCTCACTAACTTTATTGTCCTGTCACAGAACTTGTGGCTCTCTGACTTCATTATAGCCATCGTCTTTCCAATGACTGGATTCCGATAGGTTATGGCGAGACCAGGTTTCTTGAAGATGTAGTTCTCATGATAATTGTTGAGTGGGAAGCCCTTCATGAGCGGAGACTCCATGTTGACCTTCTTCATATTGTTTTCTATAGCGATTTGATGGTCGTGTGTGGTGTGATACTTGATTTGCTGCACCATGAATCTCTTCAGTCCCTCGAGTCCTTCAGTCTTGATATATCCAGAGTGCGTCTGGTATTTTCCCTTGTACATCTGATACAGACGGTAGACCTCATCTGGTGGAAGGAAGATTTCATCTATCTCTTCTCGAGTGCGGTTGATGTTCGCTCGCTCAATGATGTAGATAGGGGTAGCGTAGCTTCCGATCGTATGCGAGACTCCGATGAGTTGGAGAATCGGTGGCTTCTCCCTGAAATTTTTCTTCAGTTGATCAGTTGGGATGCCACTCCGATCGGGGCCAAGATAGTTGAGCATGAAGATGTGCTCCATTTTCTTCCTATCTTCTCAGTGTGAGATGCCCCGTAGATTAAGTTCGTTGAGCTTCTTTATTCTGTTTGGAGCCCTCCAGATCTGCTTTCTAACGTCTTTAATAAACGTGACTTCAATTATGATATTCTCCCATGGCGTCTCGACTCTAACTGTCCCTTTTGATAAGCGGGGAGGAGAGTCGACTCTGTGCCTAATCATTTCTGTTAGCTCTGGGAGAGCAGAACTGTAGTTCTCGCCTTCTTGAAGTTCTTCATCTTCAAGCAGCACCAGGTCCACTGAAGCTTGTCGTAAGAAATATCTGACGTTGGAGAGTCGAGCTTGAGCAGCTTCCTCTGGTTCCCATTGCGTCGTCCATTTCTCATTTAAGATATAATCGTCTATGATCAGATGTGGATCGTAGACGACTGCTTCTGTTTGGGCTTGGAGGAGGTTAGGGGTCGGGATCGGATTTGGATTTGTAGGAGAGAGTGGTAGTGTGTGGGATGTAGTGGGAGGTGTGGTTGTTTGTTGGCGGGTCGTGGGTTGTGTGGTTGGTGGGTTTGAGGATGATCATCCAGCTTCTTGAGTCTTTGTTTGTTCTCGACTCACTCCACGGCCGCTCCGTGTGGTTTGTCGCCGTTTCTCCCCCTCATGACGATCTGGATCATCGGGATCGTCATGTCTTCGTTTGGTGCGGGAGCTCTCTTCTCGGCACCTTGTTTGTGCTGGCGGCTCTGGTTCATCTACCAGCCTTTTACAGAGACTCTCCTCAGCGGGGGTCCTGGTCTCTAAGGCGACGAGGCGGGAGATGAGTATGTCGTGAAGCTGGGAGATCGGGATGGTATAGGGACTGATAAGAGAAGGTGATGGAGTATGGGTGGTGAGGGTGGGTTGTATGGGGGTGTGTATGGTGGTGGTAAGAGGTGGTGAGGAAACGGGGGTGGTTTGTGTGTCGGTCGGAGGAGGCTCGGAGATTGGTGCTTTCCCGGTATCTCTTCAGGAAGTCTCGATGGCTTTCAGAATGCGATCCATCAGACGATCTTCAAGAGAAGACATGGCTGTGGAGAGCGCTTCATGTAGGGCGTTGCTCTGTCACGATCATTGGTGGAGTGGGGCCATGGAGGCGCTCCACTGTCACAATATCGGAAAAGGTTTCTGATGTGCTGCCTTGAGTAGATCTTGATGGTCCGAAACGTCCTGGGACATCCGTTGTCAACCCTGAAGTCACCACTTCAATGGATTGGCCTATTGTTGGCTCCGAAGATATCGGGGGTCCAATAGGGCTTCCACCCAATCCTTAAGATGATACAATATGTATCACCTCTATGGGTGTTGAGACAGATTCAATTGGAATCTGTGTGGTTTGCTGATCCGTTGGTGGTGGAGATGTTGGCACCGAAGCCGGTACTGTGGAAGGAGATACAGATGAGGCCGAGATTTAGTGTCGGCAAGAGCCCCTTATTTGGAGTATGTATTCTTCATCTGAGTCAGTAGACTCAGAGGAGAGACATCTCGAGGAACACCTACAGGCTCGACAGCCGGTGTCTCTATCTCCTGAGTCGTGGCTTCGGGCTTTGTTGTTTCCACGAGCGATTCCCTTTGAGAAGGTGCCGGAGCTGGATCCAAGGCTCGTACCATCTCCGCCGTGATTGAGTTATTTTGACAGTAGTCTTGGTAGGCCTCGTCCGTTCGATCAGCTAGTCGGAGCAGCTCCAATGGGATCAACATTGGTTGGAGCGCGAGGTTGGCTGCCTTCGGGTTGTGAAAGAATCGAAGGCGTGGCGGAATGTATTCCCCAACTGGTGGTAGTCTCGTGATCTCTGGATGGATGTCCATGAATTGTGAGATCAACACCGCGAACCACCGTACATACGGGAGAGATTTGGCCTTTGACTTGGTCTCCCTTTGACACATCTGGTCCGCTAGATCATTCCATATCAGTTGGGCCACGTCGTATTTCTTGGAAAAGATCACTCCATGAAAGATGCGAAGGATATTCCCGTTTGCCTTATCGAAGCCAGAGTGTTTTGGGGAGAGGCATTTGTTGATTATGCCGAACAACGTCTTCCACGGATGGGGGATCCCACTATTTTGAAAGTTCGCCAGTTTGGTCAGCGGGGGTTTGTATCCCATCAGGAGCATATCTTCTACGATCTCCGCGTCCGTTGGAAGTTGATCATATTCATCGTAGTGCGGGAAATCGAGCACCATGGCCATCAGATTTTTCATCAGGGCGATATGTCTTGTGTTGATCTTCCTCATATATTCCACGCTATCGCCGTTGACGAAACTCTTCATGCTTCCCCAGAATTGCTGGAGATAGACCATTGGTACGATGGATGTCCTGGTCAAGGCTGGCCATAGTGGGTGTCCTTTGAGGATTGATATGATGACTTCATCCGGACACCAAAACGTTGTAAGGTCCAGTTGGAAGTTGTTATCTTGGACTAACACATAATTTCCAGAGGGGTAGATGTTTGGGTAGTTTGGAGTTGCCATTTCTGTAAAAAATGAAAGATAATTCGTTAGTTGGGAAATTTCATATGCGAATAAACGGGAATAGAATGAACTTAGAGAAAATTGTAAGTGTTAAGGTTTATGTTCGAAAGATTTAGTGATAAATTTTGAAAAATTTGTAAAATTGACTAAGTTTTAGAAGCGTATTTTAATTCGATCGGGAATTAATTTGAATGTTAATTTTCTAAGTCTTTTTTAGCGTGTTTTTATTCGAGTGACAATTTATTCGATCGTTAAATTTTGCGATCGAATAAAAATGTGTTGAATAACTCAAGTTTTTCGCCGATGACTTTTACGATCAAATGAAATGTTATCGAAAACAATAGTTTTTCGCTGAGTAAGTTTTCGATTGAAGAAAAAGTTGTCGAAAAACTTAAGTTTTTCGCCGCGTAGTTTTGCGATCGAATAAAAGAATATCGAAAAACTTAAAGTTTTCATCGCTGACTTTTGCGATCGAATAAAATATAATTGAAAAATTAAGTTTTCGCCGCGAAGTTTTTCGATCGAATTAAAATATATCGAAAACAAAAGGTTTTCGACGCTGAGTTTTGCGATCGAATAAAACTTAACGAAAACTAAAGTTCTTCGACGACACTGTTTGCGATAAGAACTTTTTCGATCGAAAATTTTTCAAATCAAACAGTAAACGCGTAATACGTAAATTTCGATTTATCGGTAAATCATGGGTTAATCTGGGTTCGGAACGTTCAGAAAACAGTTGCGAATCCAAATATCATGATTTTAACCTAAACAGTCGAGTTTAAACACATTGATTTGAGAGTTTAAAACCGTTTTTAGTCGAAAAAGTATGAAATGAAATTTCTTCAAATGTTTTCGTGAAACTGCTTGCGAATCGTATGTTTTTGAATGGAAAATGATTCGAAATGTGTTTCTACCTTCTAAATGGGCGAGTTTAGGAAGAAAATCACAGAGATAGATGAGATTTTGTTGAAATCGCTGGAGTTCGAAGTATGTTTTTGCGGAAGTTGAAAGGTTTTTCGATTGTAATGAGTTGCGTGTGAGTGAGTTTTTCGATCGATAAAGTGGTATCAATACTTTACGATCGGGTAACGTAAAAATACGTTGGGCCGTAAAAAAAAAGTTTTGGGCTTTAGTTAAAATTCAGGTCTGATTAAACAAGAATTTAATCTTTTATGGATTAACCCAAAAAATAAGTTGCATAATACTCCCTGTATTTCTGAAAGAGATGAAATTTTCTCCTAATGTTGATGAAATTCAACATTTGACTCCTCGGATGAGCTCTAAATTTTCTGTGATGCTTAGAAAAAATGTTAGAAGTCATGTTTTATAAGCAAATCATATAGGAGATAATAACAAATTCTCATATAAAACTCCACTCAGCAATTGCACGATTTAACTTTTCGGCATTTTAAGCACATATGTAGTAGAATTTGGCATATGAAAATTTACTATTTAAGAATAAGTAACGTATTTTAAACAATTTAGCATAGATTAAATAAAAAAAAAATTTGCGTTTTTTTTTAAATTTCGCATTTTATCAATTCTGAGCCAATGCATGTATTAATGCATTTAAAATGTGCGAAAGATATTTTCAAATAAAAAATTTCAAAAATATTTTTGTTTAAGGGTCGGATGGGCCATTTTGAACACTATCACACAAAAATTTCTTATAACATATAAAATAATAATTTGCCATAAAATCATGTGACTAGACTAATATTCTAAGATCATAGTATGAATCACTTCGACAACTCTCGCAAGTTTCGCTCATACCACTCAATTTATTTTTATCATGGAAATATTTAGTAGATATAACACTCATATCATCACGACAAAATTATATCAATTAATTTGTTATCGTAGTATTTTTAATCAACTTACCTCGTCAAAGTTCATCATTTTGAATCAAATGACTTTTAAGGGATTTTTTTATTAGGCTCCGACTAAAGGGGTAGAAATTATTCAGTTCCAGGGGCCCTTTTTGTGAAATTCTGTGTTGATCCTTTTGCTTTTCTTTTCAGGATGAGTCTAGTCTTCTTTACAAAACTTTGAGAGATTAGAACTTCTTTTTGGGTCGAGACCGTGTTCCTTTCGAAGGTTCCACAGTTATGGAATTCGAACCCAAGGCTGTGCTTCTCTTCTCGTTTTCTCTATTTATAAGATCTAGATTATCGTTGGAGAAGTTCACTTCGAGGTGCTTCTCTTCTAGGAGTATACGAGATTATCTAGGAGAAGTTCACAGCTAGTTTCATGTTTCTCTTCTATAATGATTGAGAAATTCATTATGTGCATCTCTTTTGCTCTCCCCCTCTTTTTCTTGATTTAGTAACCCCGAATCTTGTGAATAAGGTTGAAGGCTTCATTGGGTTTGATAAAGAAAAAGAATGTCGGAGAAGGTCCAGAGATGATTTCTAGGGGAAAAATTAAGGATTTATAATATGGGCTAAGTGAGGAATTTCCTAATATGCCCTTATTGTTTTCATGACGAAATAGTCACATAAGTAAGAATGAAGCTACGAAGTACTAACCAAAGAATAGTCATTTGAAGTGTGACACACTCAAGAAGAAAAAAAAATTATTTGAGGTTCAAATTCTCACATATACGATGTGACTTTGTGTCTAGTGAAACAAACGAAGCTCTTTGAATAAAAGAATGTCACGTGAATTTTTAGACAAAGAACTAAGCATATATATAGAAGAAATATTTATGTGAGTAATTCAAAATAGGCAACATTATCGTCATCCCCCATTTTTTTATTATTAATATATTTATATACTATGAAAATTTATTATAGAGTCATGCAAGATAATCAAAGAATATCAAGAAGCACATAGAGTATCAAATAGAAGCATAGTAGAGCATGTACAGCACATGTCAATTAAGATTGAGATTCAACATGCCTAACTTAGCAATAAAGAATTGGAATCATTTTTCATCCAATGCCTTAGTGAATAAATCGGCAAGTTGAAGCTCTGTTTTTACAAAATACATATCTATAGTGTCTTTTTCTACATGATCTTTTATAAAATGATAACGAGTATCTATGTGTTTCGTGCGTGAATGATGAACAGGATTGCAAGTAATGGCTATAGCACTTTGAGAATCACTGTAAATGGGAATGTTATTAAAATTAAACTCGTAATCACGTAGTTGTGTCCGCATCCATAGAATTTGCGAGCAACAGCTGGAACCCGCGACGTATTCCGCCTCGGCCGTCGATGTTGACTCACAATTTGGTTTCTTTGAGGACCAGCAGACCAACTTTTTGCCTAAAAATTGTGCTCCGCCAGACGTTCTTTTTCTGTCCATTCGACAACCTGCATAATCAGCGTCAGTATAGCCAATTAATCTAAAATCAGTATTTTTAGGATACCATAGCCCTAAGTTGGGAGTTCCTTTTAGATAGCGTATAGTTCGTTTGACTGCTTGGATGTGGGACTCCTTTGGGTCAGCTTGAAAACGAGCACATGACAAGTGGCAAACATGATGTCGAGTCGGCTGGACGTTAAGTAGAGAAGAGAACCGATAATGCTCCGATAGATTGTGATATTGACTGCCTTGCCAGACGGATCAGCATCCAATTTGCAGTTTGTTGAGATGGGAGTACTCATCGGTGTGCTCTTGTCTTGATTAAATCTCTTCAGAATATCTCGGATATATTTGGTTTGACTGATGAAGATTCCATCTTCGAGTTGCTTTACTTGTAGGCCAAGAAAGAATTGGAGTTCTCCCATTAAGCTCATCTCGAATTTGGTCTTCAGGAGTTCGCCAAATTTCTGACAGAGACGTTCATTTTTCGAGCCGAAGATAATGTCATCAACGTAAACTTGAACGATCATCAGGTCTTTGCCTTGTCTTTTGATGAAGAGTGTCGTATCGGTGGTGCCTCTTATGAAGTTGGACTTGACTAAAAATTCGCTTTGGACATCATACCAAACACGAGGGGCTTGTTTTATTCCATAAAGAGCTTTGTCTCATCTAAATCACAAAGCTCTTCTAAATCACATGGATGTCCATATGTTCGAGATCTTTTGTGTGCCTGTTATGAGTTGCTATCTTCTTCCAGGAAGGCAAAACAAAAGAGAGGAATCGATAGGTAAGTTCCATATTGGTTCGAACAATGTTGATCTTTCTCATCTCATTGGGAAGGGTGAGAAAATGCTGGTACGTTGTCTCCAAGTCTTCATCAGGTTTTGCCTTTAACATGTCGTAAACCAACAAGATCTTTCCTTTTCTCGCCTTAATCTCATCCTCCGTTCTTTGCATAATTTTGTGGACTTTATCCCACATTTCTTTGACCGCAGTCATGCTATCTATTTGCATGTAGATATCTTTCGGAATTGCTTGTATAAGATAGGACTTCGCCATTTTATCAGCTTTTGCTCTTTGTTTTTCTACTTCATTGCACAGTGAAGGAGGTTTCAATTGTCTTTGTGTAGGAATTGAACGATTGTTTCCGGGAATTTCAGTCACGTCAACCCAAAATTGAGTGAGCCTTCGGTTAAAGAATCTGTCATATCTTTTGCATTTTCCATGCTTTCAATGAAGTTCAGGAACCTACGTCGCCATACAATGTATTTATTTCTTGGGAGGATTGGCGGATATGAGTCGTTTCCAAGCGAGAATGCATCCATTGTAAATTCTTTTCGGTAGTTGATTTTTGATAGTTTATTATTGTATGGAAGATGAAGGTATAATTCAAAGTAATTAAGCACAAATGTGAAATATGAATCAAGATATTCCTAGAAAAGAATGTGAAATGAGATTTCGATGTTTAGTTATGGAAATCTCTGAAAACGTTTGGGATTTCGATATTGAAGTTCAAATGTCGATAATGGGGGATTATCGAGATTAGAGAATGTGACTGAAATTTCACAATGTACCGAAATTTTAATGAACAGAGATTTTGAAAAATATCGAGATCTATAGGATTATCGAACTTTACAAATAATGAGAAGTTAGAGATAATTTGAATTATGAAAGGTTATCGATATTGTAGTAAATGGCGATATTCTGATAGGTACCCAAATTTGACAATAATATCGATATTATTAGGAATGTCGATATTTGATACTATGATAAAGAATTTAAAATGTCGGTAGTCTATCGAGATTTAGTCTATCAAATTTTTCTTATCTATTTCGAGGTTTAGGAAATAATTGTTTGATATATTAAAGTTTCTATTTATTTATTAAGTCTAGGTCTTGTATTTTCTATATTAAGTGAAGTAGAGTCCGAGATGTGGGCTCTAGTGAGTTATAAGTGGTTGTAATGGGCCAAGTAGGGGCCCAAGGGTTTATACCTATTCAAATGTATAAATACATAAACCCTACACATTTAATTAATGTGAATCAAAATATAGATTACATTGATTTCTGCGCCGTCTCTCTCTCTCTCTCTTTAAAGATCACGCAGTCTAGGTAAACCCACAAAAATCACTGTTTGATTCCCCCATTGTTGGTCGTTAAGGTGTATGGTAACCTATAATTGGTATCAGAGCCGAGCGTGATCTGGATTTAAGATTTTGGATTTTCAAGGCTACTTTTCATTTTCACAAGTTTCTCCTTGTGTTCGCGGTACGATATTGTTCTTCAACAATTTCGAGTGAAATCGTGCTTATTTTGCTTAGTTTTAAACTCATCTAGTGTTATAGGACATTTTCGAGAGTTTTTGTTAAAGAACCGAGAATTTTTCATCAAGTTTGAGTGATTTACTATATCAAAATCGAAGTTTATAAGTTTTCGAAACTCATTTTCGAACTCTCAAAAATTTGTTTCAAAAATCGGTTCAAAAATCCCTTCGCAAATCTCATTCAAAAATTATTTTCAAAACTATACCTCGTTCAAAAATTATTTTCAAAACGATACATCACTCGAAAATTAATTTTGAGACTATACCTTAATCGACAATTCTTTATTTCGAAAATTATTCCCGCATCCACTAGACGTTCGAAAATTATCAAAAATTAACCTTAAAAATTATTCTCCCAACGAAAAATTTAGAAACCATATCGAAAATCACTTCGAATATTACTTTGAAAATCTTGATTTTCTAAACTTTAAATTTTTCGAAACCTAATTTTTGCAATTCGATTTTTGCACACAAAAACTTTTCGAAACCACATTTTCGATAAACAATTTCGAAAATCCAATATCTCACCCGAATACATCCACATACACAATCCAATCACACACGTAAAGATCCAAACACAAAAAAACGAACAATGGACACTCTAGCCATGAGAAGTGACGTGCGTCCACCGGTACTGAGACGGGGAGAATTCACCATCTGGAGGAGCAGGTTCCTGAACTTTATCAAAATATAAGATAGTGGAGACGACATTACCGGCTCCCTAGACGAAGGACCCGCTCGTTTTTGGACCACCATCGCTGGCGATGCACAGACAACTCCCGTAGTTCTCCTAACAAGAGTACTCAAAACACCGGCTGAGTACAACGATGCTGAAAAGAAACGATCTAGAGCCGACCACCTTGCAAAGACCTACCTTTGGCAAGTCGTGCCAAATGACATCTTTATCCATGTCGATAGCTTCCAGACCGCTAAAGAGATGTGGGATGAAGTCACTAAAATAATGAAGGGAACAGAGGTCGGACTGAGAGCGAAGAAAGCCAACACCCTCGCTGCTTATGCCTCCTTCAAGGCTAGGCCCGGAGAACAAATTGGAGAAACTTATCGAAGGTTCATGATCCAAGTGAATGAGATGATGAAGAACAATGTCACTAGGACAAACATGGAGCTGAATGTCAAATTCCTCACTTCACTTCTGCCAGAATGGAAGAAAATTGCCACAAACTTCATGAAGAATAAGGACCTCAATGAGATCGATATACACATCATCTATGAGAGTCTCGAACATCACCCCGACGATATCAAGGAAGAAGATGGCGAACAACGGAGGAAGGCAGTGATAAACCTACTCGCCTTAGTAACAGGCAACACGCTCAAGAGTACCACAAAATCAGGAAAGAACAAGTCTCTGAAGCCTCCCAGTCCGTCACAAAGTGAGGACTCTAGATTAGACTCTGACCCCGATTCAGTGATTTCGAGAAGCAGATAGATGGCTCTTAAGACAAAGTGATGGGGAAAAGATTCTTCAAGAAGTTATCGTCATCTGCAAACAAACAGAGAGTCTCTTCCAGCTCCAGACAACCACCAAAAGCTCTGTTAGTCCGATTACGCACTCAAGAGAGGATCAAAGGCTTAAAAATGATAAAGTTCTTAAAACACCTTCAGTGTGTTTGTGTGTGTGTGCCGAAATTAAGAACTTACTTTTAAGAATTATGCTTGACCAACCCTAATTAGGGTTAATGGGATGCCTTATATACCACATGAGTTGGTATATTAAGGCTTGGGACTCAAACAATAAAATATTTACAATTTGACCCCAAATACAATAAATTAACTAATATTGACCCAAAACTCAAATACTAACTAAGGACACTACAATTAATTCCTAACATTCTCCCCCTTAGTGTCCTTTCTTCGTCTTTGTCTGTTTCTTTGAGCCTTTGGGTCGTTGCTGGGCGTACACGGAGTTCCGTAGTCCAAGCTTGTGCTCGTACGTCCTTATTTCCCTCCGGAACGAAAGCCTTTCTTGTATGTTGTTCAGCATATTCAGTATCTTGGCTTTTGTGTCCGGTCCTTCACCTTCCATCTTATCCAGTATGCTCCTCAACTTCTCTCGTATGATGAGGAGCGTTCCGTCGGAGAATTTTGGTATCTCCGATGTCTTCAATATTCGCTTTTCTCCCTTGTAGTTGATGTAGACCACCGCTGGATCTTCACTTTCGAACACGTGGCCTTCACCATATTCAACTTGTTCAGGGAGCTCGAATGATGGTTTGGTGAGGTTGACCTTTCTGACATTTGACTCCAGTGCTAGCTGCAGGTCGTGCGTCGCTCCGTACTTGATTTGTCGGAGCATGAACCTTTTGATCGTCATGTATCCTAATTTGACGTCCTGGTCCTGCAGCGTTCCCACGTATCGGTAGCTTCCAATCATCTGTGAGATGTCTTCAGCTCTGATGTACGGGAAGTCAGCCTCTGTCAAGGTCTCTCTTGTACCGTCTTCCCTCACTACGTGGTAGACGCTTAGTAGGAAGGTCCCGAGCCGATCTATTCCAACTCTTTCTACGGCTTGTATTCGGGGCCTCTGCTTTTCCTCTCGCCTGAGAGCAGCCAGATCATTTCCTTTCCCTAAGAACATATGAAGACGTCTTAGGGAAAGAAGGTAGAGATTGGCTCTGCGCTCTGACAGGTGCGTCATCCCACGTAGCTCCAGCTCGTTCAATTTGACGAGCTGATCCTCTTTACGCCAGATTCTTTTCCTTATCTCTTCTTGGTATGGAACTAAGATTCTGACGTTTTGCCACGGAAGATCGACCGTTGCCCCGATCTTTGACATGAGAAGTGGAGCATCCTCATTTTGGACTTGATGTTTGAGTAGTTCCGGTAGATCGGGGAGGTCACTTTGCAGATCTTCCAGCTCCTCATCTTCATGGACTTTCACCAGGCTTATCGACGCCTTTTCGAGGAATAGTCTGGCGTTTTCTCGAAATCTGGCTTCGAGCTGGAGGTCCATCGGTTGCTTCAGCCATCCTTCTTCAAATATATATTTCTCTACCACATCATGTGGATTGTAGAGTTGGCTGATTTCTTCCGAGATTTGGAGGTCAATAGATGTGGCTTGAGGTGGACTTTGTCGGTAGAAGGTTCTTGGTGAGCTAAGGCTTATAGTGACTGGAGTGGGTGTCGAAAGGGAAAGTGTATTGGAGATCTCTTGTGTATTTTGTTCGGTTGTGGTTGAGATCTCCATGGTAGGGAATATTATTGTGGTGCTGGAGACTTGTTTTGTTTTGCCTTTTGAGCTTGAGGTATCCAGCGGGTTGGATTCTTGGACTGTTTTGGTTGTTGGCTGCTGCTGGTGAGGGGATTCGACTCCACGCTGTCGGTTCTCCCCCTCGGGACGGTCCTCGTCTTCAGGGTCGTCCCGCGATCCAGATAGGCCCCCGGCTTGTGTTCGGCAGCTGGTGGGGTCAATCAGCCTCTGGATTTCTTTCTCCTTCGGTGTCAGGTGTGGCGCCGACCGGATACGTGCCAAAAGAATGTTGAAGAGTTCTTCAATGGGCACGTCCCACGGTCCTTCTTCTGGTTGTGTGAGTGAAGGAACAGCAGCAGCTGTCTCGTGTGTGACTGGAGTCTTGCCTTTGTCTTGTCTTGATGTTTCGATCATGGCCCGGACTTTTTCCACTAGTTCGTCGCCAAAAGATCGTAGCCGAGACTCCGTCACAAACGGATCGGGAAATAAAACGGAGCCACTGAGGCGTGCCGTTGTCGCGACGTCAGAGTAGATTTCTGACGTGCCGCCCACTGTAGTGGGTCTTCCGGGGCCACCAAGGCACACCGGTGGCAACGGTGCTAAGACAAACTCAGACCGTTGGCCCGAGACGACTGGTGGGATGTTGATCGTTTCGGGGCTTCCGCTCAGTCCCTCGGAGATTAACCCCAGAGTGACGTCAGAGAGCGTTCTGTCTAAGTCTGGAAGACTTAGAGGTGCGGAAAATAGTGTATGTGTCCTAGAAATGGAAAAAATTTTAGTTGGTGCGGACACTAGACCTGTGATCAAGGAGGGCGCAGTCGGAGGAAGTGAACTGCTTAATTCAACATCTATTGCCTCCGAATAAGGCAATGATGGTTGTCGTGGCTCCTCCGGTGCTATTGAGACGGTCGTCTGTTGGGAGACGACCGAATGGGTTGGAAGGGTTATTTGCGTGCTTGGGCCTGATGGCACGACTGCTACTCGGGAGACGATCGTGTCGTCTCCTGTTCCTACGGGTTCGGCCCGGCTTTGTAGTGGGTTAGAGGACTGAGGAGGTCGATCATGTTTTTGTTTGGTGCGACGCTCCTGTATGCGTCTTACGTCTTCCCCTCGTTTTGTTTTTCGTGAGGAACGAGGAGGGGAAGCGGCGCTTCCTAGACCTAACTGAGGCTGGGGTAGGCTAATTCCCGGGGTAGGTTCGACTGGGTTTTGTCGAACCATAGGAGTGTCTTCAAGGGTGATGGATTGGAGGTACCTCGCTACTATTGGGTTGGAAGGATTAGCGATTTGTAGGAGGTGGTCAGGGATCCGCATCGACTCGAGATCAAATTTGGATTTGGAAGAATGGAGGGATGCTAGCTTGGGAATTTGGTATCCCTCCGATCTCGGTCGACGGGTTATCTCGGGGTGTAGGTCTTGAAAGTGGGTTATTATCACTGGAAACCACCGAAGGTAGGGAAGGACTTGTCGGGTTTTATTTTGGTGGATAAGTCCCTTCGGCGGAGTTGGTCAAGGATATCGGCCCAGATCAACTGCACGATGTCATAATTTTTATTAAAGATGACACCGTGGAAGATGATCATAATGTTGCGGTTACAGCGATCTGGGCCTGAGTGCTTGGGTGATAGGCATTTGTTTATTATGAGAAAGAGTGTGCGCCAAGGTTGTGGAATGTCCTTGGCGCAGAAATCGGGTAGGTGTAGGGATTTATGGATGTCTGGGCGATATCCCATTAGGAGGAAGTCGGTTTTCAATTCTTCCTCCGTGGGTGGTGGGTTATATATTAGGCTGTGAGGTAGGTTTAAGATACGGCGTAGTATGGATGGGGTGAAGATTATGGGTGTTTGGTCTATTTGTGAGGTAAGTGAGGTTGGAGGGGTTTTTGAAGTTGATGGTTGTAGGTTGGCCCATAGCTGTTGTGCGTATACTTCTGGGGCCGATTCCGTAATGGTGAGGGCGGTGTGTAGAGGATGGTGACGAAGGATTTCGAGTATTATCGGTGCGGGGACCGTGATGTTGTCAAAGTCAATGGCCGGGTTGTTGGGTAGTTTAGTGGCCCATTGACTTTGAGGAAAGACTTCGTCAATTTGTCTCAACATGTTTATGTAATCTGCTAAGAAGAAAACACAGAAAATTGTTAGACTAGGCAGAGTAGATAAAAATGTTACTTAGAAAAAATTTCGGACTTGAAAAATTTTATATGAAAGTGCCCGAAATTTGCTTAAGTAAATAAGATTATACTTTTGAAATACAAGCGGCGAAGTTCACAAATTCGGCTAAGAGTACATTGAAAAGTTTAAAACTCGAAGTTTGATTTGGCCGAATTTGGATTTGAAAAGTTTTGTTCGCCGAATTTGATGAAGTTCGGGTTATGAGGATTTGAAATTTTTGTTCGCCGAATTGTAATGAAGTTCGGGTAAGTGAAAATTAAATCGAATTTGTTATCATCATTCATCAAATTCGGGTGCTTGTCTTTAAAATTGAATTTGCCGAAATTGACAAATTCGGGCGATGGAATTCGACTGTGAGGAGTCGGGGTACAGTAGAAATTCGCCGAATTTCGAGTGAACAGTAGAAATTCGCCGAATTTTGGATTGAAAAGCAGAAATTCGGATGAAAATTTAAATTTTACCCGAATTTCGCCCGAAACCTAAAAATTAAAATAGGTCGATTCCATCGGGATTTGGATGAAATTTTGGCAAATAAATTGCAGATTCGGGGTCGCCATTACCTTCTGTAGTAAAATCGAAGTTGAAGAGATTTGATTTGAAGATTTTGTGTTTGCGCGAATTTAAATTCGAGAGTAAATTTTCTGAAATTCGGGCGTTAACTTGTAAATTTAGGGTAAATAATGAAATTCGGGCGAGTAGTGAGATAAATAGGGGTTACTGTGCAAAAGTTCGGGTGAATGAAATTCGGCATGTTAAAATTGAGTTTCGCCGAAATTCGTTCTGATTAAGTGAAAATTATATGAAATTCGGCGATCGAAATTAGTATTGACCAAAAGTGACCCCGAATTTGAAATTCGGCGAGTGAAATTGAAATTGGCCGAATTTCTTCACTGTTAGTCCAAAATTGGACTTCCGAAATTTTATATTATGTCAAAGAGCTCCCCCTCAATAAAATGATATATACTCCCCCGTAATAAAAATAAGCTCCCCCTTAATAAAAATGAAATATGCTCCCCCTTAATAAATATGAAATATGAACTCCCCCTTAATGAAAATGAAATATGCTCCCCCTTAATAAAATGAAATAAACTACCCTTTTAAAATTTGCATGTAGAATTAATTTGTCTACTAAATAAAAGGTCATGAGGCACTATAGGTCAGTGTTGAAAATTCAACATGCCCAACTTAGAAACTAGGAAATGGAATCGTTTTTCATCCAGAGCCTTTGTAAATAAATCTGCAAGTTGAAGTTCTGTACTTACAAAATACATATCGATAGTGCCCTTTTCAACATGATCTTTTATAAAGTGATAACGAAGATCTATGTGTTTAGTGCGAGAGTGATGGACAGGGTTACATGTGATAGCAATTGCGCTCTTTGAGTCACTATATATGGGTATATGATTAAGATCGAACCCATAATCTCGTAGTTGCGTACGCATCCACAAGATTTGAGAGCAACAGCTTGCTGCAGCTACATATTCTGCTTCAGCAGTTGAGGTAGAGACACAATTTTGTTTCTTAGATGACCAACTAATTAGTTTGTCTCCCAGAAATTGTGCTCCACCCGAGGTGCTTTTTCTGTCCATCTTGCACCCTGCATAGTCGGCATCAGAATATCCGACGAGATTATACCCGGAACCTTTGGGATACCAAAGTCCGAGATTAGGTGTTCCTTTGAGATATTTCATGATTCTCTTCACGGCTATGAGGTGCGATTCTTTGGGATTAGCTTGGAATCGGGCACATAGACATGTCGAGAACATGATATCCGGTCTACTAGCTGTCAAGTAAAGTAATGAACCTATAATTCCTCTATAAAGGGTTGGATTGACTGGTTTCCCAAGAGGATCCGAGTCAAGTTGGCATGAGGGGGACATAGGGGTACTTTTTGTAGTACAATTTTCCATGTCAAACTTTTTCAAGATGTCATGGATATATTTGGTTTGACTTATGAAAATTGCGTCCGAAAGTTGCTTGACTTGTAAACCCAAGAAAAAGTTGAGTTCACCCATCATGCTCATTTCGAACTTAGTTTTCATAAGTTCTCCAAATTGGTCACACAGCTTTAAATTAGTAGATCCGAAAATAATATCATCTACATAGATTTGGACTAAGAGAATATCTTTACGTGTGCGTTGGATGAAAAGGGTTGTGTCAATTTTTCCTTTTTCGAAGCCTGACTTGACCAAAAAGTCAGAAAGAACATCATACCAAGCTCGAGGGGCTTGTTTGAGTCCGTATAAGGCTTTATCTAGCTTGTAGACATAGTCAGGGTGAGTTGAGCTCACGAATCCTTCGGGCTGTTCCACATAAACTTCTTCTTTCAAGACTCCGTTAAGAAACGCAGTCTTGACATCCATTTGGAATACGGTGAAGTTTTTATGGGCAGCATAAGCAAGGAATAACCTAATGGCTTCGAGTCGAGCTACGGGGGCGAAGGTTTCATCGTAATCAATTCCTTCTTGTTGATTATACCCCTTAGCTACGAGTCGAGCTTTGTTTCTTATTACTATCCCATTTTCATCCTTCTTATTCTTGAAAACCCATTTGGTACCAATAATGGTTTTGCCAAGGGGTTTCGGGATTAGTCTCCAGACCTGTAATCTATCGAACTGATTTATCTCTTCTTGCATTGCAATAATCCAATCAGGATCTTCCAATGCTTGTTTGGCTCTTTTAGGTTCTATTTGGCTCAAAAAGCAGGTAAATAGTCCTTCGTGAGTAGTTGAGGATCTAGTGCTTATTCCTTGGAGAGGGTCTCCAATAATTTGTTCTACGGGATGAGCACGTGTCCACTTTCTTTCATGAGGAAGTGGTTGAGAGGTTGTCTCGTTTATTGTGGACGCGATTTCATTTTCCGTAGAAATGGAGACCTCAACGGGAGGGTTTGTCTCATTTTCTAAGGTCTCTTCGGAAGAGTCGTTTTCAACAGACACTTCGATTCCTAAATCATTGGTGACATCTAATTCTGGTTCTTGTGAAGTTTCACAGTTCACTATTGGTTCTACCATATGTGGACTGCTTGTGTCACCATCTTGGATGGATTGTCGTGAGACTAATTGTTGACATGGGTTAGAGTAAATTTTCTCAAAAAGGATACTTAATTCCATGTCTTTTGAGGAATTTGAGGCTGATGTCTCTTCCACAGGTGTGGGAATGTGTTGATCATCAGTCAACACTCTAATAAGTCCGGGTTCTGGACTGATTTGTTCAGAAGCCATTAAGGGTGTTTCATTGAAGGTCACATTGGAGCTTTCCATGACCGTTCTCCGCTTCTTAAGGTAGACTCGATATGCTTTAGATTCTAGAGAATACCCAATGAAAGTTGCCTCTAATGCCTTAGCATCAAATTTTCCTCGGTTTTCCCTGTCATTTGCTACGTAGCAAATGCATCCGAAAACGCGAAGAAATCCTATATTGGGGATTCTTCCATTCAATATTTCATATGGAGTCTTTCCAAAGCGTTTGTGAATTATTGTCCTATTTTGGGTGAAGCAGGCAGTACTGACTGCTTCAGCCCATAGAAAGTGAGGAAGTTTAGAGTGAATAAGCATAGTCCTAGCAGCTTCAACTAGGGTCCTATTCCTCCTTTCTACGACTCCGTTTTGTTGAGGAGTTTTAGGAGCAGAGAAGTGTTGGGAGATCCCTAGGGATTGGTAGAATTCGCTCAGTAACTGATTTTTAAATTCAGTCCCATTATCTGAGCGAATTATACGAATTTGTAAGCCCGACAAATTCTGTGTCTTTTTCACAAAAGCAATTATGAAGTCAGGAGTTTCTGCCTTTGTTCTTAAAAATTTGGTCCAGGTGAACCTAGAAAAGTCATCCACTATTACTAGTACGTAACGTCGTCCATTTATGCTCTCAATTCTCATTGGTCCACAGAGGTCCATATGAAGAATCTCGAGTGGTCGTGAGGTTGAGGCAGTTTGTTTTGATTTGTGGGATGCTTTTCGCATTTTTCCTAACTCACATGCTGAGCAGAGATGCTCTTTGTGATATTTCAAGGCAGGCAATCCCTGTACAAGATTATCTCTTTGAAGTTGACTTAGAGTCTTGAAATTTAGGTGAGATAATCGTTGATGCCATAAATTGTTCTGTTGAAGAGATGCTTTACTCAACAGGCAAATGGCTCGGGATTGATGAACGGTTCTAAGATTGATGGTGTAAAGATTGGATTTTCTAGTTCCAGTGAGTAATGGTTTACCGTTACCACCATTTACACTACATCCTTCAGTATGGAAGTTGACCGTGAGTCCACGATCACAGAACTGTCCTATACTGAAAAGATTGTGGCTTAAGCCATCAACATATGAAACATCCTTAATTAAGAGATTTTGATGTATGATATCACCGTGACCCAGGATGGGAGCTGAGTGGTTGTTCCCGAATCGCACATTTCCACCAAATCTCTCTGTGTAGTTGCTCAGCAGTTCTTTTCTTCCGGTCATGTGTGTGGAGCAACCCGAGTCTAAGTACCACACATGACTTATCTGCAAGATAAGATTAAGCAGTGTTAGAGATCCCGTTTATTACGGGTCTTCTATCATTTGCAGAGGTTGAGGTGCATGCAAGATTGGGTGAATTGTGTACCGGGTTGGCTTGTATCTTTCCTGAGTTTTTCGGTACCCAAATTTTTGTTACCCCTAATGGAAAACAGAGCTTTGTGCATGCAGCAAGCACTGTTTTAACTACCCAGATTTGTTTGCAATCTTTTCCCTTAGCTTCAGCTCGGGTTTTCGATTGCTCAGATATTTTTGGATCTGTTTTGGTCACGTTTTTGGCCTTTTTCTCTAAAGCTTGAGCTTTAGTTTTTGTTTCAGTGAGAGTTGGCCTTCTGAATGTTCTAGCTACCTTTTCGTCAACTTTTAGGTTGGACGTTTTGGATGGTAGAACCGTTTTCGTGTGTGTTCCTGAAATCATATTTCTACGACGTATAAATTTAGCATTCATAGCTATACACCTATCGTAGGTAATATAATCACTGACAGTCTTAACAGAACTGGTTTTGGAAGAAATACGGGAATAAGCGGAAGCATTGTTCGAACTACATGAAGAAAGATTTCTAAATGTTTTTGGAAATAATTTTAAATCAGAAACACTAGTCAAATTTTGCTTCGTCTTTTTATCAAAGATTTTGGCATCCTTCTCTTGCGTTCCTGAATTTTTCTTCCCAGCAGTCTCTGTCCGTCTCAGATCTGTCATAGATGGTGAAGGGATGTTAGCTGTTGCTTGAATGATAATCTTCTTATTTAGCCTATTCTTCATGGATGAGGAATCTATTGGTGTTATAATAACAGACTCCGACTTAGAAGATTTAGCGAGATCAGCATATGATTGATTTTCAAGTGAGGAAATTCTCTCAAGGAGTTTCTCCTTTTCAGCTTGAAATATTTTCCGTTCGAGCTCTATCGTGGATTGAATATTCTTGATCTTTTGGGGAATGTAAATTCTGCAAAGATCTGAGTTCTTTGAGCTAGATATTTCTGTCATGGGCTGATCAGATTCAGAGGGAGGATGGGGAAACATTTGTAGATAGTCATTTGAAAGAGGAATTTCCCTAGTTCCATAACTATCGTTGATTTCCTTGTAATCCAAGGATATTTCGGCCTTGCTTTTGGTCTTGCGCTTTTCCTGTTCTAGGTTATCTTCTTCTTCAGATGATCTGAGAAAGGCTAACAAGCTAGGTATTCCTAGTCCTAGGTATGCAGCATTGTAAAGAGCAAGCGGCCGTTTATCAGTGGTTTGTTGGTTTGGCTTAAAGCCTAAGCCCTCACGTGGATTGTAAAATCTCGTGTCCTTAGGCTGATTCAAGAAAATCGTTTTGTCGGTTTGTCCCCTTTTCGTAAGGAGGTCCTCCAGACTTTTGATTTTGGAGTAAAGCTTCTTACGTTCCTCCATTAGAAGATTGTATTGATCTGTTTTACCAATACGCTCTTCTTCACTAATTCGCAGGCTAGTGGTTAATTGACTAATATTTGCATTCAGCATATTAGTCTCGGATTCAAGCTTCGAGATTTTCTCAGATGCATTTTCTAAATGACATCTGAGAGTTGCTTTTTCACCTAAGTGTTTGAGCACAGATTGATAATTTGTTGCGTTTTTCTTTTCCAGAGCTTCTAGTTTTTTCAAGTGTTCTAATGGAGAATTCTGGATATGCTCAAGCACGGTCAGTTTTGATGTCAGGGAAACTACTTTTTCTTCAGATTTTACTAGATTAGCTTCAGCTAATTCTAGTGATTTTTCTGAAGTAGCTAGTTTATTTTCTAGCTCAATGACCAAATTTTGTGTTTTGGCCAAGATGATGTCATTCGTGGCCATATCTTTATATGTAGACTTCCTACTTGAGCGTTCCTTTCGGAAGCTGTTCTTATTCTTAATTTTATGTCTGTAGAAGTCTATATTTTCTACCTCAATGTCCTCGGATGATTCAGTTTCGTCATTGCTCTCCGTCTCGGCTCCTTCTGCATCACCAGCTTCTTCTTCCACAAACGCCATTAGAGCCATGTTCTCGGGTTCATCCTCAGAAGTGTCATCGTACCATTCAGCTTGCTCCGCCAGCAGGGCTACGCCAGCTTTCTTCATTTTGGACAGTTTGAGCTTTTTGGCGTAGTAGTCTTCGTTCTTCTTCTTGGGAAGGAAACAGTCCCTGGCCCAATGTCCTGCCTTCCCACAATTATAGCATTTTGGAGGCTCAGGTAGGGATTTTTGTTCGGGCCGATGCGGAGTTTGTTGAGGTTGATGAGAAGATGAAACTCGTTGTTTGTTGGAAGAGGAGGAAGACTTCTTAAAGAATTTTCTGCCCATCATCTTAGTGATGAGGGCCATTTGTTTCTCGAATTCCTTTAGATCGGAATCCGATGAAGAGTCTGAGTTGTCTTCCTCAGATGAGCTTTCAAGTTTTACGGCCTTATCCTTTGTGGCGCGGGAAGGTTTCTTAGCTCTATTATCAGTTACTAAGGCTAGAGGATCTGCTGCTGATTTTCCTTTTGATTCCGCAGATTTTTGATGTACGTAGTCTGCATGTTGAGAGAGGCTCTCGAAAACGCAGTGGATGTCGATTTCATCAAGGTCTTTGTTCTGCCTGATTTGAGTGGCTATTTTCCTCCACTCTGGCTGCAGTGAGTTAAGGAATCTCACGTTCAATTCCATATTGGTGCGATGAACGTTCACCTTTCGCATCTCGTTGACTTGAGTCATAAACCGTCTATACGTGTCCTCTATGTCCTCCCCTTGCTTTGCTTTGAAGGTATCGTAGGCCGCGAGGGTGTTTGCCTTACGTGCTTTGATTCCCATTTCCGTCCCTTGCATCAGCTTATGGATCTCGTCCCACATTTCCTTAGCAGTGGTGAGGCTATCTACTTGCATGTAGATATCGTTGTGAATACCCTGGATGAGATAGTTGAGTGCAAGTCGATCTGCCTTGACCCTGTTCTTTTCTTCCATTGTGTAGCATGTGGGAGATTTTTTCTGAATGGATGGTAAGGTGGGAGGATTTGTTGTGGAATCACCCTCTATATTAACCCAATATGTTATGGGTCCTTCCGAGAGGGACTCTAGGATTTCGTTTCCTATGTCTTGGAGCTAACGAAATTTACAAATCGGTTTCTCCATGCTGTGAACTCCCCCCTTTTCATTGTTAGAATTGGGGGTCTGTTATCGCTTCCGATTGCTATGAAATCCATGGATGTAGTTGAGTGCTTTTTAATGATCGTTCACGGTCGTGATCTGCAATCCTAAATGGTCAGTTTCGAAAAATAACGTCAAGATAACGTTAAGTTTGATAAATTTTGGTGGAAGAAATTGTGTTTAAGTGTTCGACTTTTTATTTTAATTTGAAAGAGTAAAATTCGGGCACTTGTAGAGTTGTTGCCGAAATTTGAATTCTGAAATTCGGATGAAAAGACTTTGTCGAGAATTTTGAAATCAAAGGAAATCAAAATTCGGGTGACAAAATAAGTTCGCCGAAGTTCAGGATTAAATTAAGGTAGGAAAAATTTTATCGAAAATTACTTTCAAAATTCGGGTAAACTAAATTCAGTCGAGAATTAAAAAAATCAAAATTCGGGTGACTTTCTGATAAAAGTTCGCCGAGAATTAAGAAATTCGGGTGACTTAAATCAAAACTTCGCCGAAAATTTTAAGTTGAAATTCGGGCAATCTTAATTTTAAAATTCGACCAAATTCGCCGTGAATTTTAAACAGTAGAAAGCAAATTCGGCGAATAAACTTAGCTTCCTCAAATTCGGTCAATTTTCTGATCGAAAATTTTCTCAATTTCGGCGAATTTCAATTGAAATTCGGCAATATGAGTTAATTTTCGGGTTCAAGAACGAACTTCGAGCGAATAAACAGAGAAACGCCCGAAAATTTTCCAGCAACTTTAAAACACACCAATTTCAATCGATTTCTCCCCAGAAATTTCTCAAACTTGACGAAAATTAATCTAAACGAGTTCCTAAACAAGCCAAGACTGATAATCAAGCATTTAAAGGTTTAAAAACATCACTAACAGCAAGATCTAACCCAAAATACTTGAAAAAAATCGAAAATAAAATTTGCTTAGTAAACTCTTTCGATCTTGACGAAATCAAACGAAATTGGTATAGATTTGCACAGATCGATCCGTGTCTTGCTCTGATACCACTTGTTAGTCCGATTACGCACTCAAGAGAGGATCAAAGGCTTAAAAATGATAAAGTTCTTAAAACACCTTCAGTGTGTGTTTGTGTGTGTGTGCCGAAATTAAGAACTTACTTTTAAGAATTATGCTTGACCAACCCTAATTAGGGTTAATGGGATGCCTTATATACCACATGAGTTGGTATATTAAGGCTTGGGACTCAAACAATAAAATATTTACAATTTGATCCCAAATACAATAAATTAACTAATATTGACCCAAAACTCAAATACTAACTAAGGACACTACAATTAATTCCTAACAAGCTCCTCAAAAGTCAGAGACAAAGAGTGCCACCGAACAAAACAAGTGCTACAACTGTGGTACGGGTTGGGCGAAGGATTGTTTCCTTCCAAAGAAGAAGGACGAGGAATATTACACGAGGAAGATTCAACTCATGCGGCGGAAGAAAAGAATTGTAGCACTGATGGTGGAGCAAGACCACTAGCTCGAGGACACCTCCGAAAGCGAGCCAGAGAACGTAGCCTTGATGGCTTTGGTGGAAGGATCAGAGTCAGGCGAATAGGATAAAGAGCCAGAGCTCAGTGATGGTGAAGGTGAATCATCAACATCAAGAAGGGAGGTAGAATCTTTTGAACTTAACATATTTTTAAAACTTCAAGAAAAATATAAAGCCTTTCATAAGGAACGAAAAAATATCAAGTCAATAGAAAAGAAATTAGCTAATACTGAAGCCGCCTTAGCTACATCCCATGAAAACAATAGCAGAGTACAAACTAGTTTAGCTACCTCTGAGGCTAATCTAGCTAATTATGAACAAAAAATTAGTGCTTTGACTAATAACCTCTATGCATTAGCAAGCCAAAAACACCTTTATAGATCACAAAAAAACTATAAAGGACTTGGAAGCTCGTTTAGACAACAATAATAAGTGTTTGCTTATACAATTGAGAGAAAAAGGAACTCTAAACTGCCAGCTAGAAGCTACGCAACGGAGAGTCGAAAGTCATGACTTAGAAATAGAAAAGCTAAAAGCACAGGTAAGCGAGTTGACAAGTAGTTTGACATGAGTGAAGACGAGCGAGTAAGAAACACTAGCGAGTACAACCTGATGAATGGGGAACATAGGAAACTATACTCTAAGATTAAAAGTCTAGAGGATATTCTTACTAAGAGAGGGCAAACATATCAAACGATATTCTTAGACCAGCCTAAGGAGACTAGATTCTACAACCCCCGTGAAGGCTTAGGTTTCAAACCAACTGATCAACCAGTTGAGAAGAAGCCCCTAACTCTATACGACATCAGATATATAGGTTTAAACATACCTCATCTAATGCTCTTCACAAGATCATTAGAAGTAGATGATCTTGAGAAGACAAAGAGAGATACAAAGGCAGGGGCCGAAGTATTGTTTGATTATGGTGAGTTGAACGGGAGTTATAAGACAAGGGAAATACCTTTGTCTAATGACTATCTACCAATTTGTCCACCCTCGTCTGAAGTAACAATTCTCGAAGAAGAATCTATTGACACAGGAAGACCTAGAACTTCTAGTGCATACATACCAACTATAATCAGAGAAATCACTCATTACGCTCAACCTTAGAGTCATAAAGAATCATTTTTCAGGTGGAGAATGAAGTCCTACTAACATCTGCAATATTTGGAAAGATTTCGGCAATTTAAAAAACTTCAAGATTTGCTTGAAGTTCAAAATTTTAAAGACGTATCGAATTTTTTTATATATTGAAATTTAATTGAAAATCGGTATATTATCAAAATTTGATAGAATTTACTTACAAAATACCGAAATTTGTGAAAATCTTAAAAACTTATGTCAAAGATATCTAAATTTTCTTTAATCTTTGCCGAAATCACTGAAAATATATCGAGATCTCAAATGACAATGTCGAAATTAACAGAATAATATCGATATTCAAGTAAAAACTATCGACATTTCATTGAAAAATATCGATATTATGGGATTTTCTTAGAAATCGATCGATTGATGGAAATAAATTGCTAATTTTTAGGATTAAGAATCGAAATCTATAGAAATCAAGTTCCAAATACACAATAGAAGCAAATATCAAGCAATTTTATATCGATTTTTGAAAAATATCATTCGATAATTGCCTCTCTATACATCGATGACAATTCCAAAGGCTCTCCTTAGACACGCCAACCTGACATACTCTTCGATAACCGCCTATCGTCTGGCACATCATATACGTCTACTACGGCTTCGACAGACCCAGTCGAGCCCAACCTCGGGGCACTCCCGAGTAAAAGTGAGGCTCCTTGATAGTTGCCAACCAGACGGACTCTTCGATAACCGTCTACCATCTGGCACATCAGATACCTGCTACTACGGCTCCAATAGACCCAGTCGAGCCCAACCCCGGAGCACCCCCGAGTGAAAGTGAGGCTCTTGGCCAATCGTCAACTAGGGTGTCCTCCAAAGACAACGAATCGAAGGATGACCAACATCCTCGCACAGACGTATCGAGCCTCCGCCGCAAGAAAACAAAGAAGCAAACCCACGATCCACCTGATTCCTCGTTGGTGCCCTCCACAGTTGACCCGAACCCACTATAAGTCGGATTAGCCCATAGGATCAGGAGTAGATATGTTCGACTCCCGAGTAGAAGTCGCCACTTCGTCCAATGGCGAACTCATCACATTTATCCAACCATTCATATGTCTCCCAATAGACTGATGTCTGAACATCCACACAAGGGGACCACGTCTATTATCGCCACCTCGCTCAGAGGTGGGAGATATCGAACAAGGTGGTTCACAGCACCAGACCACCTCCCTGTCCTTGTTCACGATAGGTCATCAGCCCACTATGCCTATATTTTTCTCACCCTTTAGGACACATACACCTACCACCTTAGGTCTTCGTAACCTACAGGAATTTCCATAGACGCATACAGTATGGATGTCGTTCGAGGATTAGAAGGAAGTCCCGCCGCGGCAACGTTAATTCCAATAGAGGTAATGGTTCATCCGCTCGACCCTCTTACGAGCGAGATGTCAACAGGAAGCCTAAGTTGCCCCGATCCGGTGATTGCCCTGCAGGACTAAGTGAACTTGCTACAACAACCGTAGTGACACTTTCCCCAATTGTGGCAGTGGGATGGATTGGATGTCATGCCAAAAAAATGTGTAGAACATGCATCGATAACTTATTCTGATGTCGTGACAACGGAACGCCTTATTAGCTCCGGACGGTTGTCGCCCCCGTACGTCACTCAGGACACCTAGTCTCAAAACTTCTAAGAGACTGTCCAGAAGGCCATCGATGCAATACTCGACGAGAGCCTCTTGGGACAAGTGCGATCAATGATAAAAAACGCATTAAGGGACAAGGGCAAAGCTCCTATGACGGACGCACACCCACCACCACCTCCGCCATTATCACTACCACCACCGCCCTCTCCACAACCACCACCATCATCGGAGCCACCATTATCCTCCCAATCTCAGCCCAACACCGCCCTCATCAACCCTTTCAACGTACCCGTCAACTATCTCCTAACCCCCTCCTCTCCCGACTCGTTAAACTCCCTAACCGCACCCCCGCTAAATAACGACTGTTCGAGCGCCTCGTCGACCGCCTAGAAGACCGACCTCCTCCAACCTATTGCAAAGAATCCTCATGCTCTACTAAGGGGGAGAAACGCCAATAGACAACGAGGGGTGGTCGTGGAAGAGAAAAGGGGAAGACACCATCTTGAGGAGCGGGATCATCATCCTCACAACCACCGTCAACCTAATCATCCAAACAACCACCACCCACACAAACAGCCACCCAAATCCCACAAATACCACCTCAACCCACCACCCAAAAAGTCCAAAAAGCTGCTACCTCCTACCAGACCTCCTCCATCAACAATCCCCAAGTATACATAAACTAGTATATCTTGGATGAGGAGTGGTTGCATCGGACAGAGACCGAAGAAGAAGTCCGTCTACGCCTCGACCACATCAGATTCTTCTTACAACGACTAATGACAAACTCTTCTCATCCGAGCAAGAAGAATAAGAGGAACGAGAAGGTCATCGAAGAGAGATCCCTGAGCTTTGAGGGCTACTCAACCTTGTACTACTCTCGCCCAAGCAGCTTAACTTCGGAGTTCTGATGGTATTCGGTGCACTAGTGCTGGTATGATAGCACCCGCTTAATTAAAATCGCAAATGTTTGTTGTTGGTAATGTGCAAATCAACGAACAGATAACCGCTAGGTTGCTCGGAAATTATTGCGATGCGTGGACACGGGTGGTTTCAAACCGCAATCGAAGATCCCGAGCAAATTCAATAGGGAATCAAGGAGACACCGAACCTGACCAAAGGAACGGTGATCATAGAGACTCCTTGGGAAAATAAAAAGATAACACCTCCCTTCCTAGAAGATTATTGTCCCAATATCAAGAGACATCCAGAAAAGATTAAGCCTACCGACGAGTTGACCCTCCGAGGAGTCACACACCTGAAAAACACGAGGCGGGGGTTTAACCATCACTTTATGCTCTCCCAATTGTCAAACAGAAGGGGACTATCGTTGGAGTATGTGAAAGAAAGAGAAAACACGAAGGCTCCCATTGCTAAACTGGAGAAGTGGAGTACGCTTTCGATTAGATTTTATTCGATCGCAAAACATAGCGTTCGAATAAGTCCCGTTCAAATAAAAACACACCGAAAATAGTATACACGCTCCACACTTAGAAAATATTTCCTAATATTTTCAAACTAATATGTTACACAAATGCCAACTGTTTGCGCGTACTAAGTCAAGGTTAAATGCAACATATTTTCAAAGTTACTGATGTGTGCGCGATAAAAATTTGACCTACTCAATACTAACTTTCATTTGAATTGAATCTTATTAAATAATGATTCTTATTTAATTTTTTTTTACAGAGATGGGTCATCAAGAATACGCTTACATCTATGCGTCCGAGGCTTGGCTAATAGTCAACGACAATAATTATCAGATGGACTTAGCAACCTTCCAATGCCCTGATGATGTCATCATCTCTATTCTCAAAGGACATTCACTATGGCCAACTCTCACAATGACGGCATCAGTTCAGATGGTGTATCTCTAATAATTCTGGGGATGCATGCAGAGCCATATCATGGGCGATGACGTAGCTTACACAACAAAAATCTAGTACAAGAACGTCATCATCAAAAAGGATCTTCTGACCTTAATCCTTGATCTACCGCATAATGACATCTATAATCCCCTACCAGGAGATGCGGAGATCGTTGCCGACATGCTTCGGATGGGATACAAGCCACCGCTGACAAAGCTCGTCAACTTTCAGAACAGCGGGATTCCTCACCCATGGAGGACCTTGTTTGGGATCATCAACAAGTGTCTCTCCCCAAAGCATTCATTTTTTGATAAGGCGAACGGAAACATACTACGGATCTTCCATAGAGTCGTCTTCTCCAAAAACTATGATGGGGCCGAGCTCATCTAAAATGACCTGGCGGACCAAATGCGTCAACGAGAGACCAAGTCGAAGACCAAGTTTATGCCTTACGTCCGATGGTTCCCAGTGTTGATTTCTCACCTAATGGAAATCCATCCGGAGATTCTCCGCCTACCACCTAATCCAAGGGTATAAATACTATAACCCTACACTTTATAAATCATATTCATCAAAATCAGCACCGCTTTGTAAAAGCGTAAGAGTTAAACACGCACAAATACACACTTAAGATTTTTAGCGCTTTCTTCATCGATTCTTCATCAATCTTATTGTTAGCTAGGTGATTTGAGACCTTAAACATTTACAGGTAGCTCCACATCAATTAAATAATTGTTACTCCCCCTCAATTTTATAAAAGTTACTCCTCTTCAATATATGCACATACTATAAAATTCCCTATAAAAAAATCATGAAGCACATTAGATCAAGAATCGAGGTTCGGCATGCCTAACTTAGAAATAAGGAAATGAAAGCGTTTTTCATCCAAAGCCTTTGTATATAAGACGGCTACCTATAGCTCGGTGCAAATAAAGTACATGTTAACTGTGTCTTTTTCCACATGATCTTTTATAAAGTGATATCTAAGGTCTATGTGTTTGGTGCGTGAGTGGTGTAGAAGATTGCATGTTATAGCTATTGCACTCTTCGAGTCACTATAAATAAGCACGTTATTTAGATCAAACCCATTGTCTCGTAGTTGAATTCACATCCACGGGACTTGACAACAACAGCTAGCGGCGGCGACGTACTCTGCTTCGGCAGTGGAGGTTGACATGCAATTTTGTTTCTCGGATGACCAACTTACTAGTTTTTCATCTAATAATTGTGCGCCATTGGATGTGCTTTTCCTGTCCATTCTACACCCTGCATAGTCTGCGTCAGTGTAACCAATTAAACTGAAGCCAAAGTTTTTAGGGTACCATAGTCCGGGAGTTGATGTCCCTTAAAGATATTTCATGATCCTCTTCATGGCTACCATGTGTGACTCCTTCGGATTAGCTTCAAAGAGGACACACATGCATGTGAAGAACATGATATCGGGCCTACTTGCGGTAAGGTAGAGCAGCGAGCCTCTGATCCCTCTATACGTTGTTGGGTTGACTGGTTTCCTTGCGGGATCCAAGTCAAGATTGCAAGTAGTGGACATCGGCATGCTCTTCGGGGTGCATGTATCCATGTCGTACTTATTCGAGATGTCATGGATATATTTGGATTGACTTATGAAGATTCCATCCAGGAGTTACTTGATTTGTAGTCCTAGGAAGAGGTTAGACTCTCTCATCATGTTAATCTTGAATTTAGTCTTCATAAGGTATTCGAAATGCTTGCACAACTTGGATTTGTATACCCGAATATGATATCGTCGACATAGACTTAGATTAGGAGAATATATGTTCCATGCACTAGTACAGAAATACGAATAGGCGCCGGTTATTACGGATAATAGGCTTCGCTTTTGTGTGGACACCGAGAGCATCGACGCACATATACGACAAAAAACGGCGTTGGTTAATGAGCGACGCGGGTTTATTATTATAGGCGTCGGTTGTTACGTAATAATTGATGCCTAATGCTTGAAATTTACTTTTTATAGGCGTTGGTTTTTTTAAATAACAGGCGCCTGTTTACGTAAAAGGCCTCGGTTATTTGCTAACAACCGGCGCCTAGTTTGCTGTTCGTTTTTTTTTTTTCAATATTTTCCATATTTTTTCCTCCCCATCCAACCAAATATCACAACAAGTGAAAGCGAATCAACTACACATAAAACAACAATGATTCTCACCTACTACATCAAATCATATACATTATCAGCTTTCATTACAAATCAAAGAAAGTTTCAACAACGTAAGCCATCAAACTCGCCACTACAAGCCACAAACGTCCTTCATGTGCTCGGCTCATAACTTCTCGAATTTCATTAATCGATGCGTCGTTTAAGGAATGACATCTACCATCTATAAATGTTAGAAAATATAATTAGAAACGTATATGAAGAATCAATTGAAGGATTGAAAGATATTTCAAATTTCATACCTTTATCAAGTTATTGTTTCTCCCGTATCTGACGCATCTGATAATGTCATAAATGTATCGCATGACGTAGTAGCCACACAATACACTACCGGACGGTTGTCATGGGCACTAAGATTCAACAAACAATAAAATAGCGCATTTTAATTCGATACGAATGGAATGTTTTATTAAGAAATAAAATACTTGCAAAATCCATACAAAAATACGAACCTTGCATCCTCTCTAAGAAACAGGGGATGCCTTTTTCTTATCCTGCATTGCGCGCTTCTTGTTTCCCTTAAATTCAAAGATATTGAACGAGATTATTTTATATATAATAAAAGTTTTAAAATGAAGTTCAATTTTATAAAAAAAACTCACGTGTTTAGGCGCTCACGAATCGCTATATTCCGAACACCGACCTTTGGAGCCAACGGATCGAACACATATACGGTGTTCGTAGCAACGTCGATCACCAACAAAATCTAATGGTGCCTGATTAAACACAAAATATTGTGTACCAAATAAATTTTTAATATACATATATAATAAAAAATATATATGTTCTTACCTTCGCAATAAGGAGCCAACAAGAAATCCAACGACTGGAAAGCATCTCTTAGAGCCGCAACCATGTATTAAAGCTCGCTACTGGAATTTTCATCAAGGCCCAAATAACTCAGACGACTCGGATTGTAGCCTTTGAAATCCGGCGACTCCTGACGAGGATACCTATAAGTTATAATAAATAATGTTTATACAAAAATTTATATAATGACTTATAATAAAATTTATAATAAAGATACATCATGAATAGTTGAATCATCGCTGAATCCAGACTTACGAGATTGAATAGATCCCAAATGTGCTTAACGTCAACGAATGCTTGGTAATTCTCACGTCTTGGATTATAAAATACATCTTCCATAACGAACCTGAAAGATGCATGTCGTCGATCATCCAGAGACGAAATAGTCTCGAGGAGATAACGACAATGCTCTCCTAAGATATCCATGACACTTTGGTCAAGAGGTGTGATATCACTCCCTCCAGCTTTCAACGGCGTCGTATCTTTTCGTGCTTTACTCTTTATTGGCGATCGGCGTGGCTGTACATGAGAAACAAACTCTAGTACAAAAAAATATTTTAACGAATCAATATATTTATATACATTGTTTTTTCTTACCAAGGCATTCGACAAATGATCAAATCTCAAAGCCACCAAACGTAGCTACTAAGCAACCCAATCATAGCGTCATCATCTCCGTTGTTGGTACCGGAAGGTGGACCTGCTCCTTACCGGTAGCAATGATATCGACGGAAAGAACAATGTTTTCCACCCCAAAAGAGACTCCATGAACTTTCGAACGTCCCTTGGCGATCGACCCAACAGCAACAACATCTAACACCCCGTCGATGTTCAGAGACAGTCGTACCTTAGGATACTATACGATTTAAAAATAGTTAATAGCGATACTATACGAGATAAGTTTAACTTTTAGCACATTAAATTTTACAGTCACGTCCATCGACGGGGAAAATGAATCAATGGCCGAACCGCGAGAACTCCTAATAGTACTGGGAGAAACGACGTTCGCTTCATGCTCAAATGGAGGCACTCAAAGTTCCATTTGAGTTAATAGGGCCCTTATTTGATCCTTAACCGAGCCTCCATCTCGGCCATAATCTCTCCCCTCACCCGAGCCTCTATCTCGGCCTTCATTTGTTCCATAGAGGTACTAGTTGAGCATCTTGATCCCTCGGAAGGGTTTCCTGATACACTTCGGATCGTCCCGTATTTTCGCATACCTCTGACTCTCCCGGGATGATTGGGTTTTCTGATAGCAGTTGACAACGCATCGTGTTGCCTTACCGGGACAAATTCCCCCTGACTTTGTTGCTCGTGCAATAGTGCATGTCCAAACATTTAATAGTATTACTAAGAAACACATGTTATATTTTACTATTTAAGGAAACATAAGTAACTTAACACTTACAACTTTCTCGACAAGCTCTCGAGTAGCATCGCTATATCGATGACGTACCCTCCGTCGTCCCTTCTCGTCTTCTAGGCTTGGATGAAATTTTTAATCCTTTCGTTGCCGGTGGACAACAGAGGAACCAATTATTCGGAAAAATCGACAATGTGATCTAAGGGGTCCTCTGTCCATTCAGCCATCCAACCTCTATACCCGGACATATCGAGATGGTGCGGGTATATATTGTGATATTGACTCTGTCTAGCCTTCTCACCGATATCCTGCAATAATTATAACACAACATTATATATTATTTTTCTTCCTGAAACTTATAGCTACTTTATATGTTTACATGCAACTCTGTGCTAGACTTATACTCTCTCCACGAAGCCAATCCCTGTTGATCGATGTGTTCGTACTCAGCATCCAAACTTGACCCTTTCACCTTCTCCCACTAGGTAAACTTGGTCTTCCAGTTTATCTCAGCTATCCGGGCTTTTTTAGGGTCATTGCCATTACAACGGGGTTGTCGGGCAGCTTCCAGGTTGTCAGCAAATACAGTTGTGTGATTGGTTAATAATATATCGGATCAAATCATTAAAAAAAGCAAAATTACTTGCAGTACCTTAATGTCTTCCCACAGCCTATCCTTGAGCCATTCATCGATATGACGTCAATCCGTGACGAAGTTGGGCACTTGTGCCCGTACCATCCGACCAATATAATTGATGAATTGTGCGCTAAGAGCCTTATATGGTCCAATGACAGTGCCCATGTCGTCGAGCTGGAGAGGACACTCATCTCGAACTCTAGTTGTCTCTGTAATTAATTCATATTATATGGTTCCCTCGTACTCCTCGTCGAACCGGGAGCACTCAAATTGGGCTGCTCTGAAGACATCGCTTTATATACCTGAAATATACAATAATTAATATCAAATAACGAATAAATTAAATGATAAGTTATATAAATGAAACCATGAAAAGTTTAAAGAAATTACACTTACAAATTTGGACATCGTAGTCAACAATATAGTCCTTCATTGTGATTTGAACTAGTGTACCTACGACCACTTGCATAGTCTTCCACAAGCGGAATGTTACTCACGCCGGTGGGAAATGAGAATGTGTCATCATTTTTGTCATATTCTTCTTTATCATTCACATCACCTATGCCGACAACACTCCTCTTACCTTGAAGAATAATATGCCATCCACTATTAGCGGGATCCTGAACATAGAATACTTGTTTAGCTTGAACACCCAGAATGAAAGGGTCGTCCGCATAGCCCACTTTATGTAAGTCAACAATCGTAAATGCCAACTCAGGGTGTTTCTGAACGCCTCGTCTGTTATCCACCCACTGACATCGAAGTAAAACAAATTTACATTATTTTTGTCGGTGAGTTCCCAAATTTCTTCTATAACCCATATTATGAACATTCATTACTCGTGACTAGGGCATCTTTCCCTGGCATACTTCTCTAGACAATACAACTAATGTGACGCGCACTTTTATCGTCTCGCCTCTTGGTGTAAAAAGTGTACCCATTAATACCGTATCCTTGATATGTCGCGATATTCCATTCGGATCCCCAAGCGAGCTACTTAATCAGTTCACTACAGTAAGCGCCAGTTTGAGAATAGAGTACTCTTGATCGGAACCACCCTAGAAATGCTCGGTTATGCTCTTTTATGAGCCATAACTCCGTTTTTGTTTGATTTTCACGTCTTAAGTAAACCGTATGTTCCTCCAAGAATGAATCGCTGCTAGAATATGCCGCAACACATAGAATTGCGCTGACACGGATAATTCTCTAAATAATGTCTTATAGTGTGGCTTGGTCAACAGTTTTCCTCCTAATCGTCCTTCGTGGCTAGAAGTAGGCACCCATATCTCTTTCACTTTAGCCAAATTCGCATTACAAAACTCTATCTGTTGTGTATCCTGCAACAATACTACCTTCTAGTCGAATCAACAACAAATTTCGCATAATTCAGCACATAGATCAAATACCCAGTTCGTTCGCGTTTTCGATCAAAAAAATATCTGAACATAATATGATCTAAAAATAACAAAAATCAATCCAAAGCAATCATGATATGATTTGATACCAATTGTTAGGTCCTAGATTATCCACTACCGTGAATCATAGCCATGAATTTTACATAATCGAGTGTAAATACAAGATTTGATACTTTGGTCGAATATCGTCGATGTAGAACACGAGAGAAACGGTTTTGGCATGAGAAAGTGTTTTGTGTGTTTCTCTCTCTAGAATGTGAATTGCAAGCCTTTCGTATTTTTCAAATAAGTTTCTCTATTGATTTCAATAGTGTCCATTGGTATATATACCTATATATATGGTACAATACAAGTAAGTCATACTCTATTGAATATTCAAGTTACGCGCCCCTGATTACAAGGATAACTAATAAATGAGCATAATTTAAAAAGTCTTCTTCAAATAAATTTTCGCATAAAAGTCTTTCGAAAATCCCATTTTTGCAACTTCAGTATCGAAAATCAACACTTACGAAAATTTTCTCACGGTGTTTTCGAAAATCACAACTTTCGCATCACACGCATTCGAAAATCAATTTTTTTTCACTAAAAATCACAAAAATTGATTTTCGCACAACTGAATTTTGAAAACCTGACCTCTTTCGAAATTATAACTTTCGCAAAATGATATTCGCATCCAACACTTAGAAACTTTCGCAATCTAAACACTTCGACAACAGACTTTCGCAAACCAACTTTCCAAAAATTACACTTGGACAATTTCCTCTCGCAAATCAATATAATGAAAAACGACTTGCGAATGCACCTAGAATATTACTCGCACATCATTTCATTCGAAAACCCGATTTTCGCAAACTTATTGAACTAAGGACATTTGCGAACATAGCAGGGTTTCGATACTCATTTTTGAACAAAACACTTAGAAATTTTTTCAATTAACTACATTCGAAAATCTTTTCACGGCCGATTTCGAAAATCATTTTTTGTACATTCACTTAGAAAATTTTCGAAAACTACATATTCGAAAATCACATTTTTGCATCAGGGCGCACAAAAAACATTTTCGGCCTTAGAATGTTTTCTCAAAGACATACCCGTATTGACAATCACGTTTTCGAACAAATAACATGCGAAAACCACTTTTGACACAACACTTCGAAATTTCAACATCACACTTCCAATTAACAATTGAACTCTTTTTCGAACTCGACATTTTCAAAACTCGATACATTTGACTTAGAATTATTGAAAAAAACAACACCACATGACGGTTCGACAATAGACATCTTTATTCGACTAATCATTCATATTTTTGTCCAACCTAAACGGATATCAAATGGCTTCCTGCTCATCACAAAAAGGAATCTACCCGCAAACCAAATGGGTATACGTGAGGAACAACTTCAGTCTAGACATGAACACATTCAAGTGTCAGGACAAAGTTCTTATCGCCATACTCAAAGGGCATCCGTTGTGGCCGATACTCACCCTCAACACGCAAAACCCCGAGGTCTACCTCAAACAATTATGGGGTACCTTGAAGAGGACGAATGTCAAGATAACGACAAAACTCAAGGCCACAATCCACAGAAACGAGGTGCTACTCACCAAGACCATCATTCGCAGAGTCCTTAAACTACCATGCAACAATCATATGTTGATCGAGCCTCCGAGGAAGAACTTCTCAAAAATCTACGGCGAGTAGGTCACGTCCCCGATCATGTCACACTACCACCTTGGCGGCATCCCGCGCCCATGGAGGACACTATTTTGGATCGTCAACCGATGCCTATCACCCAAACATAGCGGGTTTGACAGGTGCAACATCAACATTCTCCGGATCTACCACGCTATCATCTACAACTGGAATGTCAACTACGCACAACTGATCTGGAACGACCTCGTGGATCAACCAACACACTGCCATAACACAAAGAAGACCCAAGTCGTTCCATACATAAGATGGATGTCTCTGCTAATCGCCTACTACATGGAGGATCATCCCAAAATCCCCCGCCTCTGAGACGCAAAGAGCTTTCCGACACCGGTGCTGAAGTATTTTCACAAGGCAAAGGAAATAGCCTGCGACCCTCAATACCAACCGATGTCCATCCCGGAAGCACTCCTGATGATGGCGGACCAGACGGACCCCCCGGTGATTAAATACCGTCTGGAGCCACAACCAACCCCCTCCCACGACTATGACAGACCCAGTCGAGCCCAACCAAGGAGCATCACCGAGTGATCGTGAGGGTCCAACGAGTGAATCGGTCGGGGAGACCTCAGAAGCAACCCAATCCGAGGATGTAGAAACAATAAAATATGATGTGACGGGCACCTGATGCGAGCAATGCCAAAAACTGACGAACCTGCTCCGTCGATTGTGTCTTCCTCGATCGCCTCCCACCCACTATAAGCCGGGCTTTACCCTTACAAACAGGAGTGGATTTGTTCGACTCCAGAGTAGAAGTCACCGTATCTAGCCCAACGTTGCACGAGTCTACCCTCCTCAACCATTCATCCGTCTCCCAACAGATGGATGTCTCAAAACCCACACAAGGGGAACCACGTCCGTTATCCCCGCGTTATTCTGAAGTGGAGGATACAGAATTTGGTGGCTCACAGCCCTTGGCCACCGCCTCTTCCTTGTGGACGCTAGGTCTACAATCCACTGTACATATACTCTTCGCACCTATTAGGACACATACACTGAGCACCCTAAGTCTTCGTGACCTAGCTGGAACTTCCATAGAGACCCCTCCTACGTTCATTTTGGATGTGCTTCGAGGATTGGAAGGAATTTCACCGCTGCATCATCAAAACCAACAGCGGTAACGGGCCATCCACTCGACCCACCAACGAGTGTGATGTCAACGGTAAGCCTAAGTGGTTCCGGTTCGGTGATTTCCCCCGCAGGTCTCAATGCACCTGCTACAATGGCTATAGCAATACTACCCCCGGTTGTGTCGCTAGGATCGGCTTGAAGTCCTGCCATAGTAAGTGCAGGCCACCCTTCGGTTACCTACTCCGAAGTGGTGACAACGGAACGTCTTCATGACGATTCCGTAGCTTTTCGCCCCCATTCGTGAGAAAGGATGCCTTGTCCCGGAGCGTCAAAGCGGACATCGAAGCACTTGTCCCAACTCTCCAAGAACATATCCTTGAACAAGTGTGTACAATGATAGAATCAGTCGTCCGGGACAAAGGCAAGGCTCTTGTGACGGACAAAGCCACTCATATAACCCCGTCACCTTCCCCTTTGCCACCACAAGCCTCACATCCACTTGACCCAACACTATTCCGCTTCACCAGCTGCATGATATCCTAATATCTCGCCTCCTTGCCATTGAACAGAGAACGTTGGTCGGAGAGAAGCTCTACCAACGGCTAATCGATGGCCCAGACGAGCCTCCACAAACGACATGCCGCGAATAAAGCTCCCGCTCCTAACGACGACATGACGATCCTGACGATCAGGATCGTCCTAAGGGGGAAAAGCGACAAAGTACTACTAGCGTCATCTACAAACTCACCACCACCATCATCATCCAACCACCCCAAGCACAAGCCACCATATAAACCACCACCACGTCCGCCCAATCAGTCCAAACAACCACTACCTCTCGACACCCCTCCTACGTTCCATACTCATATATAGACTAATATATATTGGAGCAGGAGTGTCTAGAGAGGACAGAGATAGAGGAAGGTGCTCGCCTACGCCTAAACCACATCCGACATTATCTCAAACTGGCGGCGGCTGACTTCTGTCTCCTCGAGCCTGAAGAAAAGGAAGAGGGAGCAGACGTAGTGCCTGATCTCCCGGAACAGCCAGATCTCATTAGTCACCAAGCGACAGAAAAAGAGGCCATGAGCATCAACAAAAAGTACTCCTTGGGACAACAAGAAGATCAAGGCTCCATACCTTGAAGATCTATACCCAAGGATATGGCGACATGAGAGCTAAATAAAGGGAGTTGACGAGCTCTGTCTTTGAGGCATATCTCACCTCAGAAGGAGAATTGAGGGACTTTAACACCTGATCATGTTCTGGACGATGTCGAACACGGGCACACGAAACAAGGATCAATACATGATCCATCTCAGAAAACAGAATCTGATCCTCAAACTAATAAGCACAGAGCACTTAACCGGAAGATATAAAAGCGCGGTCTATGTGATAGAAGAACAAATGCGGCCATTGAAAGGATCACGGAGGCCGATCGCCCTTACCTCCCAATGGGCGAAGTCTACCAAATGTTCTGCTTGTATCGCAACTTCACTCTCAATACGCCAGAATGAAGAAAAGGGTTCGAAGGGATCAAGTGTTACATGTTGAGACAAGTCCATTATCATGCCGTTCACGACTTCCAAATGGCGTTGGAAAGCAATATGAGGAAGGTCAACCTGACTCATCCTCACAACAACAATACATCTTTGGAGAGTCACGGAGAGAGTTACATCTTCCTGGAACAAGAACTACCAGTTACATATTTGCAACACAGAAGTCGTCAGCTCAAGGCACTTCTGGTGTCAGTAATGGCTAAGTTCTGTGATGGAACGCTCAGACTCATCCGTGACACGCTAAGGATGAGATTGGAGGCACTTCCTGCCGATACAAAGCTAGAAGGTCAAGATGTGGAAGAATCACCTCTTCTCAACAAGATCATCGAGGGAATCCAAGAGCGACTGGACATCAGAATGACGTAAGACATTACGAGATCCCTCTCGGATTCAGGAAGTCATTCTTCGCTCACCTCCACCTCCACCTCCACCTCCTCCACGCTCCACAATGAAAAAGAAGAAATAGAAGACTTAGACGTCAGAGCTTGATTTTTATTTGGACACTTAGGGGAGATTGATAGATATATTAAAGGGTCCAATTGATTTATAAGTTTAAGTCTTGTATTTTCTTTATTGAGTGACCTAGGTCCGAGATGTGGGCTCTAGTGAGTAATTAATGATTGTAATGGGCGAAGTAGGGGCGAACAAGGTCCTATACTTTAATTACTGTGAATCAAAAAAAGAATTTACATTGGTATTTGTGCGTATTCTCTCTCAACCTAGACCACGCATTCAAGGTAAAACTCACGAATAGCTTATTTGATTCCCCCATTGTTGATCGTTAAGGTGTATTGTAATCTACACCTTCAAGTAACAACTATCGACATTTTAGTGAAAAATATCGATATTAGGGGATTTTCTTAGAAATCGATCGATTGATGGAAATAAATTGCTAATTTCAGGATTAAGAGTCGAATATATCAAAATCAAGTTCCTAATACACAATCGAAACAAATATCAACCAATTATGTATCGATTTTTTAAAAATATCATTCGACATTTTCAAAAACCAATCGAACAGCAAATTCCAGCAACGATTCAGCTCTACCAATTATTAGGTCCGATTTACCAACATATACGAGATTAAACGAAGAATCTAAAGAAATTACCGAAATTATGATCCGCGGGAGAAATATTTCGTTATCAATATTTGCCTTTTCGCTAATTTCGCATTCGAGATTTGCACTATATTTCGATAACTTTTATGAACATCGTTAAAACTTACTAAAAACAACCAATAACACATGCATCCCACTCACACCACTATATACCAAACAAGCCTTGTTATATTTACAATTTAGCCCCTAAACTTAGGAAATTTACAATTAAGTACAATACAAAGACAACTAAAAGTAGAACACTAGAAATTGTTGGCTAACAAAAATTGTTATCGGGTTGCAGTGTTAGAATAACGTGTTTCTAGTTCGAAGAAAAAATTTCTAAGTATCATTAGTTTGCGGATCCAAGGTTTGTGATACATGAAGTTGTCGATATAAGCACTTTTCCATTTTAAAATTTGCAGCTTTAGTTATCGGTATATAGTTTGCGTTATGAAGGTTCTCGATACAGCACGTTTGCGATACCCAAAGTTTGCAATACCTCTATTTGCGGTTCAAAGGTTTTCGGGTCAAAAAGATTTCGCGATATCCATTGTTCTTGTGCTAGAGGTTTTTTATACAAAACAATTTGTCAAAACCACTGTTTACGATAAGCCAGGTTTTCGATACGAAAACTTAGTTAATCGAAAAGTTGGTACCTTGATAGAACTTATAAAACTTAAGAGCAAATCGAAAAGTTTTCGCAAACCGTAATCCTAAAAACCGTAGAGAAAACATTGAAATCGAAGTGGAAAACTCATGAATAGAGTTGAATTCAACCAAATATATCTTTGCGAGTTCAGTTTGAGGGAAAACTGAATGTTTTGGGAGAGGATTCAGGTTCGCGAGTGATTCGAATGGAAATCATAGAATTGATACCTTGGTCGAATTTCTCCAATGAATAACATGAGAGAAAAGTATTTAGTGTGAGAAAGTGTTTGTGTGTTTCTCTCTATAGAATGTAAATTGCAAGCCTTTCGAATTTTTCTATTAACTTTTTCTCTCTCTTTGTTTTAATTAATTAACTAAATGCGAACAAAATAAAAAATGCAAGATATAACAAATACTATCAAAAAGCTCATAAAATAACACACGAAAATATAATAGAGCATGTGAAACACATTTCAAGCAAGATTGAGATTCAACATACCTAACTTAGCGATAAGGAATTGGAATCGTTTTTCATCCAATGCCTTAACTGCCTATTGTTGTCAACTGCTATCAACCACGAATCCTTTCGTTCTCGTCCCCTCAAAGGGGTGCTGACACCCATGCGCGGATTACGATGGATCCACTTTGACAGGGGCATCGACGAGTGGTGAATAATTCGACAAGTTGAAACTCGGTGTTAACAATAGAGTAACTTTTTCTACATGATCTTTTATAAAATGATAGCAAATATCTATGTGTTTCGTGCGTGAGTGATGAACAAGATTGCAAGTAATGACAATAGCACTTTGAGAATCATTATAAATGGGAATGTTATTTAATTCAAACCCATAGTCGCGCAGTTGCGTCTGCATCCACAAAACTTGTGAGCAGCAATTCGAAGTCGATACGTAATTTTGCATCTTTGAGGACCAGCAGACCAACTTATCGCCCAAGAATTGTGCTCCGCCTGACGTGGTTTCATGTCCATTCGACAACCTGGATAGTCAGAGTCAGTAAGAAAATTAACTTGAAATGTGTGCCTTTTGGATACCATAACCCTAATGTGAGAGTCCCTTTGAGATAATGTTGGATTCGTTTGACCGCGTGCATGTGAGACCCTTCGTGGTCAACTTCAAACCGAGCGCAGCAAGTAGCAAACATAATGTCGGGTCGGCTTGACGTCAGGTAGAGAAGACAGCCAATGATACTCCGATAAGTCTTGATGTTGACTGCCTTTTCAGACAGAAGGATCAGCATCTAATTTGCAGCTTGTTGACATGGGAGTACTCATTGATTTTCAACTACAGTAACTCCTAGACATGAATTATAGATATTCGAACGGAAATCTGAGATTTGATACCTCGATCGAATATCTCCAATGAAGAACACGAGAAAAGCTTTTAGTGTGAGAAAGTGTTCGTGTATCTCTGGAAAGTAAATTGAAAGCCTTTCGAATATTTCTATTAACTTTCTCTTTGAAGTTCGTCTCACAAATGCCGCAAGGTGTGTGAAGTCACTTGCCGGATTTTTTCAGAATTTCCTCTTTTGTGTTCCATCTCTTGATAGCGACGAAACTCCCCCTACTTTAGTTCAACCTTGTGTTGGAATCGGGGAATTTGATTTGAAATTTGGAGAGACGTACACGAGCGGCAATTTCGTTCATTGAAGCTCGTGGTGTTTGCTTGATTAGATGACGCTTAAGAATTTAGTATTTCCGATCAATCTTGCACTTTCATTATTGTATTGCTCCCAATTCTTTAGTACTACTCCCCCTCATGATGATCGAGTGGGGAGATCTTCATGGCGATGTATCAAAATGGGGCATCGTCATTGGCAAGAAGATTGTATCTTCGCGACAAGGAGATGGAGTTTGTAGACATCGTAGGAAATCAAATTCGGTAAAACTTGACGGAGCAATGAAGGTGTTCCACTGATATGAAACGGGGTCACATAGGCTTCCTGTTGACATCGTTCTAGGAGCGCTGCTCGTAGAAGATGGCCTGATATCGTTGTTGTTTTGATGTTACAACGACATGACTTCCTTTCGATAATCGAAGCATGTCTGAGAATGAAATGTCTACGAAAGTTCTAACTTGATCACAAAGACCAATATATAAAAAGTGTATGTGTCCTAGAAATTATAAAAAATTAGGAAGTGAGGACACACTAGGCACGATGTGATCAATGAAAGTGTGGTATGGGGAGGATTACCACTTAGTTCAATATCTCCCACTTCCGAGTGAAGTGGTGATAGTAGACGTGGCTCCCCATGAGAAAATGAAACATCGGTCTTATTAGAAGATGATGAGTGGGTAATGCTCGGATGTGCACGCACCGTTGGACCGAATGCGGCATCTTCTACCCTGGAGTTAATAAAACTAGCACTTGTACCTATGAGGGATTTATGTACCTTCAAAAATTCCCAAGTCATCTTCGAAGTCATCTTGCTTGTTGTTCGGATGATGTAGGATAGGTGGTAGGTCGGATCGTCACTAATGCTCGGACGCGTTTCGGGGTTAGGATCAATTCGGATTTGACTGAACATGGGAACTAGAATGCCATGCTTTCGGGATACGGGATGAGTGCTGCTCTATGTGAATCAACAATTGGAGCAGGTCAATGAAAAGAGCATTGGGATCGTCAAGTAGATTATCACCTTTCCCTTCTGGAAATAGTTGTCTATTGTAAGCTCGAGATTCTTCCTTGAAGTCTGTCTTTAGAATGTCGGATGAATTATCCACGAAGCTTGATGAAGATGGGATGTGATTTTATTTTCTTTCTTTTTTTTTTAATTTTCTGTAGAGACATTAGAATTGTGCTTTGTTATTTTGTTATCCTTGTAATTAGGGGCGTAATTAGTAGTTTTGATAGTCTAGGACTAAATAGTAAATATACCATGTAAATAGGTATAAATACAATGTACACTATCGAGAAAAGAAGTGAAGTTCATATTTTGGAAAAATCACAAGCATTGAATTCACATTCTAAGAAAGAGAAGAAATTGAAAAACACTCTCTCTCAAGATCTTCGAAGAAAATATTCGACCGAAGGTAATTTGTAAGATTTATCATCCGAATATCTAGAATTCATGCTTAGATTGATCGTTATTTGATAGATAATGACCTAACAATTGGTATCAGAGCAGATCGTGATCGCTTTTTGATTGAATTCGCGATTATAAGATCAAAATAATTTTTACCGATTTTCGATCGAAAAAAAACTCACGAGAAATAGATTTTGATAAATGTGCTAATGTTTGCGAATTTTGTTGATGATCTTGCTAATTAAGAGATAGATTATATGTTAGGAATGATTTACGTACTGATTTTAATCGCTTAGAATGTCATATTAATTCAGATTTTCGATTTAGATCGATATTTGAGTTTGCGAGTAAGCTTTGATTCCGAATTGATTTTCTTCATAATCGATATCTTTTGCTGTAAAATGTGGTTAATCTTGTGTTTGTTCAAATTCAAAAATAAGAAACGAGTGATTATCCAGAATTTGAGATCCTAATTTGAACCTTTTGGTTGAATCTGGATTTTTCACTGTTACATTGAACTTGAAGGTTGTTCTTCGATCGTTTTTCAATCGAAAAACTTTGCTCGAAAATTATTTTTCGAATAAGTTTGCAGCCGATAAATTTTTCGATGACAAACACTGTTCTCGTGTGTTTTACTCAAATATAAAACTCGAAAAACATTATTTTTGATAATTAGTTTTTCGAGCGTAATAAAGCGTATTTTTTTCCGACGGATACTGTTTTGTGTCAAACTTCAAGAAATATTTTTCGATGACTTTTAATTTTTCGATTACAAATTTTTTTCTATAAAGGTTTTTTCTATCAATTGTTATTCGACAAACTAATTTTTGACAGGATATTTACTCTGCAAAACTATTACGTTCGAAAAAAAATATTTCGATTAATACAACGAAAAACTTATACAATCGAAAATCTTTTTCGATTATAGGTTCGAAATTTTTTATCGAAAACTCTATTGCTCGAAAAACATTTTGATTACTGTTCAAATACACACACATTTTACACTATTTTGAAAGAAATCAAAATTCCAAATTTTCAAAAAATACAAAAAAAAATTTGTGTCCGAATTATCTTCTACGATACTCAAAATTTTCGATCTTAAATTAAAATTCTTTAGCAAAGTTTTGACTTCTTAGGGCATATCGGCCGGAAACGGGCGTTTTCCATTAGTAAACTAAGCCTTCCCCTCTGTGCTACCGGGCTTACACAAAAAGCTTGAGGAGATCTTTCGGAAATCAAAATAAGGAAGAACCTAGGATTAGGATCCGCGGTATCAATTATCATATCAAATATTTTTCGAAATCAAAACAATTTCTCTTTAACAACAAAAAATAGGTACGAAAGGGAAATTGCTTAAAATACGTAACAAACACTACTAACGAAGTTTGTCACTTGTGAAGCACTTTTACCATTTCGATTCCAAACTTTCACGAAGATCCTACCAATCAACTACAAATGGATGCTTACTCACTCGGAAACGACGTCCGCCCTCCAATTTTACGAAGAGGCGAATACACCGTATGGAAAAGCCGATTCATGAACTTATTGGAAACAAAAGAGCAAGCTACAAATTTGATAGCTTCTCTTCAAGAAGGTCCCGCTCAATTTTGGCTCATCCCAGAAGGCGATGCCACCAATAATCATCCCATTCCCGCCTCTAGAAGACTCAAAATTCCTAGTGAATACACCGAGGAGGAACGATTAAGAACAAAAGTGGATTTAGGAGCCAAAACTTTCCTAATGCAAGGAATTCCAAACGACATCCATATACAAATAGATAGTCTATCTAGTGCAACAGCTATGTGGGATGAACTCCACAAAATGATGCAAAGAACCAAAGTCGGAGTCAAAGCCAAGAAAGCCAATATTCTCACGGCATATGACTCATTCAAAGCAAAGTCAGAGGAAAACATTTATGAACTCTATCAACCTTATCTAACTCTTCTCAACGAGACGAGGAAGATAGAAATTTTCAAGACCAACATGGAGGTCAACGTCCGATTTCTCTCTTATCTTCAACCGGAGTGGAAGAAAATATTCATGCAAATCCGTCAAAACAAGGATTTGGACGAAATGGATATCCACGCCATCTTTGATAATCTCGCTCAACACGAAGAAGATATAAGCGAGATACAAAAAGAACTTAAGGGCAAGCAGATCGAAGACTCTATAGCTCTAGTCTCTGAAAGAAAAACAAGTCGATCTCGCAAGGAAAAAAGCATCAAGTTGCAAAGTTATTCAGAAGAAGAAGATGTCCGAATCGGACTCTGAGCCAGACATGAAGGAGTTCAAGAAACAATTGGTTCTCATTACTAAGATGATGAGGAAAAAGTTTTATAAAAAGAAATCCTCCTCTTCGGCAAATAGACTTCGGACATCAAGCTCTAGGCACAAGGAAAGACCGGCCGAGTCATCAGAATCTAAAAACGCCAAAGAACGACAAAAGTGCTATAATTGTTGTAAGATAGGGCACTTCGCCAGAGAATGAAAATTTCCCTAGAAAAAGGATGCCAACTGCTACTCCAAAAAATTCCAACTAACTAAACAAAAAGAGGCTGGAGTAGCATTGATGGCGGAACAAGAGCATTGGCTCGAAGATACCACAGATTCTGAAGACGAAAATCATGCTCTAATGGCGTACCTTGACGACGCCTCAAACGATAATTAATCAAGGAGGTCAGATGATGAAGAAAAAGCATCCACATCATCACAATAGGTAACAATGCCTAACTCTACATTAGTAAACATGTTAAATCTCTACAAATTAAGTATTCTAACATGAAGAATGAGCGGACGAGCAAAAAGGAATTAGATGAAAGACTAGCCCTTAGTGAAAATAATTTTCAGAAGCAATTAGATAGAACTATTCACTTAGATATTCTCTTATCTAATGCTAAAGAAACCATAACTAGTCTTGAATCTAGGATAGTTACCTCCGAGATCAAAATAAATGACCTTAGTAAGACTCTTAGCGATTGTCATAGAGATTTAGAAATTTCTAGAAATAATTTTAAGGAAATCTCTGACGAACGTAAGAAGCTTTACTCTAGGATTAAAACTTTAGATGATCTTCTTAAAAAAAGGGGGCAAACGGATCAAACTATATATCTAAATCAGCCTATTGATATAGAATTTTATAATCCTAAAGAAGGCTTAAGTTTTAACAATCCCTGTAACTTAAAAAAGGTCAATGTCAAACAATTATATGATATCAATTATATGGGATTAGGATTAACTTCTCTAATGGCATTTACTAACTCTTCTGAAATAAATGCCCTATAAGAATCTAAAGGAAAAGTCACTAATAGGACTAATATCCTCTTTGACTACATCGAATTGAATAAGAGTTACAAGACACGGGAAATTAAAGAGTCTAGTGATTATAATTCAATATATCCTTTAAAAGATTTTTCTTAAAGTTCAGGAAGAAAATAATGATCATTTTCAAATTTCTACTTTCTTTTATATACCTGCTTTTATTAAGGAAATAGCTGATTTAAACGCTTCCTTAGAAACAGAAAGAAAGAATTTCAAAGCAGAAAAGAATGAGCTTATTGGAGATTTCTAATCTCAAAACTTCCTCAATTTTAAAATCATGTCCTGATTTTACTTTTAAAGAAAAATCATTAAATAAGGACATGATCAAATCTAAGACAACACCTCCCATTATTTTACAAAATATTTTAAAAGAAGATAAGTCTTCTTTAAAAACCGTAAAGGGAGGAAAAAAGTCCTTAAATGCTTAAAAAAGGAAAATGATTTCTTCTAACTCTTTTTCTACTCCATCCACAAGTGGAGTAGAAAAAGAGGTGAAGCATGCAAAGAAAAGAGTGCCTAGGATAGAATTTCAAAAGAAAAGTGATAGAAAAGATTTATTTTTAAAATTTTCTTCTGTATCAAAAACTATGGACACTCGTAAGAAGACAGTCGTTTCTAATTTTAATATTGTTGCTTCCACATGTGAGTTAAAGCCTATTAATTTTGAAAGCACAAATTTTGAAATCGGCTCTACTTCTAAAAAATTAAACCATCATTTTAAGACAAATGAAAATCATAAGTCTCGAAGGAAACAAGATCCCGCTATAACGAAAGCTTATAGCTCCTACATTCTTGTCGTCATTTAAGGTATCCGGTCAAAGTACACTCGGCCAAACACCTTAAGAGACTAGCTAGAGAAAAGATTTTCTCATGCACTAAGTCTAATAGACATTTGTCCACGCTGAAATTAACCTCACATGTAAGGTTCAACCTTAATGGATTCCCAAAACACCATCTAGGCCAACGCAAGCCCAAAAGGCCAAATCGACTAAAGAGGTACCACTTAAACCAACTAATACCAAGTTGGTTTGGGTACCTAAAAACATAAATGGTTTCGGAACAAAAAATGAACAAATTTTACCTACCAAATCTGCTAGAGAGGACCCATTACTAAGTGGTATTTAGATTCTGGTTGCTCCACACCTGACGGGAAATCAAGAACTGTTGAGCAACTACCAAGACCGTTACAACGGAAAAGTCAGATTTGCAACAACGACTCAGCTCCAATACTTGGCTTTGGAGATATTCTACTGCACAATGTGACGATTAAAGATGTTTCTTACGTCCAAGGCCTTAACACAATCTGTTCAGCATAGGACGATTCTGTGACAAAAGATTTCAAGTGGTGTTTCTAGCTGATCAGTGCAGAATATAAAATAGCCAGCATCAAGAACTTATAACATGATCTCGAAGATCTAATCTTTACACCATCAATCTGACAACAATTCGACCTTCGACAGCTGTTTGCCTCATGTCACAGACAACAATCAAGAGGAATAGCTTATGGCATCAACGTTTGTCTCATCTAAACCTCAAAGCTCTTCACAAACTCTCTATCAACAAGTTGGTACACGGACTACCAACGATTTCCATAAATCAAGAGCATAATTGTTCGGCTTGTCAAATGGGTAAAATGAAGCGAGCATCGCAGAAACTCAAGCAAATTGCTTCTACATCTCGACCCTTAGACTTAATTCACATGGACCTCTGTGGACCAATGCATACACAAAGTATCAATGGTCGTAAATACGTGTTAGTAATTGTCGATGATTATTCTCGCTACACATGGACAAGATATCTCCGGACAAAAGATGAGACTGGAGACTTGATATTCAGCTTTGTGAATACGACGCAGAATCTCCTGCAAAAGAAAATCCAAGTAATCCGGAATTATAACGGAACTGAATTCAAGAATCAACGCCTCAACAATTACTATCAGTCACTCAGAATTATTCAACAATTCTCAGCCGCTTAAACGCCTTAACAGGCATCGAGTAATGTTGAAGCTACAAGAACAATGTTGAAGCTACAAGAACAATGTTGATCCATTCTGGTCTCCCTCACTTTCTATGGGCTGAAGCAGTGAGTACCGCATGCTTTACGCAAAATCGGACGATTATTAACAAACGCTTTGAAAAGATGACGTATGAGATAATAAATCAAAGGATTTCGAATATCTCTTTCTTAAAAGTATTCGGGTGTAAATGCCTTGTGGCCAACGATGGGGGGCATCGAAGCAAGTTTGACCCGAAAGCATTTGAAGCCGTCTTCGTTGGATATTCATCCACTTCTAAAGCATACCGAGTCTATATCAAGTCTTCGCGTACTATCTTGGAAAGCTACAACGTCAGTTTTCAAGAAGTGACCGAATTGACTTCTGAACAAAACAGTTCAGAACTCGAGCTTATAAGCGTGTTGGCACAAAGTCAACAACTTTCGACAACTTCTACCTCAAAGTCCAGAGAAGCAATTTCCGCTGACCTATAAGATTTGGACTTTCTATATGAACATTTTTATCGAAACGAGTCTCAAATGCTTGCTTCGTCTCATTCTATACAAAGCAGTGCTCCTTATCTCTCAATGGAAGAAATTCAAATTGAGACTCCTAATGCAGCTTCTACAAATGCAGATGAGGAAATTCCTTCCAATTCAACCTCATAATTGAGTTTTCCAACTACAAATGATCAGCCCATCAATTCAGGATGTCTCTATCTACAAAATAACGAAGGATCTACTTCGGTTATTCCTCATGAACGCAAATGGACTCGCGCTCATCCTATTAACCAAATCATCGGTCATCCTTCAAGTAGAGTACGCACTAGGACGTCTACACGAAGCGGCTTATTCACATGCCTCTTAAGCCAAAACGAACCAATTAAGGTAGCTGAAGCTCTTAAAGACCCGGATTGGGTAATCGCAATGCAAGATGAACTCAACCAATTCGGGCGTTTACGAGTTTGGACATTAGTTCCTCGACCGCAAGACAAAACAATAATTGGAACTAAATGAGTTTTCAAGAATAAGAAGAATGAGAACGGTGAAGTAATCAGGAATAAAGCACGACTCGTAGCCAAGGGGTACAATCAACAAGAAGAAACTGACTACGACGAGACGTATGCTCCGATTGCACGTATGAACGTTCAAGTTTACATTGATGACATCATCTTCGGCTCGACGAATGAACGTCTCTGTCAGAAATTTGGTGAACTCATGAAGACCACGGGATGAGTTTAATGGGAGAACTCCAATTCTTTCTTGGTACAAGTAAAGTAACTCGAAGATGGAATCTTCATCAGTTAAACCAAATATATCCGAGATATTCTGAAGAGATTTAATCAAGACCAGAGCATACTGATGAATACTCCCATAACAACAAACTGCAAATTGGATGTTGATCCGTCTGGTAAGGCAGTCACCATCACAACCTATCGGAGCATTATCGGATCTCTTCTTTACTTGAAGTCCGGCCGACCCGACATCATGTTCGCCACCTGTCTCTGTGCTCGTTATCAAGCTGACCCAAAGGAGTCCCACATGCATGCAGTCAAGCGAATTATATGCTATCTCAAAGGAACTCCCATCATAGGGCTATGGTATCCTAAAGATACTGATTTAGATTAATTGGCTATACTGACGCTGATTATGCAGGTTGTCGAATGGACAGAAAAACACGTCTGGCGGTTCGGCGAAAAGTTGGCATGCTGGTCTTCAAAGAAACAAAATTGCGTGTCAACAGCGACGGCCGAGGCGGAGTACGTCGCTGCTGCCAGCTGTTGGTCGCAAGTTCTATGGATGCGGACACAACTACGCGATTACGGGTTTGAATTTAATAACATTCCCATTTACAGTGATTCTCAAAGTGCTATTGCCATAACTTGCAATCCTATTCACCATTCACGCACGAAACATATAGATATTCGCTATCATTTTATAAAAGATCATGTAGAAAAAGGCACTATAGATATGTATTTTGTAAAAACGGAGCTTCAACTTGCCGACTTATTCACTAAGGCATTGGATGAAAAACGATTTCAATTCTTTATTGCTAAGTTAGGCATGTTGAATCTCAATCTTACTTGAAAAGTGTTTTACATGCTCTATTATGCTTCTATGTGATATTCTATGTGCTTCTTGATATTCTTTGATTATCTTGCGTGACTCTATCCCAAATATTTCTACAAAGAAAAATAAAAATAAAATAGTATATAAATATAATAATAATAATAATAATAAAAATGGGGGATGACGATAATTTTGCCTATTTTGAAAAACTAACAAAAATATTTCTTTGATATATGATTAAGTATTTTGTCTAAAAATGCATGTGACTTTCTCTTATTCAAAGAGCCTAGTTTGTTTCACTAGACAAAAAGCCACATCATATATGTGAGAATTTGAGCCTCAAATTTTTTTTTGAGTGTGTCACACTTCAAATGACTATCTTTTGGTTTGTACTTCATAGCTTCATTCTTGCTTTTGTGTTAGTTTTCATGAAAATGATAAGGGCAACTTAGGAAATTCCTCACTATGCCCAAATTATAAATCCTTTACTTCTACCTCTAGATATCCACTTTGAGCCTTCTCCGACATTCTTTTTCTTATGAAACCCAATCAGGCCTTCAACATTATTTCCAAAGCTTCGGGGTTGCTCAATCAAGAAAAAGAGGGGGAGAAAAAGATATACAAGTCTCAATCATTATAGAAGAGAAACACAGATCTCGCTGTGAACTTCTCCTAGATAATCTCGTATACTCATAGAAGAGAAGCACCTCGAAGTGAAATTATCCAATGATAATCTAGATCTTATAAATAGAGAATCGAGAAGATAAGCAGGGACTTGGGTTTGAATTCCATAACTGTGGAACCTTCGAAAGGAACACGGTCTCGACCCAAAAAAAAATTCTAATCTCTCAAAGTTTTGTAAAGAAGACGAGACTCATCTTGAGCAAGAAAAGCTAAAGGATCAGAAATGAATTTAAAAAAGGGCTCCTAGAATTGAAGAATTTGTTTAAGCTCACTAAACCCAAAATTACCCTACCCTTTTAGTCAGAGCGTAAAAATAATCTCTTTAAAGTCCCTTTGATTCAAAATGATGAACTTTCACTTGGTAAGTTGATTAAATATGCTACGATAACAAACAAATTGATATAATTTTGTCGTGATGATATGAGTGCTATATCTACCTCCATGATAAAAATAAATTGAGTGCTAAGAGCGAAACTTGCGAGAGTTGTCAAAATGGTTCATACGAAGATCTTATAATATTAGTTTAGTTATATGATTTGACGACAAATTATTATTTTATATGTCATGAGAAATTTTTGCGTGATAATGATTCAAAATGTCCAATATGACTCCAAAACAAATTTTTATTATTAAAAATATTGATCGCACATTTTAAATGCATTGATACATGCATTGGTTCAGAATTGATAAAAGGCCAATTTATTTTTAAAAAAATGCAAAATTTTAATGAATCTATGCTGAGTTGCTTAAATGCGTTACTTGTACTTAAACAGTAAATTTAAGTACTAAATATGTGCTTTGATGACGAAAAGTTCAAACATGCAATTGTTGAGGGGGAGTTTTATATGAGAATTTGTTATTATCTCCTATATGATTTACGTATAAAACATGACTTCTAATATTTTTTTTAAGCATCATAGAAAATTTCGTGCTCATCCGAGGAGTCAAGTGTTGAATTCCATCAACAATAGGAGATAATTGCATTTCTTTCAGAAATACATGGAGCATAATGCAATTTACTTTTGGGTTAATTCATAAAAGATTAAATTTTAGTTTAATCAGACCTGAATCTTAACGCAAGCCCAACATATTTTTACAGCCCAAAGTATTTTTTTTACCTTACCCGATCATAAAGTATTAATACCACTTTATCGATCCAAAAACTCTCACACACGCAACTTCTCTCCATCGAAAAACTTTTCGACTTCCAAACACTCTTCAAACTCTCTTCGGCGATTTCACCAAAAGTTCACTAATCTGAGTGATTTTCTTCCTAAACTCGCCGATTTCGAAGGTAGAAATTTCAAAAATATTTGAAGAAATTTCATTTTCATACTTTTTCGACTAAAAACGATTTTAAACTCTCAAATCAATGTGTTTAAACTCGATTGTTTGGGTTAAAATAATGATATTTGGATTCGCAACTGCATTCTGAACGTTCCAAATCCAGATTAACATGGTTTACGAAGAATTCGAAATTTACGTGTTACGCGTTTACTGTTTCATTTAAAAAAATTTCGATCGAAATCTTATCGCAAACAATGCCATCGAAAAACTTTTGTTTTCATTAAGTTTTATTCTATCGCAAAACTTAAGTTTTTCGACTACTTTTTATTCGATCGCAAAATTACTCAGCGAAAAACTATTGTTTTCGATAATATTTTATTCGATCGATCGCAAAAATAAGCGGCGAAAACTTAATTTTTCGACTATTTTTTATTCGATCGCAAAATTACTTAGCGAAAAACTATTGTTTTCGATAACCTTTTATTCGATCGTAGATAACCTTTTATTAGATCGTAAAAGGCATCGGCGAAACACGTGAGTTATTCTACATATTTTTATTCGATCACAAAATTTAACGATCGAATAAATTGTCACTCGAATAAAAACACGATGAAAAAGACTTAGAAGATTTTTCAAGTTTTTCTCCAAAACTTAGAAAATTTTCGATCGCAAAAATTAACGTTCGAGTAAATTCCAGATCGAATAAATATACGCTTACGAGACTTAGTAAACTTTACAACTTTTTCTCCAAGTATTTTCGCAAATAAACCTTAACACTTAGAAATTTTTTAAATTTCTCTAAGTGGACATTTAATTCGATCAATTCGTATATGAAAATTTTATCTAATTAAGTTTATTTCATTCATTACAGAAATGGAAATTCCAAACTACCCAAACATCTACCCTTCTGGAAGTTACATGCCAGTCCACGACAACAACTACCAGCTGGACCTTGCTACATGTCGGTGTCCGGATGAAGTTGTTATCTCCATCCTCAAAGGACACCCTCTATGGCCAGCTTTGACCATGACGTCCACTGTACCAATGGTCCAACTCCAGCAATTTTGGGGAAGTATGAAGAGTTTCGTCAAGCCTGAAGGTGTTCCTCGAGATGACTCTCATGAGTCCACTGACTCAGATGAAGAATACAGACTCCAACGAAGGGGCTCTTGCCGACACCAAATCTCGGCCCCATCTGTATCTCCTTCAACAGTACCGGCTTCGGTGCCAACATCTCCACCACCAACGGATCAGCAAACCACACAGATTCAAATTAAATCTGTCTCAACACCCATAGAGGTGATACATATTGTATCATCTTAAGGATTGGGTGGAAGCCCTATTGGACCCCCGATATCTTCGGAGCCAACAATAGGCCCACCCATTGAAGTGGTGACTTCAGGGTTGACAACGGATGTCTCCGGACGTTCGGGAATCTCAAGACCTGTTCAAGGCGACACATCATAAACCTTTTCCGATGTTGTGACAGTGGAGCGCCTCCCTGGCCCCACTCCACCGATGATTGTGACGGAGCAACGCTTACAAGAAGCACTCTCCACAGCCATTTCTTCTCTCGAAGATCACCTGATGGACAGAATGCTCCAGGCCATTGAGACCTCCCGAAGGGATACCGAGAAAGCACTGGTCTTCGAGACCGCTCCGTCAGAAGCTCAAACCACTCCCGTCTCCTCACCACCTCTTACCACCACCATACACACCCCTATCCAACCCACCCTCACCATTCCAACTCCATCACCTTCACTCATCAACCCCTATACCATCCCGATCACCCAACTTCATGACATTCTCATCTCCCGACTCCTAGCCTTAGAGACCAGGACCCCGACTGAGGAGAGTCTCTACAAAAGGCTGATAGATGACCCCGAGCTGCTCGCTCAAATAAGGTGCCGAGAAGAAACCTCCCGCACCAAAACAAGACATGACGATCCCGATGATCCGGATCGTCATGACGAGGAGAAAAGACAACGAACCACACGAAGCGATCGTGGTGTGAGTCGAGAGCAAACAACAAAGAGTCAAGAAGCTGGAGGATCATCATCAAATCCACAAACCACACAACCCACAACCCGCCAACAAACAACTACATCTCTCACCATATCCCACACACTATCTCCCTCTCCTACAAATCCAAATCCAATCCCAACCTCTAACCTCCTCCAAGCCCAACCAGAAGCAGTCGTCTACGATCCACATCTGATCGTAGACGATTATATTTTAAACGAGAAGTGGATGATGCAATGGGAACCAGAGGAAGCTGCTCAAGCTCGACTCTCCAACGTCAGATACTTCTTACAACAAGCTTCGATGGACTTGGTGCTGCTTGAAGATGAAGAACTTCATGAAGGCGAGAACTACAATTCTGTTCTCCCGGAACTACCAGAAATGATCAGGCACAGAGTCGACTCTCCTCCCCGCTTATCAAAAGGTACAGTCAGAGTCGAGACGACGTAGGAGAATATCAGAATTGAATTTCCGTTCATTGAAGATGTTAGAAAGCAGAATGGAGGGCTCATAACCGGATAAAGAAGCTCAATGAACTAAACCTACGGGGTAAATCACATTGGGAAGATAGGAAGAAAATGGAGCACATCTTCATGCTCAACTATCTTGGTCAACATCGAAGTGACATCCCAACGGATCAACTGAAGAAAAACTTCAGGGACAAGCCACCGATCCTCCATCTCGTGGGGTTTCGCATCCGATTGGAAGCTTCCCTACCCCTATCTACCACATTGAGCGAGCGGACAACAACCGCAATCGAGAAGAGATAGATGAGACCTATCTCCCCTTTCTTCCACCGGATGAGGTCTATCGTCTATATCAGATGTACAAAAAAAATATCAGACGCCCTCCGGATACATCAAGAATGAAGGATTTGAGGGATTGAAAAGATTCATGGTGCGGCAGATCAAGTATCACACCGCACACGACCTTCAAATTGCTATAGAGAATAATATGATGAAGGTCAACATGGAGTCTCCGCTCATGAAGGGCTTCCCACTCAACGATTTTCCCGAGAACTACATATTCAAGAAACCTGGCCTCGCCATAACTTATCGGAATCCAGTCATTGGAAATACGAGAGCTATGATGAAGTCAGAAATCCAAAGGTTCTGTGACGGGACATTAAGCTAGTGAGGAGGAACATCCAGAAAAGATTGGGAGAGATCACTAACGAGACGATCTTCGAGGATCTTGGTGAAGAAGAGGTCCCACTATTAAATGAGCTTCTGGATGCTATTAATGAGAGGTTGGAGCAGAGGAATAATGTTTCACGTTCCGAAACAGCATTGGGATTACGAAAATCATTCTACGCCCGACAAGGATAAATGGAGCTGAAATGAAGAGAAGCACAAAGGGGGAGATTTTAGAGACATTAGAATTGTCCTTTGTTATTTTGTTATACTTGGAATTAGGGGCGTAATTAGTAGTTTTGGTAGTGTAGGACTAAATAGTAAATATAATGTAAATAGGTATAAATACAATGTACACTATCGAGAAAAGAAGTGAAGTTCATTTTTCGGAAAAATCACAAGCATTGAATTCACATTCTAAGAGAGAGAGAATCAATCGAAAACACTCTCTCTTAATATCTTCAAAGAAGATATTCGACCGAAGGTAATTTGTAAGATTTATCATTCGAATATTTAGAATTCATGCTTAGATTGATCGTTATTTGATAGATAATGACCTAACATTTTCTCCTCTCTCTCTCTCTTTTTTATATGAAGTATATATGTAAATTTATTAGTAATATATATTAGTATATGATATATATATATGTGTGTGTGTGGTTTGCGGGTGAGAGGTTGTTGGGTCGGAGTCGAGAAGTGGAGATATCAAGAATTTAATTTTTTTTTTCGAATGAAATATATCGAGAATTTTCGTTGTATGAGGAGTATCAAATTGTTAAGAATTTCTATCGGATGAGGTGTATCGAAAAAATTTATCGTAATGAGGTGTATCGAAAAACAATTTCTCGGAATGATGTGTCTCGAGAAAAAAATTTTCCAATGAGGTGTATCGAGAAAAATTTTTCGGATGAGGTTTGCGATAAAATTTCTCGATATGTAAGCCATTCTCTATAAAAATTTTACGATAACGTCCTACGAGAAAAATTTCACGAGAAAGTTGTAAGAAAAAAAATTGTCGATAAAGTTTTCGGAGAAATATTTCTCAAGTTTTACTTGAAATAAAAATTTTGCGATAGTTTTTCGAAAAGACTAAACGAAAGACTTTTAAGAAAAATTATCGATAAAATTCACAGTACGTATCGAGAAAGTTTGTCGATAAAAAATGTGTCAAGAAAGTCGTGCGATTAAATTCTCGAGAAAGTGTAGAAAATTTATCGGTAAACTTTGTCAATAAAATTTTCAAATATTCAATATTAGAATTTATATCTATAGTTTTATTTCTTCCTTTTAAATAACGCTTCCAAAATTAAAGTTTCTCCCTCTAGAAAGTTGCGTACTAAGATTGAAAAATATTACGAATCTCTTTCCCTTAATTCATTCGTTTAAAGTTTTAACTTCCCCTCAAAAATTATAATTGTTCCTCCCTCTTGAAAGAAATAAGAGTTGCTCATCTTTAAAATAAAAGAGTAGCTCTCCCTCAAATTATTCTCATTTAAAAATATTATATTGAAAAAATGGTATTTTATCAATTCCGTGCGTAATATGATCTTGAATTTTAAAATCTCTTAAAGTCTTGAAAATGCATATTTAAAATGTACCATTTGAAAAATTTTGAACAATATATAATGTACCTCGTTGACCAGTAGTTGTAGTAGCTCATGCCTCTCCCCTTTGTCATGTATGTGGAGCTACTACGTCAAATACCATACATGACGGAATCTGCAAAACATTATTGGAACGTTGGTACCCATTGTAATGTCGGTCCTCCCTTAGTAGCGGAATGGGTTAGGTATAGATGGAGTCAAATTTAATTTCTGTCCTAAATAGTCAATTAATGTCCGTTTAGGTACCCAAATTTGTGTGGGATTTCCTAACTTAATAGTAGACATATGAACCCATGTAGGAGTGATTTGACACGAAAAAGACGTTTCAGCTCGAGTGAAAGTGTGTCTCGAAAAAGATTTAAATATTTTCTCCGAAGCCAGTCACATTGGATGCTTTTTAGAATGAACTTGGACTGGATACTTCATGTATGAATACGAGCATATAGAATTATAAGCATCACTAGCATATAAGTTGTGTATCCTACGTTGAGAATTCACAAAATTCACATTAGAATGATGAGAAGAATTAGGAAAATTCTAGGCTTCTTATATGGAGAATTATTAAAATCATTTGAATCACAAGTGAGGTCCAATTAATCAAATAACAAGAGATCTAGGCATGAATTCAAGATATTCGAATATGAATTATCGAAAGTTACCTTCGGTCGAATATCTCCGTTGAAGATCACGAGAGAGAAATGTTTATAGTGAGGAAGTTTTCGATTGTGTTTCTCTCTAGAATGTGAATTTTTTGCCTTGTGAAACAAAAATACAAGATACGCCCCTAATTACAAGGATAACTAATAAAGAAAGCACAATTTCTACGTTTGTTCAATCTCCACATTTGTGCTTGTTTGCTCTTCAGCTCCGTTTATCCTTGTAGGGCGTAGAATGATTTCCTCAATCCCAATGTTGTCTCGTAGTGTCGGACAACATTCCTAAGCTCCAATCTTTCGTTGATGGCATTGAGAAGCTCATTTAGGAGCTGGGCCTCTTCTTAACCAAGGTCCTCGAAGATCGTTTCTTTATCGATCTCCGCCAACCTCTTCTTGATATTCTTCCTTATAAGCTTCAACGTCCCGTCACAGAATTTATGAACTTCAGACTTCATCATCGCTCTCGTCTTTCCAATGATTGGATTCAGATATGTGATGGCGATGCATGGCTTCTTGAAAATATAATTCTCTGGGAAGTCATTGAGCGGGAAGCCCTTCATGAGCGGCGATTCCATATTGACCTTCTTCATGTTGTTTTTCACTGCGATTTGAAGGTCGTGTGCGGTGTGAAACTTAATCTCCCGCACCATGAATCTCTTCAACCCCTCGAGTCCTTCCTTCTTGATGTATCCAGTAGGCGTGTGATATTTTTTCTTATACATCTGGACCAGACGATAGACTTCGTCTTGTGGAAGGAACGGCATATATCTTTCGTCTATCTCCTCTCGAGTGTGGTTGTCATCTGCTCGCTCAATAAGGTAGATTGGGGTTGGATAGCTTTCAATCGTGTGTGATACACCCACGAGTTGAAGGATCGGTGGCTTGTCCTTGAAATTTCTTCTAAGTTGATCTGTTGGGATGCCACTTCGATCCGGATCGAGGTAGGTCAGCATGAAGATGTGCACCATCTTCTTTTTTTCTTCCCAATGAGAGATGCCCCGTAAGGTAAGCTCGTTTAGCTTCTTGATCCGGTTTGGAGCTCTCCATATCTGCTTCCTTATATCTTCAAAGAACGGAACGTAAATCCATACGTTCTCCCATGGTGTCTCGATTCGGACAGTCCCGTTTGATTAGTAGGAAGGGGTGTCGACTCGGTGCCTAATCATCTCTGGCAGTTCCGGAAGTTCGGAGTTGTAGTACTCGCCTTCTTGAAGTTCTTTATCTTCAAGATGTACCAAATCAACTGAAGCTTGTGGTAGGAAGTATCTGACGTTGGACAGTCTAGCTTGAGCAACTTCCTCTGGTTCCCAATGTGTCAGCCACTTCTCGTTCAGAATGTAGTCAGCTGCGATTACATGTGCATCATAGATAACTGCTTCAGGTTGAGTTTGGAGGATGCAGGTCGGGATTGGGTTTGGACTTTTGGGAGATGGAGGCATTGTTTGTGTGTGGGATGTGGTGGTTGTTTGTTGGCGGGTGTTAGTGAGTTGTGTGGTTGGTGGGCTAGAAAATGATCCTCCAGCTTCACGCGTCGAGGATGTCTTCTCATGAGTTTGACCACGGTCGCTTCTGGTGGTCTTTTGCCTTTTTCTCCCCCTCATGACGATCCGAATCATCTGGATCGTCATGTATTCACTTCGTGTGGGAGCTTTCGTCTCGGCAACGCGTTTGAGCAGGCAGCTCGGGGTCATCTACTAGCCGACGGTAGAGACTCTCCTCAGCAAGGGTCTTTTTCTCGAGGGCTAGTAGTCGAGATATAAGAATGTCGTGAAGCTGGGTTATCGATAGGGTGTATGGGTTGATGAGGGAAGGAGATTGGGTTGGGGTGGTTAGTGTAGGTTGGATGGGAGTATGTATGGTAGTGGTTAGTGGTGGTGAGGAGATGGGTTGAGAGTGGGTTTCGGGGGGAGTTGCCTCTAAGACTTGTGCTTTCCCGGTATCCCGCCGGGAAGTCTCTATGGCGTGTAGAACTCTTTCCATCAGCCGGTCATCAAGAGAGTTGATAGCTGTGGAGTCTCTGCTCCGTCACGATGATGGGTACCTTGGGAGTGGGGCCAGGATGGCGCTCCAATGTCAAAACGTCAGAGAATATCTCTGACGTGCCGCCTGTGATAGGACTTGTGATTCCGAAACGTCCAAGGACACCCTTTAACGACCCAGAAGTCACCACTTAGGTGGGTTGGCCCGTTGTTGGCTCTGAAGATTTCGGGGGACCAACGGGGCTTTCATCCAATCCTTGAGATGATACCGAATATGGATGTTGAACATGTTAATTGGAAACCTGTGTGGTCGTCTGGACATGTTCATCTGATTCGATGGTTTCAGGAGATTCGGCCGTTAGATGTGTGGGTTCACGTGTGACACCTTTGCGCCCAGTGGCTGGTATTTCAGTCTCCTAAGCCGCATCTTCGGGCTCATATGTCTCAACCGTCGGGTAGGCACTAGAGCCGGATCGACGGACCGTACCATGGCCTCCATTATTGAGTTGTTTTGACAGTGGTCTTGGTAGGCCACGTCGGTGGGATCGGCTAGGCGTAGAAGCTCCAACGGTATCAGCATCGGTTGGAGCGCCAGATCCAACGCATTCGGGTTGTGGAAAAACCACAGCCTCGGCGGTATGTATCCTCCGACTGGTGGTAGACGAGGATCTCCGGATGTACTTCCATCAGGTGGGAGATCATCACCGGGAACCATCGCACGTAAGGCAGGAATTTTGCCTTCGATTTTGTTTCCCGTTGACACATTTGGTCCGCTAGATCATTCCAGATTAGCTTGGCCACATCATAGTTCTTCAAGAAGACGACTCCATGGATGATTATGAGAATATTATCGTTCGCCTTGTCGAATCCGGAGTGCTTCAGGGAGAGACATTTGTTGATAATTCCAAATAATGTCCTCTATGCATGAGGGATCCCGATGTGCTGGAAATTTGCCAGTTTGGTCAGCGGTGGCTTGTATCCCATCCAAAGCACGTCTTCTACGATCGTCGCATCTGTCGGTAGAGGGTCGTAGACTTCTTGATGTGGTAGATCGATGACCATAGCCAGAAGGTTTTTGTCGATGATGACGTGCTTCTGGTTTATCTTTGTTATGTAGGTCACGTCATCACCTACAATGTGACTCTTCATGTATCCCATCCGAAGTATGTCTTCTACGATCGCCGCATCTGTCGGTAGAGGATCGTAGACTTCTTGATGCGGTAGATCAATGACCATAGCCAGAAGGTTTTTGTCGATGATGACGTGCTTCTGGTTTATCTTTGTTGTGTAGGTCACGTCATCACCTACAATGTGGCTCTTCATGCATCCCCAGAACTGCTGGAGATAAACCATCTGGACTGAGGCACTCATTGTGAGAGCTGGCCATAAGGGATGTTCTTTGAGAATGACAATTATGACGTCATCGGGACACCGGAAGGTGGCGAGATCGAGCAAATAGTTGTTGTCCTGGACGGTCAGCCAACCTTCAGAAGGCTAGATGAATGAATATTCTTGATGCGCCATTTCTGTAAAAATGAATAAGATTCATTAGATTGGAATAATCATATGCAAATTATATTAAGCAATTGTGAGTGTTAAAAAAATTAAAATTTTTTATCGAGGCGCAAACAATGTTTATGAGTATAATGAATGACTTAGAAAACAAAATTTGAAAATTTTCTAAGTGTTTAAGTGTAAAAAGAAGGACTTAGAAAAAAAAATTTGAAAATTTTTTCTAAGTGTTTAAAATGTATACTGTTTAGGGCGTGGTTTTATTCTAGAGAAAATTTATTCGAATGCTAAGTTTTGCGATCGAATAAAAACATAACAAAAACTCAAACTTTTCGCCGCCAAGTTTTGCGATCGAATAAAATGTTGCCGAAAAACTTATGTTTTTCGCCGCATAGTTTTGCGATCGAATGAAAATGTATCGAAAAACTTAAAGTTTTCGCCGCTTATTTTTTAGATCGACTAAAATTTTATCGAAAAACTTAAGTTTTCACCGCTAAGTTTTGTGATCGAATAAAACATATCGAAAACATAAAGTTTTCGACGCTGAGTTTTGCGATCGAATAAAACTAAACGAAAACTAAAGTTCTTCGATGGTACTGTTTGCGATAAGACTATTTTCGACCTAAAAATTTTGAAATCAAACAGTAAATTCTTAAGAATGCGAATGACGATTATGAGTAAATCATGAGTTAATCTGGACTCGTAATGACCAGAAATCAGTTGCGAATCCAAATATCATGCATTTAATCAAAATGGTCGAATCTAAACACAATAATTTTGATTTCTTAAGAGGTTTCATTCGAAAAGTCGCGAAGTTGAAAAAAAAAACTTCGAATGATTTTGAAAAATTGTCGCGATTCGTGTTTTTCGGAACAAAAAGAATAACCCAAACTGAATTCTACCTTAAAATTCGGCGAGTTTTTGACAGAAAATCGGAGACGATTAAGATTGTTTCGAAATCGCCGTTTGAAGCGTTTTGTTTGCGTTTTGAGCCGTGAAAATTTATTTTGGGCTTTCGTTAAAAATCAGGTCTGTTTAACGAAAATTTTAATGTTTTTACTTTGGCACCCAAAAAAAAATTCATAGAGCTCCCTGTATTTCTGAAATAAATATAATTAACTCTCAATGTTTGATGAATTTCATCAATTGACTCCTCGGATGAGCTCAAAGGTTCTCTGTAAAACTTAAAATAGAAACATGAGAAGTCGTGATTCCAGGTAAATCATTTAGGAGATAATAACAAATTTTCATGTAAGCTCCCCCTCAACAAATTCACATATAACGTTTCGACAATTTAGCACATATTCAACACAACTATGCATATGAAAATTTATGATATAAGTACAAATAATGCATTTAATCAAATCAGCGTAGATTCATGATCCCCTAATCATGTGCGCTTTTCATAAAATTTCGCATTTTATCAAATATGAACCAATGCATGTATTAATGCATGGTGCGAAAATATATTTAGTTATTTTTTTTCTGTTTTGGGGTCAGATTTTCCATTCGAATATTATCACGAAAAAATTTCTCAAGACACATAAAATAATAATTTGTCGTCTAATCATGTAACTAAACTAATATTCTACGATCATAGTCTGAATCATTTTAACAACTCTCCCAAGGTTCGCTCGTAGCACTCAATTTATTTTTATCATGGAAATAATTAGTAGATATATCAGTCATATCAACAGAACAAATTTTATCAATTAATCTGTTATCGTAACGCATTTAATCAACTTACCAAGTGAAAGTTCATCAATTTGAATCAAATGGACTTAGGCTCTGACTCAAACGGTATGGTATTTTTGGGATTAGTGAGCTTAAATATTCTTCAACTCCAGGGGCCCTTTTGAAATTCATTTCTGCTCCCTTTTCTTTTCTTCTCTTCTACATTTTCTCAAGATGAGTCTGTTCTTCTTTACGAGGCTTTGAGAGATGAAATCTTCTTTTGTTTTCGGGCCGAGACCGTGTTTCTTTTGAAGGTTCACAGTTATGAAATTCGAACCCAAGGCCGTGCTCCTCTTCTCGTTTTCTGAATATAAATATTCCATCGAAAAATTTTACAGTCAACAATTTGAGTCAAACTAAAAACAAAGTTTTTCGATCACTAGTAATTTTTCGATCACAAGTTGTTCGATAAGAGTTTTTGTGATCAACATAGTTTTTCAACAAAATATTTTTCGACTAGATCGTCTTTTCAACATTTTTTTGAAAAATATTTTTCGAAAAACTTTTTCGATTAAAAAGTTTAACATTTTTAAATCGAAAAACATTACTGCTCGAAAAACATTTCGACCACTGCATTTAAAAGAAAAAAAAATTGTGAACTTCAAAACTTACGAAAAATATTTATTTCCGAACTATCTATTTTGATACTCAATATTTTCGATCAATAACTCAAATTTCTTTAACAAATCTTGAAGTATCAATTGTTACTTACCAAATATTTTTGAAATTATAATAATTTCTCTTTCACGATCGGATCATAGGTTCAAAAAGGAAATTGTTTAAAGTACGAATCAAATTTTATCACTAAGTTTATCACTTGTGAAGCATTTTCATTACGATTCCAAACTTTCACGAATATCCTACCAATCAACAAAAATGGATGATTACTCACTCGGAAATAACGTCCGCCTTCCAATTATTCGAAGAGGCGAATACACAGTATGGAGAAGCCGGTTCATGAACTTCTTGGAAACGAAAGATCAAGCCATAAATTTGATGGCGTCACTTCAAGAAGGTCCAACTCAATTATGGCTCATCCAAGAAGGAGATGCCACAAACAATCCTCCTATTCCAGCAACCAGAAGACTTAAAGTTCCCGGTGAATACACCGAGGGGGGGGTTTAAGAGCCAAAGCAGACTTGGGAGCCAAGACTTTCCTAATGCAAGGAATACCGAATGACATCTATATGCAAATAGATAGTCTATCGAGCGCAAAGGCCATGATGCAACGAACCGAAGTTGGAGTCAAAGCAAAGAAAGCAAATATTCTAACAGCTTACGACTCTTTCAAAGCCAAGACAGAGGAATCGGTTTATGAACTCTATCAAAGATATCTAACTCTTCTTAATGAAATGAGGAAGATAGATATATTCAAGACCAACATGGAGGTCAACATCAGATTTCTCTCTTCTCTTCAACCGGAGTGGAAGAAAATATCAATGCAAATCCGACAAAATAAGGATTTGGACGAAATGGATATCCACGCCGTCTTTGATAATCTCGCCCAACATGAAGAAGATATAAACGAGATCCAAAAAGCACTAAAGGGCAAGCAGATCGACGATTCTATAGCACTTGTCTCTGAAAGAAAGCAAAGTCGATCTCGAAAGGATAAAAGTATCAAACTGCCAAGTTCTTCAGAAGATGAAGGAGAATCTGACTCGGACTCCGAACCTGTATGAAGGAGTTCAAGAAACAGTTAGCTCTTATTTCTAAAATGATGAGTAAAAAGCTTTACAAAAAGAAATCCTCGTCTTCGGCCAATAGACTTCGGACATCTAGCTCCAAGCAAAGGGAAAGACCGGCCGAATTCTCAGAATCAAAATGTGTCAAAGAACCACAGAAATGCTATAATTGTGGAAAGATCGGACACTTCTCCAGGGAATGCAAACTACCCAAGAAAAAGGACGTCAACTACTACTCCAAAAAATTCCAACTCACTAAACAGAAAGAGGATGGAGTAGAACTGATGGCAGAACAAGAGCATTGGCTGGAAGACACCACAGATTTTGAAGACGAAAATCTTACACTTATGAAATACCTCGACGACGCTTCAAATGATGACCCATCAAGGAGGCCTGACGACGACGACGACAAAGCATCCTCGTCATCACAAGAGGTACACATGTCTAATTCAAAATTATCAAACATGTTAGAATCATTACAGGTTAAGTACACTAACATGATAATTGAGCGGAAACGAACTAAGGAATTAGAAGAGAAACTAGCTATTAGTGAAAGCAATTTCCAAAAGCAATTAGATAAGAAAATTCATCTCGAAATTCTCTTCTCTAACGCTAAGGAAAAAATATATAGTCTTGCATTAACCATAGCTACCTCTGAGACTAAAATTACTGAACTTAATACGATTCTTATCGATTGTCAGAAAGACTTAGAGATTTCTAAAAATAATTTCAAAGAAATTTCTGACGAACGTAAGAAACTTTATTCAAGGATTAAAACGTTAGATGATCTTCTAATAAAAAGGGGTCAAACGGATCAAACTATATTTCTAAATCAACCTATTGATACCGAATTTTATAATCCTAAAGAGGGCTTAGGTTTTATAATCCCTGCAACTTGAAAAAGGTCAATGTTAGACAATTATACGATATAAAGTATATGGGATTAGGTTTAACTTCTCTAATGGCATTCACTAATTCTTCCGAAATAAATGCTTTAGAAGAATATAAACGACAAGCCACGGATAGGACTAACATTTCTTTTGATTACACAGACTTGAATAATAGTTACAAGACAAGAGATCTCAACTTGTCTAGTGATTATAATTCATTATATCCCCTAGAAGATTTCTCAAACGACAAGGAAGATGATATTGATCATTTTCAAAATTCTAATTTCTGTTATATTCCGGCTATTATTAGAAAAATAGCTGATTTAAACGCTTCCTTGGAAACAGAAAGAAAAATTTTCAAAGCTAAAAAGAACGAACTTTTACTGGAGATTTCCAATCTCAAAACTTCCTCTACTTTAAAAACTTGTCCTGATCTTATTTTAAAAGAAAAATCATTAATGAAGGACAATATTAAATCTAAGAAAAACTCTCCCATTATTTTTCAAAATATTTCAAAAGAAGATAAATCTTCTTTAAAAATTATAAAGAGAGAAAATGAATTCTTAAATGCTTCAAAAAGGAAAAAGATTTTTACTAACTCTTTTTCTACTCCATCCACAGGTAGAGTAGTAAAAGAGGTGAAGCATGCTAAGGAAAGAGTGCCTAGAATTAAATTTCGAAAGAAAAATGATTTGTTATCTATTTCTTCTATGTCAAAAACGAAGGACACTCGTACGAAGACAACCATTTCTAGTATTGTTACTTCAACTTATGCATTAAAGCCTATTATTTTGAAAGCACAAACTTTGATATTGGCTCTACTTCTAAAAACAATGATCATCATTCTAAAACAAATGCAAGTCTTAAGCCTCGTCAGAAACAAGATCCAACTATTAAGAAAGCTTATAGCTCCATACATTCTTGTTCTCACCTAAGGTATCCAGTACACGTACATTCAGATAAACACCTTAGGAGACTAGCCAAAGAAAAGATGTTCTCCAGAAATAAGCCAAATCAGACATTTGTTCGTGCTGAAATTAACCTCCCATGTAAGGTTCAACCACAATGGATTCCTAAGTCACCACCTAGGCAAACACAAGCCAATAAGGCTAAATTGTCTAAAGAGGTACTACTTAAACCAACTACTTCTAAGTTGGTTTGGGTACCTAAGCATTATTGTAATTTAGGAACCAAAGATGGACAAACCTTAATTATCAAATCTGCTAATCCGAGAGGACCCATTCAAAAGTGGGTACCTAAGTCTCCCTAATTTCTTTCTATGCAGATCCATCATGTGTGGTATTTAGATTCTGGTTGCTCCACACACATGATGGGAAAACAAGAACTGTTGTGCAACTACCAAGATCGTTACAATGGCAAAGTTTGATTTGGCAACAATGATTCAGCTCCCATACTCGGATTTGGAGACATTCTACTGCCAAATCTGACGATTAAAGATGTCTCTTACGTCCAAGGTCTTCAGCACAATCTGTTCATCATAGGACAATTCTGTGACAAAAGATTTCAAGTAGTATTTCTAGTTGAACAGTGCAGAGTTTTGAATAGTCAGAATCAAGAGCTTCTCACAGGATCACGAAGATCAAATCTATACACAATCAATCTGACAACAGTTCGACCTTCGACAGCTGTATGCCTCATCTCTCAAACAACAATCAAGAGGAACAACTTATGGCATCAACGTCTGTCTCATCTAAATTTAAAAAGCTCCTCACAAACTCAGTGTTAAAAAGTTTGTCAACGGTCTGCCAACAATTTCTTCTAACCAAGAGCATCACTGTTCGGCTTGTCAAATGGGAAAAATGAAGCGAGCATCACACAAACTCAAGCAAGTTGCTTCTACATCTCGACCCTTGTAATTACTTCACATGGACCTTTGCGGACCAATGCGTACACAAAGCATCAACGGTCGTAAATATGTGTTAGTAATTGTCGACGATTATTCTCGCTACACATGGACAATATATCTCCGAACTAAAGATGAGACTGGAGACTTGATAATAAGCTTTGTGAATACAACTCAGAATCTCCTGCAAAAGAAAATCCAAGTAATCAGAACAGACAACGGGACTGAATTCAAGAATCAGTGTCTCAACAACTTTTATCAATCACTTGGAATTATTCAACAATTCTCAGCCGCAAAATTGCCTCAACAAATGGTGTTGTAGACAGAAAGAACCGAACTTTAGTTGAAGTTGCAAGAACAATGCTCATATACTCCGGTCTCCCTCACTTTCCATGGGCTGAAGCTGTGAGTACTGCATGTTTTACTCAAAATAGGACAATTATTCACAAACGCTTCGAAAAGACGCCATATGAGTTAATTAATCAAAGAATCCCGAATATCTCATTCTTCAAAGTATTTGGTTACAAGTGTTTTGTGGCCAACGATCGGGAGCATCGAAGCAAGTTCGATCCCAAAGCTTTGAAGCCATTTTTGTTGGATATTCCTCTACTTCAAAATCATATCGCGTCTACCTCAAGTCTTCTCGTATAATTCTTGAAAGCTACAATGTCACCTTTCAAGAAATGAAGAAATTGGCTTCTGAACAAAACAGTTCAGAACCCGAGCTTATAGGCGTGTTGGCACAAGGTTAACAACTTTTGGCAACTTCTACATCAACGTCAAGTGAAGCAATTCCCGCGGACCATGAAGATTTAGATTCTCTATTCGAACACTTTTATCGAAACAAGTCTCAAATGCCTGCTTCGTCTCACTCAACACCAAGCAGTGCTCCCTCAATGGAAAAAATTCATTTTGAGACTCCTTTTCTTCAAAATCCGGCAAATGTTAGAGAGCCTACTAATTCATAATCTTCATCTAATGTTGCAGCTCCTACCAATGCAGATGAGGAATTCCTATCGATTCAACCTCTGAATTGAATTTCCCGACTATGAATGATCAACCCATTAATTCAGGATGTCTCGATCAACAATCCAATACGAATCTACTTCAAGTGGTATACGTACTAGAACGTCTACACAAAGCGGTTTATTCACATGCTTCCTAAGCCAAAACGAACCAAATAAGGTAGCCGAAGCTCTTAAAGACCCGGATTGGGTAATTGCAATGCAAGATGAACTCAACCAGTTCGAGCGTCTACAAGTTTGGACATTGGTTCCTCGACCACAAGGCAAAACTATAATTGGAACTAAATGGGTTTTCAAGAACAAGAAAAATGAGAACGGTGAAGTAATCAGGAATAAAACACGGCTCGTTGCTAAGGGATACAATCAACAAGAAGGAATTGATTACGACGAGACGTATGCTCCGGTCGCCCGTATTGAAGCTATTCGCTTATTTTTAGCATACGCGGCTCACAAAGACTTCAAAGTCAATCAATTGGACGTCAAAACTGCCTTTCTCAACGGCGTATTAAAAGAAGAAGTTATGGGTTGCATGTTACGTGCAGTTCTGCGTGCAGCACTGTTTATTCAATTTATTTGACCAACGTAAGACTTGCATATTTTGACGTCATTATAAAATAAATAAATAGTTACGAATAATAATATGTGAGATTATTTAGAAGTTTTTATCTAATTAGGTGGGTAAGTTTTATAGGATATGTGTCAACTGCTAAACTCGCCTAATTACACGTATCTATTTTTCTAAACAATAATAATAAATACTTATTTTTTATAAATTCATTTGGGTAGATGTCTATTATAATAAAAAAAAATGCAATAGAATTATGTAGCTTCTTATCTGATTGGGTGCGGAAGACAATTTCCCACTTCAAATTGTAATTAACACAAATATTGCTTAAGCTAAAGGGTAAAGAGTACTTTCACCGCCTCATTTTATTCTTAATCCTCTAGATAGAGTTGAAGACATTGCAGAACATGATTTATCATTCCAATTTTGCAAGGAAAGAAAATAACGAGAAAAAAAAAAGAGAAAAAAATGAAAGGAAAGCAGTTTGAATTGATTACCCTTATACCTTTTCCCATGCCCTTCAATTTGTCATGAAGTCCTTGTTATATTATCTCTGTAAGTGACGGTTTGAATTTCTTTTCTAGGGTTTACGGAAATATTAAATACAAATTACAAGATATTAGCAATCTATCGTAAATGTATCGATATTTAACTTAAATCTAATACGATGTTTCTCGGATTTTGTTATTTAGGAACCGAAAATCACGGTGTGAAGTAGGTGCGTGTATGTATATTCTTGTCTACTTTGTCTTGTTGCTGGAATTACGATTAACGATCTCGATATTGCAAGCTTCGAAACAACAGGTAGTGTTTGTCCACATGCAACTACGACACATGAATCTTATTTTCGGTGTAATGTTATGTTCTGATATTTATGTTGGACTTGGATATTTGGGAGGTACGAATTATTTTGTTTGAATAATCGTAGCTCGAGCGCGAGTCGCCGTATGTATTATATTAATTATTTTTTATTTTCATTGGTGAGATATGAACATATATGATTTATTGTGAACTACTTGTTATCTCATACATTGTATCGGTATGTATTGTACGTTATTTATTGCATAATGTGCATATAGTTTCATGTCGGCGATTGCTGTGTATGCGAGGATGGTTAGGTTATATTGTGAGACGGTGCTACGGTATACGAGGGAATCTCGTAGTGGGGTTGACCGCCTATATGACAGGAGGGTCCACCGAGCTCTTTTCCTTTGGCGGTACGGCACCTTATTGGTCTAAAATGACGACGTCCTACCCTGTGAACCTCGTAGTGGGAAAGACCGCCTATATGACAGGAGGGTCCACCGAGCTCTGCACCTCTGGGGGGGGGGGGTGAAAAAGACCGTCCAACAGTAATTTATGGGCCCCATTGTTATTGATTGAGCTCTTCGGTATCGTAGTCTTCGATCTCAGGGCCCATATTGAGTGTATGAGTTTGAGAGTATGAGTGAATGATTAAGTAGGCATGAGATTATGATTTCGATGGCATGAGCGACATATCATCATATCATGTTGCACTTGTTGTATAGTCATGGAATTTATATCGCGGGTCGATATAGTTGCCTGCGCCAGATACACGAGTTTACTACTTTTACGGCTTTCGCTTATTGAGCAATTTGCTCACGTAATTCATGTGTTGTAGGCGAGCACGATGATGCTGTATGATACTCTTTTACGAGGCTAGCTGTGCAGCTCCCACAGACTTTTGAGATGGCGTGTACATGAACGACGACTTGTGGGCCAGCGAGTCTCATTTATTTTGGGTTTGGCTTGTCCTGTATATGTCGTTTGGAGTGTGTTTACTATATTTTTGGTCAGCAACATGTATTTATATATGGGTCCATTAGTACCTTTCTGTTGTTAAGTCGAGTTGCGCTTATAAGTCTCGTTGGGTACTTTGGGACGTTTATTTTGAAAGGTAATAGTATATTTTCGAGTTTGACGAGTTTCATGATTTCGTGAATTATTTTAATGGTTGTGCACTAGGTTGACGATTTTCAAACGGAACTCACGCGAATTCAATTTCTCGAACTCGAGTGTCTAGTGTTTAGGAATCTTATAGTAAGGTAGTGTTGTGGTCGTCACAATGTGGTATCTGAACGTGGCTACAGGTTCTGTAGATTGTCCATGTACATGATGAAGAGAATTTCGAATTGTGCTTTATTATTTTATTATCCTTGTAATTAGGGGCGTAATTAGTAGTTTTGATAGTGTAGGACTAAATAGTTAATATACCATGTAAATAGGTATAAATACAATGTACACTATCAAAATAAAAAACAAGTTCATTATTCGGAAATACTGAAGCATTGAATTCATTATTCTAAGAGAGAGAAAAGCAATTGAAAAACACTCTCTCAATATCTTAAAAGAAGATATTCGACCGAAAGGTATTTTGTAAGATTTATCATTCGAATATCTAGAATTCGTGCTTAAATCGATCAGTATTTGATAGATAAGGACCTAAGAATTGGTAGCAGAGCTGATCATGATCGCTTTTGGATTGCATTCGCGATTATAAGATCAAAATAATTTTTCCAGTTTTTCGATCGAAAAACTCACGTGAAATAGATTTTGATCAATAAGCTTAATGTTTGCGAATTTTGTTGATGATCTTGCTGATTAAGTGATAGATTATATGTTAGTAATGATTTACGTACTGATTTCAATCGCTTAGAACGTCATATTAATTCTGATTTTCGATTTAGATCCACATTTGAGTTTGCGATTATGTTTTGATTTCGATTTGATTTTCTTAATATTTGATATATTTTGCTGTAAAACGTGGTTAATATTGTGTTTTCTCATATTAAGAACTAAGAAACGAGTGCTTATCCAGAATTTCAGCACCTAACCTGAACATCTCGGTTGAATCTGGAATTTCCACTGTTACATTGAAGTTTGCGGTTCTTCGATCGGTATTTCGATCGAACAACTTGGCTCGAAAATTATTTTTCGAATAAGTTTGCAGCCGAGAAATATTTCGATGACAAACACTGTTCTCGTGTGTTTTACTCAAATATAAGCTGGAAAAATATTATTTCGATAATTAGTTTTTCGATTCATATATAAATATCTTTTTCGAGCGTAATAAAGCTTTTTTTTTCGACGGATACTGTTTTTGCTAAATAAATATCTAATTCTGACACAAAAAACTTGTCATAGTAAAACAAGTTTTTCGATCACAAGATTTTCGATCATTTAAATTTTTGAGTCAAAATTTAGCGAAAACTTATTTCGATCGAATAATTCACACTCGAAAAACTTTTAGTCAACAATTTAAGTCAAACTTCACGAAAAACTTTTCGATCACTCTTAATTTTTCGATTACAAAGTTTTCGATAAAGGATATTGAGATAAACAATTATTCCACAAACTATTCTTCGACAGGATATTTACTCTGCAAAACTCTTACTTTCGAAAAATAATTTTCGATAAATACAACGAAAAACTTATACAATCGAAAATCTTTTTCGATCATAGGTTCGAAATTTTTTTAATCAAAAACTTTATTGTTCGAAAAACTTTTTGATCACTGCTCAAACACACACACATTTTACACTATTTTGAAAGAAATCAAAATTCGTAATTTTCAAAACTTACGGAAATTATTTTTCTCCGAATTATCTTCTACGATACTCAAAATTTTCGATCATAAAATCAAAATTCTTTAGCAAAATTTTGAAGTATCAATTATCATATCAAATATTTTTGAAAGGGAGAATACTCAAAATGGTCCCCGATTTTTACCCTATGGACCAATTTAGTCCCCGATGTTTCGCGTGAACCAATTTAGTCCCTCATGTTGTCGATTTTGAACCAAATTGGTCCCTCCGTCAGTAATTCCGTCAATTTGGATGGAAAATGCCACGTGTCGACGCCCAATTGGCCTGAATTTCTCCCCTCTTAATTCTTAATTTTATTTTAATTTTTAATTATAATTTTTTTTTCTCTTTTTTAGAGAGATAAATATTTTTTTTCCTTTTTTAAATCTTAATTTTATTATTTTTTTATGATTTTAAGAGGGGATAAATTCAAGCCAATCGGGCGTCGACACGTGGTATTTTCCATCCAAATTGATGGAATTACTGACGGAGGGACCAATTTGGTTCAAAATCGACAAAATGAGGGACTAAATTGGTTCACGCGAAACATCGGGGACTAAATTGGTCCATAGGGTAAACATCGGGGACCATTTTGCGTATTCTCCCTTTTTCGAAATCAAAACAATGTCTCTTTAACAACCAAAAATAGGTACGAAAGGGAAATTGCTCAAAGTACGAAACAAACATTACTAACGAAGTTTGTCACTTGTGAAGCACTTCTATAATTTCGATTCCAAACTTTCACGAGATCCTACCAATCAACTACAAATGGATGCTTACTCACTCGGAAACCATGTCCGCCCTCCAATTCTACGAAGAGGCGAATACACCATATGGAGAAGCCGATTCATGAACATCTTGGAAACAAAATAGCAAGCTACAAATTTGATAGTTTTTCTTCAAGAAGGTCCCGCTCAATTTTGGCTCATCCAAGAAGGCGATGCCACCAATAATCCTCCCATTCCCGTCTCAAGAAGACTCAAAATTCCTAGTGAATACACCGAGGGGGAGCGATTAAGACCAAAAGCGGATTTAGGAGCTAAAACTTTCCTAATCAAGGAATTTCTAACGACATCTATATGTAAATAGATAGTCTATCTAGTGGAAAAGCTATGTGGGATGAACTCCACAAAATGATGCAAAGAACCGAAGTCGGAGTCAAAGCCAAGAAAGCCAATATTCTCACAGCATATGACTCATTTAAAGCAAAGTCAGAGGAAAACGTTTATGAACTCTATCAACGTTATCTAACTCTTCTCAACGAGATGAGGAAGATAGTAATTTTCAAGACCAACATGGAGGTCAACATCCGATTTCTCTCTTCTCTTCAACCAGAGTGGAAGAAAATATCCATGCAAATCCGTCAAAATAAGGATTTGGACCAAATAGATATCCACGCCGTCTTTGATAATCTCGCTCAACACGAAGAAGATATAAGCGAGATACAAAAATAACTTAAGGGCAAGCAGATCGAAGACTCTATAGCTCTAGTCTCTGAAAGAAAAACGAGTCGATCTCGCAAGGATAAAAGCATCAAGTTGCCAATTTCTTCAGAAGATGATGATGATTCCGAATAGGACTCTGAGCCAGACATGGAGTTCAAGAAACAATTGGCTCTCATTACTAAGATGATGAGCAAAAAGTTTTATAAAAAGAAATCTTCCCCTTCGGCAAATAGACTTCGGACATCAAGCTCCAAGCACAAGGAATGACCGGCCGAGTCATCAGAATCTGAAAACGCCAAAGAAACACAAAAGTGTTATAATTGTGGTAAGACAGGGCACTTCGCCAGAGAATGCAAGCTTCCCAAGAAAAAGGATGTCAACTACTACTACAAAAAATTCCAACTGACTAAACAAAAAGAGGCTGAAGTAGCATTGATGGCGGAACAAGAGCATTGGCTCGAAGATACCACATATTCTGAAGATGAAAATCTTGTTTTAATGGCATACATCGACAACGCCTCAAATGATAACTCTTCAAGAAGGCCTGACCATGCGACGATAAAGCATCTTCTTCATCACAAGAGGTAACAATGCATAATTCCACATTATTAGCCATGTTAGAATCATTATAGATTAAGTACTCTAACATGAAAAATGAGCGGAAAAGAACTAAGGAATTAGAAGAGAGACTAGCTTTTAGTGAAAACAATTTCCAAAAGCAATTAGATAAGAAAATTAATCTAGAAATTCTCTTATCTAACGCTAAGGAAAAAATATCTAGTCTTGAATTAACCATAGCTATCTCTGAGACTAAAGTCAATGACCTTAATACGACTCTTATCGATTGTTAGAGAATTTATAAATTTCTAAAAATAATTTCAAAGAAATCTCTGACGAACGTAAGAAACTTTACTCAATGATTAAAACTTTAGATGATCTTCTAACGAAAAGGGATCAAACGGATCAAACTATCTTTCTAAATCAACCTCTTCATATAGAATTTTATAATCCTAAAGAAGGCTTAGGTTTTAACAATCCCTGTAACATGAAAAAGGTCAATGTTAAACAATTATAAGATATCAAGTACATGGGATTAGGTTTAACTTCTCTAATGGCTTTTACTAATTCTTCAGAAATAAATGCCTTAGAAGAATATAAACGAAAAGCCACAAATAGGACTGACATTCCCTTTGACTACACCGACTTGAATAATAGTTCCAAGACAAGGGATCTCAACTTGTCTAGTGATTATAATTCATTATATCCCCTAGAAGATTTTTCTAAAGATAAGGAAGAAAATATTGATCATTTTCAAAATTCTACTTTCTATTATATACCTGCTATTATTAAGAAAATAGCTAATTTAAACGCTTCCTTAGAAACAGAAAGAGAGAATTTCAAAGCTGAAAAGAGTGAGCTTTTATTGGCGATTTTTCATCTCAAAACTTCGTCAATTTTAAAATCATGTCCTGATTTTACTTTAAAAGAAAAATCATTAAATAAGGACATGATCAAATCTAAGACAACACCTCCCATTATTTTACAAAATATTTTAAACGAAGATAAATCTTCTTTAAAATCCGTAAAGGGGGAATAAAATCCTTAAATGCTTCAAAAAGGAAAAAGACTCTTTCTAACTCTTTTTCTACTCCATCCACACGTAGAGCAGAAAAAGAGGTGAAGCATGCAAAGGATAGAGTGCCTAGGATAGAATTTCAGAAGAAAAATGATATAATGTCTTATTTTCAAAATTTTCTTCTGTATCAAAAACTATGGACACTCGCAAGAAGACAGCCGTTTCAAACTTTAATGTTGTTGCTTCCACTTATGTGTTAAAGCCTATTAATTTTGAAAGCACAAATTTTGAAATCGGCTCTACTTCTAAAAATATAAACCATCATTCTAAGACAAATGCAAATCTTAAGTCTCGAAGGAAACAAGATTTGGCTATAAAAAAATCTTATAGCTCAAATATGCTAATCGGAGAGGACCCATTCCAAAGTGGGTACCTAATTCTCCCTAACCTCTTTCTATGCAAATCCATCATGTGTGGTATTTAGATTCTGGTTGCTCCACATACATGACGGGAAAGCAAGAACTGTTGGGCAACTACCAAGACCGTTACAACTGAAAAGTCCGATTTGGCAACAATGATTCAGCTCCAATACTCGGCTTTGGAGACATTTTACTGCCAAATCTGACAATCAAAGATGTCTCTTACGTCCAAGGTCTTAAACACAATCTGTTCAGCATAAGACAATTCTGTGACAAAGGATTTCAAGTGGTGTTTCTAGCAGATCTGTGCAGAATTTTAAATAGTCAGAATCAAGAACTTCTAACAGGATCACGAAGTTCAACTCAATACACCATCAATCTGACAACAGTTCGACCTTCGACAGATGTTTGCCTCATCTCACAGACTACAATCAAGAGGAACAGCTTATGGCATCAACGCTTGTCTCATCTAAATCTCAAAGCTTTTCACAGACTCTTTGTTAAAAAGTTGGTCAATGGTCTACCAACAATTTCTCCTCACCAAGAGCATCACTGTTCGGCTTGTCAAATGCGAAAAATGAAACAAGCATCACGTAAACTCAAGCAAGTTGCTACCACCTCTCGACCCTTAGAATTACTTCACATGGACCTTTGTGGACCAATGCGTACACAAAGTATCGAGGGCCGAAAATATGTGTTAGTAATTGTCGACGATTATTGTCGCTAGACCTGGACAAGATATCTCCGAACTAAAGATGAGACTGGAAACTTGATAATAAGCTTTGTGAATGCCACTCAGAATCTCCAGCAAAAGAAAATCCAAGTAATCAGGAGTGACTACGGGACTGGATTCAAGAATCAGCGCTCAGCAATTATTATCAGTCACTTGGAATTATTCAACAATTCTCAGCCGCAAAAACGCCTCGACAAAATGGCGTCGTAGAAAGGAAGAACTGGACTATAGTTGAAGCTGCAAGAACAATGCTCATACACTCCGGTCTCCCTCACTTTCTATGGGTTGAAGCAGTGAGTACGTCATGTTTTACTCAAAATAGGACAATCATTCACAAACGCTTTGAAAGACGCCGTACGAGATAATTAATCAAAGAATCCCGAATATCTCATTCTTCAAAGTATTCGGTTGCAACTGTTTTGTGGCCAACGATCGGGAGCATCGAAACAAGTTCGATCCCAAAGCATTTGAAGCCATCTTTGTCGGATATTCTTCTACTTCCAAATCATATCGTGTCTACCTCAAGTTTTCCCGTACTATTCTTGAAAGCTACAACGTCACCTTTCAAGAAATGACGGATTTGGCTTCTGAACAAAATAGTTCTGAACCGAGCTTAAAGGCGTGTTGGCACAAAGTCAACAACTTTCGACAACTTCTACTTCAAAGTCAAAAGAAGCAATTCCCGCCGACCTGGAAGATTTAGATTCTCTCTTTGAATATTTTTATCGGAACGAGTTTCAATTACATGCTTCCTCTCATTCAATACGAAGCAGTGCTCCTTCTCCCTCTATGGAAGAAATTCCAATTGAGACTCTCAATCTTCAGACTCCAACAAATGTTCAAGAATCTCCTAACTCTGAATCTTCAACTAGTGCTGCAGCTCCTACAAATGCAGATGAGGAAATTCCTTCCAATTCAACCACAGATTTAATTTCCCAACTACGAATGATCAGCCCATCAATTCAGGATGTCTCGATCTACAAACCAACAAAGGATCTACTTCTGTTATTCCTCATGAATGCAAATGGACTCGAGCTCATCCTATTAACCAAATCATCGTTGATCCTTCAAGTAGAGAACGCACTAGGACGTCTACACAAAGCGGCTTATTCACATGCTTCATAAGCCAAAATGAACCAATTAATGTAGCCGAAGTTCTTATAGACCCAGATTGGGTAATCGCAATGCAAGATGAACTCAACCAATTCGAGCGTCTACGAGTTTGGACATTAGTTCCTGACCGCAAGGCAAAACAATAATTGGAACTAAATGGGTTTTCAAGAATAAGAAAAACGAGAACGGTGAGGTTATCAGGAATAAAGCACGACTCGTAGCCAAGGGATACAATCAACAAGAAAGGATTTGACTACGACGAGACGTATGCTCCGGTGGCACGTATCGAAGTAATTCAACTATTTCTAGCATACGCGGCTCATAAAGACATCAAAGTATATCAAATGGATGTTAAAACTGCCTTTCTTAATGGTGTGTTAAAATTAGAAGTCTACGTCGCTCAACCGGACAGGTTCGTGCACGAGAATCATCCCGATCATGTCTATCGATTGGACAACGCTCTCTATGGACTAAAACAAGCCCCTCGTGCTTGGTATGATGTCCTAAGTGAATGTTTAGTCAAGTCCAACTTCATACGAGGCACTATCGATACGACACTCTTCATCAAAAGACAAGGCAAAGATCTGATGATCGTTCAAGTTTACGTTGATGACATCATCTTGGGCTCGACAAATGAACGTCTCTATCAGAAATTTGGTGAACTTATGAAGACCAAATTCGAGATGAGCTTAATGGGAGAACTCCAATTCATTCTTGGACTACAAGTAAAGCAACTAAAAGATGGAATCTTCACCAGTCAAACCAAATATATCCGAGATATTCTGAAGAGATTTAATCAAGACAAGAGCACACCTATGAATACTCCCATTTTAACAAACTGTAAATTGGATGTTGATCCGTACGGCAAGGCAATCAACATCACAATCTATCGGAGAATTATCGGATCTCTTCTCTACTTGATGTCTAACCGACCCGACATCATGTTTGCCACTTGTCTCTGTGCTCGTTTTCAAGTTGACCCAAGGAGTCCCACATGCATGCAGTCAAGAGAATTCTGTACTATCTAAAAGGAACTCCCAACTTAGGGCTATTGTATCCTAAAAATAATGATTTTAGATTAATTGGCTATACTAACGCTGATTATGCAGGTTGTCGAATGGACAGAAAAAGCACGTCTGGCGGAGCACAATATTTAGGCAAAAAGTTGGTCTGCTGGTCCTCAAAGAAACAAAATTGTGTGTCAACATCGACGGCCGAGGCGGAATACGTCGCGGCTGCCAGCTGTTGCTCGCAAATTCTACGGATGCGGACACAACTACGCGATTACGGGTTTGAATTTAATAAGATTCTCATTACTTGCAATCCTGTTCATCATTCACAGACGAAACATATAGACATTCGCTATCATTTCATAAAAGATCATGTAGAAAAAGGTACTATAGATATGTATTTTGTTAAAAAGGAGCTTCAACTTGCCGACTTATTCACTAAGGCATTGGATGAAAAATGATTCTAATTCCTTATTGCTAAATTAGGCATGTTGAATCTCGATCTTACTTGACTTGTGCTTTACATACTGTACTATGCTTCTATTTGATACTCTATTTGCTTCTCGATATTCATTGATTATCTTGCGTGCCTCTATCCCAAATTTTAATAATAAAAAAATAATAATAATAGTATATAAATATAATAATAATAAAAAAAAATTGGGGATGACGATAATTTTGCCTATTTTGAATTACTCACAAAAATATTTCTTCGATATATATGCTTAGTTCTTTGTCTAAAAATTCACGTCACATTCTTTTATTCAAAGAGCTTCGTTTGATTCACTAGACACAAAGCCACATCAAGTCTCCAGTCTCATCTTTAGTTCGGCGATATCTTGTCAATGTGTAGGGAGAATAATCGTCGACAATTACTAACACATATTTACGACCGTTGATACTTTGTGTACGCATTGGTCCGCAAAGGTCCATGTGAAGTAATTCCAAGGGTCGAGATGTAGAAGCAACTTGCTTGAGTTTGTGTGATGCTCGCTTCATTTTTCCCATTTAACAAGCCGAACATTGATGCTCTTGATGAGGAGAGATTTTTGGTAGACCGTTGACCAACTTTTTAACAAAGAGTTTGTGAAGAGCTTTGTGATATAGATGAGACAAGCGTTGATGCCATAAGCTGTTTGTCTTAATTGTAGTTTGTGAGATGAGGCAAACAGCTGTCGAATGTCGAACTGTTGTCAGATTGATAGTGTAGAGATTTGATCTTCATGATCCTGCTAGAAGTTCTTGATCCTGACTATTTAAAATTCTTCACTGATCAGCTAGAAATACCACTTGAAATCCTTTGTCGCAGAATTGTCCTATGCTGAACAGGCTGTGTTTAAGACATTGGACGTAAGAGACATCTTTAATCGTCAGATTCAGCAGTAGAATGTCTCCAAAGCCGAGTATTGGAGCTGAATCATTGTTGCCAAATCGGACTTCTCCATTCTAACGGTCTTGGTAGTTGCTCAACAGTCCTTGCTTTCCCGTCATGTGTGTGGAGCAACCAGAATCTAAATACCACACATTATGGATCTGCATAGAAAGAGGTTAGAGAGATTTAGGTACCCACTTTTGAATGCGTCCTCTTGGGATTAGCAGATTTGATAAGTAAGGTTTGGTCATTTTTTGTTCCTAAATTATTGAAATGCTTATGTACCCAAACCAACTTAGAAGTAGTTGATTTAAGTGGTACTTCTTTAAACAACTTGGCCTTATTGACTTGTGTTGGCCTAGGTGGTGTTTTAGGAACCCAGTGAAGTTGAACCTTACATGGGAGGTTAATTTCAGCACGAGCAAATGTCTGATTTGTCTTATTGTTTGAGAAAATATTTTCTCTAGCTTGTCTCCTAAGGTGTTTAGCTTAATGTACGTGGACTGGGTACCTTAGGTGACGACAAGAATATATTGAGCTATAAGTTTTCTTAATAGTTGGATCTTGTTTCCGACGAGACATAAGAGTTCCATTTGTCTCAGAATGATTGTTTGTAATTTTTAAAGTAGAGCCAATTTCGAAATTTCTGCTTTCAAAATTAAAAGGTTTTAACACATAAGTGGAAGCAACAACATTAAAGTTTGAAACGGCTGTCTTCTTGCGAGTGTCCATAGTTTTTGATACAGAAGAAAATTTTGAAAATAAGACATTTCTATCATTTTTCTTCTGAAATTCTATCCTAGGCACTCTTTCCTTTGCATGCTTCAACTCTTTTTCTGCTCTACCTGTGGATGGAGTAGAAAAAGAGTTAGAAAGAGTCTTTTTCCTTTTTGAAGCATTAATGGATTTTATTCCTCCCTTTACTATTTTTAAAGAAAATTTATCTTCTTTTAAAATATTTTGAAAAACAATGGAAGGTGTTTTCTTAGATGTAATCTTGTCCTTAATTAATGATTTTTCTTTCAAAGTAAAATCATGACAAGTTTTTAATGTAGAGGAAGTTTTGCGATTAGAAATTTCCAGTAAAAGCTCATTCTTTTCAGCTTTGAAATTCTATCTTTCTGTTTCTAAGGAAGCGTTTAAATTAGCTATTTTCTTAATAATAGCTGGAATATAACAGAAAGTAGAACTTTGAAAATGATCAATATTTTCTTCCTTATCTTTAGAAAGATATTCTAAGGGAAATAATGAATTGTAATCACTAGACAAGTTGAGATCCCTTGTCTTGTAACTATTATTCAAGTCGGTGTAGTCAAAGGGAATATCACTCCTACATGTGGCTTTTCGTTTAGATTCTTCTAAGGCACTTATTTATGAAGAATTAGTAAAGGTCATTAAAGAAGTTAAACCTAATCCCATGTACTTGATATCATATAATTGTTTAACATTGACCTTTTTCAAGTTACAAGGATTGTTAAAACGTAAGCCTTCTTTAGGATTATAAAATTATATATCAATAGGTTGATTTAGAGAGAGAGTTTGATCCCTTTGACCCCTTTTCGTTAGAAGATCATCTAAAGTTTTAATCCTTGAGTAAAGTTTCTTACGTTCGTCAGAGATTTCTTTGAAATTATTTTTAGAAATTTCTAAATCTCTTTGACAATCGATAGGAGTCGTATTAAGGTCATTGACTTTAGTCTAAGAGGTAGCTATTGTTAATTCAAGACTAGATATTTTTTCCTTAGCGTTAGATAAGAGAATTTCTAAATGAATTTGCTTATCTAATTGCTTTTGGAAATTGTTTTCGCTAAAAGCTAGTCTCTCTTCTAATTCCTTGGTTCTTTTCCGCTCATTTTTCATGTTAGAGTTCTTAATCTGTAATGATTCTAACATGTTTAATAATGTGGAATGAGACATTGTTACCTCTTGTGATGAAGAGGATGCTTTATCGTCGTCATCGTCAGGCCTTCTTGAATAGTTATCATTTGAGGCGTCTTCGAGGTATGCCATGAGAGCGAAATTTTCATCGTCAGAATCTGTGGTGTCTTCCAGCCAATGCTCTTGTTCGGCCATCAGTGCTACTCCAGCCTCTTTTTGTTTAGTGAGTTGGAATTTTTTGGAGTAGTAGTTGGCGTCCTTTTTCTTGGGATGTTTGCATTCTCTGGCGAAGTTCCCTATCTTACCACAATTATCGCACTTTTGTGGTTCTTTGACATTTTTAGATTCTGAGGACTCAGCCGGTCTTTCCTTGTGCTTTGAGCTTGATGTCCGAAGTCTATTTGCCGAGGAAGAGGATTTCTTTTTGTAGAACTTTTTGCTCATCATATTTGAAATGAGAGCCAACTGTTTCTTAAACTCCTGCACATCGAGTTCGGAGTCCGATTCAGATTCGTCTTCATCTTCTGAAGAACTTGGCAACTTGATGCTTTTATCTTTGCGAGATCGACTTGTTTTTCTTTCAGAAACAAGAGCTATAGAATCGTCGATCTGCTTGCCCTTATGTTCTTTTTGTATCTCGCTGATATCTTCCTCGTGTTGGGCGTCATCAATAAATGCCTCTCCTAAAAGCACTCCGGATTTGACAAGGCGAACGGAAATCGTTTGCATCGTCCATGGAGTGATCTTCTCAAAGAAGTATGACGTGGCCCAGCTCATATGGAATGATCTAGCGGACCAGATACGGCAGAGGGAGACTAAATCAAAGGCGAAGTTCCTTTCATACGTTGGGTGGTTTCCGGAGATCCCGCGATTACCACCAGTTAGAGGATATATACTGCCTCGCCTTCGCTTCTTTCACAACCCAAAGGCAGCCGACCTAGCACTCCAACCGATGCTGATCCCATTGGAGCTGCTCAGCCTAGCTGATCCAACTGACAAGTCCTACCAGGACTACTGTCAAACTAACTCCATGATTGAGGAAATGGTATGGGCCGTGGATCAAGCTCCGGCGCCTTCTCAACGGGCATCTTTGGTGGAAATAATCGAGCCCGAAGCTGTGGCTCAGGAGACAGAGACACCGGCTGTTGAGCCCGAAGGTGTCCCTGAAGACATGATGATCCCGATGATCGGGACCGTCATGAGGGGGAGAAAAGAGAAAGAACCAGACGTAGCAGCCGTGGTCTGAGTCGAGAGAAACAACAACGACTCAAGAAGCTGAGGGATCATCCACAAACCCACCAACCACACAACCCACGACCCGCCAACAAACAACCACATCTCCCACCATATCCCACACACTACCTTCCTCTCCCACAAATCCAAATCCAATCCCTCCCTCTGCCCTCCTCCAAAACCAACCAGAAGCAGTCGTCTAGGATCCACATGCGATCGTAGATTATTATATCCTAAAGGAGAAGTGAATGATGCAATGGGAATCAGAGGAAGCTGTTCAAGCCTGACTCTCCAACGTCAGATACTTCTTACAACAAGCTTCTGTGGACTTGGTGCTGCTTGAAGATGATGAACTTCAAGAAGGCAAGAACTACAACTCAGCTCTCCCCGAACTACCAGAAATGATCAGGCATAGAGTCGACTCTCCTCCCCGCTTATCAAAAGGGACAGTCAGAGTCGAGACGCTATGGGAGAATATCTGGATTGAAGTTCGTTCATTGAAGATATTAGGAAGCATATATGGAGGGCTCCTAAGCGGATAAATAAGCTCAATTAAGTGAATCTACGGGTATCTCTCATTGGGAAGATAGGAAAAAGATGGAGAACATCTTCATGCTCAACTATCTTGGTCCAAATCGAAGTGGCATCCCAACGGATCAACTCAAGAAAAACTTCAGGGACAAGCCATCGATCTTCCAACTCGAGGGGGTTTTGCACTCGATTTGAAGTTTTCCTACCTCAATCTACCACATTGAGCGAGAGGACAACAACCGCACTCGAGAAGATATAGATGAGAGTTATCTCCCTTTCCTTCCACCGGATAACGTATACCGTCTATATCAAATGTACAAGAGAAAATATCAGATGCCCTCCGGTTACATCAAGGCAGAATGACTCGAGGGGTTAAAGAGATTCATGGTGTGGCAGATCAAGTATCACACCACACACGACCTTCAAATTGCTGTAGAGAACAATATGAAGAAGGTCAACATGGAATCTCCGCTCATGAAGGGCTTCCCACTCAACGACTTCCCCGAGAACTACATCTTCAAGAATCCTGGCATCGCCATAACTTATCGGAATCCAATTATTGGAAAGACGAGAGCTATGATGAAGTCAGAAATCCACAAATTCTGTGAGGGGACACCGAAGCTAGTGAGGAAGAACATACAAAAGAGGTATGTTGTGATCACTGAAGAGACGATCTTCGAGGATCTTGGAGAAGAAGCGGCTTCACTCCTAAATGAGCTTCTGGATGTCATTAATGAGAGATTGGAGCTGAGGAATGTTGTCCGGCATTACGAGACAACATTGGGATTACGGAAATCATTCTACGCTCGACGAAGATAAATCGAGCTGAAACGAAGACAAGCACAAAGGGAGAGATTGAAGAGATATTAGAATTGTGTTTTGTTATTTTGTTATCCTTGTAATTACGGGCGTAATTCGTAATTTTGATAGTGTAGGACTTAATAGTAAATATACCATGTAAATAGGTATAAATACAATGAATACTATCGAAATCAATACACAAGTTCATTTCGAAAAAATCATAAGCATTGAATTCACATTCTAAGAGAGAGAAAAGCAATCGAAAAACTCTCTCTCTTAAGATCTTCAAAGAAGATATTCAACCGAAGGTAATTTGTAAGATTTATCATTCGAATATCTGAATTCATGCTTACATCGATCGTTAGTTAATATAATAGGACCTAACAATTATCACTTCAGCCAACTCCACTTGATAGAATTATACAGCATCAACGAGAGGATTAATTTGCCAACCGAATAAGAGACTGTGACGAGACTAGACAACGCTCTGGTTTGGAGTTATCTAGCGATGGTGTACTACGATTTAAAGGACGTCTTAATATACCACCTGATGATAACCTCCGAAAAGAAGTCCTCTTAGAAGCTCACTCAACACCCTATTCATTACATCCTGGATCAACCAAAATGTATAGGGACCTGAAACCATACTACTGGTGGCCAGGTATGAAGACGGATGTTGCTCTTTTTCTCGAACGATGCTTAACTTGTCAGTAAGTGAAAGCCGAACATCAAAGACCAGTTGGGGTACTTCAACCATTATTCATTCCTGAGTGAAAATGGGAAGCTATCACTATGGACTTCGTGGTTGGACTACCAAGCATAACAAAGAATCATGATGCAATTTGGGTCATTGTTGATCGACTTACAAAATCTGCCCATTTTGTACCAATCACCTCAACCTATTCGATCGATCAATATGCCCGACTATATATTAAAGAAAACGTAAGACTTCATAGAGTGCCCAAGTTCATTGTCTCTGATAGAGATTTGAGATTCCTATCCAAATTTGGGAAGAGTTTACAAATGGCATTGGGAACGAAATTATCTTACAGCACTGCATATCACCCTCATACAAATGGGCAGTCTGAAAGGACGATACAAACTTCAGAAGACATGTTGCAAGCTTGTGTAATTGATTTTCAGTGGCATTAGAGTAAGTACTTACCGTTAAATTGAATTTTCGTACAACAATAGCTATCATGTGACCATCAAAATGGCTCCGTATGAAGCGTTGTATGGAAGAAAATGTCGTTCACCAATTCATTGGGGATGAAGTTGGTGAAAGGAACATTTTGGGTCCCTAGATGATTCAAGAAATGATCGAAGCTGTTGTTCGAATGCAGCAGAGAATGAAGACTGCTCAAAGTCGACAAAAGAGTTATGCCGACAAAAGGCGAAGACCTCTAGAGTTTGAAGTGGGAGATCAAGTATTTCTAAAAATAACACGAATTAAAGGTGTCATGCAATTTGGGAAGAAGGGAAAGCTTAGCCCAAGGTACATCGGTCCTTTTTCTATAATCGAAAGGATGGGGGATGTTGCATACAGACTTGATCTACCAAACATGCCACAGATTCACAATGTGTTCCATGTCTCGATGATAAGGAGGTACATTTCCGACCCATCCCACGTCCTAAAGAATGAACCATTGAAGTTAGAATCAGATTTGAGCTACGAGGAACGACCAATAGAAATACTTGTACGAGAAGCGAAATCTCTCAGAAATAAGGAAATTGTGTTGGTTAAAGTACGTTGGCAGAATCAATCGACGGAAGAGGCTACATAGGAAATAGAGGATGAGATGCGAACGAAATATCCTCATTTGTTCGGTAAGTAAAATTTCGAGGACGAAATTTTTATAAGGAGGGGAGGATGTGATACCCAAATAAAACCATAATTTCAGTTGGTCAATATGAATCATGCATTGCATACATGAATCTACATGACTTAGGTCCTCACATTTTTCATGCATATTACTAATGTGAATTTTATGATTTTCATGCTACATGAATTATATGGATTGCAAGTTACGTGCAGTTCTGCGTGGAACACCGTTTATTCAATTTATTTGGCTCCCATAAGACTCGCATATTTTGACGTCATTATAAAATAAATAAATAGTTACGAATAATAATATGTGAGATTATTTAGAAGTTTTTATCTAATTAGGTGGGTTAGTTTTATAAGAATACGTGTCAACCGCTAAACTCGCCTAATTACACGTATCTATTTTTCTAAACAATAATAATAAATACTTAAATAAATTTTTGATAAATTCATTTAGGTAGATGTCTATTATAATAAAAAAAAAATGCAATCGAATTATGTAGCTTCTTATCTGATTGGGTGAGGAAGGCAATTTTTCACTTCAAATTGTAATTAACACAAATAATGCTTAAGGTAAAGGGAAAAGAGTACTTTCACCGCCTCATTTACTTTCACCGCCTCATTGCAGAACATGATTTATCATTCCAATCTTGCAAGGAAAGAAAATAACGAGAAAAAAAAGAGAAAAAAAATGAAAGGAAAGCAGTTTGAATTGATTACCCTTATATCTTTTCCCATGACGTTCAATTTGTCATGAAGTCCTTGTTATATTATCTCTGTAAGTTACGGTTTCAATTTCTTTTCTAGGGTTTATGGAATTAGTAAATACAAATTACACGATATTAGCAATCTGTCGTACATGTATCATATTTAACTTAATTCTAATACGATGTTTCTCGGATTTTGTTATTTAGGAATCTTAAATCACGGTGTGAAGTAGGTGAGTGCATGTATATGCTTGTCTACTTGTTTTGTTACTGGAATTACGATTAACGATCTCGATATTGCAAGCTTCGAAACATATATTTTGTATGGATAATCGTACCTCGAGCGCGAGTCGCCGTATGGATTAAATTAATTATTTTTTTATTTTCAGTGGTGAGATATGAACATATATGATTTATTGTGAACTACTTGTTATCTCATACACTGTATCGGTATGTATTGTACGTTAATTATTGCATAATGTGCATATAGTTTCATGTCGGCGATTGTTGTGTATGCGAGGGTGGTTACGTTATATTGTGATACGGTGCTACGGTATACGAAGGAATTTCGTAGTGGGACAGACCGCCTATATGACAGGAGGGTCCACCGAGCTCTTCCCCTTGGGCGGTACGGCGCCTTATTCGCCTGACGTGACGACGTCCTACCTTGTGAACCTCGTAGTGGGAAAGACCGCCTATATGACTGGAGGGTCCACCGAGCTCTTCACCTCTGGGCGGGTGAAAAAGACCATCCAACAATACATTTATAGGCCCCATTGTTATTGATTGAGCTCTTCGGTGCCGTAGTCTTCGATCTCAGGGCCCATTGAGTGTATGAGTTTGAGAGTATGAGTGAATGATTAAGAAGGAATGAGATTATGATTTCGATGGCACGAGCGACATATCATCATATCATGTTGCACTTGTTGCATAGTCGTGGAATTTATATCGCAGGTCGATATAGTTCCCTGCACCACATACACGAGTTTACTACTTTTACGACTTTCGCTTACCGAGCAGTTAGCTCACGTAATTCATGTGTTGTAGGCGAGCCCGATGATGCTGTATGATACTCTTTTACGAGGCTAGCTATGCAGCTCCCGCAAACTTTTGAGATGGCGTGTACATGAACGACGACTTGTCGGCCAGCGAGTCTCATTTATTTTGGGTTTGGTTTGTCTTGTATATGTCGTTTGGAGTGTGTTTACTATATTTTGGGCCAGCAACATGTATTTATATATGGGTCCATTAGTACCTTTCTGTTGTTAAGTCGAGTTACGCTTATAAGTCTCGTTGGGTACTTTGGGACGTTTATTTTGAAAGGTAATAGTATATTTTCGAGTTTAACGAGTTCCGTGATTTCGTGAATTATTTTAATTGGTTGTGCACAAAGTTGACGATTTTCAAACGGAACTCACGCGAATTTAATTTCTCGAACTCCAGTGTCTAGTGTTTAGGAATCTTATAATAAGGTAGTGGAGTGGTCGTCACACCATGTACATCATATCATATAATTGTTTTCCATTTACCTTTTTCAAGTTACAAGGATTTTTAAAACCTAAGCGTTCAACATGATTATAAAATTCTATATCATGTGGCTGATTTAGAAATATAGTCTGATCAGTTTGTCCCTTTTTTGTTAGAAGATCATCTAAAGTCTTAATCCTAGAGTAAAACTTCTTACGTTCGTCAGAGATTTCTTTATAATGATTTGTAAAAATTTGTAAATTTCTCTGACTATCGCTAAGACTTTTACTATGGTCGTTAATTTTTGTCTTAGAAGTAGCTATCCTAGATTCAAGACTAGTTATTGTTTACTTAGCATTAGACAAGAGAATTTCTAAGTGAATTGTTTTATCTAACTGCTTTTGGAAATTATTTTCGCTAAGTGCTAGTCTCTTCTAACTCTTTTGTACTTTTTCTGCTCATTTTTCATGTTAGCATATTTATTAAGTAAAGATTCTAACAAGATTAATAATGTAGAATCAGGTGTAGTTACCTATTGAGATGAGGTTGATGCTTTGTCGTCGTTGGACCTCCTCGTTGAGCTTTCGTCTGATGCATCGTCAAGAAATGTCATGAGAGCTAGAGTGTCGTTGTCATAATCAGTTGTGTCTTCTAGCTAGTGCTCTTGTTCAACCATCAGAACTACTTCAGCTTCCTTTTGTTTAGTTAGTTGAAATTTCTTGGAGTAGTAGTTGGCGTCTTACTTCTTCGCAATTTTGCATTCTCTGGCGAAGTGCCCTATTTTACCACAATTGTAGCATTTTTGTGGCTCTTTGGCATTTTTGGATTCCGACGACTCGGCCGGTCTTTCCTTGTGCTTAGAGCTTGAGGTCCGAAGTCGATTAGTGGAAGAGGAGGATTTCTTTTTGTAGAACTTTTTGCTCATCATTTTAGTAATGAGAGCCATTTGCTTCTTGAAATCTTCATATCAGGCTTGGAATTCGATTCTGACTCGTCTTCTTCTTAAGAACTCGACAACTTGATGTTTTTATCTTGACGAGGTGGACTAGTTTTTCTTTCCGAAACTAGAGCTATTGAGTCTTCGATCTGTTTGCCCTTTTGTTATTTTTATATCTCGCTAATATCTTCCTCGTGTTACAGCGAGATTGTCGAAAACGGCGTGAATATCCATTTCGTCCATATCCTTGTTTTGATGGATTTGCATGGATATTTTCTTCCAATCTAGTTGAAGAGATGAAAGAACGGATATTTACTTCCATATTTGTCTTGAAAATTTATATTTTCCTCATCTCGTTAAGAAGAGTCAAATAGCGTTGATAGAGTTCGTAGAGATTTTCCTCCGTATTAGCTTTGAAGGGGTCGTAAGCTGTGAGTATGTTCGCTTTCTTAGCATTGACTCGGACTTCGGTCCTTTGCGTCATTTTGTGGAGCTCGTGCCACATAGCCTTCGCACGTTTTAGCATTGATAGACTATCTATTTGCATATAGATGTCATTCGGGATGCCTTGCATCAGGAACGTTTTAGCTCCGAGATCTGCTTTAGCTCTTAATCTCTCCCCTCAGAGTATTCACTAGGAATTTTGAGTCTTCTAGTGGCAAGAATGGGAGGATTATTTGTGGCATAGCCTTCTTGGATAAGCCAGAATTGAGCGGGTCCTTCTTGGAGAGAAGCTATCAAATTTGTAGCTTGATCTTTTGTCTCCAAGAAGTTCATAAATCCGCTTCTCCATACGGTGTATTCGCCTCTTCGTAAAATTGGAGGACGGACATCGTTTTCAAGTGAGTAAGCATCCATTGTAGTAGTTGATTGGTAGGATCTCGTGAAAGTTTGGAGTTGAAATGGTAAAACTGCTTCACAAGTGACAGACTAGTTAGTAACGTTTGGTTCGTATATTAAGCAATTTTCTTGTCGAACCTATTTTGTTTGTTCAAAAAGAAATTGTTTTTTAGTACGAAAAATATTTAATATTAAAAATTGATATTTCAAAATTTTGCTAAAGAATTTTGAATTTATGATTTGCATCGAAAATTTTGAGTGTCGAAAATTATTATTAAAAAAAAATTATTTTTAGTAAGTTTTGAAAAATTACGATTTAGATTCCTTACAAATTCAGATCAGTGTACAATGTGTGTGTGTTTGAAAATTCAGTAATTGAAAATATTTTCGAGCAGTAAGATTTTCGATTTGAAAAATTTCGATCGTATAAGTTTTTCGAGGTATGTTTATCGAAAATTATTAATCGAGCCAACAAAAAATTTGCAAAGTATCCTATCGAAAAATATTTTATCGAAATATTTTGTCAATCGTAAAAACGTTTATCAAAATATTGTAATCGAAAAATTAAAGTGATCGAGTGTGAAATATTTGATGGAAATCTTTTTTCACTAAATTTTGACTCGAAAATTTAGCTGATCGAAAAACTTGAGATCGAAAACTTGTAATAGTAAAACAAGTTTTACGTGCCAAAAGTAGATATTTATCTAGCGAAAACAGTATTCGTCGAAAACAATTACGCTTGGTTACGCTCGAAAAATATATTTATCTGTGAATCGAAAAACTATTTATCAAAAATAAAGTTTTTCGAGTCTTATGTATGAGTGAAACTCTGCGAAAACAGTGAAAGTATCGAAAAACGTTTCGCTAGTGTACTTATTCGAAAAAGATTTTCGAGCCAAGTTGTTCGATCGAAAACGATCGAAGAACACAACTCAAGTTCAATGGAACAGTAAAAACCCATATTCAAAACTCAAGTTAGACGCTGAAAATCTGGATAATCTTGGCTTTTACTTTGAAATTCAATTTCGGTCAAAATTGACGAGAAGTATTAGTAAAAGTCTTTTTAATTTTAGGAACAAAAACGTCCATTTGCGTTGCTTTATCATGTTTAAGAGAAGATTTTTCTTGAGAAATATCGTTTAAAACAGGTAAAGGAAGATAATTTTTTAGATTTGATATCTCCTCTAAAAGTTTTTTCATTTCCGCTCCGAAACCTACTCTTTCCATCCCAGAGTTGCGTTTAATTCGGTTATTTTATGAATAACCTCCGGAATTTCCCAACAAGAGGTAGGTTTATAAGAATATAAATTATTTTCCCAATTAGATGTTAAGGAACTTTGGTCATTTTGACCCTTTTCCGCAAGATTGTCCTCTAAAGTTATAATTGTTCGGTCCTATTTTATCAACAACCGATCGATCTAACCATGAATTCTAGATATTCGAATGATAAATCTCACAATATACCTTCGGTCGAATATCTTCTTTGAAGATCTTGAGAGAGAGAGTTTCTCGATTACTATTCTCTCTCTTAGAATGTTAATTCAATGCTTGTGTTTTTCTGAAAAATAAACTTGTCTTCTGATTTTGATAGTGTACATTGTATTTATACCTATTTACATGGTATATTTAGTATTTGGTCCTACACTAAAAAAACATACTAATTACGCCCCTAATTACAAGGATAATAAAATAACAAAGCACAATTCTAAATTCTCTTCAATCTCTCCGTTTGTGCTTGTCTTCGTTTCAGCTCATTTTATCCTTGTCGGGCGTAAAACGATTTTTGCAATCCCAATGTTGTCTCGTAACGTCGAACAACATTCATCAGCTCCAATCTCGCATTTATCGCATCCAGAAGCTCATTTAAGAGTGGGGCCTCTTCTTCACAGAGATCTTCGAATATTGTCTCATCGGTGATCTCTCTCAATCTTTTCTGGATGTTCTTCCTCACTAACTTTAGTGTCCAGTCACAGAACTTGTGGATCTCTGACTTCATCATAGCTCTCGTCTTTCCAATGACTGGATTCCGATAAGTTATGACGAGGCCAGGTTTCTTGAAGATGTAGTTCTCGGGAAAATTGTTGAGTGGGAAGCCCTTCATAAGCGGAGACTCCATGTTGACCTTCCTTATATTGTTCTCTATAGCAATTTGAAGGTCGTATGCGGTGTGATACTTGATCTGCCGCACCATGAATCTCTTCAGTCCTTCGAGTCCTTCAGTTTTGATATATCCGGATTGCGTCTGGTATTTTGTCTTGTACATCTGATACAGACGGTAGACCTCATCCGGTGGAAGGAAAGAGAGATAGCTTTCATCTATCTATTCTCGAGTGTGGTTGTTGTTCGCTCTCTCAATGATGTAGATAGGGGTACGGTCGCTTCCGATCGTATGCGAGACTCCGATGAGTTGGAGTATCGGTGGCTTGTCCCTGAAATTTTTCTTCCTATCTTCCCAGTGTGAGATTCCCCGAAGATTTAGTTCGCTGAGCTTCTTTATTCTGTTTGGAGCCCTCCAGATCTGCTTTCTAATATCTTCAATAAACGGGACTTCAATTTTGATATTCTCCCACGGCGTCTCGACTCTAACTGTCCCCTTTGATAAGCATGGACGAGAGTCCACTCTGTGCCTAATCATTTTTGGTAGCTCTGGGAGAGCAGAATTGTAGTTCTCTCCTTGAAGTTCTTCATCTTCAAGCAGTACCAAGTCCACTGAAGCTTGTTGTAGGAAATATCTGACGTTGGAAAGTCGAGCTTGAGCAGCTTCCTCTTGTTCCCATTGTCTCGTCCATTTCTCATGTAAGATATAATCGTCTACGATCAGATGTCGATCGTAGACGACTGCTTCTGTTTGGGCTTGGAGGAGGTTAGGCGTTGGGATTGGATTTGGATTTGTAGGAGAAAGAGGTAGTGTGTAGGATGTGGTGGGAGGTGTGGTTGTTGTTGGCTGGTTGTGTGGTTGGTGCGTTTGAGGATGATCCTCCAGCTTCTTGAGTCTTAATTTGTTCTCGACTCACTCTGCGGCCGCTCCGTGTCGATTGTTGCCGTTTCTCCCCCTCATGACGATCCGGATCATCGGGATCGTCATGTCTTCGTTTGGTGCGGGAACTTTCTTCTACCAGCCTTTTGTAGAGACTCTCCTCAGCGGGAGTCCTGGTCTCTAAGGTGAGGAGGCGAGAGATGAGTATGTCGTGAAGCAGGGTGATCAGGATGGTATAGGGGTTGATGAGTGAAGGTGATGGAGTTGGGGTGGTTAGGGTGGGTTGTATGGGGGTGATAAGAGGTGGTGAGGAGACGGGGGTGGTTTGCGTGTCGGTCGGAGCAGCCTCGGAGACTGGTGCTTTCCCGGTATCTCTTCGGGACTCGATGGCTTTAAGCATGCAGTCCATCAGACGATCTTCAAGAGAAGACATGGCTGTGGAGAGTGCTTCATGTAGGCGTTGCTCCGTTACGATCATTCGTGGAGTGGGGCCAGGGAGGCACTGCACTGTCACAACATCGAAAAAGGTTTCCGATGTGCCGCCTCGAATAAGTCTTGATGGTCCGGAATGTCCTGCGACATCCGTAGTCAACCTTGAAGTCACCACTTCAATGGGTTGGCCTATTGTTTGCTCCGAAGATATCGGGGGTCCAATAGGGCTTCTACAAAATCCTTGAGATGATACGCACCTCTATGGGTGTTGAGACAGATTCAATTTGAATCTGTGTGGTTTGCTGATCCGTTGTCGGTGGAGATGTTGTCAGCAAAGCCGGTACTATTGAATGAGATACATACGGGGCTGAGAGTTGCTGTCGGCGAGAGCCCCTTCTTTGGAGTATGTATTCTTCATCTTAGTCAGTGGCATCAGGAGATACATCGTGAGGAACACCTTCGGGCTCGACGGCCGGTATCTCTATCTCCTGAGCCGTGGCTCTGGGCTCCGTTGTTTTCACCAGCGATTCCCTTTGAGAAGGTGCCGGAGCTGGATCCAAGGCTCGTACCATCTCTTCCGTGATGGAGTAATTTTGACAGTGGTCTTGGTAGGCCTAGTCCGTTGGATCAGCTAGTCAGAGCAGCTCCAATGGGATCAGTATCGGTTGGAGCGCTAGGACGGCTGCCTTCGGGTTGTGAAAGAAACGAAGGCGAGGTGGAATGTATCATCCAATCGGTTGTAGTCTCGGGAACTCTGGATGAATATTCATGAAGTGTGAGATCAGCACCGGGAACCAGCGTACATAGGGGAGAGATTTGGCCTTTGACTTGGTCTCCCTTTGACGCATCTAGTCCGCTAGATCATTCCATATCAGCTGGGCCACGTCGTATTTCTTGGAGAAGATCACTCCATGGAAGATGCAAAGGATATTCCCGTTCGCCTTATCGAAGCCGGAGAGTTTTGGGGAGAGGCATTTGTTGATTATGCTGAACAACGTCCTACTCGGATGTTGGATCCCGCTATTTTGAAAGTTCGCCAGTTTGGTGAGCGGGGGTTTGTATCCCATGCGAAACATATCTTCTACGATCTTCGCGTCCGTTGGAAGTTGATCATAATCTTTGTAGTGCGGGAGATCTAGCACCATGGCCATCAGATTTTTTGTCAGGGCGATATGTCTTGTGTTGATCTTCGTCATGTATTCCACGCTATCGCCGTTGACGAAACTCTAAATACTTCCCCATAATTGCTGGAGATAGACCATTGGTACGGTGAACGTCCTGGTCAAGGCTGGCCATAGAGGGTGTCCATTGAGGATGCAGATGATGACTTCATCCGGACACCGAAACGTAGTAAGATCCAGCTGGTAGTTGTTATCTTGGACTGGCATGTAACTTCAAGATGGGTAGATGTTTGGGTAGTTTGGAGTTGTCATATCTGTAAAGAATGAACTAAAGTTCATTCGTTGGGAAAATTTAAGTGTTAAGGTTTATGTACGAAAGACATAGTGAAAATTTAAGTGTTAAGGTTTATGTACGAAAGACATAGTGAAAATTTTGAAAAAATTGTAAAGTTGACTAAGTCTTAGAAGCATATTTTTATTCGATCGGGAATTTACTCGAATGTTAATTTTTGCGATCGAAATTTTTCTAAGTCTTGAAATATTTTCTAAGTCTTTTTCAGCGTGTTTTTATTCGAGTGACAATTTAGTCGAGCGTTACATTTTGCGATCAAATAAAAATGTGTTGAATAACTCAGGTTTTTCGCCGATGACTTTTACGATCGAAAAAAATGTTATCGAAAACAATAGTTTTTCGCTAAGTAATTTTGCGATCGAATAAAAAGTAGTCGAAAAACTTAAGTTTTTCGCCGCGTAGTTTTGCGATCGAATAAAAGAATATCGAAAAACTTAAAGTTTTCGCCGTTTATTTTTTGCGATTGAATAAAAAAAATGGTTTTCGCCGCGAAGTTTTACGATCGAATTAAAATATATCGAAAACAAAAGGTTTTCGACGTTTAGTTTTGCAATGGAATAAAACATAACGAAAACTAAAGTTCTTCGATGACATTGTTTGCGATCCGAACTTTTTCGATCGAAAAATTTTCAAATCAAACAGTAAACGCATAATACGTAAATTTCGATATCTGGGTAAATCATGAGTTAATCTGGGTTAGGAAGATTCAAAAAACAGTTGCGAATCCGAATATCATGATTTTAACCCAAACAGTCGAGTTTAAACACGTTGATTTGAGAGTTTAAAATCAGTTTTAGTCGAAAAAGTATGAAATTGAAATTTCTTCAAATGTTTTCATGAAACTGCTTGCGAATCGTATGTTTTTGAACGGAAAATGATTCGAAATGAGTTTCTACCTTCGAAATGGGCGAGTTTATGAAGAAAATCACTGAGATAAGATGATTTTTGGTGAAATCGCCGGAGTTCGAAGAGTATTTTCGGAAGTCGAAAAGTTTTTCGATGGAAATGAGTTGCGTGTGAGTGATTTTTTCGATCGATAAAGTGATATTAATACTTTACGATCGGGTAAGGTGAAAATACGTTGGGCCGTAAAAAAATTTGGGTTTTAGTTAAAAATTCAGGTCTGATTAAAATTTTTTATTCTTTTATGGATTAACCCAAAAATAAATTGCATAATACTCCCTGTATTTCTGAAAGAGATGAAATTATCTCCTAATGTTGATGAAACTCAACATTTGACTCCTCGGATGAGCTCTAAATTTTTGTGATGCTTAAAAAAAATGTTAGAAGTCATGTTTTACAAGTACATCATATAGGAGATAATATAACTTCTCATACAAAACTCCCCCTCATCAATTGCACGATTTAACTTTTCGGCATTTAAGAACATATTTAGTACAGTTTGGCATATATTCAATAAATTTTTTGCGTTTTTTAAAAAAAAAATTCGCATTTATTAATTCTGAGCCAATACATGTATTAATGCGTTTAAAATATGCGAAAGATATTTTCAAATAAAATATTTCTAAAATATATTTTTTTGTTTTGGGGTGGGATGGGACATTTTGAACATTATCACGCAAAAATTTCTTAAGACATATAAAATAATAATTTGCCATAGAATCATGTAACTAAACTAAGATTCTAAGATCATAGTATGAATCACTTCGACAACTCTCGCAAGTTTCGCTCGTACCACTCAATTTATGTTTATCATGGAAATATTTAGTAGATATATCACTCGTATTATCACGAGAAAATTATATCAATTAATTTGTTATCATATTATATTTAATCATCTTACCAAGTGAAAGTTCATCATTTTGAATCAAAGGGACTTTTGAGTAATTATTTTTAGGCTCTGACTAAAGGGGTAGAAATTTTGGGTTAGTGAGCTTAAAAATTCTTCAGTTCCAGGGGCCCTTTTGTGAAATTATGTTCTGATCCATTTTGCTTTTCTTTTCAGGATGAGTCTCATCTTCTTTACAAAACTTTGAGCGATTAGAACTTCGTTTTGGGTCGAGACCCTGTTCCTGTCAAAGGTTCCACATTTATGGAATTCGAACCCAAAGCCATGCTTCACTTCTCGTTTTCTCTATTTTAAGATCTAGATTATCGTTGGAGAATTTCACTTCGAGATGCTTCTCTTCTAGGAGTATACGAGATTATCTAGGAGAAGTTCACAGCGAGATTCGTGTTTCTCTTCTATAATGATTAAGACTTTTTCTTTTTCTCCGCCACTTTTTCTTTATTGAGCAACCCCGAAGCTTTTGAAATAATGTGGAAGGCTTGATCGGGTTTCATAAAAAAAAGAATGTCGGAGAAGGCTCAACGTGGATATCTAGAGGTAAAAGTAAAGGATTTATAATTTGGGCAAAGTGAGGAATTTCCTAATATGCCCTTATCAGTTTCATGACGAAATAATCACAAAAGTAAGAGTGAACGTACGAAGTATAAACCAAAGAATAGTCATTTGAAATGTGACACACTCAAGGATAAATCCTTTTGAAAAATATTAAGGCTCAAATTCTCACATATATGATGTGGCTTTGTGTCTAGTAAAACAAACGAAGCTCTTTGAATAAAAGAATGTAACGTGAATTTTTAGACAAAGAACTAAGCATATGTATCGAAGAAATATTTTTGTGAGTAATTCAAAATAGGCAAAACTATCGTCATCTCCCTCTTTTTTCTATTATTATTATTACTTTATTTACAATTATATATAAAAAATTTGAAAGATAATGTCACGCAAGATAATCAAGGAATATCGAAAAGCACATAGAGTATCAAATAGAAGCATAGTAGAGCATGTAAAGCATATGTCAAGTAAGGTTGTGATTCAACATGCCTAATTTAGCAATAAGAAATTGGAATCGTTTTTCATCCAATGCCTTAGTGAATAAGTCGGCGAGTTAGAGCTCCGTTTTGACAAAATAGATAACTATAGTGCCTTTTTCTACATGATCTTTTATGAAATGATAGCGAATGATGAACAGGAATGCAAGTAATGGCAATAGCACTTTGAGAATCACTGTAAATGGGAATGTTATTAAATTCAAACCCATAATTATGTAGCTGTGTCCGCATCCAGAGAACTTGCGAGCAACATCTCGCAGCCGCGACGTCCTCCGCCTCGGCCGTCGATGTTGACACAAATTTTTTGTTTCTTTGAGGACCAGCAGACCAATTTTTTGCCTAAAAATTCTGCTCCGCCAGACGTGCTTTTTCTATCCATTCGACAACCTGCATAATCAGCGTCAGTATAGTCAATTAATCTAAAACCATTATTTTTAGGATACCATAGCCCTAAGTTGGGAGTTCCTTTTAAATAGCGTAGAATTCGCTTGACTGCTTGCACGTGGGACTCCTTTGGGTCATCTTGAAAACGGCTCAGAGACAAGTGGCGAACATGATGTCGGGTCGGCGGGACGTCAAGTTGAGAAGAGATCCGATAATGCTCCGATAGATTGTGATGTTGACTGCCTTGCCAGACGAATCAACATATAATTTACAGTTTTGAGATGGGAGTATTCATCGGTGTGCTCGTGTCTTGATTAAATCTCTTCAGAATATCTCGGATATATTTGGTTTGACTGATGAAGATTCCATCTTCGAGTTGCTTTACTTGTAGTCCAAGAAAGAATTGGAGTTCTCCCATTAAGCTCATCTCGAATTTGGTCTTCATTAGTTCACCAAATTTCTGACAGAGACGTTCATTTGTCGAGCCGAAGATGATATCATCAACGTAAACTTGAACGATCATCGGGTCATTGCCTTGTCTTTTGATGAAGAGTGTCGTATCGATGGTGCCTCTTATGAATTTGGATTTGACTTAAAATTCGCTTAGGACATCATACCAAGCACGAGGGGCTTGGTTTAGTCCATAGAGAGCTTTGTCCAATCGATAGACATAATCGGAATGATTTTCGTGCACAAACCCGTCGGGTTGAGCGACGTAGACTTCTTCTTTTAACACACCATTAAGAAAGGCGGTTTTAACATCCATTTGATAGACTTTGAAGTCTTTATGAGCCGCGTATGCTAGAAATAGTCGAATTGCTTCGATACGTGCCACCGGAGCGTACGTCTCGTCGTAGTCAATTCTTTCTTGTTGATTGTATCCCTTGGTTACGAGTGGTGCGTTATTCCTAATAACTTCACCATTTTCGTTCTTCTTATTCTTGAAAACCAATTTAGTTCCAATTATTGTTTTGCCTTGCGGTCGAGGAACTAATGTCCAAACTTGTTGACGCTCGAATTGGTTGAGTTCATCTTGCATTGCGATTACCCAATCCGGGTATTAAGAGCTTCGTCTACCTTAATTGGTTCGTTTTGGCTTAAGAAGCATGTGAATAAACCGCTTTGTATGGACGTCCTAGTGCGTACTCCACTTGAATGATCACCGATGATTTGGTTAATAGGATTAGCTCGAGTCCACTTGCGTTCATGAGGAATAACCGAAGTAGATCCTTCATTGGATTGTAAATCGAGACATCCTGAATTCATGGGCTGATCATTCGTAATTGGGAAATTCAATTCTGAGGTTGAATTGGAAGGAATTTCCTCATCTGGATTTATAGGAGCTGCTGCACTAGTTGAAGATTCAGAATTAGGAGTTTCTTGAACATTTGTTGGAGTCTGAGGATTTGGAGTCTCAATTGGAATTTCTTCCGTAGATGGAGAAGGAGCACTGCTTGGTATTGTATGAGAGGAAGCAGGCATTTCAAACTCGTTCCGATAAAAATGTTCAAATAGAGAATCTAAGTCTTCCAGGTCGGCGGGAATTGCTTCTTTTGACTTTGAAGTAAAAGTTGTCGAAAGTTGTTGACTTTGTGCCAACACGCCTCTAAGCTCGGATTCTGAACTGTTTTGTTCAGAAGCCAAATCAGTTACCTATTGAAAAGTGACGTTGTAGCTTTCGAAGATAGTACGTGAAGACTTGAAGTAGACGCGATATGATTTAGAAGAAGAAGAATATCCAATGAAGACGGCTTCAAATGCTTTAGGGTCGAACTTGCTTCGATGCTCTCGATCGTTGGCCACAAAACACTTGCACCCGAATACTTTAAAGAATGAGATATTCGGAATCCTTTGATTAATTATCTCATATGGCATCTTTTCAAAGCGTTTGTGAACAATCGTTTGATTTTGCGTATAGCACGTACTCACTGCTTCAGCCCATAGAAAGTGAGGGAGACCGGAATGGATCAGCATTGTTCTTGCAGCTTCTACAAGAGTCCGGTTCTTCCGTTCTATGACGCCATTCTGTTGAGGCGTTTTAGCGGCTGAAAATTGTTGAATAATTCCAATTGACTGATAATAACTGTTGAGACGTTGATTCTTGAATTCAGTTCCGTTATCAGTTCGGATTACTTGGATTTTCTTTTGCAGGAGATTCTGAGTCGAATTAACAAAGCTGATTATCAAGTCTCCAGTCTCATCTTTTGTTCGGAGATATCTTGTCCATGTGTAGCGAGAATAATCTTCGACAATTACTAACACATATTTACGACCGTTGATACTTTGGGTACGCATTGGTCCGCAAAGGTCTATGTGAAGTAATTCCAAGGGTCGAGATGTAGAATCAACTTCCTTGAGTTTGTGTGATGCTCGCTTCATTTTTCCCATTTGACAGGCCGAACAAGTATGCTCTTGATGTATGGAAATAGTTGGTAGACCGTATACAAACTTTTTGATTGAGAGTTTGTGAAGAGCATTGAGATTTAGATGAGACAATCGTTGATGCGATAAGCTGTTCCTCTTGATTGTAGTCTGTGAGATGAGGCAAACAGCTGTCGAAGGTCGAACTGTTGTCAGATTGATGGTGTATAGATTTGATCTTCGTGATCCTATTAGAAGTCTTGATTCTGACTATTCAGAATTCTGCACTGATCAGCTAAAATCACCACTTGAAATCTTTTGTCACAGAATTGTCCTATGCTAAACAGATTGTGTTTAAGACAGTAATTCCAAGGGTCGAGATGTAGAATCAACTTCCTTGAGTTTGTGTGATGCTCGCTTCATTTTTCCCATTTGACAGGCCGAACAAGTATGCTCTTGATGTATGGAAATAGTTGGTAGACCGTATACAAACTTTTTGATTGAGAGTTTGTGAAGAGCATTGAGATTTAGATGAGACAATCGTTGATGCGATAAGCTGTTCCTCTTGATTGTAGTCTGTGAGATGAGGCAAACAGCTGTCGAAGGTCGAACTGTTGTCAGATTGATGGTGTATAGATTTGATCTTCGTGATCCTATTAGAAGTCTTGATTCTGACTATTCAGAATTCTGCACTGATCAGCTAAAATCACCACTTGAAATCCTTTGTCACAGAATTGTCCTATGCTAAACAGATTGTGTTTAAGACCTTGGACGTAAGAGACATCTTTGATCGTCAGATTCTGCAGTAGAATATCTCCAAAGCCTAGTATTGGAGCTGAATCATTGTTACCGAATCTGACTTTTCCATTGTAACGGTCTTGGTAGTTGCTCAACAGATTGTGATTTCCCATCATGTGTGTGGAGTAACCAGAATCTAAATACTACACATGATGAATCTGCATAAAAATTTTAGAAAGACTTAGGTACCCACTTAGTAATGGGTCCTCTCGGATTAGCAGATTTGATAGGTAAGGTTTGTTCATTTTTTGTTCCTAAATCATTTATGTTTTTAGGTACCCAAACCAACTTGGTGTTAGTTGGTTTAAGTGGACCTCTCTAGGAAATTTGGCCTTTTTGGCTTGCGTTGGCCTAGATGGTGTCTTGGGAACCCATTGAGGTTTAACCTTACAGGGGAGGTTAATTTCAACACGGACAAATGTCTTATTAGTCTTAGTACATGAGAAAATCTTTTCTCTATCTAGTCTCTTAAGGTGTTTGGCTGAGTATACTTTGACCGGATACCTTAAATGAGGACAAGAATGTATCGAGCTATAAGTTTTCTTAATAGCCGGATCTTGTTTCCTACGAGACTTAAGACTTTAACACATAAGTGGAAGCAACAACAACATAATCTTGTTCGTAAATCGTTTATATTTTTAGAAGAAGAGCCGATTTCCAAATTTGTGCTTTCAAAATTAATAGGCTTTAACACATAAGTGGAAGCAACAACATTAAAGTTTGAAACAAGTGTCTTCTTGCAAGTGTCCATAGTTTTTGATACAGAAGAAAATTTTGAAAATAAGACATTTCTGTCATTTTTCTTCTGAAATTCTGTCCTAGGCACTCTTTCCTTTGCATGTTTCACCTCTTTTTCTACTCTACTTATGGATGGAGTAGAAAAAGAGTTAGAAAAAATCTTTTTCCTTTTTGAAGCATTTAAGGATTCTTTTCTTCCCTTTATTATTTTTTAAAGAAGAGTTATCTTCTTTTAAAATACTTTGAAAAACAATGGGGGTGTTTTCTTAGTTGTAATTTTGTCCTTAATTAATGATTTTTCTTTCAAACTAAAATCAGGACAAGTTTTTAAAGTAGAGGAAGTTTTGAGATTAGAAATTTCCAGTAAAAGCTCATTCTTTTCATATTTGAAATTCTTTCTTTCAGTTTCTAAGGAAGAGTTTAAATCAGCTATTTTTTTTAATAATAGCTGGAATATAACAGAAAGTATAACTTTGAAAATGATCAATATTTTCTTCCTTATCTTTAGAAAGATATTCTAAGGGAAATAATGTATTATAATCACTAGACAAGTTGAGGTCCCTTGTCTTGTAACTATTATTCAAGTCGGTGTAGTCAAAGGGAATGTCAGTCCTATATGTGGCTTTTCGTTTAGATTCTCCTAAGGCATTTATTTCTGAAGAATTAGTAAAGGCCATTAGAGAAGTTAAACATAATCCCATGTACTTGATATCATATAATTGTTTAACATTGACCTTTTTCAAGGTACAAGGATTGTTAAAACCTAAGCCTTCTTTAGGATTATAAAATTCTATATCAATAGGTTGATTTAGAAAGATAGTTTGATCCGTTTGACTCCTTTTCGTTAGAAGATCATCTAAAGTTTTAATCATTGAGTAAAGTTTCTTACGTTCGTCAGAGATTTCTTTGAAATTATTTTCAGTAATTTCTAAATCTCTCTGACAATCGATAAGAGTCGTATTAAGATCATTGACTTTAGTCTCAGAGGTAACTAAGGTTAATTCAAGACTAGATATTTTTTTCTTAGCGTTAGATAAGAGAATTTCTAGATGAATATTCTTATCTAATTGCTTTTGGAAATTGTTTTCACTAAGAGCTAGTCTCTCTTCTAATTCCTTAGTTCTTTTCCGCTCATTGCTACATGATTCCTCAATCAACAAGCAATCTAAGCATGAATTCTCGGTATTCGAGTAAGAAATCTTACGATATACGATCGATCGAATATCCGCGTTGAAGATCTTGAGAGAGGTTGTTAGCTTTTCCGAGTTTCTCGAGTGTGTTCTCTCGTTTAAAATATGAATTCGATACTTGTATTTTTCTGATTAATAAAACTTGTATATACTTTGATAGTGGACATCATATTTATACCTATATCTAAGGTATAATTACTATTATGTCCTACACTATCAAAACTTCTAATTACGCCCCTAATTACAAGGATAATGAAATAATAATAAAGCGCAATTCTAATATTCTCTTCAATCTCCCCCTTTGCGCTTATCTTCGTTTCAGCTCCTCCTATCCTTTTCGGGCGTAAAAAGACTTCCTCAATCTCAATGCTGTCTCGTAGCGTCGAACAACATTCCTCAGCTCCAATTTCTCATTTATGGCATCTAGAAGCTCGTTCAGGAGTGGGGCCTCTTCTTCACAAAGATCTTCGAAGATTGTCTCTTCGGTGATCTCTCCCAATCTCTTCTGAATGTTCTTCCTCACTAACTCTAGCGTCCCGTCGCAGAACTTATGGACTTCTGACTTCATCATAGCCCTTGTATTTCCAATGACTGGATTTAGATAGGTTATGGCGATGCCAGGTGTCTTGAAGATGTAGTTCTCGGAAAGTTGTTGAGTGGGAAGCCCTTCATGAGCGGAGATTCCATGTTGACCTTCTTCATGTTGTTATCTATTGCAATTTGAAGGTCGTATGCGGTGTAATATTTGATCTGCCGCACCATGAATCTTTTCAGCCCCTCGAGTCCTTCAATCTTGATATATCCAGGATGTGTCTTGTACTTTCTCTTGTACATTTGATATAATTGGTAGACTTCATCCGGTAGAAGGAATGGGAGATAGCTTTCATCTATCTCTTCTCGAGTGCGGTTGCAGTCAGCTCGCTTAATGATATAGATAGGAGTTGGATATCTTCCGATCGTATGAGAGACTCTGACAAGTTGGAGAATCGGTGGCTTGTTCTTGAAGTTTTCCTTCAGTTGATCAGCTAGAATGCCACTTCGATCGGGTCCAAGATAATTGAGCATGAAGATATGCTCCATTTTCTCCCTATCTTCCCAGTGTGAGATGCCCCTTAAATTAAGTTCATTGAGCTTTTGATCTTGTTTGGAGCCCTCCAAATCTGCTTTCTTACGTCTTCAATGAATGGAACTTCAATTCTGATGTTCTATCATAACGTCTCGACTCTAACTGTACCTTTTGATAGATGGGGAGGATAGTCGACTCTGAACCTTATAATTTTGGGTAGCTCTGGAGGACAGAACTGTAGTTCTTGCCTTCTTGAAGTTCTTCTTCTTCAAGTAGCACCAAGTCCACTGAAGCTTGTTGTAGGAAGTATCTGACGTTGGAGAGTCGAGCTTGAGCAGCTTCCTCTGGTTTCCAATCCGTCATCCACTTCTCGTTTAGGATGTAGTCATCTACGATGAGATGTGGATCGTTGGCAACTGCTTCTTGATGGACTTGGGGGATGTTTGAGGTTGGGATCGGATTGGGATTTGTAGGAGAGAGGGTTAGTGTTTGGGATATGGTGGGAGGTGTGGTTGTTTGTTGGCGGGTTTGAGATTGTGTGGTTGGTGGGTGTGAGGACGATTCTCCAGCTTCTTGAGTCTTTGTCTGTGTTTGACTCAATCCACGGCCACTCAGTGTAGTTCGTTGCCGTTTCTCCCCCTCATGACGATTCGGATCATCGGGATCGTCATGTCTACGCTTAGTGCTGGAGCTTTCTTCTCGGCACGTTGTCTGTACTGGCGGCTCTGGTTCATCTATTAACCTTTTGTAGAGATTCTCCTCAGCGGGAGATCTGGTCTCTAAGGCGAGAAGGCGTGAGATAAGGATATCATGAAGCTGGGTGATCGGGATGGTGTATGGATTGATAAGTGAGCGTGAGGGAGTTGGGATGGTGAGGATTGGTTGTAGTGTGGTGTGTAGAGTGGTGGTATGAAGTGGTGAGGAGACGGGTGTTGTTTGTGTGTCGGTGGGAGCAGCTTCTGAGACTGGTGTTTTCCCGGTGTCTCTTCGGGAAGTCTCGAGAGCATGGAGCATACGGTCCATCAGACGATCTTCTAGAGAAGATAGAGCTGAGGAGAGCGCTTCTTGTAGTTTGTGCTCCGTCACGAACATCGGTGGAGTGGGGCCAGGGAGGCGCTCCACTGTCACAACATCGGAGTAGATTTCCGATGTGCAGCCAAGAGTAGGTCTTGAAGGTCCGGAACGTCCAAGGACATCCGTTATCATCCCTGAAGTCACCACTTCAGAGGGTTGGCCTATAGTTGGCACCGAAGATATCGGGGGTCCAATAGGGCTTCCACCCAATCCTTGAGATGATACAATAGGTATCAGCTCTATCGGTGTTGAGACAGATGCAATGTGAATCTGTTCAGTAGGCTGATCACTTGATGGTGGATGTGTTGGCTCCGAAGTTGGTATGAGTGAAGGCACTGCAGACGAGGCCGAGAGTTGTTGTCGGCGAGGGCCCCTTCGTTGGAGTCTGTGTGCTTCATCTGAATCGGTTGCCTCACGAGAGATATCTTGTGGGACACCTTCGGGTTCAATCTCATGAGGCGTGACTGGGATCCGTTATTGTCACCAAGGATTCCCTTTGAGAAGGCGTCGGGGCTGGATCCAGGGCACGTACCATCGCCTCCGTGATGGAGTTGTTCTGGCAGTAGTATTGGTATGCCTCTTCAGTTGGATCAGCTAAACGGAGCAGCTCCAATGAGATCAGCATTGGTTGGAGTGCTAGATCGGCGGCCTTCGGATTGTGGAAGAATCGAAGGCGTGGCATAGTGTAGTCCGCAATTGGTGGTAGTCTCGGGATCTCGGGATGGAGTTTCATGAAGTACGAGATCAGTACCGGAAACCACCGTACATAAGGAAGAGATCTGGCTGGCCTTCGACTTTGTCTCCCTCTGACGCATCTGGTCCGCTAGATCGTTCCAAATCAGCTGGGCCACGTCATATCTTTTGGAGAAGACCACTCCGTGAAAAATGCGAAGGATGTTTCCATTCGCCTTGTCGAAGCCGGAGTGTTTTGGGGAGAGGCATTTGTTGATGATGCCGAACAATGTCTTCCACGGATGGGGAATCCCGCTATTTTGAAAGTTCGCCACTTTGATTAGCGGAGGTTTGTATCCCATCCGAAGCATGTCTTCAACGATCTCCGCATCCGTTCGAAGTTGATCGTATTCGTCGTAGTGCAGGAGATCGTGCACCATGGCCATTACATTTTTCGTCAGGGCGATATGTCTTGTGTTGAGCTTTTTGTCATATAGTCCATGCTATCGCCGTTGACGAAACTCTGCATGCATCCCCAGAATTGCTGGGGATAGACCCTTGGTACGGTGGCCGTCCTGGTCAAGGCTGGCAAAGAGGGTATCCTTTGAGGATGGATATTATGATGTCATCCGAACACGGAAACGTCGATCCAGTTGGAAGTTGTTGTCTTGGACTAACATATAACTTCCAGAGGAGTAGATATGAGGGGGTAGTTGGGAGTTTCCATATCTGCAAAAATAATATAAGGTTCATTAGTCGATAAATTTTCATAAGTGAATGAATTTGATTAAGAATGAATGTAGAGGAAAATTGTATGTTTAAAGATTTATCGCGAAAGACTTAGTGAAAATTTTGAAAAATTTGTAAAATTGACTAAGTCTTTTTCAGCATGTTTTTATTCGAGTAACAGTTTTTATTCGATTGATAATTTTGCGATCGAATAAAAATGTGTCAAATAACTCAAGTTTTTGCCGATGACTTTTACGATCGAATAAAATGTTATCGAAAACAATAGTTTTTCGCTCAGTAAGTTTTCGATCGAATAAAAAAATTGTCGAAAAACTTAAGTTTTTCGCCGCATAGTTTTGAGATCGAATAAAAGAATATCGAAAAAATAAGTTTTTCACCGCTGACTTTTGCGATCGAATAAAATATAATCGAAAAAATAAGTTTTTCACCGCGTAGTTTTGTGATCGAATAAAAATATGTCGAAAACAAAAGGTTTTCGACGCTGAGTTTTGTGACCGAATAAAATGTTAACGAAAACTAAAGTTCTTCGATAACACTGATTGCGACACAAACTTTTTCGATCGAAAATTTTCAAATCAAACAGTAAATGCGTAAAACATAATCATCGATTTCTGGGTAAATATTGAGTTTATCTGGGTTCGGAATGTTCAGAGAACAGTGACGAATCCAAATAGCATGATTAAAGATCGAGTTTAAATACGTTGATTTGAGGGTCGAAAAACCAGTTTTTGTCGAAAATATAAACACAAACTTTCTTCAAATGTTTTTCGTGAAAATGCTTGAGAATCGGATGTTTTTTAACAGAAAATGATTCGAAACAAGTTTTTACCTTCGAAATCGGCATGTTTAATCTAAAACATTTCGAGTATTGCGGGATTTGGTTTGAATTGCCGATGTCGCTTCGAAGAAGTTCTTAGAGGTCGAAAGTTTTTCGATTGGGAATGTGTAGCGTGTGAGAGACTTTTTCGATCGATAAAGTGATATTAATACTTTACGATCGGGTAAAGAAAAAATTCCTTTGGGCCGTAAAAGAAATATTCTTGGGCTTTAGATAAATTCAGGTCTGAAAAAGAATTTTATGAATTAACCCAAAAATAAATTGCTTAGTAGTCCCTGTATTTCTGAAAGAGATGAAATTATCTCCTAATATTGATGAAATTAAACATTTGACTCCTTGGATGAACTCTAAATTTTCTGCGAGGCTTAAAAATGTTAGACTTCAAGTTTTTACGAATGTAGAAGATAATAACAAATTCTCATATAAAAACTCCCCCTCAACAATTGCATGAGTAAACTTTTCAGTACCTACGCATATTTTCACTACAAATTGACATATGAAAATTTCCGATTTAAGTACAAGTAACGCATTTTAAGAAATTCAGCATAGTTTCATTAAAAATATTGTGTTTTTCAAAAATAGTTAATCGCATTTTATCAATTTTGAACCAATGCATGTATTAATGCATTTAAAATGTGCGAAAAATAAAAATATTTTTGTTTCGGGGTCAGATTTATTTATTTTGAATATTATCACATAAAAATTTCAAAGGCATATATAACATTAATTTGCCATAAAATCAAGTGACTAAACTAGTATTCTGAGAGCATAGTATGAATCACTTCGGCAACTCTCGCAAGTTTCGCTCATATCACTCAATTTATTTTTATCAAGGAGATTTTTAGTAGATATATCACTCTTACCATCACAACAAATTTATATCAAATAATTTGTTATCGTAGTATTTTTAATCAACTTACCAAGTGAGAGTTCGTCATTTTGAATTAAAGGGACTTTTAAAGGATTATTTTTAGGCTCTGACTAAAGGGGTAGGAATTTTGGGTTAGTGAGCTTAAAAATTCTTCTCTTCCAGGGGCTTTTTAGTGAAATTATGTTTTGATCCTTTTGCTTTTCCTTTCTTTAGTAATTTCTTTTCTGGGCTTTGAGTGATGAGATCTTCTTTGATTTTGGGTCGAGACTGCGTTCCTTTAGAAAGTTTCACAGTTATGGAGTTCGAACTCAAGACTGTGCTTCTCTTCTCGTTTTCTCTACATAAGATCTATCATTGGAGAAGTTCACTTCAAGGTGCTTCACTTCTAGGAGTATACGAGATTATCTAGGAGAAGTTCACAGTGAGATTAGTGTTTCTCTTCTATAATGATTGAGAAATGCAAAATGTGCATTACTTTTGCTCTCCCCCTCTTTTTCTTGATTGAGTAACCCCGAATCATTTGAATAATGTTGAAGACTTAATCGGGAGTTGATAAAGAAAAAGAATGTCGGAGAAAGCTCAAAGGGGATCTCTAGAAGAAAAAGTAAAGGATTTATAATGTAGGCCAAGTGAGGAATTTCATAATATGCCCTTATCATTTTCATGACAAACTAAACACAAAAGCGAGATGAAGCTACGAAGTTCAAATCAACAGATAGTCATTTAAAGTGTGACACTCTAAAAAATATTGAGGTTCAAATTCTCACATGTATGATGTGGCGTTGTGTCGAGTGAAACAAGCAATGTTCTTTTTGAATAAAAGAATGTCATATGAATTTTTAGGCAAAGAATTAAATCATATATATCGAAGAGATATTTTTGTGAGTAGTTTCAAAAATAGTCAAAATTATCGTCATCCCCCATTTTTCATTTATACTATTTATATATATATATATATATATTATTATTTTTTTTTAATTTTCTTTTATGTAAAAAAATATTAAAAGATAGAGTCACGCAAAAGAATCAAGAAATATTAAGAAGCACATAGAATATCAAATTGAATCATAGTAGAGCATGTAAAGCACATTTCAAGTAAGATTGAGATTCAAAATGCCTAACTTAGCAATAAGGAATTGGAATCGTTTTTCATCCAATGCCTTAGTGAATAAGTCGGTAAGTTGAAGTTTCGTTTTAACAAAATACATATCTATCGTGCCTTTTTCTACATCATCTTTTAAAAAATGATATCGAATATCTATGTGTTTCGTTCGTGAATGATGAACAGGATTGCAAGTAATGGCTATAGCACTTTGAGAATCACTATAAATGGGAATGTTATTGAAGTCAAACCCGTAATCACGTAGTTGTGTCCGCATCCATAGAATTTGCGAGCAACAGCTGGCAGCCGCAACGTATTCCGCCTCGGCCGTCGATGTTGATACACAATTTTGTTTCTTTGAAGACCAGCAGACCAACTTTTCGCCTAAAAATTGTGCTCCGCCAGACGTGTTTTTCTGTCCATTCGACAACCTGCATAGTCAGCATCAGTATAGCCAATAAGTCGAAAGTCAGTATTTTTAGGATACCAAAGCCCTAAGTTTGGAGTTCCTTTGAGATATCGTAGAATCCTCTTTGACAGCATTCATGTGGGACTCCTTTGGGTCGGCTTGAAAGCGGGCGCATAGACAAGTTGTAAACATAATGTCGGGTCGGCTGGATGTTAAGTAGAGAAGAGATCCGATAATGCTCCGATAGGTGGTGATGTTGACAGCCTTTCCAGACGGATCAACAACCAGTTTGCAATTAGTAGACATAGGAGTATTCATCGGTGTGCTCTTGTCTTGATTAAATCTCTTCAGAATATCTCGGATATATTTGGTCTGACTGATGAAGATGCCATCATCGAGTTGCTTGACTTGTAATCCAAGAAAGAATTGGAGTTCTCTCATTAAGCTCATCTCGAATTTGGTCTTCATGAGATTACCAAATTTCTGACAGAGACGTGCATTTGGTCTTCGAATTTGGAGTTGATGACGAAAGTGATGTCATCAACGTAGACTTGAAAGATCATCAAGTCTTTGCCTTGCCTTTTGATGAAGAGAGTCGTATCGATTGTTCATCTGATGAAGTTGGATTTGACCAAAAATTCGCTCATAACATCATACTAAGCACGAGGGGCTTGTTTTAGTCCATAGAGAGCTTTGTCCAATCGATAGACATGATCAGGATGATTCTCGTGCATGAACCCTTCGGGTTGTGCGACGTAGACTTCTTCTTTTAATACCCGTTGAGAAAGGCAGTTTTTACGTCCATTTGATAGACTTTGAAGTCTTTGTGAGCCGCGTATGCTAGGAATAAACGAATAGCTTCAATACGGGCGACCGGAGCATATGCTCGTCGTAATCAATTCCTTCTTGTTGATTGTATCCCTTAGGAATGAGCCGTACTTTATTCCTTATTACTTCACCGTTCTCATTTTTCTTGTTCTTGAAAACCCATTTAGTTCCAATTATGGTTTTGCCTTGTGGTCGAGGAACCAATGTCCAAACTTGTAGACGCTCCAACTGGTTGAGTTCATCTTGCATCGCAATTACCCAATCCGAGTCTTTAAGAGCTTCGGCTACCTTATTTGGTTCGGTTTGGCTTAGGAAGCATGTGAATAAACCGCTTTGTGTAGACGTCCTAGTGCGTACACCACATGAAGGATCACCGATAATCTGGTCAGTAGGATGAGCTCGAGTCTATTTGCGTTCGTGAGGAATAACCGAAGTAGATTCGTCATTGGATTGTAGATCGAGACATCTTGATTTAATGGGTTGATCATTAATAGTTGGGAAATTCAATTCAGATGTTGAATCGATAGGAATTTCCTCATCTGCATTTTTAGGAACTGCAGTACTAGATAAAAATTCTGAATAAGTAGATTCTCCAACATTTGTCTGATTTTGAAGAAGAGGAGTCTCATTATTAATTTCTTCCATTGAGGGAGATGGGGCACTGCTTGGTGCTGAGTGAGACGAAGCAGGCATTTGAGACTTGTTCCGATAAAAGTGTTCGAATAGAGAATGTAAATCTTCATGGTCAGCGGGAATTGCTTCACTTGACGTTGATGTAGAAGTTGCCGAAAGTTCTTAACCTTGTGCCAACACGCCATAAGCTCGGGTTCTGAACTGTTTTGTTTAAAATCCAATTCCGTCATTTCTTGAAAGGTGACGTTGTAGCTTTCAAGAATTGTACGAGAAGACTTGAGGTAGACGCGATATGATTTTGAAGTAGAGGAATATCCGACAAAAATGGCTTCAAAGGCTTTGGGATCGAACTTGCTTCGATGCTCCCGATCGTTGGCCACAAAACACTTGCAACAAAAAACTTTGAAGAATGAGATATTCGGGATTCTTATTAACTCATATGGCGTCTTTTCGAAGCGTTTGTGAATAATTTTCCTATTTTGAGTAAAACATGCCGTACTCACTGCTCCAGCCCATAGAAAGTGAGGAAGACCGGAGTATATGATCATTGTTCTTGAAGCTTCAACTAAAGTCCGGTTCTTTTTTTCTACGACACCATTTTGTTGAGGCATTTTTGCGGCTGAGAATTGTTGAATAATTCCATGTGATTGATAAAAGTTGTTGAGACGCTGGTTCTTGAATTCAGTCCCGTTGTCTGTTCTGATTACTTGGATTTTCTTTTGCAGGAGATTCTGAGTTGTATTCACAAAGCTTATTATCAAGTCTCCAGTCTCATCTTTAGTTCGGAGATATCTTGTCCAAGTGTAGCGAGAATAATCGTCGACAATTACTAACACATATTTTCGACCGTTAATACTTTGTGTACGCATCGGTCCACAAAGGTCCATGTGAAGTAACTCTAAGGGTCGAGTTGTAGAAGCAACTTGCTTGATTTTATGCGAAGCCGAACAGTGGTGCTCTTGGTTAGAAGAAATTGCTGGAAGACCGTTAAGCAACTTTTTAACACTGAGTTTGTGAAGAGCTTTTAAATTTAGTTGAGACAGACGTTGATGCCATAAGCTGTTTCTCTTGATTGTTGTCCGAGAGATGAGGCATACAGTTGTCGAAGGTCGAACTGTTGTCAGATTGATTGTGTATAGATTTGATCTTCGTGATCATGTGAGAAGCTCTTGATTCTGACTATTCAAAACTCTACACTGTTCAGCTAGAAATACCACTTGAAATCCTTTGTCACAGAATTGGCCTATGCTGAACAGATTGTGCTGGAGACCTTGGACGTAAGAGACATCTTTAATCATCAAATTTGGCAATAAAATATCTCCAAATCCGAGTATGGGAGCTAAGTCATTGTTGCCAAATCAGACTTTGCCACCGTAACGATCTTGGTAGTTGCTCAACAGTTCTTGTTTTCCCGTCATGTATGTGGAGCAACCAGAATCTAAATACCACACATGATGGATCTGCATAGAAAGATATTAGGGAGAGTTAGGTACCCACTTTTGAATGGGTCCTCTCGGATTAGCAGATTTGATAAGTTAGGTTTGTTCATCTTTGGTTCCTAACTTATGAGAATGCTTAGGTACCCAAACCAACTTAGAAGTAGTTGGTTTAAGTAGTACCTCTTTAGACAATTTAGCCTTATTCGCTTGTGTTTGCCTAGGTGGTGACTTATGAATCCATTGCGGTTGAACCTTACATGGGAGGTTAATTTCAGCTCGAACAAATGTCTGATTTGTCTTATTGCTGGAGAAAATCTTTTCTCTGGCTAGTCTCCTAAGGTGTTTAGCTGAATGTACGTGGATTGGATACCTTAGGTGAGAACAAGAATGTATGAAGCTATAAGCTTTCTTAATGGTTGGGTCTTGTTTCCTATGATACTTAAGACTTGCATTTGTTTTAGAATGATGAGGATTGTTTTTAGAAGTAGAGACAATTTCAATGTTTGTGCTTTAAAAATAATAGGCTTTAACGCATAATTTAAAGTAACAATACTAGAAATGACTGTCTTCATACGAGTGTCCATAGTTTTTGTCATAGAAGAAATAGATAACAAATCATTTTTCTTCTGAAATTTTATTCTAGGCACTCTTTCCTTAGCATGCTTCACCTCTTTTAGTACTCTACCTGTGGATGCAGTAGAAAAAGAGTTAGTAAAAATCTTTTTCCTTTTTGAAGCATTTAAGGATTCGTTTTCTCTCTTTACAATTTCTAAAGTTTTTCTTAGTTTTAATCTTGTCCTTCATTAAAGATTTTTCTTTCAAAATAAGAGCAGGACAAGTTTTTAATATAGAGGAAGTTTTGAGATTGGAAATCTCCAGTAAAAGTTTGTTATTTCAGCTTTGAAATTCTTTCTTTCTGTTACCAAGGAAGCATTTAAATCAGCTATTTTTCTAATAACAGCTGGAATATAACAGAAATTAGAATTTTGAGAATTATCATAATTATCTTCCTTGTCATTAGAGAAATCTTCTAGGGGATATAATGAATTTTAATCACTAGACAAGTTGAGATCTCTTGTCTTGTAACTATTATTCAAGTCGGTGTAGTCAAAAGGAATGTTAGTCCTATCAGTGGCTTGTCGTTTAGATTCTTCTAAAGCATTTATTTCGGAAGAATTAGTGAAGGTCATTAGAGAAGTTAAACCTAATCCCATATACTTGATATCGTATAATTGTCTAACATTGACCTTTGTCAAGTTACAGTGATTGTTAAAATTCTGTTTCAAGAGGTTGATTTAGAAATATAGTTTGATCCGTTAGACCCCTTTTTATTAGAAGATCATCTAACGTTTTAATCCTTGAATAAAGTTTCTTTCGTTCGTCAGATATTTCTTTGAAATTATTTTTAGAAATTTCTGGGTCTCTCTGACAATCGATAAGAATCGTATTAAGGTCAGTAATTTTTGCCTCAGAGGTAGCTATGATTAATTCAAGACTAGAGATTTTTTCCTTAGCGTTAGATAAGAGAATTTCGAGATGAATTTTCTTATCTAATTGCTTTTGGAAATTGCTTTCGCTAAGAGCTAGTTTCTCTTCTAATTCATTTGTTCGTTTCCGCTCAATTTTCATGTTAGTGTACTTAAGCTGTAACGATTCTAACATGTTTGATAATGTGGAATTAGACATTTGTACCTCTTGTGAAGAAGAGGATGCTTTGTCGTCGTCGTCTTCAAGCCTCCTTGATGGGTCATCATTTGAAGCGTCGTCGAGGTATGCCATAAGAGCAAGATTTTCGTCTTCAGAATCTGTGGTATCTTCCAGCCAATGCTCTTGTTCTGCCATCAGTGCTACTCCAGCCTCTTTCTGTTTAGTGAGTTGGAATTTTTTGGAGTAGTAGTTGGCGTCCTTTTTCTTGGGTAGTTTGCATTCCCCGGAGAAGTGTCCGATCTTTCCACAATTATAACATTTTTGTGGTTCTTTGATACTTTTTTATTCTGAGGACTCGGCCGGTATTTCCCTTTGCTTGGAGCTAGATGTCCGAAGTCTATTGGACGAAGTCGAGGATTTCTTTTTGTAAAACGTTTTACTCATTTTAGAAATGAGAGCTAACTGTTTCTTGAACTTCATTCATATTAGGTTCGGAGTTCGAGTCAGATTCTTCTTCATCTTCTGAAGAACTTGGCAGCTTGATACTTTTATCCTTTTGAGATCGACTTTGCTTTCTTTCAAAGACAAGTGCTACAGAGTCGTCGACCTGCTTGCCCTTTAGTTCTTTTTGGATCTCGCTTATATCTTCTTCATGTTGGGCGAGATTATCAAAGACGGCGTGGATATCCATTTCGTCCAAATCCTTATTTTGTCGGATGTGAATGTATATTTTCTTCCACTCCGGTTGAAGAGAAGAAAGAAATCTGATGTTGACCTCCATGTTGGTCTTGAATATATCTATCTTCCTCATTTCATTGAGAAGAGTTAGATATCCTTGATAGAGTTCATAAACTGATTCCTCTGTCTTGGCTTTGAAAGAGTCATAAGCTGTTAGGATAATTGCTTTCGTTGCTTTGACTCCAACTTCGGTTCGTTGCATCATCTTGTGGAGCTCGTCCCACATGGCTTTTGCACTCGATAGACTACTATTTGCATATAGATGTCACTCAGTATTCCTTGCACTAGGAAAGTCTTGGCTCCCAAGTCTGCTTTGGCTCTTAAACGCTCCCCCTCGGTATATTCACCAGGAACTTTAAGTCTTCTGGTTGCAGGAATAGGAAATTGTTTGTAGCATCTCCTTCTTGGATGAGCCAGAATTGAGCTGGACCTTCTTGAAGTGACGCGATCAAATTTATGGCTTGATCTTTCGTTTCCAAGAAGTTCATGAACCGGCTTCTCCATACCGTGTATTCGCCTCTTCGAAGAATTGGAGGGCGGACGTCATTTCCAAGTGAGTAAGCATCCATTTTTGTTGATTGATAGGATCTTCGTGAAGGTTTGGAATAGTAATGAAAAATGCTTCACAAGTGACAAACTTAGAGATATTTGATTGGTACTTTAAACAATTTCATTTTTGAACCTATGATCCGGTCGTGAAAGAGAAATTGTTATGTTTTCGAAAATATTTGGTAATTAAAAATTGATACTTCAAGATTTGTTAAAAAAATTGAATTATTGATCGAAAATATTGAGTATCAAAATTGATAGTTCGGAGACAAATATTTTTCGTAAGTTTTGAAGTTCAAAATTTTTGATTTCTTTAAAATGCTGTGGTCGAAATATTTTTCGAGCAGTAAAGTTTTTCGATTTAAAAATATTAAGCTTTTTAATCGAAAAATTTATTCGAACTTTTAAGGATTTAGTTATATGTTTATCGACAAATATTTTTCGGAAAAAAATGTTGAAAATATGATCTTCTCGAAAAATATTTTGTCGAAAAACTATGTTGATCACAAAAACTCTTATCGAATAACTTGTGATCGAAAAATTACTAGTGATAAAAAAACTTTGTTTTTAGTTTGACTCAAATTGTTGACTGTAAAATTTTTCGATGGAATATTTTTCGATCGCAAATATTTTTGGCTAATTTTGGATCGAAAAATTTAGTTGCTCGAAAAATGTATTTATATATGAACCGAAAAACTAATTATTGAAATAATGTTTTTCGAGTATTAAATTTGAGTAAAACACTCCAAAATAATGTTAGTCGTCGAAATATTTCTCGGCTGCAAAGTTGGTCGAAAAATATTTTTTCGATCCAAGTTTTTCGATCGAAGACAGCTATGTTCAATGTAACAGTGAAATCGAGATGTTCAATTTAGATGCTGAAATTATGGAAAATCACTCGTTTAACAGTTCTAAATATGAACAAACACAGAATCAACCAATGTTTGTTAGCAAAATATATTGAGATTTAAGAAAATCAGAGCGGACTCAAAACTTGATTGCAAACATAAAAATCGATCTAAATCAAAAATCTGAATTAATATGATGTTCTAAGCGATTGTAATCAGTACGTAAATCAATCCTATCATATAATCTATCACTTAATCAGCAAAATCAACAACAAAATTCGCACATTAAGCATATTGATCAATATATATGTCACGTGAATTTTTCGATCGAAAAATCTGGAATCTTATTTTGATCCAAGTTTTTCGATCAAAGAACTGATCGAAGAACAGCTAAATTCAATGTAACAATGAAAATTCCAGATTCAATCGAGATGTTCAATTTAGATGCTGAAATTCTGGAAAATCGCTCGTTTGACAGTTCTAATTATGAACAAAAACAGAATCAACCACGTTTATTAGCAAAATATGTCGAGATTTAAGAAAATCAGAGCGGACACAAAACTTGATCGCAAACATAAAAATCGATCTAAATCAAAAATCTGAATTAATATGATGTTCTAAGCGATTGTAATCAGTACGTAAATCAATCCTATCATATAATCTATCACTTAATCAGCAAAATCAACAACAAAATTCGCACATTAAGCATATTGATCAATATATATGTCACGTGAATTTTTCGATCGAAAAATCTGGAATCTTATTTTGATCCAAGTTTTTCGATCAAAGAACTGATCGAAGAACAGCTAAATTCAAATGTAACAATGAAAATTCCAGATTCAATCGAGATGTTCAATTTAGATGCTGAAATTCTGGAAAATCGCTCGTTTGACAGTTCTAAATATGAACAAAAACAGAATCAACCATGTTTATTAGCAAAATATGTCGAGATTTAAGAAAATCAGAGCGGACACAAAACTTGATCGCAAACATAAAAATCGATCTAAATCGAAAATCTGAATTAATATGATGTTCTAAGCGATTGTAATCAGTACGTAAATCAATCCTATCATATAATCTATCACTTAATCAGCAAAATCAACAACAAAATTCGCACATTAAGCATATTGATCAATATATAAGTCACGTGAGTTTTTCGATCGAAAAATCTGGAAAATTATTTCCATCTGAAAATCGCGAATTCTATCCAAAATCAATCACGATTCGCTCTGATACCAATTGTTAGGTCCTGATTCATCAATCAACAAGCAATCTAAGCATGAATTCTCGGTATTCGAGTAAGAAATCTTACGATATACATTCGGTCGAATATCCGCGTTGAAGATCTTCAGAGAGGTTGTTAGCTTTTCCGAGTTTCTCGAGTGTGTTCTCTCGTTTAAAATATGAATTCGATACTTGTATTTTTCTGAATAATAAAACTTGTGTATACTTCGATATTGTACATCATATTTATACCTATATCTATGTTATAATTACTATTAAGTCCTACACTATCTAAACTTCTAATTACGCTCCTAATTACAAGGATAATGAAATAATAAAGAACAATTCTAATATTCTCTTCACTCATTTTTCATGTTAGAGTACTTAATTTGTAATGATTCTAACGTTTAGTAATGTTGAATTAGGCATCGTTACCTCTTGTGATGAAGAGGATGCTTTATCGTCGTCGTCGTCAGGCCTTCTTGAAGAGTTATCATTTGAGGCTTCTTCGAGGTATCCCATTAGAGCGAGGTTTTTGTCTTCAAAATCTGTGGTGTCTTCCAGCCAATGCTCTTGTTCGGACATCAGTGCTACTCCAACCTCTTTTTGTTTAGTGAGTTGGAATTTTTTGGAGTTTGGCGTCCTTTTTCTTGGGAAATTTGCATTCTCTGGTGAAGTGCCATATCTTACCACAATTATAGCACTTTTGTGATTCTTTGGCGTTTTTAGATTCTGAGGACTCGGCCGGTCTTTCCTTGTGCTTGGAGCTTCATGTCCGAAGTCTATTTGCCGAGGAAGAGGATTTCTTTTTATAAAACTATTTGCTAATCATTTTAGAAATGAGAGCCAACTGTTTCTTGAACTCCTTCATATCGGGTTCGGAGTCCGATTCAGATTCGTCTTCATCTTCTGAAGAACTTGGCAACTTGATGCTTTTATCTTTGCGACATCGACTTGTTTTTCTTTCAGAAACAAGAGCTATATAATCGTCGATCTGCTTGCCCTTAAGTTCTTTTTGTATATCGTTGATATCTTCCTCGTGTTGGGCGAGATTATCAAAGACGACGTGGATATCCATTTCGTCCAAATCCTTATTTTGACGGATTTGCATGGATATTTTCTTCCACTCCGGTTGAAGAGAAGAAATAAATCGGATGTTGACCTCCATGTTGGTCTTGAAGAAATCCATCTTCATCATCTCATTAAGAAGAGTTAGATAGCATTGATAGAGTTCATAAACGGTTTCCTCTGCCTTGACTTTGAATGAGTCGTAAGCGGTTAGAATCTTTGCTTTCTTGGCTTTGACTCCAACTTCAGTCCGTTGCATCTTCTTGTGTTGCTCGTTCCACATAGCTTTTGCACTAGATAGACTATCTATTTGCATATAGATGTCGTTAGGAATTACTTGCATTAGGAAAGTTTTGGCTCCTAAATCCGCTTTTGTTCTTAATCGCTCCCCCTCGGTGTATTCACTAGGAATTTTGAGTCTTCGTGAGGCGGGAATGAGAGGATTATTGGTGGCATCGCCTTCTTGGATGAGCCAAAATTGAGCTTGTCCTTCTTGAAGTGAAGCGATCAAATTTGTGGCTTGATCTTTCGTTTCTAAGAAGTTCATGAACCGGCTTCTCCTTACTGTGTATTCACATCTTCGAAGAATTGGAGGGCGGACGTCGATTCCTAGTGAGTAAGCATCCATTTGTAGTTGATTGGTTGGATCTTCGTGAAAGTTTGGAATTGTAATGAAAAATGCTTCACAAGTGACAAACTTCGTTAGTAATGTTTGATTCGTACTTTAAACAATTTCCTTTTCGTACCTATTTTTCGGTTGTTAAAGAGAAATTGTTTTGATTTCAAAAAATATTTGATATGAGAGTTGATACTTCAAAATTTTACTAAAGAATTTTGATTTTTTAAGAACGAAAATTTTGAGTATCGTAGAGATAATTCGGAGACAAATATTTTTCGTAGGTTTTGAAAATTTTGAATTTTGATTTCTTTCAAAATAGTGTAAAATGTGTGTGTGTTTGAGCAGTGATCGAAATTTCGAACAATAAAGTTTTCGATTAAAAAAATTTGAACCTATGATAAAAAAAAATCCTATTGTATAAGTTTTTCGTTGTATTTATCGAAAATTATTTTTCGAACGTAAGAGTTTTGTATGTAAATATCCTGTCGAAAAATAGTTTTTCGAAAAATTGTTGATCTCAAAAACTTTTATCAAAAAATTTGTAATCGAAAAATTAAGAGTGATCCAAAAAAAGAATTTTCGTGAAGTTTGACTCAAATTGTTGACTAAAAGTTTTTTTTCGAATGTGAATTATTCGATCGAAATAAGTTTTCGCTAAATTCTAACTCGAAAATTTAAATGTTCCAAAATCTTGTGATCGAAAAACTTGTTTTACTATGACATGTTTTTCGTGTCAAAATTAGATATTTATTTAGGGAAAACAGTATCCGTCGAAAAAAAATATGTTTTATTACGCTAGAAAAAGATATTAATATATGAATCGAAAAACTAATTATCGAAATAATGTTTTTCGAGTCTTAAATTTGAGTAAAACACACGAGAACAGTGTTTGTCATCGAAAAATTTCTCGGCTGCAAACTTATTCGAAAAATAATTTTCGAGCCAAGTTTTTTGATCGAAAAATCAATCGTAGAACAACCAAGTTCAATGTAACAGTGAATTCCATATTCAACCGAGATGTTCAAGTTAGGTGCTGAAATTCTCGATAATCACTCATTTCTTAGTTCTGATTATGAACAAACACAAGATCAACCACACTTTTAAGCAAAATATATCGATTATTAAGAAAATCAAATCGGAATCAAAACTTAATCGCAAACGCAAATATCGATGTAAATCAAAAATCTGAATTTATATGTCGTTCTAAGCGATTGAAATCAGTACGTAAATCATTCCTAACATATAATCTATCACTTAATCAGCAAGATCATCAATAAAATTCGCACAATTAAGCATATTGATCAAAATACAAGTCACGTACGTTTTGTTTTCGATCGAAAAATCTGGAAAATTATTTTGATCTTAAAATCGCAAATTCAATCCAAAATCAATCACGATCTGCTCTATTTTATCATCTACCGACCGATCTAATCATGAACTCTAGATATTCGAATGATAAATCTCACAATATACCTTCGGTCGAATATCTTCTTTCAAGATCTTGAGAGAGAGAGTTTCTCGATTACTATTCCCTCTGTAAGAATGGTAATTCAATGGTTGTGTGTTTTTGGGAAAAAAAAACTTGTCTTCTGATTTTGATAGTGTACATTGTATTTATACCAATTTACATGGTATATTTACTATTTGGTCCTACACTATCTAAACTTACTAATTACGCCCCTAATTACAAGGATAATAAAATAACAAAGCACAATTCCAAATTCTCTTCAATAATTTTAGAGCATAATTTTCCGCGTTCGTCAACTAATTCATCATAAAGTAGTGACTTATTGCGACACGCTGCTTCACTATTTTCAAGACTCGTGGTAAGTTCCTTGTTTTTTGCTTCTAAGTCTCTAACTGGTTTTTCTAATTTTTCAAATAAACTAGAGTCAGAAGGACTAGCCTTGATATGGTCAGTTGAAGAGTTCATTTGTAGATACCGTGCTCTCTGAAGAGCATCAATTAGGTCTTAGTTGTGTTCCATATAGTAGGTATCCGTTTGTTTTGGTTAGGTTGGATATTTGATCGTTGACCCGTTTTTGGATATTAGAATTTAAATTGTTAATATTCGAAAGTTTTGGCTTTTATAAAAGTCAGTATCGAAAAATTTCGGTATTAAATGAAAGTAATGTCAAGTATTGAAAATTTTGACTTTTGAATTGATGTTCAATACTTCAAAAATTAACCAAACCTTTTCTATAATGTGCCAAAAAAATTTATTTTGTGCGAAACATTGGACAAAAAGTTTTGTGCGAACAAATTGTGTGTCGAAAAAGTTTATCGATAGAGTGTTGTGTACCAATTTTACTTATAAGTATGTTACCGAGAAAGTTTTGCGAACTGACCAACTTTTCTTGGGTTGACCAATTTTTTTGGGTTGGCCAACTTTTTTCGGTAAACATTATTTGATAAAAACAATTTCGCAAAAACATTTCTTGAAAATGATTTTCTCGATAAGAAATTTAAAATTGGCTTTATAAAATTCTGTATCGAAAACCTTTTGTGTTTTCGTGAAATATAGTGAAGTTCCAAAAATTTTATAAGTATAAAAAACTTTTGGTAGGTACGAAAAGTTCATAAAAATTACCAAAGTTTTCTTATAATTTGCCAAAATTGATATCGAGAAATTCTTTTGTCAAATGATATCGAGAAACTTTGTCGATAAAAGTTTTACGGTAAAGTAACGTTTTGCGATAAAATTTTGTGCGAGGAAAGTTTTGTGCAAAAAAAAAAATTGTGCGAAAGAGTATTATGCAAGAAAGTACAGAGAGACTTTACTTTGCAATAAAGTGTCGAAAACAAGGTTTGAGATGAAATATGGTCCAAGAATGGGTAACGAGAAACTCTCAACTTTTCTAGGTAAATTGTGCTTGGGTTATGGATCGAACACTTATATATTCAAGAAAAACACACAATTAAACCTGAAAATAGCAAATTATGTCGAATTTTGGAGAATTTCGGATGAACTCGGGAAGAACGCAATTCAACTTCAACTTCAAATTCAAGTGTTGATGTAATCGAATAAATTTCAGCATATACTAGTTTAATAACAATCGAACACGTCAATTTAACATTAAATAGTGTCGAATTTGAGGAATAGAGCGAAGAACATGACCGAAAATTCGAAATGTCAATGCCCGATTTGATGAATTAACGCACGAATTGAGCTTGAAAATCAGTCTCAAGTACAATTTTGATTGCAGATAAGTTCAAAGACACTCAATTATTCATACTCGAAAGCGAAATATGAAGCAAACATTTTAATCGTGCTCTTTGTTAGTTATCCTTATAATTGGGGGCGTCATTTGTATATTCAATAGTATAGGACTTAATTGTATCATACCATGTATATATTTATAAATATCAATGTACACTATTGAGTTCAAGATAGAAAGTTATTAAAAAAAATCCGAAAGGCTTGCAATTTACATTCTCACACTAAGAGCGTTTCTCTCGTGTTCTTCATCATAGGTATTCGAACGAGGGATCAAATCTCAGATTTCCACTCGAATATCTAAATTCATGCCTAGGATTTAGGGTAGTTGAAAATCTAGGACCTAACAATTGGTATAAGAGCAGATCGTAATTGTTTTGGATTGAATTTTGCCGTTTTTAGATCAAATTCTGTTTTGATTTTTTTCGATCGAAAATGCGCGGGAGTTGGAAATTTTATCTCTGTGCTAAATTCTGCGAAATTTATTGTTAATACTGATGCGAAATTGATTGATAACATGTTAGGAATGAATCGCATACTTATTTCAATCGTTTAGATCATCGAATTTATTTGATTTTTTATTCCGATCTATGTTACTATTTGCGATGACAGATTGAAAAACGATTTGATTTTCATCAAAATTGATAGATTTTGCTTTAAAACATGTTTAATATTGTGTTTGTTCTTGTTCGGTACACAAATTCAAGTTATTATCCTGAATCTTAGTGTTTAATTTGATGTTTCTCAGTTGAATATTTGAAACATTGTTCCATTGAACTCTACTTTGTGTTCTTCGGTCGTTTTTCGATAAAAAATTTGGCTCGAAAATCTTCTTTGGTCGAATATCTTCGATGAAGAACACTATAGAGAACCTTAGTGTGAGAAAGTATTTTGTGTGTTTCTCTCCCTAGAATGTGAAATGCAAGCCCTTGGGATTTTTCTCAATTACTTTCTCTTATTGTTTCAATGGTGTACATGGTATTTATACATATATACATGGTATAATTAAAAGTAAGTCGTACACTATAAAAAATACAAGTTACGCCCATAATTACAAGGATAACTAATAAATGATCACAATCTATAAGTCTTCTTCAATCTCCCCCTTTTTGCTCGTTTGCTCTTCAGCTTTGTTTATCCGTGTCGGGCGTCGAAAGATTTCCTCAATCGCAATGTTGTCTTGTAGTGTCGGACAACATTCCTCAGCTCCAACAGTTCCTCAATAGCGCTGAGAAGCTCATTCAGGTGCTGGGTTTCTTCTTCTCCAAGGTCCTCAAAGATCGTGTCCACATCGATCTCTGTCAATCTCCTTTCTATTTTCTTCTTTACGAGCTTCAACGCCTCGTCGCAGAACTTAAGTACCTCAGACTTCATCATCGCTCTCGTCTTTCCAATAAGTGGATTTCGTTAAGTGATGGCAAGGCCTTGCTTCTTGAATATGTAGTTCTCCAGGAAGTCGTTGAGCGGGAAGCCTTTCATGAGCGGCGATACCATGTTGACCTTCTTCATGTTATTTTCCAAAGCGATCTGAAGGTCGTGTGCGGTGTGAAATTTGATCTGCTACACCAAGAATCTCTTTAATCCCTCGAGCCATTCCTTCTTGATGTACTTAGTTGGGGTCTGGTATTTCTTCTTCTACATCTGGAATAGGTGATAGACCTCATCCGGTGGAAGGTAGGGAAGATATCTCTCGTCTATCTCTTCTCCAGTGTGAGAATCATCCGCTCGCTCAATGATGTCGACCGGAGTTGGAAATGGTCCAATCGTGTGTGATACTCCTACAAGTTGGAAGATCAGTGGCTTGTCCCTCAAGTTCTTCTGAGTTGATCTTTTGAGATGCCACTTCGATCTGGACGGAGATGGGTGAGCATAAAGATGTGTTTCATCTTCTTCCGCTCTTCCCAGTGAGAAATCCCCCGAAGCTTCAGCTCGTTCAGCTTCTTGATTCGGTTCGGTGCTCGCCAGATCTGCTTCTTTATATATTCAAGGAAGGGTACTTCAATCAGAATATTCTCCCATGGTGTCTCGACTCCGACGGTCCCCTTTGATAGACGTGGAGGAGTGTCCGATCGATGCCTTATCATTTCTGGTAACTGTGGGAGTTCGGCATTGTAGTCATCTCCTTCTTGAAGTTCTTCGTCTTCAAATAGAACTAGAACAACCGAAGCTTCTTGCAAGAAGTATCTGACGTTGGAGAGGCGAGCTTGAGCAGCTTCCTCTGGTTCCCAGTGCGTCAGCCATATCTCGCTCAAGATGTAGTCGTCTAAGATGGCGTGAGGATCGTAGTTGACTGTTGCTTCTTTTTTATCTTGGAGCGTGAGTCAGAGTTTGGGATCGGGTTTGAAATTTTGGGAGTCGGAGGTGTTGTGTGGGTATGGGGTGTGGCGGTTGTTTGTTGGCGGGTAGTGGGTTGTGTGGATGTAGTTGGTGGGTTGGTTGACGATCCTACAGCTTCAAGGGTTGAGGATCTCTTTTCTCGTCCTTCTTGACCATGACCGCTTTTAGTAGTCTTCTGTCGTTTCTCCCCCTCAGGGCGATCCTGATTGTCAGGATCGTCATGTCTTCTTTTGGCGCAGGAGCTTTGTTCTCGGAAGCTTGTTCAAGCGGGCGGTTTGGGGTCATCCACTAGCCTTCGGTAGAGATTTTCCTCAGCAGGAGTTCTTTCTTCGAGGGCGAGGAGGCGAGAGATCAAGATGTCGTGAAGATGGGTGATGGGTATGGTGTATGGGTTGATAAGGGAGGGAGATGGGGTTGGGGTGGTTAGTATGGGTTGGATGGAGAGGTATGTATGGCGGTGGTTGGTGGTGAGGGAACGGGTTCGGACAGAGTAGCCTCGGAGACTGGCGTTTTCTCGGTGTCCCGTCGGGAAGTCTCGATGGCTTGGAGGACTATTTCCATCAAAAGGTCTTCGAGAGAATTTAGAGTAGTGGAAAGAGCGGCTTGTAGTCGTTGCTCCGTCATGAACGGTGTTCCACTGTCACAACGTCAAAAAAGATTTCTGACGTGCCGCCTATTAAAAAAATTAAGATTTCAGGACGTCTGAAGACACCCGTTGTCAACCCGAAAGTCACCACTTCAGTGGGTTGGCCAGTTGTTGCTTCCGAAGATGTCGGTGGAGCAATGGGACTTCCATCAAATCCCTGAGATGAAACTGTATGAATCATATATATGGATGTTGTGACAGGTTTGGTGTGAACCTGTGTAGACGTCAAGACAGGTGGTGGAGGAGGCAACACTGAAGCTGTTGTAGTTGATGGTGATGCAGACAAGACTGGAGATCTTCGTAGGTGAGAGCCCCTTTGACGTAGTCTGCAATCTTCGTCCGATTCGGTGGCTTCAGGTGAGACTGTTATTGAAGGTGTGGGCACACGTGCTTCAACCTCGGGCTCAATGGCCGCTACCTCAGGCTCCTGAACCTCAGCTGCGGGCGCTTGTGCCTCCAGAGTTGGTTCTTGACTGACAGGCATAGGAGCTGGGTCGGTGGACTGAGCCATGGCCGCTGTGATTGAGTTGTTCTGCCAGTAGTTTTGATATGTTGCAGCTGAAGGATCTGCCAGACGGAGGAGTTCCAAGGGGATCAGCATTGGTTGGAGCTCAAAATCCGATGCCTTAGGGTTGTGGTGAACCGCAGCCTCGGCGGTGTGTATCCTCCGACTGGTGGTAGGCGAGGAATCTCCGGATGAACTTCCATTAGATGAGAAATTAGCATCGGGAACCATTGGACGTAAGGCATAAACTTGGCCTTCGACTTGGTCTCCTGTTGACGCACTTGGTCAGCCAGGTCATTCCAGATGAGCTGGGCCACGTCATAATTTTCGGAGAAGATGACTCCATGAAAAATCCTAGTATATTTTCGTTGGCCTTGTCGAATCTCGTATGCTTCAGGGAGAGACACTTGTTGATGATCCCAAACAAGGTCCTCCAAGGATGAGGAATCCCGTTGTTCTAAAAGTTGGTGAGTTTTACCAGCGGTGGCTTGTATCACATCCTAAGCAGTCACCAACGATCTTCGCATCTGAAGGTAGGGGATCATAGACGTCGTGATGCGGGATATCTAGGACTATTCCGAGGAGATCCTTGTTGATGACGACGTTTTTCTGGTTGATCTTAGTTGTGTAGAGTGCGTCGTCGCCCACCACATGGCTCCTCATAAATTCCCAGAATTGCTGGAGATACACCATCTGTACGGATGTCGTCATTGTTAGAGCTGGCCAAAGCGGACGCCCTTTAAGGATAGAGATGATGACGTCATCAGGGCATCGGAATGTGGTCAAGTCCAGTTGGTAATTGTTGTCGTGGAGTTGTAGTCAAAACTCGGACGGATAGATGTGACAATATCCTTGGTGTGTCATCTCTAAAACAATGAATAAATATCATTAGATTATAAAATTTAATTCAGAGTAATCAAATGAAACTATGTGTGGAACGTAATTCAAAGCTTAGTCGTGCATACATTGTTAATTTGGAAAATAGTTTGCATTTGTTTAACGTATGATTTGAGTAAAAAACTTCGAATTTTTTTTTCTAAGTGTGGAACGTGTGTATTATTTAGAGCACATTTTTATTCGAACATGACTTTATTCGAATCCTAAGTTTTGCGATCGAATAAAATCTTATCGAAAACTAAGGTTTTTTGCCGCTAAGTTTTACGATCGAATAAAATCTTATCAAAAAACTAAAGTTCGCCGCGTAGTTTTGCGAACGAATAAAAACTTATCGAAAACTAAAGTTTTTCGCCGTGTAGTTTTACGATCGGATAAAATCTTATCGAAAAACTAAAGTTATCGCAACGTAGTATTGCGAACGAATAAAAACATATCGAAAAATAATGTTTTTCGCCGCGTAGTTTTACGATCGAATGAAATTTTATCGAAAAACTAAAGTTTTTCGCCGCGTAGTTTTACGATCGAGTAAAATTCTATCGAAAAACTAAAAACTATGGGCTAGGCCGTTCAGAAGGAATAGTTTTTCCCGCTGAGTTTTGAGATCGAATAAAATTTAATCTGTGTAGTTTTGCGATCGAATAAAATTCTATCGAAAAACTAAAGTTTTTGCCACTAAGTTTTGCGATCGAATAAAATTTTATCGAAAAACTAAAGTTTTTGACGCGTAGTTTTGTGATCGAATAAAATTTTATCGAAAACTAATGTTTTTGCAGGTTAGTTTTGCGATCGAATAAAGTTTTGTCGAAAAATAAAGTTCTTCGACGGTACTGTTTGCGATAAAAAGGTTTTCGACCTAAAACTTCCGAAATCGAACAATAAAAATTTAAACTGCAATTCGTGATTGTTCGGGAAACAAGAGTCAATTTGGACTCAAAATGTTCAAAAATCAGTTCTGAATCAAAATATTACGCAATTAATCAACATGTTTAAATCTAAATCACAGGAAATCAGATTTCTTATGCATGATCAGTCGAAAATAGCTCCAAAGATATTTTTGAAATACAATCGTGATTTTCGAATGAAAAATGTTAACATAATCTGGATTCTACCTTCAAGACTGGCAAAATTTTAGTAGAAATGAGAGGATGTTTGAGGAATTTCATATTTCGCCATTTGAAATTTTCAGAGAGTCGAAATTTTTTTTTCGTTTGATATGTTTGCGTGTAAAAGAATTTTTCGATCGCAAAAGTATATAAGTAATTTTAGGCCGAGAAAATCATTCTGGTCTTTCGTTTAGATCAGGCCTGTTTAGTTTTGCGATAAAAAAAAACTTACTATTTTACTTTTGCACCCGGAATTTCGGAAGAAATTTTAACAAAAACTCCCCCTAAGTTCTTAAATAAATGCAATGAACTCCCTATGCTTGATGAGAAGTCGTAATTACAGGTATATTAGTTAGGAGATAAGAGCAAGTATATATGTAAGCTCCCCCTCACCAAGTGAACATATAATGTTTGACAATTTTGCAGATATACACATATACACCACAATATGCATATGAAAATTTAACAATATATGACATAAGCAAGAATGACGCATTTAATCAATTTAGCATATATTCATGATCCCCTAATCATGCATATGAAAATTTGCGTTAATATGTATTTTCTTAAAATTTCGCATTTTGACAATTCCATGCCAATGCATGTGCTAATGCATTTAAAAATGTGCGTGTATATTTTGGGGACATATTTTCCATTTTCATCATTATCACTCAAAAATTTCACATGACACATAGAATAATAATTTGTCATCAACTCATGTCACAAAACTAATACTCTAAGATCATAGTATGAGTCATTTGGACAACTCTCGCATGGTTCGTTCATAGTGCTCAATTTATTTTTATCATGGGGATTGGTAATATATATCACTCATATCAACACGAAAATTTTTATCAATTAACCTGTTATCGTGGCGTATTTAATCAACTCACCAAGCGAAAGTCCATCAATTTGAATCAAATGGACTTTGAAGAGATTATTATTTCAGGATCTGACTTAGAAGGGTTGGATAAATTTGGAAGAGTTTAAAATTCTTCCATTCAAGAGGCCCTTTTAAAATTTATTTCTGCTCCTTTTTCTTTTCTATTCTTCTGCACTTGCTCAAGTGAAATATCTTATTCTTTACGAGGCATGAGACATTAGATTTTCTTTTGTAGATCTCGGGCCGCGACCGTGTTCCTATTGAAGGTTCACAGTTATGCAATTCGAACCCAAGGCCGTGATCCTCTTCTCGTTGTCTCGATATAAGACCAAGATTATCGTTGGAGAAGTTCACTTCGAAGGTGCTTCTCTTCTAGCCGTTTTGACGAGTTTACGAGATTATTTAGGAGAAGTTCACAGTGAGATCCATGTTTTTCTTTTAACGTTGAGCATTCAACGTGTGCGTCTTCGATCTCCTTTTCTCCCCCTCTTTTTCTTGTTTGAGCAGCCCTCGACAATTATTAAATAAGGTTGAAGGTTTGATCCGATTTTAAATGAAAAAGGGTATTGGAGAAGGCTCAAAGGGGGTTACTAGAGGAAAAAGTAAAGGATTTATAATTTGGCAATGTGAGGAATCTCCTAATTACCCTTATCATTTTCATGACGAACTAACACAAAGCAAGAATGAGGCCACGAAGCACGAATCAAGAGACAAGCATTTGAAGTGTGACACACTCAAGGATAAATCCTTTGAAAAAATATTGATGCTCAAATTCTTACATATATGATGTGGCTTTGTGTCTTCTGAAACATACTAAGCTCTTAAGACAAAAGAATGTGACTTGAATTTTGTAAGCAAATAATCAAGCATGTATCACAGAAATATTTTTGTAAGTAGATCAAAATGAACAAGATCATCGTCATTCCCCATTTTTTTATTATATTATAATATATATATTTTTATTTATAATATTTTTATTTTATTATATATTTTTTAATAAAACTAAATGAGATATAAAAAATATAATAAAATAAAAAACTGATAATTATATACATATATATATATTTTTTTTTATTAAAAAAATAAATTCACGCAAGATATAACAAAGAGTATCAAAAAGCACAAAGAATATCACACGTAAACATAATCGAGATTGTGAAGCACATTTCAAGCAAGATTGAGATTCAACATGCCTAACATATCAATAAGGAATTCAGATCGTTTTTCATCCAATGCCTTAGTGAATAAGTCGGCAACTTGAAACTCCGTGTTAACAAAATACATATCTATAGTGCCTTTTTCTACATGATCTTTTATAAAAATGACAACGAATATCTATGTGTTTCGTGCGTGAGTGATGAACAGGATTGACTGATGAAAATTCCATCTTCGAGCAGCTTGACTTGAAGTCCAAGATATTGTCGAATATATATTTAAACTTGAAAGTGTTTATTCCTGATTCTGACTGTTTGGAATTCTGCAGTGATCAGCTAGAAATAAAACTTGAAAGCCTTTATCGTAGAATTGTCCTATGTTGAACAGGTTGTGTTTGAGACCTTTGACGTATGAGACATCTTTTATTGTTAGATTCTTCAGAATGATATCTCCGAAGCCTAGTATTGGAGTTAAATCGTTGTTTCCAAATATGACTTTACCGTTGTATTGGTCTTGATAGTTGCTCAACAGTTCTTGATTTCCGTCATGTGTGTGGAGCAACCCGAATCTAGATACCACACATGATGGATCTGCATAGAAAGTTTAGAGAGACTTAAGTACCCCACTTATAAATGGGTCCTCTCAGATTAGCAGATTTAGTGGTTAACGATTATTCACTTTTGGTTCCTAAACCAATGCCATTTTTAGGTACTCAAACCAACTTAGAAGTAGTTAGTTTAGGTGTTACCTCTTTAGGCAACTGAGCCTTTTTGGCTTGTGTTGGCCTAGATGGTGTTTTAGGAACCCATGAGTGTAAACCTTACACGGTAGATTAATTTCAGCTTGGACAAATGTCTTATCAATCTTAGTTGAGGAGAATATCATTTCTCTAGCTAGTCTCCTAAGGTGTTTACCCGAGTGAACTTGGACTGGGTACCTTAGGTGAGAGAAAGACTGAATCGAGCTATAAGCTTGCTTAATAGCTGGATCTTGTCTCCTACGAGACTTAAGACTAACATTTGTCTTAGAATGATTGTTTTTATTTTTGAAGTGGAGCCGATTTCAAATTTTGTGCTTTTAAAATTAATATATTTTAAAGCAGAAGTTGAAGCAACAACATGAAAATTAGAAACGGCTCTCATTTTACGAGTGTCCTTAATTTTTGTACAAAAGAAAATTTGAAAGTGAGTCATAAATAATTTTCTTCTTAATTTCTAAGCTATACACTCTCTCCTTAGCGTGCTTCGTCTCTTTAACTATTCTACAAGTGGATGTTGTAGAAAAATAATTAGTAATATACTTTTTCGCTTTTGAAGCATTTAAAGACCTTTTTCCCTCTCAACGTTTTTTTAGAGAAAATTTTTCTTTTGAGATATTTTGTAAAACAAAAGGAGATTTTTTTTGAAATTTGGTCTTGTCCTCGGTGATTTTTCATTTAAAATTAAATTAGGACAAGATTTTGAAACATTAATTCAAAGTGCGGAATTTTTGAGATTTGAAATCTCCGATAAAAGTGCATTTTCAGTTTCAATATTCTTTCTTTCTGATTCTACGGAAGAGTTTAAATCATCTATTTTTTTTTAATAATACCAGGAATATAATAGAAAGTAGAATTTTTAGATTGATCAAGATTTTCTTCCTCGACTTTAGGAATATTTTCTATAGTATATAATGAATTATAGTCACTAGACAGGTTTATCCCCCGTATCTTGTAACTATTATTCAAATCAGTGTAATCATGGGGTTGTCAATCCTAGTTTTGGCTTTCTTTTTGATACTTCTAAGGCATTTATTTCTGAAGTGTTAGTGAATGCCATTAAAGAAGTTAGTCCTAAACTCATGTACTTGATATCATAGAAATATTTTACGTTAACCTTTTTCAAGTAACAAGGATTATTAAAACTTAAGTCTTCAACAAGATTATAAAATTCTATAATCTGTGGCTGATTTAGAAAAATTGTCTGATCAGTTTGTCTCTTTTTGTCGATAGATCATCTAAAATCTTAATCCTAGAGTAAAGCTTCTTACGTTAATCAGAGATTTCCTTCTAATTATTTCTAGAAATTTCTAAATCTCTCTGACTATCGCTAGGAGTTTTACTAAGGTCGTTAATTTTAGTCTCAGAAGTAGTTATCCTAGATTCACGACTTGTTATAGTTTTCTTAGCATTAGATTAGAGAATTTCTAAGTGAACTTTCTTATCTAATTCATTTTGAAATTATTTTCGCTAAGTGTTAGTCTCTCCTCTAACTCTTTTGTACTTTTCCGCTCACTTTTCATGTAGCATATTTAATTTGTAAAGATTTTAACACGATTAACAATGTAGATTCAGGTGTAGCTACCTCTTGAGACGAGGTTGATGCTTTGTCGTCGTCAGACCTCTTCGTTTAGCTTGCGTCTTATGCATCTTCAAGAAATGCCATGATCGCTAAGTTGTCCGTTTCAGAATTAGTGGTGTCTTCTAGCCAGTGCTCTAGTTCATCCATGAGAGCTACTCCAACTTCCTTATGTTTAGTTAATTGAAATTTCTTGGAGTACTAGTTTGCGTCTTTCTTCTTCGGAAGACTGCATTCTCTGGCAAAGTGCCCTATTTGCCACAGTTGTAGCATTTTTGTGGCTCTTTGGCTTTTTTGGATTTTGAAGACTACGCTGGTCTTTCCTTGTGCTCAGAACTTGAGGTCCAGAGTCGATTAGCTGAAGAGGATGACTTCTTTTTGTAGAACTTTTTGCTCATCATTTTTATAATGAGAGCCAATTGCTTCTTGAACTCTTTCATGTAAGGCTCAGAATCTGAGTCTGAGTTGTCTTCTTCTTCTGAAGAACTCGGCATTTTTACACTCTTGTCTTTGCGAGATCGACTTGTTTTTCTTTCCGAAACAAGAGCTACTGAGTCTTCGATCTGTTTTCCCTTTTGTTCCTTCTGAATCTTGCTGATATCTTCCTCGTGTTGAGCGTGATTGTCAAAAATGGCATGGATATCCATCTCGTCCAAATCCTTGTTCTGACGGATTTGAATGGATATTTTCTTCCACTCCGGATGAAGAGATGATAGAAACCAGATGTTTACTTCCATATTTGTCTTGAATATTTCTATTTTCCTGATCTCGTTCAGAAGTGTCAGATAGCGCTGATAGAGTTCGTATAGATTTTCTTCTGTCTTAGCTTTAAAAGAGTCTTATGCTGTGAGTATTGCTTTCTTAGCCTTTACTCCGACTTCGGTCATTTGCATCGCCTTAGCACTTGATAGACTATCTATTTTCATATAGATGTCATTTGGAATGTCTTGCATCATGAAACTTTTAGCTCCGAGATCAGCTTTAGTTCTTAATCTCTCCCCTCGGAGTATTCACTAGGAATATTAAGTCTTTTAGTGGCTGGAATGAGAGGATTGTTTGTGGAATCGGCTTCTTGGATGAGCCAGAATTGAGCAGGTCCTTCTTGGAGAGAACTATCAGATTCGCATCTTGATCTCTCGTCTCCAAGAAATTCATAAATCGGCTTCTCCATACGGTATATTTGCCTCTTCTTATAATTTGTGGACGGACATCGTTTCCAAGGGAGTAACCATCCATTGTTGTAGTTGATTGGAAGGGCGTGAAAGTTTGGGTTTGAGTTTGTAAGTGTGGTTCACAAGTGACAAATTTGTTAGTAATGTTTGGTTTGTACTTAATCAATTTCCTTTTAGGGCCTATTTTTAGGTTAAAAAAATGTGTTTGAGTCGAAAAATATTTACCACAAATTTTGATTCTTCAACATTTTGCTAAAGGATTTTATGAATTGATGATTTTAACCGAAAATTTTGAGTATCAAGAATTATTATGCGAAGAGAAACACATTTTTCGTATGTTTTGAAAATGACGATTTTGATTCTAAAAAAATTAAGTATGTGTCGACAATATTTGCGTTTGAAAGTTCAATAAATGTGAATGTATTTCGAACAGTAAGATTTTCGATTTGAAAATTTTCGATCCTTATAATCGAAAATGATTTTTGTAAGTAGATTTCTTGGAAGGATGTTTATCGAAAATGATTTTAAAAAATTTTGCGAAAGTTTTGCGAAAGTATCCTTTTGAAAAATGATTTATCAAAAACAATTTATCGATCGCAAAAAACTTTTATCGAAATATTTGTTATCGAAAAATTAAAATGATCAAAAATCTAAGTCTGAAAAAAAAATTGATAAGTTTCACTCAATTTGTTGACTAAACCTATTCGAGTGCAAAATATTCGATTGGGATAAGTTTTCGCTAAGTTTTAGCTCGGGAATTAAAACGATCGAAAAACTTGAGAGCGAAAAACTTGTAATCGAAAAACAGGTTTTTCCTGTCAAATGCAAATATGAATATACCGAAAACATGATTAGTCGATTTTTTTTTTACGTTTAGTTACACTCGAAAAGATTACTGTGTGAGAATCGAAAAACTATTTATCGAAAATAATGTTTTTCGAGTCTATATATGAGTGAAACTCACGAAAACTACTGTGTCACTGAACTATTCGAAAAAGATTTTCGTGCCAAATTTTCGATCGAAAACGATCGAAGAACACAACGCAAGTTCAATGGAACAGTAAATCACAGATTCAACTGAGAAACATCAAATTAGGCACTGAGATTCTAGGTAATCAGTTGAATATGTGTACTGAACAAGAACAAACACAAGATTAAACATGTTTTACAGCAAAATATATCAATTTTGATTAAAATCAAAACGTATTTAAAACGCAATCGCAAACAGTAAAACTGATCGAAATCAAAAATCAAATTAATTCGATGTTCTAAGCGATTGAAATCAATACGCGATTCATTCCTAACATGTAATATATCACTTTTGCATCATAATCAACAACAAAATTCGCAGAATTCCGTACATAGATCAAATTTGCATTACGGGCACGTTTTCCATCGAAAAAAATTTGATCTGAATCAGCGAAAATCAATCCAAAAAACTTACGATTAGCTCTGATACCAAATGTTAGGTCCTAGATTATCAACTACCGAGAATCTTAGGCATGAATTCTAGATATTCGAGTGCAGATCTATGATTTGTTAACTTCGGTCGAATATCTTCGATGAAGAACACGAGAGAGAATCTTAGTGTGAGAAAGTGTTTTGCGTGTTTCTCTATCTAGATTGTGAATTGAAAGCCCTGTGAATTTTTCACAATTACTTTCTCTTATTAGTTCAATAGTGTACATGGTATTTATACCTATATACATGGTATAATTACAAGTAAGTCCTACACTATTAAAAATACAAGTTACGCCCCTATTTACAATTTATAAGTCTTCTTCAATATCCATATTCATTTTTGACACGAAAAACATGTTTTCGATTACAAGTTTTTCGATTGTCTTAATTCTCGAGACCAAACCTAGCGAAAACGCATTTCAACCGAATATTTCACACTCGAATAACATTAGTCAAATAGTCGAGTCAAACTTTTCGAATTTGTTTTTTAAAAAAAGTCTTAGATTTTCGATCATACTAATTTTTTTTCGATAACAAATATTTCGATAGAATTTTTGCGATCGACAAATTTTTTTTCGATAAACCATTTTCACAAGTTTTACTAAATCATTTTATATAAACAATATCGAAAATTATCTAATTTCAAAAAATACTCTCGCAAAACTTTTATCAGTCGAAAATAATTTTCGATAAACATCCGGCCACAAACCTATACTTACGATACAAATTTTCGATTTTAAGGATCAAAATTTTTTAAATCGAAAAACTTTAATGCTTACTGAACTTTCAAGCGCAACCATTTTCCACACTGATTTGAAAAATTTTACGAATTGAAAATCAAAATCATCATTTTCAAAACTTTCGAAAAATATTTCTCTTTGAAGAAACGTAAAAATTGTGCTTTGTTAATTAGTTATCCTTGTAATTAGGGGCGTAGCTTGTTGTTAGTGTAGGACTAGTTAGTAAATATACCATGGATAGAGGTATATATACAATGTACACAACAAAAATCAATACACAAGAATTTCAGAATATTCACAAAGCATAGAATTCACATTATAGAGAGAGAAATACAATCGAAAACTTCCACTCTCTAATCGTTTCTCTCTCCCGATCTTCAAACGTGATATTCGACCGAAGGTCATTTTCGAGAATTCTTATTTGAATATCTAGAATTCATGGTTAGATCAATCGCTAGTTGATTAATTAGGACCTAACAATTGGTATCAAAGCAGATCGTGATTGTTTTTGGATTGAATTCGCTATTCTTAGATAAAAATTATTTTTCAGATTATTCGATCGAAAAACTTACGTGAAAATCATTTTATCTACGTGAAAATCATTTTATCGAAAAATAATTTTCGATAAATACAACGAAAAACTTATACAATCGAAAATCTTTTTCGATCATAGGTTCGAATTTTTTTTAATCGAAAACTTTATTGTTCGAAAAACTTTTCGGTCACTGCTCAAACACACACACATTTTACACTATTTTGAAAGATATCAAATTTCGTAATTTTCAAAACTTACGAAAAATATTTGTCTCCAAATTATCTACTACGATACTCAAAATTTTCGATCTTAAAATCAAAATTCTTTAGCAAAATTTTGAAGTATCAATTCTCATATCAAATATTTTTCGAAATCAAAATAATTTCTCTTTAACAACCGAAAAATAGGTACGAAAGGGAAATTGTTTAAAGTACGAATCAAACATTAAGAACAAAGTTTGTCACTTGTGAAGCACTTTTCATTACAATTCCAAATATTCACGAAGATCCAACCAATCAACTACAAATGGATGCTTACTCGCTCGGAAACAAAGTCCGCCTTCCAATTCTACGAAGAGGCGAATACAACTTATGGAGAAGCCTATTCATGAACTTCTTGGAAACAAAAGAGCAAGCTACAAATTTGATAGCTTCTCTTCAAGAAGGTCCCGCTCAATTTTGGCTCATCCAAGAAGGCGATGCCACCAAAAATCCTCACATTCCCGCCTCACGAAGACTCAAAATTCCTAGTGAATACACCGAGGGGGAGCGATTAAGAGCAAAAGCGGATTTAGGAGCCAAAACTTTCCTAATGCAAGGACTTCCTAATGACATCTATATGCAAATAAATAGTCTATCTAGTGCAAAAGCTATGTGGGACGAGCACCACAAGATGATGCAACGGACCGAAGTTGGAGTCAAAGCCAAGAAAGCAAATATTCTATCCGCTTACGACTCATTCAAAGCCAAGGCAGAGAAAACCGTTTATGAACTCTATCAACGCTATCTAACTCTTCTTAATGAGATGAGGAAGATAGATATCTTCAAGACCAACATGGAGGTCAACATCCGATTTCTTTCTTCTCTTCAACCGGAATGGAAGAAAATATCCATGAAAATCCGTCAAAATAAGGATTTGGACGAAATGGATATCCACGCCGTATTTGATAATCTCGCCCGACACGAGGAAGATATCAGCGAGATACAAAAAGAACTTAAGGGCAAGCAGATCGACGATTCTATAGCTCTTGTTTCTAAAAGAAAAACAAGTCGATCTCGCAAAGATAAAAGCATCAAGTTGCCAAGTTCTTCAGAAGAGGAAGACGTATCTGAATCGGACTCCGAACCCAATATGAAGGAGTTCAAGAAACAGTTGGCTCTTATTTGTAAAATGATGAGCAAAAAGTTTTATAAAAAGAAATCCTCTTCCTCGGCCAATCGACTTCGGACATCAAGCTCCAAGCACAAGGAAAGTTCCTCAGAATCTAAAAACGCCTACGAACCACAAAAATGCTATAATTGTGGAAAGATAGGGCACTTCGCCAGATAATGCAAACTTCCCAAGAGAAAGGACGCCAACTACTAATCCAAAAAATTCCAACTCACTAAACAAAAAGAGGCTGGAGTAGCACTGATGGCCGAACAAGAGCATTGACTGGAAGACACCACAGATTCTGAAGACGAAAATCTCAATCTATGGCATACCTCGAAGACGCCTCAAGTGATAGCTCTTCAAGAAGGCCTGACGACGACGACGATAAAGCATCCTCTTCATCACAAGAGGTAACAATGTCTCATTCCATAGTATTAAACATGTTAGAATCATTACATTTTAAGTACTCTAACAAGAACTATGAGCGGAAATGAACAAGGAATTAGAAGAGAGACTAGCTTAGTGAAAACAATTTCCAAAAGCAATTAGATAAGAAAATTCATTTAGAAATTCTCTTATCTAACGCTAAGGAAAAAATATCTAGTCTTGAATTAACAATAGCAACCTCTGCGACTAAAGTCAATGACCTTAATACGACTCTTATCGATTGTCAGATAGATTTAGAAATTTCTAAAAATAATTTCAAAGAAATCTCTGACAAACGTAAGAAACTTTACTCAAGGATTAAAACTTTAGATGATGTTCTAACGAAAAGGGGTCAAATGGATCAAACTATTTTTCTAAATCAACCTAGATATAGAATTTTATAATCCTAAAGAAGGCATAGGTTTTAACAATCCTTGTAACTTGAAAAACGTCAATGTTAAACAATTATATGATATCAAGTACATGGGATTATGATTAACTTCTCTAATGGCCTTTACTAATTCTTCAGAAATAAACGCCTTAGAAGAATCTAAACGAAAAGCCACAAATAGGACTGACATTCCCTTTGACTACACCGACTTGAATAATAGTTACAAGACAAGGGATCTCAACTTATTTAGTGACTATAATTCATTATATCCCCTAGAAGACTTTTCTAAAAATAAGGAAGAAAATTATGATCATTTTCAAAGTTCTACTTTCTGTTATATTCCAGCTATTATTAAGAAAATAGCTGATTTAAACGCTTCCCATAGAAAGAGAAAGAAAGAATTTCAAAGCTGAAAAGAATGAGCTTTTACTGGAGATTTCTAATCTCAAACTTTCCTCTGAAAGAAAAATCATTAAATAAGGACAAGATTACATATAAGAAAACACCTCCATTTGTTTTTCAAAATATTTTAAAAGAAGATAAATCTTCTTTAAAAATAGTAAAGGGAGGGAATGAATCCTTAAATGCTTCGAAAAGGAAAAAGACTTTTTCTAACTCTTTTTCTACTCTCTCCACATGTAGAGTAGAAAAAGAAGTGAAGCATGCAAAGGAAAGAGTGCCTAAGATAGAATTTCAGAAGAAAAGTGATAGAAATGTCGTATTTTCAAAAGTTTCTTCTGTAGCAGAAACTATGGACACTCGTAAGAAGACAACCGTCTCAAACTTTAATGTTGTTGCTTCCACTTATGTGTTAAAACCTATTAATTTTGAAAGCACAAGTTTTGAAATCGCCTGTACTTCAAAAATTATAAACAATCTATCTAAGACAAATGCAACTCTTAAGTCTCGTAGGAAACAAGATCCAGCTATTAAGAAAAATTATAGCTCCATACATTCTTGTCCTCACCTAAGGTACTCAGTCAACATACATTCAGCTAAACACCTTAGGAGACTAGCTAGAGAAAAGATTTTCTCAAGCAATAAGACAAATCAGTTATTTGTTCGCGCTAAAATTAACCTCCCATGTAAGGTTCAATCTCACTGGGTTCCTAAAACACCACCTAAGCCAACACAAGCCAATAAGGCCAAGTTGCCTAAAGAAGTACCACTTAAATCAACTACTTCTAAGTTGGTTTGGGTACCTAAGCATTCCAATAATTTAGGAACTAAAGATGACCAAACATTACTTATCAAATCTGCTAATCCGAGATGACCCATTCAAAAGTTGGTACCTAAATCTCCCTAACCTCTTTCAATGCAGATCCATCATGTGTGGTATTTAGATTCTGGTTGCTCCACACACATGACGGGAAAGCAAGAACTGTTGAGCAACTAACAAGACCGTTACAACCGAAAAGTCCGATTTGAGAACACTGATTCAGCTCCAATACTCGACTTTGGAGACATTCTACTGCCGAATCTGACGATTAAAGATGTCTCTTACGTCCAAGGTCTTAAACACAACCTGTTCAGCATAGGACAATTCTGCGACAAAGGATTTCAAGTGGTATTTCTAGCTGATCAGTGCATAATTTTAAATAGTCAGAATCAAGAACTTCTAACAGGATCACGAAGATCAAATCTCTACACTATCAATCTGACAACAGTTCGACCTTCGACAGTTGTTTGCCTCATCTCACAGACTACAATCAAGAGGAACAGCTTATGGCATCAACGCTTGTCTCATCTATTTTTTCACAAAGCTCTTCACAAACTCTTTGTTAAAAAGTTGGTCAACGGTCTACCAACAATGTCTCCTAATCAAGAGCAGCACTGTTTGGCTTGTCAAATGGGAAAAATGAAGCGAGCATCACATAAACTCAAGCAAATTGCTTCAACATCTCGACCCTTAGAACTACTTCACATGGACCTTTGTGGACCAATGCGTACACAAAGTATCAATGGTAGAAAATATGTGTTAGTAATTGTCGACGATTATTCTCGCTACACCTGGACAAGATATCTCTGAACTAAAGATGAGACTGGAGACTTGATAATAAGCTTTGTGAATACAACTCAAAATCTCCTGCAAAAGAAAATCCAAGTAATCATGACTGACAACGGGACCGAATTCAAGAATCAGCGTCTCAACAATTTTTATCAATCACTTGGAATTATTCAACAATTCTCAGCCGCAAAAACACCTCAACAAAATGGTGTTGTAGAAAGGAAGAATCGGACTGAAGCAATGAGTACAGCAATGAAGCTGCAAGAACAATGCTCATATACTCCGGTCTCCCTCACTTTCTCTGGGCTGAAGCAATGAGTACGGCATGTTTTACTCAAAATAGGACAATTATTCACAAATGCTTCGAAAAAACGCCATATGAGATAATTAATCAAAGAATCCCGAATATCTCATTTTTCAAAGTATTCGGTTGCAAATGTTTTGTGGCCAACGATCGGGAGCATCGAAGCAAGTTCGATCCTAAGCCTTTGAAGCCATCATTGTTGGATATTCCTCTACTTCTAAATCATATCGCGTCTACCTCAAGTCTTCCCGTACAATTCTTGAAAGCTACAACGGCACCTTTCAAGAAATTACGGATTTGGCTTCGGAACAAAACAGCTCAGAACCCGAGCTTATAGGCTTGTTGGCACAAGGTCAACAACTTTCGATAACTTCTACCTCAAAGTCAAGAGAAGCAATTCCCGCCGACTTGGAAGATTTAGATTTACTATTTGAACATTTTTATCGGAACGAGTTTCAAATGCCTGCTTCCTCTCATTCAATACCAAGCAGTGCTCCTTCTCCCTCTACGGAAGAAATTCCAATTGATACTCCCACTCCTCAAACTCCAACAAATGTTCAAGAATCTCCTAATTCTGAATCTTCAACTAGTGCTGCAGCTCCTACAAATGCAGATGAGGAAATTCCTTCCAATCAACCTCATAATTGAATTTCCCAACTACGAATGATCAACCCATCAATTCAGGATGTCTCGATCTACCAACCAACGTAGAATCTACTTCGGTTATTCCTCATGAACGCAAATGGACTCGAGCTCATCCTATCAACCAAATCATCGGTGATCCTTCAAGTGGAGTACGCACTAGGACGTCTACACAAAGCGACTTATTCACATGCTTCTTAAGCCAAAACGAACCAATTAAAGTCGCCGAAGCTCTTAAAGACCCGAATTGGGTAATCGCAATGCAAGATGAACTCAACCAATTCGAGCATCTACAAGTTTGGACGTTAGTTCCTCGACCGCAAGGCAAAACAATATTTGGAACTAAATAGGTTTTCAAGAATAAGAAGAATGAAAACGGTGAAGTTATCAGGAATGAAGCACGACTCGTAGCCAAGGGATACAATCAACAAGAATGAATTGACTACGATGAGATGTATGCTCCGGTGGCACATAAGCTCATAAAGACTTCAAAGTCTATCAAATGGATGTTAAAACCGCCTTTCTTAATGGTGTGTTAAAAGAAGAAGTCTACGTCGCTCTACCCGATGGCTTCGTGCACGAGAACCATCCCGATCATGTCTATCGATTGGACAAAGCTCTTTATGGACTAAAACAAGCTCCTCGTGCTTGGTATGATGTCATAAGCGAATTTTTATCAAGTCTAACTTCATAAGAGGCACCATCGATACGACACTCTTCATCAAAAGACAAGGCAAAGACATGATGATAGTTCATGTTTACGTTGATGACATCATCTTCGGCTCGACAAATGAACGTCTCTGTCAGAAATTTGGTGAACTCATGAAGACCAAATTCGAGATGAGCTTAATGGGAGAACTCCAATTCTTTCTTGGACTACATGTAAAGCAACTCGAAGATGGAATCTTCATCAGTCAAACAAAATATATCCGAGATACTCTTAAGAGATGTAATCAAGACAAGAGCACAGCGATGAATACTCCCATCTCGACAAACTGCAAATTGGATGATAATCTGTCTGGCAAGGCAGTCAACATCACAATTTATCGGAGCATTATTGGATCTCTTCTCTACTTGACGTCCAGCCGACCCGACATCATGTTCGCCACTTGTCTTTGTGCTCGTTTTCAAGCTGACCCAAAGGAGTCCCACATGCAAGCAGTCAAGCGAATTCTGCGCTATATAAAAGGAACTCCCAACTTAGGGCTATGGTATCCTAAAAATACTGATTTTAGATTAATTGGTCATACTGACGCTGATTATGCAGGTTGTCGAATGGACAGAAAAAGCACGTCTGGCGGAGCATAATTTTTAGGCGAAAAGTTGGTATGCTGGTCCTCAAAGAAACAAAATTGTGTGTCAACATCGATGGCCGAGGCGGAATACGTCGCGGCTTCCAACTGTTGCTCGCAAATTCTATGGATGCAGACACAACTACGCGATTACGGGTTTGATTTTAATAACATTCCCATTTACAGTGATTCTCAAAGTGCTATAGCCATTACTTGTAATCCTGTTCATCATTCACGCACGAAACACATAGATATTCGATATTATTTTATAAAAGATCATGTAGAAAAAGGCACTATAGATATGTATTTTGTAAAAACGAAGCTTCAACTTGCCGACTTATTCACTAAGACACTGGATGAAAAATGATTCCAATTCCTTATTGCTAAGTTAGGCATGTTGAATCTCAATCTTACTTGAGAAGTGTTTTACAGCTCTATTATGCTTCTATGTGATATTCTATGTGCTTCTTGATATTCTTTGATTATCTTGCGTGGCTCTATCCCAAATTTAATAGTATATAAATATAATAATAATAAAAAAATGGGGGATGACAATAATTTTGCCTATTTTGAATCACTCACAAAAATATTTCTTCGATATATATGCTTAATTCTTTGTCTAAAAATTCATATGACTTTCTTTTACTCAAAGAACCTCTTATGTTTCACTAGACACAAAGCCACATTATATATGTGAGAATTTGAACCTCAATAATTTTCTTGAGTGTGTCACACTTTAAATGACTATTCTTTAGTTTGTACTTCGTAGCTTCATTCTTACTTTTGTGATTATTTCGTCGTGAAAATGATAAGGGAATATTAGGAAATTCCTCACTTAGCCCAAATTATAAATCCTTTAATTTTTCCCCTAGAAATCCCCTTTTTGACCTTATCCGACATTCTTTTTCTTTATCAAACCCAATTAAGCCTTCAACCGTATTCACAAGATTCGGGGTTACTCAATAAAGAAAAAGAGGGGGAGAGCAAAAGAAGATGCACATGATGAATTTCTCAACCATTATAGAAGAGACACATGAATCTTGATGTGAACTTATCGTAGATAATCTCGTATATTCCTAGAAGAGAAGCACTCGAAGTGAACTTCTCCAACGATAATCTAGATCTTATAAATAGAGAAAACGAGAAGAGAAGCACGGCCTTGGGTTCGAATTCCATAACTGTGGAACCTTCGAAAGGAACACGGTCTCGACCCAAAAAGAAGTTCTAATCTCTCAAAGTTTTGTAAAGAAGACGAGACTCATCCTGAAAAGAAAAGCAAAAGGATCAACACAGAATTTCACAAAAGGGCCCCTGGAACTGAAGAATTTTTTTTAAGCTCACTAACCCACAATTTCCTACCCCTTTAGTCAGAGCCTAAAAATAATCCCTTAAAAGTCCCTTTGATTCAAAATGATGAACTTTCACGAGGTAAGTTGATTAAAAATACTACGATAACAAATTAGTTAATATAATTTTGTCGTGATGAAATGAGTGATATATCTACTAAATATTTCCATGATAAAAATAAATTGAGTGGTATGAGCGAAACTTGTGAGAGTTGTCGAAGTGATTCATACAATGATCTTAGAATATTAGTCTAGTTACATGATTTTATGGCAAATTATTATTTTATATGTCATAAGAAATTTTTGTGTGATAGTGTTCAAAATGTCCCATCCGACCCCAAAACAAAAATATTTTTTTTACTTGAAAATATCATTCGCACATTTTAAATGCATTTAATACATGCACTGGCTCAGAATTGATAAAATGCGAAATTTGTTGAAAAACGCAAAATTTTATTGAATCTATGCTGAATTGTTTAAAATGCGTTACTTGTTCTTAACTAGTAAATTTTCATATGCCAAATTGTACTAAAAATGTGCTTAAATACCGAAAAGTTAAATCGTGCAATTGTTGAGGGGGAGTTTTATATGAGAATTTGTTATTATCTCCTATATGATTTACTTAAAAAACTTGACTTCTAATATTTTTTTTAAGCATCACAGAAAATTTCGTGCTCATCCGAGGAGTCAAGTGTTGAATTTCATCAACATTGGGGAATAATTACATTTCTTTCAGAAATACAGGGAGTATTATGCAATTTATTTTTTGGGTTAATCCATAAAAGATTAAATTCTTGTTTAATCAGACCTAAATTTTAACTAAAGCCAAAATTTATTTTACCGCCCAATGTATTTTTACCTTACCCGATCGTAAAGTATTAATACCACTTTATCGATCGAAAAAGTCACTCACACGCAACTCATTTCCATCGAAAAACTTTTCGACTTCTGAAATATACTCTTCGAACTCCGGCGATATTCACCAAAAAATCATCTTATCTCTGAGCTCACTAAACTCGCTCATTTCGAAGGTACAAATACGTTTCGAATCATTTTCTGTTAAAAAACATACGATTCGCAAGCAGTTTCACGAAAACATTTGAAGAAGTTTCATTTTCATACCTTTTCGACTAAAACCGATTTTAAACTTTCAAATCAACGTGTTTAAACTCGATTGTTTGGGTTAAAATCATGATATTTGGATTCGCAACTGTTTTCTGAACGTTCCGAACCCAGATTAACTCATTATTAACCCAGAAATCGAAATTTACGTATTACGCGTTTACTGTTTGAATTGAAAATTTTTCGATCGAAAAAGTTCGTATCGCAAACAGTGTCATCAAAGAACTTTAGCTTTCGTGAAGTTTTATTCGATCGCAAAACTTAGTGTCGAAAACCTTTTGTTTTCGATATATTTTAATTCGATCGTAAAACTTCGCGGCGAAAACATAATTTTTCGATTATATTTTATTCGATCGCAAAAGTCAGCGGCAAAAACATTAAGTTTTTCGATATTGTTTTATTCGATCGCAAAACTACACGGCGAAAATCTTAAGTTTTTCGACATTTTTTTATTCGATCGAAAACTTACTCAGCGAAAAACTATTGTTTTCGATAACATTTTATTCGATCGTAAAGTCATCGGCGAAAACTTGAGTTATTCGACACATTTTTATTCGATCACAAAATTTAACGATCGAATAAATTGTTACTCGAATAAAGACACGCTGAAAAAGACTTAGTAATATTTTCAAGACTTAGAAAATTTTCGATCGCAAAAATTAACTTTCGAATAAATTTCCGATCGAATAAAAATACATTTCTAAAACTTAGTCAACTTTACAAATTTTTCAAAATTTTTCAGTAAGTGTTTCGAACATAAACCTTAATACTTACAATTTTCTCTAAATACATTCTAATCCCGTTTAGTTACATATGAAATTTCCCAACTAATGTATTATCTTTCGTTCTTTAGAGATATGGCAACTCCAAACTATCCAAACATTTACCCCTCTCGAAATGATTTGACAGTCCAAGATAACAACTTCCAACTGGACCTTACAACGTTTCGGTGTCCGGATGAAGTCATCATATCCATCCTCAAAGGACACCCACTATGGCCAACCTTGACCAGGACGTCCATCGTACCAATGGTCTATCTCCAGCAATTCTGGGGAATCATGAAGATTTCGTCAACGGCGATAGGGTGGAATATATGACGAAGATCAACACAAGACATATCGTCCTGAAGAAAAATCTGATGGCCACGGTGCTCAATCTCCCGCACTACGACGAATATGATCAACTTCCAACGGATGCGGAGATCGTAGAAGATATGCTCTGGATGAGATACAAACCCCCGTTGACAAAACTGGCAAACTTTCAAAATAGTGGGATCCCCCATTTTTGAAAGATGTTGTTCGGCATAGTCAACAAATGCCTCTCCCCAAAACACTCCGGCTTCGACAAGGCGAACTGGAATATCCTTCGCATCTTTCATGGAGTGATCTTCTCTAAGAAATACGACGTGGCCCAGCTAATTTGGAATGATCTAGAGGACCAGATGCGTCAAAGGGAGACCAAGTCGAAGGCCAAATCTCTCCCATATGTACGGTGGTTCCCGGTGCTGATCTCACACTTCATGGACATCCATCCAGAGATCCCGAGACTACCACCAGTTGGGGAATACATTCCACCCGCCTTCGATTCTTTCACAACCCGAAGGCAGCCGACCTAGCGCTCCAACCAATGCTGAGCCCATTGGAGCTGCTCCGACTAGCTGATGGTACGAGCCTTGGATCCAGCTTCGGCACCTTCTCAAAGGGAATCGCTGGTGGAAACAACAGAGCCCGAAGCCATGGCTCAGGAAATAGAGACACCGGCCTCGAGCCCGAAGGTGTTCCTCGAGATGTCTCTCCTTAGGCCACTGACTCAAATGAATAGTACAGACTCCAAAGAAGGGGCTCTCGCCAACAGCAACTCTCGGCCCCATCTGTATCTCCTTCAACAGTACCGGCTTCGGTGCCAACATCTCCACCACCAACGGATTAGCAAACCACACAAATTCCAATTGAATCTGCCTCAACACCCATAGAGGTGATACCTATTGTATCATCTCAAGGATTGGGTGGAAGCCCTATTGGACCCCTGATATCTTCGGAGCCAACAGTAGGCCAACCCATTGAAGTGGTGACTTCAGGGTTGACAACGGATGTCCCACGACGTTCCGGACCATCAAGACCTACTCAAGGCGGCACATCGGAATCCTTTTCCGATGTTGTGACAGTGGAGCGCCTCCCTGGCCCCACTTCACCAATGATCGTGACGGAGCAACATCTACAGGAAGCGTTCTCCACAGCCATGTCTTATCTTGAAGATCGTCTGATGGACCGCATGCTTAAAGCCATCGAGACTTCCCGAAGAGATACCGGAAAACCCCCAGTCTCCGAGGCTGCTCCGATCGACACCCAAACCACCCCCGTTTCCTCACCACCTCTTACCACCACCATACACACCCCCATACAACCCACGCCTACTCCATCACCTTCTCTCATCAATCCCTATACCATCTCGATCACCCAGCTTCACGATATACTCATCTCCCGCCTCCTCGCCTTAGAAACCAGGACCCCCGCTGAGGAGAGTCTCTACAAAAGGCTGGTAGATGAACCAGAGCCGCCAGCACAAACAAGGTACCGAGAAGAGAGCTCCCGCACCAAATGAAGACATGATGATCCCAATGATTCGGATCGTCATGAGGGGGAGAAACGGCAACGAACCACACGGAGCGGCCGTGGAGTGAGTCGAGAACAAACAAAGACTCAAGAAGCTGGAGGATCATCCTCAAACCCACCAACCACACAACCAACCACACACCCACATCCCGCTGACAAACAACCACACCTCCCACTACATCCCACATACTACCACTCTCTCCTACAAATCCAAATCCAATCCCGACCCCTAACCTCCTCCAAGCCCAAACAGAAGCAGTCGTCTACAATGAAATGGACGACGCAATGGGAACCAGATGAAGCTACTCAAGCTCGACTCTCCAACGTCAGATATTTCTTACAACAAGCTTCAGTGGACTTAGTGCTGCTTGAAGATGAAGAACTTCAAGAAGGCGAGAACTACAGTTCTGCTCTCCGAGAGCTACCAGAGATGATTAGGCACAGAGTCGACTCTCCTCCCCGCTTACCAAAAGGGACAGTTAGAGTTCAGACGCCGTGGGAGAATGTCAGAATTGAAGTCCCGTTTATTGAAGACGTTAGAAAGCAGATCTGGAGGGCTCCAAACAAAATAAATAAGCTCAACGAACTTAATCTATGGGGCATCTCACACTGGGAAGATTGGAAGAAAATGGAGCACATATTCATGCTCAACTATCTTTGCCCCGATCGGAGTGGCATCTCAACTGATCAACTGAAGAAAAATTTCAGGGACAAGCCACTGATTATCCAATTCATCGGAGTCTCGCATACAATCGAAAGCTACCCAACCCCTATCTACATCATTGAGCGAGCGGACAACAACCGCACTCGAGAAGAGATAGATGAAAGCTATCTCCCTTTCCTTCCACCGGATGAGGTCTACCGTCTGTATCAGATGTACAAGAGAAAATACCAGCCGCACTCCGGATATATCAAGACTGAAGGACTCGAGGGACTGAAGAGATTCATGGTGCGGCAAATCAAATATCACACAGCACCCGACATTGCGATAGAGAACAATATGAAGAAGGTCAACATGGAGTCTCCGCTCATGAACGACTTCCCACTCAACAATTTTCCCGAGAACTACATCTTCAAGAAACCTGGCCTCGCCATAACCTATCGGAATCCAGTCATTGGAAAGACGAGGGCTATGATGAAGACAGAGATCCACAAGTTCTGTGACGGGATACTAAAGTTAGTGGGGAAGAACATCCAGAAAAGATTGGGAGAGATCACCGAAGAAACAATCTTCGAAGATCTTTGTGAAGAAGAGGCCCCACTCTTAAATGAGCTGCTGGATGCTATAAATGAGAGATTGGAGCTGAGGAATGCTGTTTGATGATACGAGACAGCATTGGATTGCGAAAATCGGGCGTAGTTAGTAGTTTTGATAGTGTAGGACCAAATAGTAAATATACCATGTAAATAGGTATAAATACAATGTACACTATCAAAATCAATACACAAGTTCATTTTCAGAAAACCACGAGCATTGAATTCACATTCTAAGAGAGAGAAAAGTAATCGAGAAACTCTCTCTCTCAAGATCTTCAAAGAAGGTATTCGATCGAAGGTATATTGTGAGATTTATCATTCGAATATCTAGAATTCATGCTTAGATCGATCAGTAGTTGATAAAATAGGACCTAACAAGCTCTAATGGCCGAACAAGACACAACGGATTCTGACAACGACAATCTAGCTCTCATGGCATTTCTTGACGATGCCTCAGACGAAAACTCAACAAAGAGGTCCGACGACCAAGACAAAGCATCAACCTCATCTCAAGAGGTAGCTACACCTGAGTCTACATTATTAATCATGTTAGAATCTTTACAAATTAAATATACTAACATGAAAATTAGAGGAGAAACTAGCCCTTAATGAAAATAATTTCCAAAAGCTACTAGATAAGAAAGTTCACCCAGAAATTCTCTTATCTAATGCTAAGGAAACAATAACTAGTCTTGAATCTAGGATAGCTACTTCTGAGACAAAAATCAACGACCTTAGTAAGACTCTTAGCGATTGTCAGAGAGATTTAGAAATTTCTAAAAACTAATTTTAAGGAAATCTCTTACGAACGTAAGAAGCTTTGCTCTAGGATTAAGACTTTAGCCGATCTTCTAACAAAAAGGGGACAAAAGGATCAGACTATTTTTCTAAATCAACCTCATGATATAGAAATTATAATTCTATAGAAGGCTTAGGTTTTAACAATCACTGTAACTTGAAAAAGGTAAATGTCAAACAATTATGTGATATCAAGTACATGAGTTTAGGATTAACTTCTTTAATGGCCTTAGAAGAATCCAAATGAAAAAGCCACAAATAGGACTGACATTGCCTTTGACTACACCGATTTGAATAATAGTTACAAGACACGGGAACTAAACCTATCTGGTGATTATAATTCGTTATATCCTTTAGAAGATCTTCCTATCAAAAGTTAAGGAAGAAAATAATTATCATTCTAAAAATTCTACTTTATGTTATTTCAATATAATTATGGAGATGTCTAATCTAAAAAATTCATCAGTTTTAATATCTTTGTCCTGATTTGATTTTTAGCATATAATCTAAGAAGAAAAATGATATAAATGACTTATTTTCAAAATTTTCTTCTCTATCAAAAACTAAAGACACTCGTAAGAAGACATTCTAATGCTTTAAAGTCGATTAATTTTGAAAGCACAAATTTTGAAATCGGCTCCACTTCTAACAACAAAAACCATTATTCTAAGACAAATGTAAGTCTTAAGTCTCATAGGAGACAAGATCCGGCTATTAAGCAAGCTTATAGCTCGATACACTCTTGCCCTCGTCTAAGGTACCCAGTCCAAGTACACTCGACTAAACACCTTAGGAGACTAGCTAGAGAAAATATTTTCTCATGCACTAAGACTGATAAGACATTTGTCTGAGCTGAAATTAATCTCCCATGTAAGGTTCACCCTCAATGGGTTCCCAAGACACCATCTAGGCCAACGCAAGCCAAAAAGGCCGAGTTGCCTAAAGAGGTGTCACTTAAACTAACTACTTCTAAGTTGGTTTGGGTACCTAAGAGCACCAATGGTTTAGGAACCAAAAATGAACAAATCTTACCTACTAAATCTGCTAATCCGAGAGGAACCATTAATAAATGAGTACCTAAGTCTCTCTAAAACCGTTCTATGCAGATCCATCATGAGTGATATCTAGATTCCGGTTGCTCCACACACATGACCGGAAATCAAGAACTGTTGAGCAACTATCAAGACCGGTACAACGGAAAAGTCAGATTCGCTAACAACGATTCAGCTCCAATACTAGGCTTTGGAGATATCCTTCGGAAGAATCTGACAATCAAAGATGTCTCTTACGTCCAAGGTCTTAAACATAACATGTTCAGCATAGGAAAATTCTACGATAAAGGGTTTCCAATGGTGTTTCTAGCTGATCAGTACAGAATCTTAAATATTCAGAATCAAGAACTTCTTACAGGATCTCGAAGATCTAATCTATACACCATCAATCTGACAACAGTACGACTTTCGACAGTTGTTTGCCTCATCGCACAGACTACAATCAAGAGGAAGCTTATGCCTCATCTCACAGACTACAATCAAGAGGAACGTCTATCTCATCCAAATCTCAAAGCTCTTCACAAGCTCTTACAAAACGTTGGTCAAGGGTCGACCAATTATTCCCTTCATCAAGAGCATCAATGTTTGGTTTGTCAAATGGGAAAAATGAAGTTAGGTTCACACAAACTCAAGCAAGTAGCTTCTACATCTCGACCTTTGTAATTACTACACATGGACCGTTGTGAACCAATGCGAACACAAAGTATCAACGGTCGTAACTATGTGCTAGTAATTGTCGACGATTATTCTCGCTACCCATACAAGATATCTCCTAACTAAAATGAGACTGAAGACTTGATAATAAATTTTTTGAATACAACTCTGAATCTCCTGCAAAAGAAGATCCAAGTAACCATGACTGACAATGGGACTAAATTCAAGAATCAGCGTCTCAACAATTACTATCAGTCACTTGGAATTATTCAACAATTTTCAGCCGCTAAAACTCCTCAACAAAATGGCGTCGGAGAACGGAAGAACCGGACTTTAGTTGAAGCTGCAAGAACAATGCTAATACATTCCGATTTCCCTCACTTTCTACGGGCTGAAGTAGTGAGTACACCGTGCTTTACGCAAAATCGGACAAATATTCACAAACGCTTTGAAAAGACGATGTACGAGATGATAAATATAAGGATTCCGAATATCTCTTTCTTCAAAGTCTTCGGATGCAAATGCTTTGTGGCGAACGATCGAGAGCGTCGAAGCAAATTTGACCTTAAAGCATTTGAAGCCTTGTTGGATATTTTTCAAATTCTAAAGCATATCGCGTCTATATCAAGGCTTCTCGTACAATTTTAGAAAGTTACAATGTCACTTTTCACGAAGTGACCGAATTGACTTCTGAACAAAACAGTTCAGAACCCGGACTTATCGGCGTGTTGGCACAAAGTCAACAAATTCCGACTACATCTACCTCATCGTCAGAAGAAGCAACATCTACATTTTTATCGGAATGAGTCTCAAATGCTTGCTTCGTCTCTTTCTATTCCATGCAGCGCACCTTACCCAGCTACGGTGGAAAATACAATTGAGATTTCCAACCCTCAAACTCCAATAAATGTTCCAGATTCTACAAATTCCGAATCTTCAACTAGTGTTGCAGCTCCTACTAATGCCGATGCAGAAATTCCTTAAAATTCAACTTCAGAAATGAATTTCCCTATTGCGAATGATCAACCTATAAATTTAGGATGTCTCGACCTACATATCAACGATGGATCTACTTCGGTTCTTCCTCATGACCGCAAGTGGACTTGAGTTTATCCCGTCGATCAAATAATTGGTGATCGTTCAAGTGGAGTACGCACTAGGACATCTACACAAACCGGACTATTCATGTGCTTCTTAAGACAAAACGAACGACTCAAGGTAGCTGAAGCCCTTAAACACACGGATTGGGTTATCGCAATGCAAGATGAACTCAACCAATTCGAGCGTCTACAAATTTGGACACTAGTTCCTCGACCGCATGACAAAAAAATTATAGGAACTAAATGGGTTTTAAAAAATAAGAAGAACGAGAACGGTGAAATTATAAGGAATAAAGCAAGACTCGTAGCACAGGGATACAATCAACAAGAAGGTATTGACTACGACGAGATGTATGCTCCGATTGCTCGTAGCTATTCGATTATTTCTAGCATATGCGGCTCATAAAGACTTCAAAGTCTATCAAATGGACATCAAAACTGCCTTTCTCAGCGGCGTGTTAAAGGAAGAAGTCTACGTCACCCAACCCGAAGGATTCGTGCACGAAAATCATCCTCATTACGTATATCGATTGGATAAAGATCTCTACGGATAAAACAAGCCCCTCGTGCTTGATATGATGTTTTGACCGAATTTCTAGTCAAGTCCAACTTTATAAGATGAACAATCGATATTACACTTTTCATAAAAAAGCAAGGCAAGGACTTGATGATCGTTAAAGTTTACGTTGATGACATCATCTTCGGCTCGACAAATGAACGACTCTGTTACAAATTTGGTGATCTGATGAAGACAAAATTCGAGATGAGCTTAATGGGCGAAATCCAATTCTTTCTTGGATTACAAGTCAAGCAACTCGACGGAATCTTCATCAGTCAAACCAAGTATATCCGATATATTCTGAAGAGATTTAGTCAAGACAAGAGCACACCTATGAATACTCTCATGTAAATTGGATATTGATCACTGTGGCAAGACAGTCAACATCACAATCTATCGGAGTATTATTGGATCTCTTCTCTACTTAACGTCAAGCCGACCAGACATCATGTTCGCCACTTGTCTTTGTGCTTGTTTTCAAGCTGACCCGAAGGAGTCCCACATGCACGCAGTCAAGCAAATTCTACGTTATCTCAAAGGAACTCCCAACTTAGGGTTATGGTATCCTAAAGACATTGATTTTAGATTAATTGGCCATATTGACGCTGATTATGCAGGTTGTCTAATGGACAGAAAAAACACGTTTGGCGGAGCACAATTTCTAGGCGATAAGTTTGTCAGCTGGTCCTCAAAGAAACAGAATTGCGTGTCAACGTCAACAGCCGAGGAAGAGTACGCCGCGGCTGCCAGCTGTTGCTGACAAGTTTTATGGATGCGAACGCAACTACGCGACTACGGAAATGGCTCATCAAGAGTACTCCTACATGTACCCTTTAGACAGCTGGCAGACCGTCCACGACAACAACTACCAACTGGACCTCGCCACTTTCAGGTGTCCTGATGAAGTTATTATATATGTCCTCAACGGACATCCACTATGGCCATCTCTTACCATGACTGCCTCGGTTCAAATGGTCTACCTCCAACAGTTCTGGGCGTACATGAAGAGCCACATCGACGGTGATGACATGGCTTATACAACCAAAATAAACCAGAAACACGTCATCATCACCAAGAATCTACTGGCCATGGTGCTCGATCTACCGCATCGCGAAGTTTACGACCCACTACCAACAGATGCGGTGATCGTGGAAGACATGCTTTGGATGGGATATAAGCCACCGCTGACGAAATTGGCAAACTTCCAGAACAGCGGATCCCACATCCATGGAGGACATTGTTCGGCATCATCAACAAATGTCTCTCCCCGAAGCACTCCAGATTTGACAAAGCAAACGAGAACATTCTCAGAATATTCCACGGTGTCGTCTTGTCGAAGAACCACGGACCAAATACTTCAAAAACGAAGTCGAAGGCAAAATTTCTGCCTTACGTATGGTGGTTCCCGGTGCTGATCTCCCACCTGATGGAAGTACATCCGTAGATCCCTCGTCTGCCACCCATCGGAGGATACATATCGCCGATGCTGATACCGTTGGAGCTGATACGTCTGTTTGATCCCACCGACGTGGCCTACCAAGACTATTGCCAAAACAATTCAATCATGGAGGCAATGGTACAGTCCGTCGATTCGGCTCCGATGTCTTCCCGACGCGAATCCCCGATGGAGACACACGAGCCGAAGTTGCGGCTCCGGAGATAGAAACACCGGCTATTGAGCCCGAAGGTGTCACTCAACAATCCACACCTTAAGGCCGAATCTCCTGAGGCAACTGAATCTGATGAGGAGTGCAACTACAGCAGACAACAAATCTCTACCCCACCTGCATCTACCTCTACACAAACGGCTTCAGTGTCATCTTCTCCACCGCAAACGGTTCAGACGACCACACAGGTTCACATTGAACCTGTTCCAACATCCATAGGGTATCATCTCAAGGATTGGATGGAAGCCCCGTTGGACCTCGAACATCTTCGGAACCAACAGCGGGCCAACCCATCGGAGTGGTGACTTTTGGGTTGTTAACGGATGTCTTTGGATGTTCCTGAAATCCAAGTTCTATCATAGGCGACACATCAGGGATATTCTCTGACGTTGTGACAGTGGAGCGCCTCCCTGGCCCCACTTCGGCGGAACCCATTACCGTGACGGAGAAAGACTGCAAGAAGCCCTTTCCACAACCATCAACTCCCTCGAAGACCGGCTGATGGAAAGGATGCTACACGCCACCGAGACTTCCCAACGGGATACGGGGAAAGCCCCATACTCAGAGGCAGCTCCTTTCGAAACCCACTCCCCCACCTCACCACCACTAACCACTACCATACACACTCCCATACAACCTACCTTAACTACTCCAACCCCATCACCTTCCCTCATCAACCCATACACCATTCCAATAACCCAACTTCACGACATACTTATCTCTTGCCTACTAGCCCTTGAGACGAGGACCCCTGCTGAGGAGAGTCTCTATCGAAGGCTAGTAGATGAACCCGAGCCGCCCGCTCAAACGCATTGCCGTGAAGAAAGCTAAGCTCATGCACGAAGCAAAGACATGACGATCCCGATGATCCTGGTCATCTTGAGGGGCAGAAATGACAAAAGATCACAAGAAGCGGTCGTGGTCAGAGTCGAGAGAAGCAATCATCGACTCGTGAAGCTGGAGGTTCATACAACAACCCATCAACCACACAACCCACTAACCCCCCCCCCCAACAAACAACCACCATATCCACCACATCCCACACACAAACACTACCTCCAACTCCCAAAAGGCAAAACTTAATCCTGACCTCCAACATCCAAAATCAACCTGAAGCAGTCGTCTACGATCCTCATGCAATCGTAGATGATTTCATTTTAAATGCGAAGTGGCTGACGCATTAGCAACCAGAGGAAGCTGCTCAAGCCAGACTTTCCAACGTCAGATACTTCCTACAACAAGCTTCGATAGATTTGGTGCTTCTTGAAGATGAAGAACTTCAAGAAGGCGAGAACTACAACTCCACACTCCCTGGACTACCAGATATGATTAGGCATCGAGTCGACACCACTCCTCGCTTAACAATGGGACTGTCAGAATCGAGACGCCATGGGAGAACGTACGGATTGAAGTTCCGTTCATTGAAGACATAAAGAAGCAGATTTGGAGAGCTCCAAATCGGATCAAGAAGCTAGATGAGCTTAATTTACGGGGCATCTCTCACTGGGAAGAAAGAAGATAGGGCACATCTTCATGTTTACCTACCTCGGTCCGATCGAAATGACGTCCCAACGGATCAGCTTGGAAGAAATTTCAAGGAGAATCCATTGATCCTCCAACTCGTGGGTGTATCGCACACGATTGGAAGCTATTCAAACCTGATATACCATATCGAGCGAGCGGATGACAACCACACTCGAGAGAAGATAGACGAAAGCTATATGCCATTTCTTCCACCAGCCGAAGTAAATCCTCTGTTCCAAATGTACAAGAAAAAATACCAGACACCTACTGGTTATATCAAGAAGGAAGGACTCGAGGGGTTGAAGAGATTAATTGGTGCGGCAGCTCAAGTTCCACACCGCACGCGACCTTCAAATCACCATAGAAAACAACATGAAGAAGGTCAACATGGAGTCGCCGCTCATGAAAGGCTTCTCGCTCAACGACTTCCCAGAGAATTACATCTTCAAGAAGCCAGGCCTTGCCATCACATATCGGAATCCATTTATTGGAAAGACGAGAGCGATGATGAAGTCTGAAGTTCAAAAATTCTGTGACGAGATGTTGAAGCTCGTGAGGAAGAATATCGCGAAGAGGTTGGCGTAGATCACTGAAGAAACGATCTTCTAGGACCTTGGTGGAGAAGAGCCTCCACTCTTAAATGAGCTTCTGAATGCTATAAATGAAAGACTGGAGCTAAGAAATTATCTCCGACACTACGAGACAACATTGAGAAATTGCTTAAAGTTCGAACCAAACATTACTAACAAATTTGTCACTTGTGAAGCACTCTTACCAACTCAAATCAAAACTTTCACAAGATCCTACAAATCAACTACGACAATGGATGCTTACTTTCTTGGAGACCGTAAGATCAAGCTGCGAATCTAATAGCTTCTCTCCAACAAGGACCCGCTCAATTCTGTCTTGTCCAATAAGGCGATGCCACAAATAATCCTCCCATTCCAGCCACTAGATGACTTAAAATTCCTAGTGAATACTCTGAGAGAGAGAGATTAAGAGCTAAGGCTGACCTAGGAGCCAAAACTTTCCTGATGCAAGGCATCCCAAATGACATCTATATGCAAATAGATAGTCTATCAAGTGCTAAGTCAATGTGGCATGAGCTCCACAAAATGATGCAAATGACAGAAGTCGGAGTAAAGGCAAAGTACGCAAACATACTCACAGCCTATGACTCTTTCAAAGCTAAGACGGAGGAAAATCTATACGAACTCTATCATCACTACATGACCCTCCTGAACGAGATGAGGAAAATAAAAATCTTGAAGACAAATATGGAGCTAAACATCATATTTCTATCATCTCTTCATCCGGAGTGGAAGAAAATATCCATGCAAATTCGCAGAACAAGGATTTGGATGAGATGGATATCCACGCCGTGTTCGACAATCTTTCTCAACACGAAGAAGATGTCTGTGAGATTCAAAAGGAGCAGAATGGCACTGCCTAGAGTAGCTCTAATGGCTGAACAAAAAGCAAGTTGGAGAAGCTCTAATGGCTGAACAAAACCACTGGCTGCAAGACACCACAGATTCTGAAACGGAAAACTTAGCTCTAATGGCATGTCTTAAAGATACCTCATACGCAAGTACGACGAAGCGGTCTGACGACGACGAAGAATCAACATTTTCTGACGACGACGAAGGATAGCTTTGTATGAGACTAAGATACCGACCTTAGTAAAACTCTTAGCGATAGTCAAAGAGTTTTTAGAAATTTTTTGAAACAATTATGAGGAAATCTCTGATGAATGTAAGAAGATTAACTCTATGATTAAGACTTTAGATGATCTTTTGAGAAAGAGGGGACAAACCGATCAGATGATTTTTCTAAATCAGCCACATGATATAGAATTTTATAATCATGTTGAAGGCTTAGTCTTTACTAATCCTTGTAACTTGAAAAGGGTTAACGTAAAATAATTATATGACATCAAGTACATGAGTTTCGAACTAACTTCTTTAAAGGCTTTTCGTAACGCTTGAAAAATAAATGCCTTAGAAGAATCCAAAAGAAAAGCCAAACTAGGACTGACATCCCCTTTGATTGCATTGATTTGAATAATATTTACAAAACGCGGGAGATACACATGTCTAGTGACTATAATTCATTATATCCTTTAGAAAATATTCCTAAAGTCGAGGAAGAAAATTTTGATCATTCTAAGAATTCTACTTTCAGTTATATTCCTGCTGTTGTAAAGAAAATAGCTGATTTAAACTCCTTAGAATCAGATAAGAATTTTAAAGCAGAAAAGAATGCGCTTTTATTTGAAATTTTCAATCTAAAAAATTCCTCAGTTTCAACTAACGTTTCAAAATCCGGTCCTGATTTAATTTTAAAAGAAAAATCATTAATCGACAAGCTCAAATTTAAGAATAATTCTCCCTTTGTTTTACAAAATATTTCAAAAGAAAAATCTTCTCTAAAAAGCGTCAAGGCAGAAAAAGCGTCTTTAAATGTTTCGAAAACGAAAAAGTCTATTACTAATTATTTTTCTACAACATCCACTGGTAAAGTAGTTAAAGAGACGAAGCATGATAAGGAGTGGGTGTCTAGCTTAGAAATAAAGAAGAAAATATTGATGGAAATGACTCATTTTCAAAATTTTCTTCTGTACCGAAAAATGAAGACACTCGTAAAAAGAGAGCTGTTTCTAATTTTCATGGTGTTTCTTCCACGTATGCTTTAAAATCTATTAATTTTAAAAGCATGAATTTTGAAATTGGCTCCACTTCCAAAATTAAAATCATTCATTTTAAGACAAATGCGAGTCTTAAGTCTCGTCGGGGACAAGATCCAACTATTAAGCAAGCTTATAGCTAGATTCACTCTTGGTCTCACCTATGGTATCCAGACCTTATTCACTCAGCCAAATACCTTAGGAGACTAGCTAGAGAAAAGATATTCTCTTCGACTAAGACTGACATGACATTTACCCTAGCTGAAATTAATTTACCATGTAAAGGTTCACCCGCAATGGGTTCCTAAAACACTATCTAGGCCAACACAAGCCAAAAATGCTCGATTGCCTAAAGAAGTAATACTGAAACAAACTATCTCTAAGTTGGTTTAGGTACCTAAAACTACTTCTAACAACGGTTTAGGAACCATAAGTGAACAAACTTTGACCACTAAATCTGCTAATCCGATAGGACAAATTTATAAGTCGATACCTAAGTCTCTCTAAACTTTTTTATGCAGATCCATCATGTGTGGTATCAAGATTCGGCAAATCAATAAATGATGAGAAACTACAAAGACCGCTACAACGGTAAAGTAAGATTCGGCAACAACGATAGAGCTCCAATTCTAGGCCATGGAGATATCATTCTGGAGAATCTGACATTAAAAGATGTCTCATACATCAAAGGTCTTAAACTCAACCTTTTCAGCATAGGACAATTATGAGATAAAGGCTTTCAAGTGGTATTTCAAGCTGATCAGTGCAGAATCCTTACAGTCATAATCAGGAACTTCTTACATGAGCTCGAAGATCTAATCTCTCACAATAAATCTAACAACAATACGACCTTCAACTGTTGTTTGCCTCATCTCTCAAATAGCAAATAAGAGGAACAACTTATGGCATCAACGTATGTCTCATCTTAATCGCAAAGCTCTTCACAAGCTTTTTGCTAAAAAGTTGGTCAACGGTCTGCGAACCATCTCACTTCAACAACATCATCATTTTTCGGCTTGTCAAATGGGAAAAATGAAGTGAGCGTTGCCCAAACTCAAACAAGTAGCCTCCACATCTCCACTTTGGAATTACTGCACATGGATCTCTGTGGACCTATGCGAACACAAAGTATAATCGGTCGCAAGTATGTCCTAACTATTGTCGACGACTATTCTCGCTACACTTGGACAAGGTTTTTACGAACTAAAGATGAGACTGAAGACTTGATAATAAATTTTTTGAATACAACTCAGAATCTCTTGCAACAGAAAATCCAAGTAATCATGACTGACAATGGGACTGAGTTCAGAATTAACGCCTCAGTACTTTCTTTCAGTCTCTTGGCATCTGTCAACAATTCTCAGCCGCTAACACGCCTCAACAAAATGGTATAGTAGAACGGAAAAAACCGGACTTTGGTTGAAGCTGCACGGACGATGCTTATACATTTCGGTCTTCCTCACTTTCTGTGGGCTGAAGCAGTGAGTACAGCTTGCTTTACGCAAAATCGGACGATTATTCACAAAAGTTTTGAAAAGACGCCGTACGAGATAACAAATCAAAGGATTCCGAATATCTCATTCTTCAAAGTCTTCGGGTGCAAGTGCTTTGTCACAAATGATCGAGAGCATCGAATCAAGTTCGATCCTAAAGCATTTGAAGCAGTCTTTATTGGATATTCTTCAACATCTAAAGCGTACCGCGTTTATATCAAGTCTTCTCATATAATAATGGAAAGTTACAACATCACTTTTCACGAAGTGACAGATTTGGTTTCTGAACATGACAGTTCTGAACTCGGGGTTATAGGCGTGTTGGCACAAAGTCAACAAATTTCTACAACATCTGCCTCACCGTCAGGAGAAGCTCTTCCCACTAATTTGGAAGACTTGGACTCTCTTTGAACATTTTTATCGGAACTAGTCACAAACGCCCGTTTCATCACAGTCTATACCAAGCAGCGCACCGTCCCCTTCTACGGTGGAAATCCCAAATGCGATTCCCGACCACCAAGGTTCAACCGATGTTCTAGACTCTCAGGATTCTGAATCACCAACTAGTGTTGCAGTTCATATGAATGCAGATCAAGACATTCCATCACTGTCAACTTTAGAAATGAATTTCCCTCCTACGGATACTCATGCTCTCAATTCAGGATGTCTCGAACTACTTATCAACGTGGTTCTGCATCGGCTCTGCCTCATGAACGCAAGTGGACACGAGCTCATCCTGTCGATCAAATAATTGGTGATCCTTAAAGCGGAATACACACTATGACATCTTCACAAAGTGGACTTTTCACGTGGTTTTTAAACCGAAATGAACCAATTAAGGTAACTGAAGCCCTTAAAGACACGGATTGGGTGATCGCAATGAAAGACGAACTCAACAAATTCGAGCATCTACAAGTTTGGACCCTAGTTCCTTGACCGAACGACAAGACAATTGTAGGAACCAAATTGGTTTTCAAGAATAAAAAGAACGCGAACGGTGAAATTATCAGGATCAAAGCGCGACTTGCAGCCAAAGGTTACAACCAACAGGAAGGCATTGATTAGGATGAGACTTATGCTTCTGTGCTCGAATGGAAGCTATCCGACTCTTTTTGGCTTACGCGACTCATAAAGACTTCAAGATCTATCAAATGGACGTCAAAATCGCCTTTTTCACAGCGTGTTAAAGGAGGACTATGTCGCTCAACCCGAAGGGTTCGTGCACGAAAATCATCCTGATTATGTCTATGGATTGGATAAAGCTCTCTACGGACTAAAACAAGCCTCTAGAGCTTGTATGATGTCCTGAACGAATTTTTAGTAAAGTCAAACTTTATACGAGGAACAATCGATACTACACTGTTCATCAAAAAGAAAGGCAATGACATGATGATCGTCCAAGTCTACGTCGACGACATCATTTTCGGCTCGACAAATCAATGTCTCTGTCAGAATTTGGTGATCTGATGAAGACCAAATTCGAGATGAGCTTAATGGACGAACTTCAATCCTTCTTTGGACTACAAGTCCAGAAGCTCGAAAATGGAATTTTCATCAATCAAACCAAGTATATAATAGATATTCTGAAGAGATTTAATCAAGACTAGAGTACACCTATGAGTACTCCCATGTCAACAAGCTGTAAATTGGATGTTGACCCTTCTAGAAAGGCAGCCAACATCACGACTTATCGGAGTATCATTGGCTCTCTTGACCTAACGTCCAGCCGACACGGCGTAATGTTCGCCACTTGCCTCTGCTCTCGATTTCAAGATGACCCAGAAGGGTCTCGCATGCACGCGGTCAAGCGAATCTTACGCTATCTCAAAGGGACTCCCACCTTAGGGTTATGGTATCCAAAAGGCACATATTTTAAGTTAATTGGTTATACTGACGTTGAATATGCAGGTTGTTGAATGGGCAGGAAAAGCACGTCAGGCGGAGCACAATTCTTGGGCGATAAGTCGGTCTGCTGGTCCTCAAAGAAGCAAAATTGCATATCAACTTCGACAGCCAAGGCAGAATACCGCGGCTGCTAGTTGCGGCTCACAAGTTTTGTGGATGCAGACGCAACTGCGCGACTACGGGTTTGAATTCAATAACATTCTCATTTATATTGATTCTCAAACTGTTATTGTCATTAACTGCAACCCTGTTCATCACTCACGCACACAACACATAGATATTCGCTATCATTTTATGAAAAGTCATGTAGAAAAAAGCACTATAGATATGCATTTTGTTAAACGGAGTTTCAATTTGCCAACTTACTCACTAAGGCATTGGATGAAAAACGATTCCAATTCCTTATCGCTAAGAAAGGCATGTTGAATCTCAATGTTGCTTGAAATGTGCTTCACATGCTCTATTTTGTTTCCGTGTGGTATCTACGTGCTTCTTGATACTCTTTGTTATATCTTGCGTTATTTTTTTTTTATAAATAATAATAAAAATAATAATAAATAAATAATACATGATAATATAATATAATAATAATAATAATAATACATAAATAATAAAAATAAAAAAAACTATAGTATATCGGGGAATGACGATGACTTTGTTCATTTTGATTTACTCCCAAATATATTTCTGTGATACATGCTTGGTTATTTGCTTAAAATTCAAGTCACATCCTTTTGTTAAAGAGCTTAGTCTCACTAGACGCAAAGCCACATCATATATGTGAAAATTTGAGCATCAATATCCTTTCAAAGGATTTATCCTTGAGTGTGTCATAATTCAAATGCTTGTCTCTCGATTTGTGCTTCGATGGCCTCATTCTCGCTTTGTGTTAGTTCATCATGAATATGATAAGGGCAATTAGGATATTCCTCACTTGTCCAAATGATAAATCATTTACTTTTTCCTCTAGTAATCCCCTCTGAGCCTTCTCCAATATCCTTTTTCACTTGAAACCCGATCAAGCCTTCAACCTTATTCCATAAGTTTCGGGGTTGGTCAAATAAGAAACGGAGGGGGAGAAAAGGAGATAGAAGACACACACGATGAATGCTCAACGCACAAAATAATCTCTCGATTATTATAAAAGAGGAGCATGGATCTTGCTGTGAACTTCTCCTTGATAATCTCGTATACTCGTCAAAACGGCAAGAAGAGAAGCACCTCGAAGTGAACTTCTCCGACGATAATCTTCGTCTGATATCGAGACAATGAGAAGAGGAGCACGGTCTTGGGTTCAAATTCCATAACTGTGAACTTCTCCAAAGATAATCTTTAAATCCTTCAAGCGGAGCACGGTCTCGGCCTGAGAAACACATAAGAAGGTCTAATCTCTGAAGTCTTGTAAGAAGAGGAGATCCAGCTTGACCAACTGCAGAAGAAAAGAAAAAATAGGGTAAATGAATGTTAAAAGGGCCCCTGAAATGGAAGGATTTTAAGCTCAGTAATTCCAAATTATTATCCTACCCTTCTCAGTCAGAGCCTAAAATAATAATCCCTTCAAAGTCCCTTTGATTCAAATTGATGGACTTTCGTGTTGATTAAATGCGCCACGATAACATGTTAATTGATAAAATATTGTCGTGTTGATATGAGTTATATATATATATATATACTAATAATCCCCATGATAAAAATAAATTGAACGCTATGAGCGAACCATGCGAGAGTTGTCGAAATGACTCATTGATTTTAGGATATTAGTTTAATGATATAATTTGATGGGAAATTACTATTTTATGTGTCATGTGAAATTTTTGCGTGATATTGATCACAATGACATATTCTGGGCACATTTTTAAATGCATTAGCATATGCATTGGTATGGAATTGTCAAATGCAAAATTTTACGAAAATACATGATAAAGCAAATTTTCATATGCATGAGTAGGGGATCATGAATTTATACTTAATTGATTAAATGTGTTATTATTGCTTACGTCATAAATTGTTAAATTTTCATATGCATATTGTGGTAAATGTGTGTATTCATACAAAAATTGACAAACATTATATGTGCACTAGAGATTACATTTATATTTGCTATTATCTTCTAAATGATTTACTTGCAACTACGACTTCTCATGCTTTTCTCTAAGTGTCACAGATCGAGCTCATCCGAGGAGTCTAGTGATGAATTTAATCAAAATTGGGAGTTAATTGCATTTATTTCAGAAACTTAGGGGGAGTTCTATTAGAATTTCTTTCAGAATTTAAGGGTGCACAAGTAATTTTTTTTCTTCTCTGAAAAGGATCGAAAAACTAACAGGCTTGGTCTAACAAAATCCCAAAATAATTTTCTCGGCCCAAAACTACTTATATAATTTTCGATCGAAAAACTCTTTTACCCGCAAAAACTCAAACGAAAAAAAATTTCGATTCTCTGAAAAGTTCAAACGATGAATCCCAAATTCCTCAAATAATCTCATTATTTCTTCTGTAAATTCGCCGGTTTTGAAGGTAGAATCCAGATCCGGTTAGTGTTTTAGTTCCTTAAATCATGTATGGCATCCGTATTTCAAGTTTTTCGAGCGATTTTCGACTCTGTTTTTTGACAACTCATGTTTAAGAAATCTGTTCTGATTTGTTGCGATTTAACCTTAAAAATGACGATAAACTGCATAATAATTGGGTTCAGAACTGGCTTTTGAACATTTTGAGTAAAGATTAAGTCATGTTTCTCGAAAAATCATCATTTGCAGTTTAAAATTCGACTGTTTGGCTTTGTGAAACTTTTACGGTCGAAAACCTTTTTATTGCAAACAGTAGCGGCGAAAAACTTTAGTTTTCGATAAGATTTTATTCCATCGCAAAACTAAGCGGCAAAAAAATTTAGTTTTCGATAAGATTTTATTCGTTCGCAAAACTTAGCAGCGAAAAACTTTAGTTTTCGATAAGATTTTATGTGATCGCAAAAATAAGCGGCGAAAAACTTTCGTTTTCGATAAGATTTTATTCGATCGCAAAACATAGTGTTCGAATAAAATCTCGGTCGAATAATAACGTGCCGCAAACAATACTTACTTTCAACACTTAGAAAATTTTTTTAAAGTCTTTTCACAAACCATAATTTACACAAATGCAAAATATTTTCCAAGTTAAAAATGATTGCGCGCAATAAAATTTGAAATACTTTACACATAAATTCATTGCTTACTCTGAATTGAACTTTATGAACTAATGATCTTTATTCATTTTTTTTTTCAGAGATGGCACATCAAGGATATTCACATATATATCCATCTGAGCTATGGCTACAAGTCCACGACAACAACTATCAATTGGACTTGACGACCTTCCGATGCTCTGACGACGTCATCATCTCAATCCTCAAAGGGCACTCGCTTTGGCCAGCTCTAACACTGACCAGCCTCCATTCAGATGGTGTGAAGAAGACTTATAAATTGTGCTCATTTGCTTTAATAAGTTTTTCGTTTATTCTTCCTGCAGATGTCAGCAAGACCATGTCCAATCCATGTCAAAATTCAATCTCATAATCAAATTCTTGGAGAGAATGACACAACTAATATTACTTTTAATTATATTATTACAAAATAGATGACATTCCTACCCTATTAAAAAATTATTCAAACTATTTTAACAATACTTCTTTTCTATTTTAGCCACAAACTGTTTTTCATACACATCTAGGGAGGAAGATTATACGGAGTTATAATGACCGGCCAACAAGAATATTGACTTCCGCTGTGCAAAATCCTAACCTTATATTTCGTGGCTCATTGGCAAAGTCTGGATACAAGCCGTTGAAATCTCGCCATTATGACCCATGACAAGCATGACTAATCAACCTATCATCTCTACGATTCTCATAATGCTACAACTTATTCTTCGATACGTTTTATTGTAGCATACAACCACTTCAATCTGGGAGTTAAAGTAAAATAGATCAATCGTTTCTTGGAAACTCTACGTCCACAACGGGTATTACGATATCTTGCCTCTTCATAGCGCCTACAAGAATCGTCATTCTCACAATCTTTCCAATATAACATGCACCCATTACTCATACATCGATGTACTGATAAAGCATTCGAAGTCCTTTTAGCAATTTTTTAGTCTTATAAAAGTCTCGACCATAATATTATCGGTCGGTAAGACATCCTTCATTAATGAGGTCCACGCATCGACAACTCTAAGTGGCATGTTATATTCACATTTAATGTTGAGAACTCTAGAAACAACAGCCAATAGAGTCATCTTACATCCATGATAAATAGGCCGTTCTACAGATTTCAACAATTCAAAAAAATCTCTTGTCATCGCTGTAGGTTCTTCCTCGCAAGTTTCATTGTTAAAATATGCACTACCCATAACATGACTGCTATCATGTGAGTGCTCGTAAACCTAATTCTGATGATGTCCGCCAAAACCATCTACTATCATATCATACAATTGATTATTATGCCCCAATCTAGATGAGCTACCCACATCAAATTTTTCACCCTGCTTATCCCAAGTATAATAATTTGGTCGAACACCGTACTTATAGAGATGTAAGTGAACATCATTCGCGGTTTGAAATCTGCTATTCCAGCAAATATTACAGGGACACCATCTACTTATATAAAATGTGTTTGATTAAGAGCCCAATCGATGAATTGTCTCACTCCGTCTACATAGGCAGGTTTTAACCAATTTCCGTCTCATTAATCGTCCATTGTCTGTACGGATTCATTCGGACAGCTGCATCAGAAAACAAATAAAAACACTCTTATGGTTGAACATTCAACATCACGAACAAGTCAAAAAATGACACCAAAAACAGACAAAACCATTGAACAGTCACCATCACGAACGTGTCAATATACGACACAAACAATACCTCAAATACGTATTTACCTCGGGGATGCGTCTCGAAAGGCGGAGTAGCAGCGGGCCGAGGCTGAGCGCGGCGGGAACGGAGCAGCGGAGCCAATCGAGCACAGCAGCAGCTAGTTGAACCCGAAACTCGAGCGGAGCAGCAACGCGGCGAGGCTGAGCGTGGCTGGACCGGAGCAGCAGAGCCAATTGAGCACAGCAGCAGCGAGGTGAAGCCGAACTAGAGCAGAGCAGCAGCGGCGCAAGGCTGAGGGCGGTGGGACCGGAACACGGATAGGCGAGGCGGGACCAGAGCGCGGCTAGGCGAGGCGGCGACGACGCAGCAGGCGAGCGGAAGCGATCGGAATCAGCGATTTGAGAGCAAATTATTGTTGGGATCGGAAATTAGGTTTAGGTAGCGACGAGAGCTGGTTTTAGATTAAATAATCAGCGACTACTACAAAGTAGCCGCTAATAGCGACTAAAGAAAAATTGTCGCTATTTGTTAGTCGCTAAAATTTTACCGACTACTTTTTCTAATTTTAGCGTCTAACGTGCAGTTGCTAATGGCGATTAACTGTATTTAGTCGCTAAAAGAATTATGTAGTCGATATTTTTTCTAAAATGCCGACTGATTCTTTTCTGGTCGCTAATGTCAGTCGTTGCCTTTTTTTTTTGGTGATTATTTCAAATAAGCGAAATAATGCTAATAATGATTTTTACCCCGTCATTTTTAATCATTATTTTTGCCATTCTTTCTATTTATCACACATCTTCATTTTTGAAAGAAAATGGATGACGATTATTGTTATTATTTATTTATTTCCTTCCTTAATTATTTATTATTATTATGTGTTTCAAAAGTAATATTAACGCATAGCAAACTAAAACATTACGCAAGAAAAATGTTATAATAAATAAAATATCAAAATAGCATTATCTAATAAAAAACAATTTCTAGAAAAGTTGTCACAATTGCAAATGATCATTTGCCTTTGTAATAAAAATACTGCAATTTTGCTGGTCCGATTGCTTGCATTCTAGCAGTTTATACGCTCTCTTGCACATTGAGATTTCTTCAACTTCTTCACGGATTATTTCGGTCTTTTTAAGAAAAAATAGTTATTCTTGTTAGATTTTAACAAGAAAGAATAATGTTTAGAAATCCTTGAATTCATAATACTATTTGATTTACTACGTAAGAACATACCCGGATCCATATGCTCGGATTTCTCGATGAGTGTTGAAATATTGTTCTTCTCTCTGGTTTCCTCCTTTTCGTTGATCTCTTTGATGGATTTGAGAATAAGCCATACATGCCCTTTTATAATTAACGAAGAGATGCTTTGAGCAAGAGGCGTCTTTTCAATAGGGTGTGTCTTTTCATGAAATGGTTTATCTTTTCATGTGAGGAAGAGAGAAATGTATTAAAACATTTATATTTTATATTTAATATTTAATAACCTTCATATTAAATAAATCTAATATAGAGTATAGTTTCTATTTTATGAGTCACTAATGAAATTATTTAACAATCTCCCACTTGACTCATATAAATTAGACGATTTAATAACATATAAGTGTGCAATATTATGAATCAATCAATCATTCATAAGTGAACCGAGAAAATCGAATCATGGCGGTCACATGTTTTAAAGTCACATGATTCCTTCCATGGGTTACAATTAACTTAATTCACAAGAACTATAATTTAGGAAAACTTTGACTTTTAACTTTAATATTACTCATTAAAAGAAAATTGAACTTGTATACCCATAATATGAATAACCAGTAACATTCAAAACAAAACTTTTATTTGAATTCATATGAGTCATAGCAATAATAGAGCAATATAAACAATATACATCGTGATATTTACACTATCAGGGACTTGTCTGTTATACCCGTTCGTTCAACATGGCCAATAAACGTCTTGGGTGATAATCCTTTAGTTAGCGGATCTGCAATCATCAAGTTGGTATTGATATGCTTAATTGACACCTTTTTGTTTTTTAACTTTTTCTTTGAAAACCAAGTACTTCAACTCAATGTGTTTTGCTCCCTTCGAGTAATTGTCATTCATGGAGAAGAATACAACAGCAGAATTATCCCAATAAATTCGTAGAGGTCGATCGACATAATCAATTATAGTAAATACATGTACGAAATTCCGCAACCATAATGCATGAATAGTGGCTTCAAAAGCGTGTCACAAATTCAGCCTCCATTGTGAATGTAGCAATTATAGATTGTTTTACACATTTAAAATTAAATTGCTCCTCCCTCCATTAAAAACACATAGCAAAGTGTAGATTTCCTCATATCTACGTATCCCCATAGTCCGAATCTGAATTACCTTGTAATTCAAGGTGAGTTAACCTTCTGTTCGTGAGCATGTAGTCTTTGGTACCTTGTAGGTATCAAAGCACTTTCTTCGCAGTGTTTCAATGATATTTTCGGGATTACTTTGATATCGACCTAGCATCCCAACGGTAAAACTAATGTCATGTCGTGTGCAAGTTTAGGCATACATCACGCTTCTGTCAACAGACGCATAGAGAATAGATTCCATTGCCTTTCGTTCCAATTCATTTTTAGGACATTGAATTGTACTGAATAAGATCCCCCTTACGAATTTGAACTATACTTAAGGAACATTTATCCATATGAAATCCCTCAAATATTTTATTAATATAGGCCTTTTGAGACAGTCTTAACAAACCATGTGATCTATTACATAATATTTCAATTCCTATAACATAAGATGTCTCACCCATATCTTTCGTCTCAAAATTTTAGAGAGAAATTTCTTCACATCTGTAACATAACAACATTATTCGAAGCAAGAAGAATATCATCAACATATAAGACTAATATAATAAACTTGCTCCCACTGATTTTCATATAGATACACTACTACATTGTTCTCTAAACCATATGATTTAATGATATTATTGAACTTAATATACCATTGTCGGGAAGCTTATTTCAGTCCATATATCGACTTCTTTAATTTACACACTAAATCTAAATTTTCTGTAGTCAAGAAACCTTCACGTTTGTTCATATAAGAATCCTCTTCTAGGTCACCATTCAAAATACAGGTTTACATCCATTTGGTGAAGCTCTAGATCATAATGAGCTACAAAAGTCAAGATTATTCTTAAGGAATCCATTTTCGAATGAGAGAAAGTCTCGTTGTAGTCAATGACACCCTTTTGAGTGTAGCCTTTTGGTGATGAGTCGGGCTTCTATCTTTCGATGTTGCCTTTTGAGTCTCATTTGATCTTGTAGACCCATTTACAATCGACTCTTTTAGGACCCTTAGGCAACTCAACTAATTCTCAAACATTGTGGTCAACCATTTATTTCAACTCTTCCGTCATGGCATTAAACCAATTTTCAGAATTACTTTATTCCGTGGCATGTTTAAACGAGACTGGATCTTTATCGATGCTCCAATCACATTCTATTAGGGATCTTTTGTAGTGTCCTTAATTGTTATAAGTCTTTGGTATACTTTGTAATTAGTTAGATTGTAGGTTGTTTTGGGCCGCTTCATAAATATTATATAAATTAGGTCATAGGTCATAATATACCAACTCATGTGGTATATAAGGCACCCTTTACCCTTTCAGGGTTTTTATCAAAAGAAATTATTAGCCAGCCACCTTGAACTTTCCAAAATAGGAAACATGCACGAACACACACTACAAGGTGTTCTTCGATTTCTAAGCTTATAAGTTATCTTTTGATCCTTGTTTGGTAGAAAAATGGATCAACAAGTACTACCAGAGCCTAGCGTGATCGATCAAAACGATCTGAATCTAGTTTCGTTCGATTTCATTATGATTTAGAAGAGTTTTTGGATAAACTTTATTTTCGATTTTTTCATGTTCATTTGGGCGTTTTGAACTCTTTTCATTGTTTTTATGCCCTTACGAGCTTGATAATCGTTTATAAGTGATTTTCAACTCTTTTGCATCGATTTCAGTCAAGTTTGAGTAAGTTTTGAGATAAAATCGAGTATGAAACTCGTCTTTTCCGTCACAATTTGATTTTCAGGCAGATGAATGTAATAGTGCCGAGAAAATCGGCTCATCTCCCTGAAAATTATTCAAGACGTCGAAAATATGTCTAACTTAGTTTTCGGGCAACTAAGACTTGAAATTCTCTTGATTTTCAAAACTTTCGGCGAAATTCAGAATTCAGCTAGGCTTACTCGAATTTCAAAATTCGAATAGGATTACCAGATTTTTCAAAACTTGGCTAAGATTACCCGATATTTAAATATTCGGTTAGGATTACCCAATTTTTAACTTTCGGCCAAAAATACACGTTTTTCAAATTTTGGACAGGAAAACCCGATTTTCAAAAATCAGACAACCTTACTCGATATTTAAAATCCGCCTAGGTTACTCGAATTTTTGCTTCTTACCCGAATATCGTCCGAAAATACCAATTCTCAAACAAATTTTCCCGACAGTGCACATATAACCGAATTTCATACTCATCCGATTTTCAAAGTGTGTTAAACAAATTTCGACTCAAGTGTTGACCGAAAGCGATCACACGAAACTCACATTTCTCGCCAATTAAACAATTCAAATTACTCATTGTCCGAGAATTATTTAACAATCTTTTAAGAAATTTCTAAGTCCAAAATATAATAATTTTTCAACATAAAGACTTTGAAAAATCATATTCACTTTGATCAAAATCTCCTACTCAAACTTTTCTATACTTATAATATAATTGTTCGAAACTAACCTTTCATTTCACATATCTCTTTCACGTACGATCAATACCAAACAAACAACATGGACGCTTTACAATTGGTTCTGAGACTCATCCCCAATGCTAAGATGGGAAGAGTATGGCATCGGGAATAATCGCTTCATCAACTTCATAGAAATAAAGGATGGTGACCTTGCGATAACATGCTCTCGTCTATCTTCGAAGGTCCCGCTCAACTTTGGACTGTCGTTGAAGCTCAGCCTAACGCAATCCCTCCTCTCTTGGAAAGCAGAACGCTCAAGCATCCAAGCTGTTACTCAGATACAGAGAAGGCACGAGCTAGAGCGGCCAAGCTTGCCAGAAATTACGTCCTCCAGTCCCTTCTCAACGACGTATCCACTCAAGTGAACAGCATGTCCACTGCCAAAGAAATTTTGGAAGAAGTCTCAAAGATGATGGTCGAGACAGACGTAAGCACCTTGTCCAAGAAACCGGGCACCCTGACTGCCTACGACTCCTTCAGAGCTAAGGAAGAAGAAGATCTTCGAGACACATACTGTGGCGACCCTACTTCCTAATTAAGTTAATTGGCGGATTTCCCCGCAACAGAACACGCGGAAGACCCGATAAAATTTTTATTTAAACAACCCACATAGTATTATATCGGGTTTACAAAAATATCTACTATTAATACTTTGGGCCGAAGCCCCAAAATTTCAAACCCAATATCAAACACTATGCCATTCCACAGGTCGCGTCCCATGTACTGCGCCACCCTCAAAAGTCCGTGGAGTCACCGCCGCCAGCTCGCCATGAATCTCAACCCTGACACTAGTCGGTGTCGGGTTCATTCTTACCTACAAACAAAAATAGGATAGAACCCTGAGCTATTGCCCAGTAGGTGATTACATAACATGCAATACGTGCGTGCACTCCACCCAATCCCGGTTCCTCACAATATAATATAATGCACACTCGACAAATCTCATCTATCAATTCTCAATTCTCAACAGGGCCCTAGGTCAGACTCGGCACCCACGCGCGCAATGGCAAAGTACACCATCAACCATGCGGTAGCCCACACCGGCCGCGCCGGGTCGCTCCTTCCGCACACAATCTCAACCCGACGGCTTTTTCCCCGAATGTTATACCACAAGTTCGGGTAGACAGGAATCTCACATCTGTCTGCCGTCCCTGAGCCAAATAATATCCGGTGGTTTACACCTCGGGTGGCTCAATCCCGAGTAGATGGGTGTCGCAAACCCCCTCTCCCACCAAGTGCATAATCGAGTCTGAACCTGACTGCCAAAATCGGCAACTCTACCCTTCTCACATTCGACACAATATCGTGTCACCGTATCATTACGGTACCTTCACCTCTCTTATGCATGTCGTGAAATGCATATCACATTCGTCACATATATCACGTATTATTTCTTACAAATAATACCCCAAAATACTCTCGTATCTTAAAATAAGGGTTGACCCGAAAGTTCTAGTCAAAGTATGAATATACTTTGATTTAAAGATAAAATAAACTTAAAATAATTTTATTCAAAGATGTGGGCTATTACCCGAATTTAACCTTTTAAATTCGGCGAAATTTAAATATTTCGCTTAGATATCGAAATTCTGCCCGAATTTGAAATATTAAATTCGGCGAAATATAATGCCCGAATTTAACCTTTTAAATTCGACGAAATTTAAATATTTCGCTTAGATATCGAAATTCTGCCCGAATTTGAAATATTAAATTCGGCGAAATAAAATGCCCGAATTTAACCTTTTAAATTCGGCGAAATTCAAATCTTGGCCCGCGGCCCTCTTTACTCACTCACCACCCCATTAATCTTTTCGGCCCGCGAGCTCCTTTTTCAGCCCGCGAAATTTCTTTCCTCTCTCACGCTTCACGAACCTTTTTGGCCCGTAAATCCGTTCCAGATGTCACATAAACATGTAATAACTTTACAGAACTCATATTGAGTTCGAACTTCACATAATTCATCAAAAACGTCAAATAACATATCAAAATACCCGAAATTCATAAATTCGGATGACCTTTCATCCAAATTCGTTTAACTAAAAAAATCAACATAAGAAATGTTTGTAGGGGTTAAAAACCACCTACCTCACTTCCAAGTTAGCCGAAATTGCTTAGTTCTTCTCTGCTTTTCTTCGTTTGTTTTCTCCTCTTTCTCTTTCTCTTTTTCTTTCGTTTGATATTTTCGTTTGTCCTTATCACCTTTTGAGATAAACCTTTAAAAGGAAAGTTACGTTTCCTTTCTCTTAAGGAAATCTCTTATTGGGCCTACTTTAAATTAATTTGGGCCCATATCTATTTATTTTACTCAAAGAGTATTTTTCTTATTTTCGGTTCAATTTCCCGAAAATTCGCTTTGTCCGAAAATTAACTTCATAATTTTCCGAAACTTACAGAATAATTTTCACGCTAATTGCGCATTATTCCCGTATTAATTTTATGGGTATTACATCCTCCCCCCCTTAAAAGAAATTTCGTCCCCGAAATTTAAGTTGTCTGAAACAACTCAGGGTATTTCTCTCTCATTTCGTCTTGGAATAAATGAGAATATCGTCGATAAAGACGATAACACATCGGTCCAGCAATTTTTTGAATACTCGGTTCATCAAATCCATGAAGGCTGCCGGAGCATTCGTCAATCCAAAAGGCATGACCAAAAATTCATAGTGGCCGTACCTCGTACTGAATGCGGTTTTTGGAATGTCCGCTTCCCGGATCTTCAGCTGATGATAACCGGAGCGCAGGTCGATCTTAGAAAATACTGTTGCTCCTTGGAGTTGATCGAATAAATCGTCAATCCTTGGCAATGGGTATTTATTCTTAATCGTGATCTTGTTGAGTTCACGATAATCGATACACATTCTCATCGACCCGTCCTTTTTCTTCACAAATAAAACCGGGGCTCCCCATGGTGAGAAACTGGGTTGAATAAAACCCTTCTGCAACAAATCTTCCAATTGCTCCTTCAATTCTCGTAATTCGTTCGGTGCTAACCGATACGGGGATTTAGAGATCGGGGCAGCTCCAGGTACAAGATCGATTGCAAATTTAATCTCCCGATCTGGGGGTAATCCCGGAAGATCCTCGGGAAATACATCGGAATATTCGTTCACTATCGGAACCTCCTCAAGTTTAAGCTGGGAAGATTCCTCAGCATTCACCGCAAAAACTAGGAACGATTCGCAACCCGTATTTACGAGTCGCTGAGCTTTTAAAGCAGAAATCCGAGGGATTGAGTTTCTATTCTTTCTTCCCGAAAATTCAAACTCCTCTCCCTCTGGCGATCGAAACCTAACTACCCTTTTTGAACAATCAATAATGGCTCCGTATTTCAAAAGCCAATCCATCCCGAATATAATATCGTAATCATTCATCGGGATTACTATTAGGTTCACATCTAACTCTCTACCCTCAATTCTTACGGGACATTTCTCAACCACCAAATTTGATCGAGTTGGATCCCCATGTGGTAAAGATACCACGAAATCACATAATGAACGGGAGGGATAGATTCCTGCCCTGGCCACAAAGTTAGCCGATACAAACGAATGTGTGGCTCCCGAGTCAATCAAGATCGAAGAGGGCACGTGAAATATACTCAACGTACCCGTAACTACATTCGGGTTTGCCTCCGCCTCCTCATTAGTCAGAGTAAAAACTCTTGCAGGCACAGGTGGAAGTCGAATGAGGTTACGCGGTTGAGTCTGCACTGGAGGCTGACCTCTCGGGCAATTCCGTGCGATGTGTCCGGCCTCACCGCACCGGAAACATTGCAGAGTCTGCACCGGTCGTGGTCCGTAGCATATGCCAAAGTGATTTCGTCCACACTGTTGGCATTGGGGCGCTGGTACCGGGGGTCGGTTGGGAACATTGGCCGGTCTCTGATAAGCATTCGGGCGCCACATCTGTTGACTCGGTCGATTTCCTTTATTCTTCGGGTCCTTGCCGAAGAATTGTCGCTTTTGGCCGCTTCCTCCTTGCTGTTGCTGACTCTCTCTTTTCCTACTTGCCTCTTGGGCTTCCCTTACTACTCCTTCCGCTTGTTCTGCGATCAACGCTCGCTCCGTCGCCTGACGGAACTCTAATTGGCGTACTCCCGCCACACTTAAATCTCGATAAAATTCGGGCTTCAGCCCTCGAAGAAATCTCGTCACCTTTAGAGTATTGGTTGCCACGAGATGAGGTGCAAAACGAGATAATTCTTCAAATTTGCGGATGTATTCCGCAACTGGCATTCGCCCTTGTTTCAGGTTCATGAATTCATACATTCGCTGCTCCTGATCGTGAGCAGTGAAGTACTTATCATAAAACAGTTCCCTGAAGCGTTCCCATGTCATCGTCGCCGGATCTTCTAACACCTTTATGGTGTTCCACCAAAAACGCGCGCTTCCCCGAAATAGGGAAACGGCACACAACACCTTCTCATTGTTCGGCATACGACTGTATATAAATAAGTCTTCTATTGTGTCGATCCAGTCCTCAGCTGCCGCAGGATTAGTAGCTTCGGCAAAAACTGGTGGATTTAACTTACGAAATCGCTCCCCTATGATCTCTACGCGATCAGGCTGTGGGGATGGACGGTGCTCAGATGAGCTCTGGTGATTTATCAAATCATGAATTTGGTCTGACTGTCTTTGGATAAGTTCAGTCAGCCTATTTATCGTGTCATGCTCACGAGTCGGGGGTGGGGATTCAGATTCGCCCCTCCGACTGGACTCTCCGACGAACACGTTCCTCGGTCTTCCTCTTGGCATTTTCCAAATACTAGATAATTCATGTAACAAATATACATGAGATCACATAATCATATCAAAGTATTACACTTAACTTACAGGCGAGGCTGGTTCTCCCGGCTTTTGAGTGGCAGTACATGGACAGTCTTCAGAATCTAAAGCCTAAGCTCTGATACCACCTGTGGCGACCCTACTTCCTAATTAAGTTAATTGGTGGATTTCCCCGCAACAGAACACGCGGAAGACCCGATAAAATTTTTATTTAAACAACCCACATAGTATTATATCGGGTTTACAAAAATATGTACTATTAATACTTTGGGCCGAAGCCCCAAAATTTCAAACCCAATATCAAACACTATGCCATTCCACAGGTCGCGTCCCATGTACTGCGCCACCCTCAAAAGTCCGTGGAGTCACCGCCGCCAGCTCGCCATGAATCTCAACCCTGACACTAGTCGGTGTCGGGTTCATTCTTACCTACAAACAAAAATAGGATAGAACCCTGAGCTATTGCCCAGTAGGTGATTACATAACATGCAATACGTGCGTGCACTCCACCCAATCCCGGTTCCTCACAATATAATATAATGCACACTCGACAAATCTCATCTATCAATTCTCAATTCTCAACAGGGCCCTAGGTCAGACTCGGCACCCACGCGCGCAATGGCAAAGTACACCATCAACCATGCGGTAGCCCACACCGGCCGCGCCGGGTCGCTCCTTCCGCACACAATCTCAACCCGACGGCTTTTTCCCCAAATGTTATACCACAAGTTCGGGTAGACAGGAATCTCACATCTGTCTGCCGTCCCTGAGCCAAATAATATCCGGTGGTTTACACCTCGGGTGGCTCAATCCCGAGTAGATGGGTGTCGCAAACCCCCTCTCCCACCAAGTGCATAATCGAGTATGAACCTGACTGCCAAAATCGGCAACTCTACCCTTCTCACATTCGACACAATATCGTGTCACCGTATCATTACGGTACCTTCACCTCTCTTATGCATGTCGTGAAATGCATATCACATTCGTCACATATATCACGTATTATTTCTTACAACTAATACCCCAAAATACTCTCGTATCTTAAAATAAGGGTTGACCCGAAAGTTCTAGTCAAAGTATGAATATACTTTGATTTAAAGATAAAATGAACTTAAAATAATTTTATTCAAAGATGTGGGCTATTACCCGAATTTAACCTTTTAAATTCGGCGAAATTTAAATATTTCGCTTAGATATCGAAATTCTGCCCGAATTTGAAATATTAAATTCGGCGAAATATAATGCCCGAATTTAACCTTTTAAATTCGACGAAATTTAAATATTTCGCTTAGATATCGAAATTCTGCCCGAATTTGAAATATTAAATTCGGCGAAATAAAATGCCCGAATTTAACCTTTTAAATTCGGCGAAATTCAAATCTTGGCCCGCGGCCCTCTTTACTCACTCACCACCCCATTAATCTTTTCGGCCCGCGAGCTCCTTTTTCAGCCCGCGAAATTTCTTTCCTCTCTCACGCTTCACGAACCTTTTTGGCCCGTAAATCCGTTCCAGATGTCACATAAACATGTAATAACTTTACAGAACTCATATTGAGTTCGAACTTCACATAATTCATCAAAAACGTCAAATAACATATCAAAATACCCGAAATTCATAAATTCGGATGACCTTTCATCCAAATTCGTTTAACTAAAAAATCAACATAAGAAATGTTTGTAGGGGTTAAAAACCACCTACCTCACTTCCAAGTTAGCCGAAATTGCTTAGTTCTTCTCTGCTTTTCTTCGTTTGTTTTCTCCTCTTTCTCTTTCTCTTTTTCTTTCGTTTGATATTTTCGTTTGTCCTTATCACCTTTTGAGATAAACCTTTAAAAGGAAAGTTACGTTTCCTTTCTCTTAAGGAAATCTCTTATTGGGCCTACTTTAAATTAATTTGGGCCCATATCTATTTATTTTACTCAAAGAGTATTTTTCTTATTTTCGGTTCAATTTCCCGAAAATTCGCTTTGTCCGAAAATTAACTTCATAATTTTCCGAAACTTACAGAATAATTTTCACGCTAATTGCGCATTATTCCCGTATTAATTTTACGGGTATTACACATACCTTCGATTTCTGACGATCATCAATGAGATGAGAAAGAGCAACATCCTACGGTCAAATTTCGAGCCGGAGTGGGGAAGGATTTTTGTTCTAATCAAGTTTCTCTCCACACTACAACCCGAGTGGGGCAGGATTGCTATTCTGATCAAGCAGCAGAACAAGGACTTGGATGTCGTGGATATTCAGGCCATGCATGATAATCTTTCCAAATACATCGATTATGCCAAAGAAATCAGGAACGAAGGAAATTCCAATACTTCTTTGGAACACATTGCTAGGGGTGGGCGCGGGTCGGGTATTTGACGGGATCGGGTAATTCGGGTCGGGTACCCGACTAGGGCAGGTAGTGATTTTCCTACCCGATCTCGACCCAATGTATGTCGGGTACCCGACAATCGGGTACTCGATTTTGTCGGGTACACGTCGGGTCGTGTATCGGGTACCCGACTTAAAATTTAATTATTTTTTTATTAATATTTTAGTACGATTTATAATATTTTATGATATTTTTATATGTTTTTTTCTCTTTGAAATTTTGTAATATGAGGAGAAATTATTAATTTTATATCATTCTTAATTATTTTATGACTACTAGAAATTAATTATACTATTTTTTCATAATTTTTTTAATTTTTAATTCATTGTCGGATACCCGATCGGATAATTCGGGTAGCATTTTGCTACCCGATACCCGACCCTATTTTTTAATGTCGGGTATTGGGTACTACCCGACACTCGATAATTTTTCGGGTACCGACCCGATCGGGTCGGGTCGGGTACCCGATACCCGTTGCCCACCCCTACCCATTCCTCTCGTGACCAACAAGTCTACCAGCAAAAGCTCGAAATCTTCAAAAGGGAAGCAAGTCACCATATCCGAGTCTTCAGACAATGCTGACTCGTATTCCGAATCAGAAGAAGAACTCAAAGACCTCAAGAAGCAAGTGGTCATGCTCTTTAAGATGATGAACAAGAAATTCTCTAAGAAATCATCATCTTCATACAAGAGGCAGCGAACCTTGAGCGGTAATCACTCCCGAAGAAACTGAGAACAAGGAATATAAAACTCCAAGGAAATGCTTTAATTGCAGAAAACCGGGTCACTTTGCCAAGGACTGCTATAGACTTAAGACAAAGGACACTGAGTACTGTAAGAAGTTTCAGCTTTCCCAGCGCAAAGATGCGGGAACTGTTCTAGTAGCCGAAGAAGAGGAGTGGCTTGCGGACACGTCGGACAAAGAGAGGCATGAAAAAGCTTTTATGGTCAAGAGCAAAGGGTATGACTCCGATGAAGAAGAGATGGACTCCGACTCGGACAGAACAGATCGTTCCACATCCGACGTTGAGGTATACACTCCATCCCCAAAGGATTTCATTAGCCTTTACAGAATATAAAACGAAAAACTTAGCGGAAAAGGTAGAGAATGGCGAACGACAGGTTAACTATGTGAATAAAAACTTAAAGGAAAACAAATAAGAACGTGTAAACGTATCTTCTCAATACGAATTGATCACTCAAGAACAGGTTAGGCTCTATAAGAAGCTCAAACAATTGGAGGACCTTCTTACAAAAAGAGGTCAAGCCGATTAAACATCTTTCTCAACCAACCAAAAGATGTCGAATTATACAACCCTCGTGAAGGTTTGGGGTTCCAAAGTATAACGAACCCTCAAATAGATAATGCACTTTCTCTGTACGACATTAAACACCTTGGCTTTAGCATGGAAAAGCTTATGCCTTTTGTTGAATCGTCAGAGGTGATCGAATCAGAAGAACAAAAATGGAGAAATAAAAATTGGGCCCAAATTGCGTTTAGCTATGTAGAGCTGAATGATAGTTATAAAACTAGAAACACTCCGCTAACTACGGACTTTATTTCACCTTTTGGACCCAAGAATCAGGAAAGTACTTCTGAACAGGTCAAATCCACTTATTCTTCCATTTATATTCCAGAGATAATTTGCAAAACAGGCGATGTTCCGCGTCTCTGGAATCTGAAAGGAATGCCTCGTCGGAAGAAAGAATTGTTCTTTTAAGCAAAATCTATACTCTTCAAAACTTTCCTGGTTTATCCAAACCTTCGACCTCTTCTTCTGTTTCCGAAACACTTACGTGTAAATGCAAGAAAACAGATAAGAAAACCTCTTTGTCTCATACTAACTCCGTTTTGCATATGGCTAGAGATCAAAGACTAAAGTCTAAAGAGACGAAGAGAGTTAGGTCGGGTTGAATGAAGGAGGCAACTCTCTTCAATAAAAGAAGAAGCTACCTTAAACTCTTGTTACTCCTGTTTTTGATAGCTTTACCTTTTCAAAAAAATCGTCTTGTAATATCGCATACCTTGTTTCATTATATTCTACTAAGCATTGTTATGACAACTATGATGTACTTCGACGTACTCGTAACAATAGTTTCCAGAAAAATGTTTCCAAATTGCAAAGAAGAAAATATTTATCTTCCCCTCAACCTGATGGTGTATCTCCGACGCAATACGCGCAATCTCACATAACAAAAAGAAAGAGAGCCCAAAAATCAGGACAAAGACAAGCGTAATAAAATGTTAAAACATAAACAAATGTGGATTCCAAAATCCCTACTTCGACCGATAGGCTATAATCGAGTCTGGGTTCCTAAGTCAGTCATTAAACAAGTTGACTTAAAACTCAATAAATAAACAAAATGGGTGAACCCCTCACTTGCAACTATAGAAGGACCCATCCTCATGTGGGTACCTAAGCTTGCTTAATTTGTTTTGGAGGTTCGTCATGTGTGGTACTTAGACTCAGGTTGCTCCTCACACATGACGGGAAATAAAGAGTTGTTGAGCAACTTTTCTGAAGGATATCTCCAAAAGGTCTACTAGGAAACGGTGACTCTGCTCTTATACTAGGAATAGACGACCTCATCCATGAAGACTCAGCATCAAATAAGTTTCTTATCGAAGGCTTAAGCTACAACCTATTCAGCATCGGACACTTCTGCGAAAAAAGGCTATTAGGTTCTCTTTGAATCCAACAAGTGTAGCGTCATAATTGAAAAAGGAACGGAGCTACTCACTGGCCACAGAAAGACGAATCTCTACTCCATTGATCTAAAGACCGACCAATGTGCTTCATCTCTCGAGTCTATCTACATCAGAATGACCTTTGGCACCAGGGTCTCTCACATCTCAACTTCAAGGATCTAAATAAGCTCCGAACGGACAACTTAGTCAAAGGGCTTCCCTCGTTTAGGTACCACAAAGAGCATCTGTGCTCGGCGTGCAAAATGGGGAAGATGAGAAAAGCGTGTCACAACATCAAACACACGGCATCAACCTAAAAACCTCTCTAGCTCATACACATGGATCTGTGTGGACCTATGCGCACTCAGACCATCAATGGGCGAAGATACCTGTTAGTAATTGTGGATGATTTCTCGCGCGTCACATGGACCAAGTTTCTCCGAACAAAAGACGAAACACCGGATCTCATCATCAAATTTGTGAAGACAACACAGAATCTTTACCAACTGAGTATCCAAATAATCACAACTGACAATGGGACTGAATTCAAGAATAGAAAGCTCAGTAACTTCTATGGATTACTTGGCATTACCCAACAATTCTCAGCTGCAAAGACACCCCAACAGAACGGAGTTGTCGAGCGCAAGAATCGGACCCTAGATGAAGCAACAAGGACTGTCCTGATTCATTATGGATTGCCACATTTCTTATGGGCTGAAGCACTAAATACATCTTGCTTCACTCAGAATCGTGTCTCTCTTCACAGAAGATTTATGAGAACTATGTATGAGATGATCAACCGAAGAGTGTCGGATGTTTATTTTCTCAGGGTCTTCGGATGAAAGTGCTATATTGCCAACGATCGTGAAGATCGGGGCAAACTTGATCCCAAGGCTTTCGAAGGCGTACTTGTAGGATACTCGACAACTTTAAAGCACATCAAGTATACCTAAAAGAGAGATGGTTTGTCATTGAAAGTATCAATGTTACATTCGACGAAGTAGACCAAGTGGCTTCTGTGCATATCAGTCTAGAACTCGGACTGCTACGAGAGTTGACGAAAGACCAACCAAGCACCTCCACGGTTGGCACAACTTCAAATATTTCTACTCCAAGCGATGTGGATCTTGATATGCTATTCAAGCATCTATATCCAAGACCACCGCCACCCACCTTTTCCACCCCTTCTGCAGCCCCAAGCAATGACCATTCGCCTCCTACGATGGAAAATCTCCACATCGGCGAAGATAATATACCTCCAACCGAATCAGTTCTCATTGCAAGCTCAGAAGATGACACCACTCAAACCACTGACTCTGTGCCAGAAGCATCTTTAGCAGAGTCAGAGCCCCGACCGGATGAGCCTACGGGATCACAGATCATCCCACCTCAGGGAGTTAACGTGGAAAATGACAACACTGAATCTTCCCACACACATGAAAGAAAGTGGACCCGCGCTCATCCAAACTCACAAAAAATTTGGGATCCCTCTAGTAGTGTTACAACCCGCGCTTCAGCGACCAATGAAAGTCTCTACTCATGTTTCCTCGGTTAAAAGGAACCGACAAAAGTAGCCGACGCTCTTACCGATCCAGGTCAAAAGGAACCGACCAAAGTAGCCGACGCTCTTAGCGATCCAGACTGGATCATTGTTATGCAGGAAGAAATTAACCAGTTTGAGAGACTGAATGTCTGGAAACTAGTACCTAGACCGAAAGGGAAAACTATAATTGACTCTAAGTGGATATTCAAAAACAAGGAGGACGAATACAAGGGGTCACGATCAGAAATAAAGCTAGGCTAGTAGCAAAAGGATACAACCAGCGGGAAGGAATCGACTACGACGAGGCCTATGCACATGTTGCCAGAATTGAAGCGATTAGGATCTTCCTAGCTTTTGTTGCCCAGAGAAACTTCACGGTGTACCAGATGGGCGTCAAGACTGCCTTCATCAACGGAGTATTAAAGGAAGAAGTCTTCGTCTCTCAGCCTGAAGGCTTTGTGAGCGAAGAGAATTCAGACTACGTTTACCGGCTGGAAAAAGCCCACTACAGACTCAAACAAGCTCCCCGAGCATGGTATGAAGTCCTCTCTGATTTTCTCTTCACATCCGACTACACGAAAGGGAAGATTTACACGACTCTCTTCACCAAAAAAAGCGGATCAGATATAATGCTCGTACAAATATATGTCGAAAACATCATTTTTGGCTCGACGGGCGCAAGGCTCTGTAGGAATTTTGGAGACATGATGAAGCAGAACATTGAAATGAGTATGATGGAAGAGCTAAGCTTCTTCTTAGGTCTTCAAGTCAAGAGCTTCACGACGGGATCATCATCAGTCAGTCCCAATACATTCATGACATCCTCAACAAGTACAAATTGGACAACTCCACTCCTGCCAAGACTCCGATGTCTCCTCCATGCAAGCTCGATGCGGATACCTTAGGAAAATCCGTCAACCAAACCAATTATCGAGGCATGATAGGATCTTTGCTCTATCTCACGTCCATTTGACCAGACATCATGTTCTTAACGTGCCTTTGTGCTCGCTTTCAAGCCGATCCGAAGGAATCACATTTTCTAGCCTTAAAGAGGATCTTCAAGTACCTAAGGGGCACCTCAAATCTTGGTCCATGGACCCTACGAATTCAGACTCCAGACTCGTCAGATACACGAAATTACGCGTGATGCAAGCTGGACAGAAAAAGCACATCCGGAGCCGCTCAATTTCTAGGGGGGTAAACTCGTAAGTTGGTCCTCTAGGAAACAAAAATGCGTCTCAACCTCAACAGCGGAGGCAGAATATGTCGCCGCTGCGAGCTGTTATTTGCATATTTTGTGGATGAGAACCCAAATACGAGATTTTTATCTTTTACTCAATAAAATTCTCATATTTAGCGACTCTAAGAGTGCAATAGCGATAACTTGTAATCCTGTGCATCATTCACGCACAAAACACATAGACATTAGGTATCACTTTATTAAGGAACATGTAGAACAAGGCACCATCGAAATGCATTTCGTTAACACAGAGCTTCAACTTGCCGACCTATTCACTAAGGCATTGGACGAAAAACGATTCTAATTCCTCGTGTCCGTGTTAGGCATGTTGAACCTAAAGACATGATCAATGGTGCCTCCATGAACCTTAAATTGTGAATATATGTATTACATATTTTTTTCTTATTTTCTATGTCGTTTTTATGTGCACAAATCGAGGACGAGTTTTCACTACTCTATCTAAGGGGAGTTTTTGAAAGATATGCATAAATTTAGGGGAAGTTCGAAATACTTCACAATTTTCTTAGCAAAATTTTTTTCAAATCTATACCTTTGAAAATTTATTGAAACTATGTTTTTCGGTAAAAAATATCAATTCAAAATTTCGGGTAAATATCAATTTCGGCGTGTTTAGTCATTATTTCATATTAAAAATTAAATCTCAGCGAAATTTGACCTATCCGAAAATCAACTGTAATCTCTATATTTACTGAGTTATCTGAAAATCTTCATTTCACGTTTTACTATTCAATACTCACCCAAAAATTAACTAAAACCTCTCGAATTTTGGAAAACATTTCTACATTTCCGTCTTAAATCCAACTTTTTCTTCCATTTCAGCACGTATTCAACCAAAGACGGTAAGGACGACTTTTTCACTAATTTTTCAGCTTTACGCAAATTAGGGTTTTTACTCTTCGGGCGATTTTCGGATGAAATTTGAATTTCTCCCCGAAACTCTACTGTACACACACTATGTGTGCACCTGAATTTTTACTACCCGAAATTAGTCTAACCGAATTATTCAAAATCGGCGAATTTGACTGTAGCAAATGTTAATATTTTACCCGAAAAATCCACCCGACTTTTATCACCCGAATTATAATAAAAATCGGCGAAGACTTTTTATACATGTTAAGAGTTGACCAAATATTAAACTTCACCCGAATTACTTTTCAAATCGGCGACGACGTTTTAATACATGATAAGTGTTTACCAAAAACTACATTTTATCCGATTTTCACACCATGTTTAAATTGACCGGAAAATCATCACCCGAATTCAAATTGAATTACCCAAAAATCTCGATAATCGCCGACGGAGTCTCTTACTCGATAATCGGGACGAATTTTTCTAAGGGTTCAAAATTTTCTAAGTCTCGATATCCTTCTTTCACTCCAATCAACTTCGTCTTAGAAATTATATCGGGACAAATTTATACAATGATATGTTTTATGCACTAACTAACTATTTATCTCTTTTCAGAACAAAGATGGTGCATACGATTGAAGAAATATTTCCCCGAAAAAACTGGGCACAAAGAATCTCAAACAACCTCAAACTCGATTTCGAGAAAGCCATATCCCAAGATTCCATAATTCTCCAAATCATACGCAACCACCCACTATACACCGCCCTTACCATATCCGAGTGCGTCCCAGAAGTACATGTCCAACAAATCTGAGCCACTCATCTAATCCTACTACAAGACCTAACCCTAACACCTTAATCGCACAAATCGACCAAACACCCGTCGTCCTAAACCCATCCATACTACTCTCCCTTTTCAACCTACCATCATCCCTTATACGACCCACACCCCACCGAAGAGGAACTTCAAAATGACTTCCTCTTCATGGGCTACAAACCCGACGTCCACAAATCCATACACATCCCTAACTTCATCGCCACGAATATTCCTCAACCTTGGCGGACTTTATTTCTCATCATAAATAAATGTCTATCCCCAAAACATAGCGGGCCCAAAAGATGCAATAGAAATATCATGCTCATCTTCCACGGCATTGTCTTTGACAAAAAGTACGATGTCGTTCAATTCAACTGGTCGGACCGGCTAGGCTACTATGAAGACGAGACCTCCCTCAACTACAAAGAAAGTCCTACCCTATCTGAGGTGGCTACCCGTCTTCGTCAAGCATTTCATGGATACTGTCCCGAACATCGAGAGCCGAGATCCATCCAAAGGATACCAACCACCGAAGCTCGGCTCTCTCCACTCATCAAAGACAACATTCGATCGGGAGGCGATGTCAATACCTGAAGTTTAGGTCTTATCTCCGGGACAACGAGCTCGAGGAGGTTCTTATGGTCCAACGATCCCAGTTGGACCTACCCCGGGAACAAGCCCATCCATCGACCCAAGTTTAGGTCTATGACGCACAACATCCCCCGCTCGCAACCAAAAGAAGAAATCAAAAGGGGATGTCTTAAGACGCGACATGAACAACACACAAAACAAAGAAGCGACCGGAATCATCCGCCCTTCAGTCCACTAGTAGCCTGGACAGAGCCCATAGGTGCATGAGACGACATTGTCGTTTTCCGAGTAAAAGTCGCGGCATCTGGTCCAACCGCGCAATTATCCTTACCTAGCCACTCAACCATCTCCCCACAAATGGTTGTGTCATACACGCACAACGAGCCACGAATGCCATCACTGCCTACCTCGGAGGCAATATATGTTGAAATCCGCAGTTCTCCGCTTCAGACTACACCTTCGTCGACCACGAGTCCAGTGTCATCACCCTAAAAAAATTTCACATTTCCTAGGACACAAACAAGCTTTTTTGCACCTCCAGTTCTAAGTGACCTGGACAAAACACTCTTCAATCTCTCGTGGTTGGAAACCAACCAGGGACTAAGCGGAAGTCCCACAACAGCCAACATCCCTGCAGCTGCTGCATTGGGCCATCGAACTGAGTCCGTCTCAGTTTCGATGCCAACAGTGAGCTTAAGTGGCCCTGGTTTCTCAAGTACTATGCAAACAGGCGGCGTGTCAGTTCCCCCACTGACATCGCGATGACGGAATGCCTTAGTGGCTGTGTCCCATTATTTTTCCCGTTCGTGATAGAGGCCAAACTCCCAGACTTCGCCAAAATGCTCGAGGACTCAATCATGACGAAGGTCTACACAGCCCTCGAAATGTCAACCCGAAACAAAGGAAGGCTGCTGCATCTCCTCCATCCGCTCCGCCAACACACACCTCCGAACCAGGACCGTGAGACGTACCCATTGAAGAACTCCATGACATCCTCCTGGCCCGGGTATAGTCCGCCCTCTCTCTGAACGAGAGGGAGCAAGACATCAAGCTACGGCTAATAACCCCGATGTCTTGCCGTGGAGAAGCGGAGTAGTCGAAGCGATCACGTGACGGCCCAGATGATGAGGGTAGTCCCGAGGGGGAGAAGAGACAAAGAACAAACTCGGAACCCCAAACGCAGCGGATCGCTCCATCCACCACGTCCCAAACTACCCAAACTACCACCACCAAAACCACACAACCGGAGGCTTCTTCATCTCAAAAAGAAGCTGGCTCCGTAGCCCACACTACCATCTCTTCACCGGCCACTATAAGCCTCCCCTCACCTCAACCAGTCATCCAAAAAGACCCTCAAATACCTCCTCTAACCTCTACCTCACAAGTTTCCTCTCCAACTACTGACGAGCCACTTGTGACCGTCGAAGAGACTTACAACCCACACGACAAAGTGGAGAGCTACATATTCAACAAAGAGTGGATGACTCAACCAGTGACTCTCGAATTAGCCAATGGATTGATGGAAAATGAAAGATCCTTCCTGAAGAAGACAACCATCAACCTGATTCGGATAAAAGAGAGGAACTCGAGGAAGGCGAAGATTACGAAGAAAACATCCCAGAACTTCCCGAGCTCCTCTAACACAGAGTCACGGACGAGGACGACCCCCCCTTGAAGTCTAACATCGGAGAGACATTGAACCTGCCTTGGAAAAATGCCAAGATCCTGGCGCCATACGAAGAAGAGATTCGAAAGAGAATCTGGAGGAAAGAGGGCCGTCACAAGAAGCTCGACGAGTTGGAGCCGCGTGGCATGACTCATCTCTCGGAGCATAGAGCCAGCTTGTATCTCCTCAGCCTCCGTTGAAAACTTATGTTCGACGGAAAAAGAAGTGACGTAGAGACTCTCCGAAGAGATGAGAAGAAGAGGTCAAGGATCTGCGGTAACAGGGGTGAGGACGTCCCACTTTTGCTTAATCTTCTTTCCAATCTACCGGGTTCAACGGGAGGACGGGACTGCTGAAGAACATAGTGAAGCGGACCTCTCCTACATCAGAGCGGAAGACATTTCAGATGGGGGAAGCTACATGATACTTGTAAGTCTTCAAAATCCTGAAGTCAAGATGGGCTACAAACCTTAAAGAGGTTCATGTTGCGCCAGATCAAGTACACCATATCTCACGAACGTCAAATGGCGCTTGAGAGCAACTTAAAGAAGGTGAACCTCATGAAGTCTACTTTCAATCGTCCCGAAGCTGAAAGCTATGGTGAATGTCATATATTCGATGGAGCAGATCCCTCCTTGGTCTACATCAACTACAAGGGCGAGAAAAGGCTTATGAAGGCTTCAGAGATCTCCAAGTTCTGTGATGGAACACTCCTAATTATAAGAGATAAGCTAAAAAGATTCTGAAGGAACTGAGGTTCGAGGAGCACGAAGTCCAGGACAAGTTTCAGAAGATTACCGACATTATCTTTGAACGACTTTCGTACCGTAGATGGATACGATCTTATGAGCACAATCTAGGACTCAGAAGATTAGTCTACGAGCTGGTGAGACTCAAGAAGACAAAGAAGACGCCACAGCGAAACGGACACTAAGGGGGAGATTGTTAGGAATATTTTGTAGTGTCATTAATTGTTATAAGTATGGAGTCTATTTTGTAATGAGTTAGATTGTAGTTGCTTTTGGGCCGCTACGTAAATATTATATAAATTAGGCCATAGGCCATAATATACCAACTCATGTGGTATATAAGGCCCCCTTTACCATTTTAGGATTTTTATCCAAAATAGAAAACATGCACAAACACACACTACAAGGTGTTCTTCGATGTCTAAGCTTATAAGCTGTCTTTTGATCCTTGTTTTGTAGAAAAATGAATCAACACATTCATGTTCAAGTGAACTAGTATTTTTCTCGTGAAATGCACAAGTTAAAAAAACGTTTTGTTCAAAATTATTTAATTAAAATATACAGGGAAAAAAATAAAAATGAGCTATTAATTGTCTATTGGGCCTTATCATCTTCAATTGTCTCTTAGTAGTTAAGATAAATATATTATCTCATTGTATACATTTTATATTCCGGAATTGAGAAATAAAAACAGTGTTGCGTACACTTGGATGTTGCGGTCGTTGAAAAAAAAGGATGAGTTTTCAACTTAAAAGTGAACTATTTATCAATACGAACAAAAATCCTTGTTCATACTAGAACAGTTATATTACTTATCTAGGAATAAAATTATTTTCGAATGATTCTGTTCTTGATATAGTACACATGTCCATGCTTGTTAAAAAGCTTGAAAGTTTTACATGCAAGTAATAGAAAATGAAAACTTTACATCAACTAAATAATAAAAGTTTAGTTATTATTCAAGTCATTGATTCATTCCTCAGTGACATTGTTATTGACCTTTATCTCCAATAATTGCTCGACGGCTTGTCTGCATGTCGGCACTTGTTGTATGAACTGGGTTCGGGGACGAAGATTCCCTATAAAATGAACGAATATATTTTATTTCTATTGTATGAATTGCCTAAGCTTGATAAATATTAATTTCTTTGATAGGATGTCATTGACCGTCTTATATTGCGTATTGTACGTCGTGCAAGATAGTTAGTGATAGCACTAATTGTCACAACCAAAAATCCCGGTCAACTTCGTAACACATATCAAAGTTTGATTTCTTTCTGTAAGCAACCGCAAGATTTAATTAATATTAATATATCAAATCAACCACAAACTAATGTAACATAGATATAAACAAAATATGTATAAACGAAAGGAAAAACTACATAATTTATCAATGTGGGGAAAGAAGAACAAAACGGAGTGTGTAATTTTTAAATGGGACGATCATTCACGTATTTATTCTACTATCTGAATGTGAATGTCAGATACCGAAGAACAAATTTTTTTTTTCGTCTCTATGATTAACACGGAAACCAATGACATGAAGAAAGCCTCGTCGATTAGGGACTAAATTTTAAATAATATTGTTCACCAAAGAATCTTCAAAGCCTTACAAAGATCATCTTAGATTCGTGATGTGTAAGCAAAGACTTTCCAAGCACAGATTTCACACAATCCCCGCACTTCATTTAAACCATATACAAATAGGAAGCTGGTTACAGATCTTACACACGTCTATCATATTTCATAGCCAATTTTACATACAACATTTATAATAAACTCGATCACTTTTTTGGATGGAAGAACCTTGCTTGTAAATAGGATTCAATAGCACAGAAGCAGATTTCTTGCGAAAGGCAAGAAGATAAACCTTTTAACATCCCTCAAGTTTAACTCAATGACGTCAATTGAACTATTAAGAAAGTCCCCAACAAAACGTAGTTACAGCCCCGATGATCCAAAGCTTCATGGTGAACCTTCATCCCATTATTCCACAACAAAATGTACTTTGTCTTTTCCAGGCCTCCGATGCCTATGCCGTGCCTGGGTCCACAGAGAAAGATATAGAACTGAGGACGAAGTTTGTCATGCAGTTGGTTCCCTAGAACGTTATGGGCTTGACGAGGAAGACGACCCTGATGGAGCAAGGATTACGCACTTCGGTGTGATGCCATGTAAAGGTACATGCGATGATTATTATTAGCGGTAAATAACCACTCTATTTAAGTTTTTGTTAACATACAATCATTAATATTAAATATTATTAGTGGACACGTGGCAAGTCGAGACAGAAACTATATTCCTATTCTAATAAAAGATTAAATAATCGTCAGAAATAGATGATCTTTTATGCCTTTCGGACTTACGTAAAGCTATATCTTGTGGTATCACTTATTGATATGAGATTTCTTCACCAACCATCGGTTCAGTATTAGCATGATCATTTTCTGAATTCTTAACACCCATTTGTTTTCCTATAATGCTATGTAACTGTGATGTAGCAAAAAGATTAGCAGCAGCTGCAGAAACGCTGATGTAGAAGTTTCAGCCAAAAGTTCATAAATTTCTACATTTCGTAGTTCTCCACTCCCACTAACTTGACCATTCTCAATAAACCGAGCATTACCAGACTCTACGTTTCTCGTACTATTGTTAGGACAATAAAATCTGTACCGTATCGACGTTTCAGAATAGCCGATGAAATAAGCGGTAATGTTTCCTGCATCAAGCTTTCTTTCATGTGTATTCCTCAGTTCTGCAGGGCAACCCCAAAAGTGAAGGTGACTTAAACTAGCCCTTCTTTCCGTCCACAATTCGTAAGGAGTCTTTGAGACATGCAGATATGCAGTTGTCCATAATGACATACGTACCAAACTATTACTCATCATACTCCTAACCATATCCATAAGTGTACGACTTCGCCTTTCAGCCATGCCATTTTGTTGATGCATACCAGGCACTGTGTATTGTGCACAAATGCCTCGACTTTCAAGCAACTTTGCAAATGGACCTGGACACTGTCCCTTTGCATCCATAAAATTCACCACCTCGACCAGATATCACAATTTTAACCTTTTTGGCTAGTTGTCTTTCCACCTCATTAACACCTCTAGGACGTCCACTGATGGAGATTTTTTATGCAACAATTGCAAGTAGCAATAACACGATAAATCATCAATGAATGTAATGAAATACTTTTCACCGCCCCAAGATGGTGCGTTAAATGGACCACACATATTAGTGTGTATTAATTGAAGTTTTCACTACTTGTGGCCGGATATTTCGATATATGTTTGTTTGTTTTCCTCTAATACAATCTATACATATGTCCCAATCATCAAAATCCGACCGAGGTAGTATTTCACTTTTCATTAAACTCGTCACTCTTTCTTTGGATATGCGACCTAATCTTTGATGCTATAGAAGAGCTGAAGATTCATTATGTGAACTTTTATTTTCTATATTATGTTCAACATCAAATAGGGATGCAAATGCAGTACTAAGTTTTAAACAATATAAATAATTAACCAAAGTACCACAACCATAATATTTCATACATTTATATAATGAAAAATCATTATTTGCAATCCTAAAATTATACCCTAAACAATCCAACTTTCCAACTGAAATTAGGTTTCTAGAATATTCAGGAACATTAAAACACGTTTCGAGATCTAGATTACAACCATTATCTAAGATCAGTCTCTAAGTTCCAATTCCTTCAATGTTGACCTTCATTCTTTTCCCCCTATATAACAACTTTTCATTTCCGTTTATGTGATGGATCGAAAGAAATCCCTATAAAACATGTGATACCCGAGTAGTTGCACTAGAATCTAACCACCAAGTATTATGAGGCACTTCTACAAGATTTGATTCAAAACATACTGATGTACCTTTCTCTTTGAACCAAAACTTTTCTTTTCAGACAATCACTTTCAAATGACCCACTTTCTTGCAAAAGAAGCATGTATACTCCTTGTGGATCTTACTCTCTTTGTTCTTTAATGGGATTTTTCCTTTCCTCTTGTCCTTAGCCTTCTTAGTGCTTCCTCCATCGTGAACAGTGAGATGAATAAAGTGTTTCTTCATTTACTTTATCCTTCCTTTCTCTTGAATATGCATAGCTTAATTTCTTGCAAGTTCCATTTCTCTTTCAAGGTGTTACAATTCACCTGAACTGACCAAATTCAAGAGGAAATGAGTTTATAATAAACTTGACCAAGAAGGTTTCACTCACTTTTCAGCTTCGATGCCAAATTTGACATATTTGTCACATGATCATGAATAGGCTGAGACCAATCAAATCTTTTGGTTGTCAGCTCACTCATAAGAGTGCCTACAATCGACTTCTCACCAATGTCTGATTGTAAACACTCCTTCACTTTCGTCATAAATTCATGCACATTGTCTGTTCGGACTTTGATGGCTTGGCATTTTCAGCCATCGTCATCGTCATCAAGCTTAAGCGTAATCGATTGGACCTTTCCCAATCTTCATAGAAAGATTTTTGGGCTTCCGCATTGTCCGCGGTGATAGTTGCAGGCTTTTCTTCTGTCTCTAATGCAACGTCCAAATACATTATACAAAGTTGAAACTTGATTTGTTTGGACTAGTCATTATAGTTTAGCCCATCGAACTTTACAATGGGATTGTCCAAACCAAACACGTTATTAAATATTGCGAACAACAAATAAGCTCACATATCTAAATAGATTCAAACAAATTATCACTATGATTATGCATTCAAATTCATCTTTGGACTATACTTGAACAAACTTCACAAAATATTGATGCCAAATAAAATACTCACTAAAATCATCGATATGCATGTTATCTTTGGATATACAAACATAAATGATTATTAAAATATCTCTTTATAGCATCAGAGTTCACACAATAATCCACCTTTCGGTGAACGCCTAGCGATATTATTTCATTTTTTCCTTAGCACAACATGAACAAACGATAACCCGAAATATTGAATATTTAAATTGAACTTAAACTAGGTCACTTTGGCGACTAGCAATTTTAATTCATAAAAAAATTAGTATTCAATTAAATCAAATATAATCAATGCATTAGCATTTTCAGATAATACCCATGCCAAATCCAACATACTTATTCTAATTTGTCAGAAATAATCGTCATCATCAATCTTCGGTTGAAAGTTAAAACCCATGTGTACGCATGAATTGATTTGACAAATAACAAGTTACTCTGCTTAGTTTAGTACAGCTAGATGACACTTTAACAGCGATGCAACTATTCATGCATTTATCATGTGTGTTTGCATACCCACCGATCATTAATGATGCATACATTTAACGAGGCATGATATGCTTACATAATATAACAGTGGGTCACACTAATTATTATTATTAAAATATCCATAACTATTGTAGGTCTCAAATCACATAAACGACAAGATTGGTGAAGAATCGACGAAGAATGCGCTAAAAACCTTGAATGTGTGTGATGTGTGTTTCGATATCTTTATGGTACTGTAGCGGTGCTTACTTCGATAAAAATGATTCTTAATGATAAAAGTGTAGGGTTTTAGTATTTATACCCTTGGATTAGGATATAAGATACTTTGGCCACTAAAAGCCCATTACAACAAGTAAATAAGTAATCTCTACAACTTAGTTCACGTATATAAAAGTATAAGACTAAGACATAAATAAAATACATTGGACACTATTAAATATATTACAATCTTCCCCTTGTCCAATTTTCAAGTCGTGCTCTGGGGTATTCGTCTTGACTTTCTTCTTTTTCTCTTTTCTTTTTGGGCGAAGAAGGACTTTCCAAATCCAAGAGCGAGTTCGTATTTCTGGACGCCATTTCTCAGCTACACTCTGTCATTGATCTTTTCGATTATAGGTCCTTCGACTCCAAGAGGCAACGAGGCACTTTCGAGTATTTCTCAGGTCTCAACGAGGCAAGCCGCTTTTGAAGTTTTTCTCTTATAATCTTCAGCATCCCGTCAGAGAACTTAGAGATCACCATCATATGAGTCATTTTCTCCTTTGGTTGGTAGTAGGTGACTCCCAGCTCTGGGTGTGTAAAACGATGGTTCACTGGGTAATGCTGCATCTCTTGCCCACATGTCTAAGGCCCGTCATGTTTACTTTCTTCATGTTGCTTTCCAAAGTAATGTGAAAATCTTCGGCGGTAAGGTAGTTGATTTGCCTCAGCATGTAGCGCTTGAAAGCGTTGAATCCTTCCCGATATTTGTGGTTCCTCAGGATGAATTTCCTATATATGCCAAATTGGTTGGTTACTTCATACGGAGGAAGGTTGGGGAGTTCAGCCTCCAAGATCTGGTCATTCGAGCCGTCCACTCTGACCAGGAAGAAGACGGTGTAGGAAACATGTCGTGGGTATACTTCACTTCTACGAGTTCAGCAATGGGAGCCTTCTCTTTTTCTCTTACTTTCAGCTGCGCCAACGTCAGTCCCCTTCTTGTTGTCAGCTGTGAGAGCGTGAACCCTCGCCTCGTGTTTGTCAGGTGCGTGAGGCCTCAGAGGGTCAACTCGGCGGTAATCTTTATCTTCTCGGGGCGCATCTAGATGTTGGGACAATAATCTTCGAGAAAGGGGGCAGTGATCCTCTTGTTCTCAAATGGAGTCTCGACAAACACCGTGCATTTAGTCAGTTTCAGTATTTCCATGAATCCATTATTGAGTAGATCTAAGAGCTCGGACATCTCTCTTTGATGGTCTTCGCCCGTCTCTCCTCTTTTGGGTCAAACGAGAACGAATCCATCGTCATCCTTTTTAGGAAGTATCTAACGTGGTCGAGGCGTAGGCGGATTTCTTCTTTCGTCTCCGTTCGGTGCATCCACTCCTCCCTTAAGATGTACTTGTTGGTATACACTTGATGGTTGGAGGGATGTTCGGATGTCGTGGTCGTTTGGACTGTTTGGGAGGCTTGGTTGGTGGTGGTGTTTGTGGTTGACGGTGGAAGTTTGTGTTGGTGGTTGATTGGACGATGTGGTGGGTGGTGGTTGTGTGGAGGAAGATCTCGCTCCTCACGATGATATCTTCCCCTTTCCTCGTCATTGTCCGCCCCTTGTTGTCTTCTGCCATTTCTCTCCCTTAGGACGATCCTCATGGTCAGAATCGTCATGTCTTTGTTTGGAGCGTGAGGATTCTTCGTCGTAGGTCGGGGGTGGTCGTCCTTCTAGGCGGTTGACGAGGCGTTCGAATAGTTGCTGCTTGGCGCAAGTGCGTGTAGGTAGTTCAAGGAGTCGGGAGAGGTGTACATTGTATAGTTAGTGTATGAGGACGGTGAAAGGGTTGATTATGGCGGTGTCGAGTTGCGGTTGGGATGATGAAGGTGGGGCGGAGGATGATGGTGGTGCGGAAGATGGTAGTGGTGGATGTTGGGATGGCGAAGGTGGTAGTGATGGTGGCGGAGGTGGTGGTGGCGGTGCATCCGTCATAGGAGCTTTGCCCTTGTCACTTAAGGCGTGTTCGATCATCGATCGCATTTGTCCCAAGAGGCTCTCTTCGAGAGAAGGGACAATGGCGTTGATAACCTTCTTGACCATCTCTTGGACGGTCTGGGACAAGGTATCCTTACTGATGTATGGGGGAGATAATCGTCCGGAGCCACTAAGGTGTTCCATTTTCATGACAGTGGAATACGTTACAGATGCTTGGCCTGCACTTACTCTGGCAGGACTTGGAACCGAACCTAGTGACATGATTGGGAGAAGTGTCACTAAGGTTGTTGTAGCATGTTCACTTAGACCTGCGGGGACAATTACCGGACCGGGGCCACTTAGGTTTCTCGTTGACATCTCGCTCAGAAGATGGTTGAGCGGATGGCCCGTTACCGCTATTCGGGTTGATGTTGCAACGGTGGGACTTCCCTCCAATCCTCGAATGACATCCATAATGGATGCGTCTATGGAGGTTCCTGTTAGGTCACAAATATCTAAGGTGATAGGTGTATGTGTCCTAAAGGGTGGGAATAATAATGACAAGGTGGACACATGACCTATTGTGAACAACGAAACGGTGGTGGTCAGGGGCATTGAACAACCTATTCAATATCTCCCACCTCCGAGTGAGGTGGTCATAGCTGATGTGGGTCGCCTTATGTAGATAGTGAGACATCCGTCTGTTGGGAGAGGGATGATTGGGCACGTAAAGGTGAGGAGTGCGCCATTGACTCATGATTCTACGGGGCTAGTCCGGTTTATAGTGGGTTCGGGGTCAGCTGCGGAAGGCACCGATGAAGAACCAGGTGGATCGTGGGCTTGTTTCTGTCTTTTTATTCGTCGGATGCCCGATACGTTTGTGAGGAAACGTTGGTCATCCTACGATTCGGTTGCTTCGGAGGATTCCACAGCTCACGATCGCTCAAGACCCTCACTTCCACTCGGGGGTGCTTTGGGTTGGGCTCGACTTGGTCTTCCGGAGCTGTAGAAGCAACTATGTTGTGGGCTCGATGGTAGGCAATGATTGCGGAATCCGTTGTTTCATGATGCAAAAGAGCCTTTGGGATCGGCATCGGCAGTTAGAACGACTCTCGAGAGTTCTCCTTTGACTTTTGGAAGTACTTGAGTATGGGCGGTGGATAACTCCTTGCGTCTTGCAGCGGTGGGATCCTCGGATTGGCCATGATGAAGTAGCTAATTAGAAGCAGGAACCATCGGAGATATGAAATGACTTGGACCTTCTTCGGGTTGTCCCGCATTTGGATCTGGTCTAGTAGGTCATTCCAAATTAGTTGTGCACAGTCAACATTGCGGCTAAAGATCTGGTCGTGAGCCCGCAACATTGACGTTCCCTTTGTCGAACCCGATATGCTTGGGTGGTAGGCATTTGTTGAAGAGCCCGAAAAATGCTCTCCATGGGTGAGGGATGCCTTCCAGATGGTAGTTGGAGAGCATTTTGATTTCTGTTGCGTACCCGACGCATTTGAGGTCTTGTAGTAGTTCTGCGTCGATGGGCAAGGGCTCGTGGTCTTTACTCATGGGCAGCTCCAGAACTCGTCGAAGAATTGTCTTTGTTAGAACCATTGTTGTTGTGTTGAGGGTGGCCTTCAGTTTGAGCAAGTTGACCAACTTTTTAACAAAGAGTTTGTGAAGAGCTTTGTGATTTAGATGAGACAGGCGTTGATGCCATAAGTTGTTCCTCTTGATTGTAGTCTGCGAGATGAGGCAAACAGCTGTCGAAGGTCGAACTGTTATCAAATTGATAGTGTAGAGATTTGATCTTCGTGATCCTGTTAGAAGTTCTTGATTCTGACTATTTAAAATTCTGCACTGATCAGCTAGAAACACCACTTGAAATCCTTTGTCGCAGAATTGTCCTATGCTGAACAGGTCGTGGTTAAGACCTTGGACGTAAGAGACATCTTTAATCGTCAGATTCGGCAGTAAAATGTCTCCAAAGCCGAGTATTGGAGCTGAATTATTGTTGCCAAATCGGACTTTACGTTGTAACGATCTTGGTAGTTGCTCAACAGTTATTGCTTTCCCGTCATGTGTGTGGAGCAACTAGAATCTAAATACCACACATGATGATCTGCATAGAAAGAGGTTAGGGAGATTTAGGTACCCACTTTTGATTGGGTCCTCCCGGATTAGCAGATTTGATAAGTAAGGTTTGGTCATCTTTGGTTCCTAAATTATTGGAATGCTTAGGTACCCAAACCAACTTAGAAGTAGTTGATTTAATGGTACTTCTTTGGGCAACTTTGCCTTATTGGCTTGTGTTGGCCTAGGTGGTGTTTTAGGAACCTAGTGAGGTTGGACCTTACATGGGAGGTTAATTTCAGCGCGAACAAATGACTGATTTGTCATATTGCTTAAGAAATTCTTTTTTCTAGCTAGTCTCATAAGGTGTTTAGCTGAATGTACGTAGATTGGGTACCTTAGGTGAGGACAAGAATGTATGGAGCTATAAACTTTCTTAATAGCTGGATCTTGTTTCCTACAAGACTTAAGAGTTGCATTTGTCTTAGAATGATTCTTTATAGTTTTTGAAGTAGAGCCGATTTCAAAATTTGTGCTTTCAAAATTAATAGGTTTTAACACATAAGTGGAAGCAACAATATTAAAGTTTGACACAACTGTCTTCTTGCGAGTGTCCATAGTTTTAGATACAGAAGAAAATTTTGAAAATAAGACATTTCTATCATTTTTCTTCTGAAATTCTATCCTAGGCACTCTTTCCTTTGCATGCTTCACCTCTTTTTCTACTCTATCTATGGATGGAGTAGAAAAAGAGTTAGAAAAAGTATTTTTCCTTTTTGAAGCAGTTAAGGATTCTTTTCCTCCCTTTACGATTTTTAAAGAAGATTTAACTTCTTTTAAAATATTTTGAAAAACAATGGAAGGTGTTTTCTTAGATGTAATTTTTTCCTTAATTAATGAATTTTCTTTCAAAGTAAAATCAGGACAAGTTTGTAAAGTAGAGAAAGTTTTGAGATTAGAAATCTTCAGTAAAATCTCATTCTTTTCAGCTTTGAAATTCTTTCTTTCTGTTTCTAAGGAAGCGTTTAAATCAGCTATTTTCTTAATAATAGCTGGAATATAACAGAAAGTAAAACTTTGAAAATGATCAATATTTTCTTCCTTATCTTTAGAAAAATCTTCTTGGGGATATAATGAATTATAATCACTAGACAAGTTGAGATCCCTTGTCTTGTAACTATTATTCAAGTCGGTGTAGTCAAAGGGAATGTCAGTCCTATTTGTGGCTTTTCGTTTAGATTCTTCTAAGGCATTTATTTCTGAAGAATTAGTAAAGGCCATTAGAGAAGTTAAACCTAATCCCATGTACTTGATATCATTATAATTGTTTAACATTGACCTTTTTCAAGTTACAAGGATTGTTAAAACCTAAGCCTTCTTTAGGATTATAATATTCTATATCAAGAGGTTGATTTAGAAAGATAGTTTGATCCGTTTGACCCCTTTTCGTTAGAAGATCATCTAAAGTTTTAATCCTTGAGTAAAGTTTCTTACGTTCGTTAGAATTTCTTTGAAATTATTTTTAGAAATTTCTAAATCTCTCTGACAATCGATAAGAGTCGTATTAAGGTCATTGACTTTAGTCTCAGGCGTAGCTATGGTTAATTCAAGACTAGATATTTTTTCTTTAGCATTGGATAAGAGAATTTCTAAATGAATTTTCTTATCTAATTGCTTTTGGTAATTGTTTTCACTAAGAGCTAGTCTCTCTTCTAATTCGTTAGTTCTTTTCCGCTCATTTTTCATGTTAGAGTACTTAATCTGTAATGATTCTAACATGTTTAATAATGTGGATTGAGACATTGTTACCTCTTGTGATGAAGAGGATGCTTTATCGTCGTCGTCGTCAGGCCTTCTTGAAGAGTTATCATTTGAGGCGTCTTCGAGGTATGCCATTAGAGCGAGATTTTCGTCTTCAGAATCTGTGGTGTCTTCCAGCCGATGCTCTTGTTCGGCCATCAGTGCTACTCCAGCCTCTTTTTGTTTAGTGAGTTGGAATTTTTTTAAGTAGTAGTTGGCGTCCTTTTTCTTGGGAAGTCTGCATTCTCTGGCGAAGTGCCCTATCTTTCCACAATTATAGCACTTTTGTGGGTCTTTCGCGTTTTTAGATTCTGAGGACTCGCCCGGTCTTTCCTTGTACTTGGAGCTTGATGTCCGAAGTCTATTTGCCGAGGAAGAGGATTCCTTTTGTAAAACTTTTTGCTTATCATTTTAGAAATGAGAGCCAACTGCTTCTTGAACTCCTTCATATCGGGTTCGGAGTCCGATTCAGATTCATCTTCATCTTCTGAAGAACTTGGCAACTAAATGCTTTTATCTTTGCGAGATCGACTTGTTTTTCTTTCAGAAACAAGAGCTATAGAATTGTCGATCTGCTTGCCCTTAAGTTCTTTTTGTATCTCGCTGATATCTTCCTCGTGTTGGGCGAGATTATCAAGGACGGCGTGAATGTCCATTCGTCCAAATCCTTATTTTTTCGGATTTGTATGGATATTTTCTTCCATTCCGGTTGAAGAGAAGAAAGAAATCGGATGTTGACCTCCATGGTGATCTTGAAGATGTATATTTTCCTCATCTCATTAAGAAGAGTTAGATAGCGTTGATAGAGTTCATAAACGGTTTCCTCTGCCTTGGCTTTGAATGAGTCGTAAGAAGTTAGAATGTTCGCTTTCTTGGCTTTGACTCCAACTTCGGTTCTTTGCATCATTTTGTGGAGTTCGTCCCATATAGCTTTTGCACTAGATAGACTATCTATTTGCATATAGATGTCGTTAGAAATTTCTTCCATTAGGAAAGTTTTGGCTCCTTAATCCTCTTTTGTTCTTAATCGCTCCCCCTCGGTGTATTCACTAGGAATTTTGAGTCTTCGTGAGGCGGGAATGGGAGGGCATCGCCTTCTTGGATGAGCCAAAATTGAGTGAGACCTTCTTGAAGAGAAGCTATCAAATTTGTAGCTTGCTCTTTTGTTTCCAAGAAGTTCATGAATCGGCTTCTCCATACGGTGTATTCGCATCTTCGTAGAATTGGAGGGCGAACGTAATTTCCGAGTGAGTAAGCATCCATTTGTAGTTGATTGGTTGGATATTCATGAAGGTTTGGAATTGTAATGAAAAGTGCTTCACAAGTGACAAACTTCGTTAGTAATGTTTGATTCGTACTTTAAACAATTTCCCTTCCGTACCTATTTTTTGGGTTGTTAAAGAGAACTTATTTTGATTTCGAAAAATATTTGATATGAGAATTGATACTTCAAAATTTTGCTAAAGAATTTTGATTTTAAGATCGAAAATTTTGAGTATCGTTTCGGAGACAAATATTTTTGTAAGTTTTGAAAATTACGAAATTTGATTTCTTTCAAAATAGTGTAAAATGTGTGTCTGTTTGTGCAGTGACCGAAAAGTTTTTCGAACAATAAAGTTTTCTATTAAAAAGAAATTCTAACCTATGTTCGAAAAATATTTTCGATTGTATATGTTTTTCGTTGTAATTATCGAAAATTATTTTTCGAACGTAAGAGTTTTGCAGAGTAAATTTCCTGTCGAAAAATAGTTTTTCGAATAATTGTTGATCTTAAAAACTTTTATCGAAAAATTTGTAATCGAAATATTAAGTGTGATCGAAAAATTTTGTTAAGTTTGACTCAAAGTTTTTCGAGTGTGAATTATTCGATCGAAATATGTTTTCGCTAAATTGTTACTCGAAAATTTAGATGATCGAAAATCTTGAGATCGAAAACTCGTTTTACTATTACAAGTTTTTCGAGTCAAAATTAGATATTTATTTAGCAAAACAGTATCCGTCGAAAAAAAATACGCTTTATTACGCTCGAAAAAGATATTTATATATGAATCGAAAACTAATTATCGAAATAATGTTTTTCGAGTCTTATATTTGAGTAAAACACACGAGAACAGTGTATGTCATCGAAAAAATTCTCGGCTGCAAACTTATTCGAAAAATTAACTTTCGAGCCAAGTTTTTCGATCGAATCCGATCGAAGAACAGCAAAGTTCAATGTAACAGTGAAAATTCCAGATTCAACCGAGATGTTCAAGTTAGGTGATGAAATTCTGGATAATCACTCGTTTCTTCGTTATTAATATGAGCAAACACAAGATCAACCTCGTTTTACAGCAAAATATATCAAATATTAAGAAAATCAAATCGGAATCAAAACTTAACCGCAAGCGCAAATATCGATCTAAATCGAAAATCTGAATTAATATGACGTTCTAGGCTATTGAAATCAGTACGTAAGTCATTCCTAGCATATAATCTATCACTTAATAAGCAAGATCATCAACAAAATTCGCAAACATCAAGCATATTGATTAAAATACAACTCACGTAAGTTTTTCGATCGAAAAATCTGGAAAATTATTTTGATCTTAAAATCGCGAATTCAATCCAAAAGCGATCACGATCTGCTCTGATTCCAATTGTTAGGTCCTATTTATCAACTACCGATCGATCTAAGCATGAATTCTAGATATTCGAATGATAAATCTAACAATATACCTTCGGTCGAATATCTTCTTTGAAGATCTTGAGAGAGAGAGTTTCCCGATTACTTTTCTCTCTCTTAGAATGTGAATTCAATACTCGTGATTTTCTGAAAAATGAACTTGTATTTTGATAGTAAAGTACATTGTATTTATACCTATTTACATGGTATATTTACTATTTGGTCTTATACTATCAAAATTACTAATTACGCCCCTAATTACAAGGATAATAAAATTACAAAGCACAATTCTAAATTCTCTTCATAAGCCTTCAACAGGATTATAAAATTTTATATCATGTAAATGAGGAATTTTTGAGATTTGATATCTCCAATAAAAGCTTTTTCTTTTCCGCTCGGAAACCTACTCTTTCTAATTCCAGAGTTGCTTTTAATTCAGTTATTTTATGAATAACCTCCGGAATTTCCCAACAAGAGGTAGGTTTATCAGAATGTAGAAAATTTCCCGAATTAGATGCTAAGGCTTTAGAGAAACTTTTGTCTTTTTGACCCTTTTCCGCAAGATTGTATTCTAAATTTTTTATTTTAGAGTACAATTTTCCGCGTTCCTCAACTAATTCATCATAAAGAAGCGACTTATTACGACACGCTGCTTCACTATTTTTAAGACGCGTGGTAAGTTCCTTATTTTTTGTTTCTAACTCTATAATTGTTTTTTCTAACATTTCAAATAAGCTAGAGTCTTGGTTGTGTTCCATAGAGTAGGTATCCGTTTGTTTTGGTGAGGTTGGATATTTGATCGTTGACGCGTTATGTGTATTTGAGATCTTTTAATTAAAAGTTTCGAAGAATAGTGTAGGTATCGAAATGCTTTTAGGATAAAATGTAGATATCAAAAACTTTTGGACCGAAAAGTATAGTTTTGCAAAGTTTGGAGTCGAAAAGTTTATGTATCGAAAACTTTTTATTTTCTAATATAAAAAAACCTTTGGCTTTAAAATTTCAGTTCCGAAAAGTTTTGGTGTTTAAAAAAAATTTCTAAAAGTATCGAAAATTTTAGGTGTGTACTAAAAAATTTTAAGTTGGTATTCAATACTTCGAAAATTTACCAAAACTTTTTCTATAATGTGCTAAAATATTTAATAAGGTTGAAAACTTTTATTTTTCTGAAAAAAAAATTTTAAATTGAAACATTTGGATCAAAATATTAACGTTTGAAAAATTCGGGTCAAGAGGTTAAGTATCGAAAAATATGTGTATCGAGAAAATTTTTCGTACCGAGAAATTTTATTTTGCGACAAAAGATTCTCGATAACACCTTTGCAAAAACTAAACTATCTCGGGTTGACCACGTTTTTCGTGTTGACTAACTTTTCTTGGTAAAATTTCTTCGATAAAAAATTTAAAATTGGCTTTATAAAATTCCGTATCGAAACATTTTGGTAGATAGCAAAATGTTTTATATTGATGTCGAAAACTTCGAAAAAAAATACCAAAAGTTTCTTATAATTTGCCAATAAAGTTTTTTGATAAAACATTGTTTATCGAGAAAATGTCTGGGTCGAAAAAGAATAAATTCTCGATAGTTGGTTTATTGAAAAAAAATATCGGTAGACTTATCGCAAAAAAATATCTCTATCGCGAAAAACTTACTTCTTAATACGTCTCGAGAAACTTTTTTTTTTCGTATGTGACTCTCATCAATCGAAAAAATCGTCGCAAACTATTTCTCTCTCTCTCCCTCAGCTTTCTCCTCAACTCACAAACATCAACATTATTGAGGATAAAGTGCATCTCGTAATTGATGATATGTGAAGATTTGTCCTCAACTCACAAACACCATCATTAGAGTTTTGCGTGAGTTTTGCATGAAAACAAGATTGTGTGAAACTTTTGTTGTGGGAGTGTCGTGAAAGTCCGTCGATAAACTTGCTAAGTCATACGAGAAACTTTGTCGTGAACTTCATTTCTCGATAAACAGATTGAGACCCACAATTAATCAATTTCTATCACAAAACTCAAAATCAATCAAATTAAGCTTGGGTAATGAACCAAAATCAGCAGATTGTCAAAATGAAACACTCAATTAACCGTAATAACAGCGAATCATGACCAATTTTTTCGAAATTATGATGGATTTCATGAAGAACACACAAAGAGGAATATCGATTAATCTTCAAAATTCGCACAAATTGAAGTTTCGATCGATCAAATTTCAGCACAGATATATTTATAACACTCAATCAAAGCCTAAAAACAGCAAATCATATCGAAATTTGAAGAATCAAACCGAAAATTGAAAATTACCGTGTAAGTTCTTCAACGAAATTCGAACCGAAAAAAAATCGATCAAATCTAACGCGTTTTGCTCTGATACCAATTGATAGTTCCAGTTATATCCAACACGATTAAATTCGGTGAAGAATTCGATAGAAAATTTAAAACTTACGAAGAACACGTTTGAATTTGGCGCGGAAGCTTGAGAGCGTTCTTCACGTTGTAAAGCTCGGATTTCTATTAAAATGAATTCTTTACCCAAATACATCACATTAGGGTTTCCTATATCCCAAATAAGTTTGGTATATTTGCTAAGTAGTCATAATCTATGACTTAATTACAATTAAGCCCAAACTACTACTTATAATACAAGACTAAGATAACATTTATATTTGAACACAATAAAAATGTCATAACGAACTAAGATAACATATACATTTGAACACGATTAAAATGTCCTAACAACATCGCCAGCCTGTCTTTCGCTATTCTCTACCTTTTCTGCTAAGTTTTTTGTTTTAGATTCTGAAAAGGCTAATGATTCCTTAAGAATAACTATCTCTTCATGTTGTTTGTTTAGCAAAGCGTAATTATTGTCAAATTTTCTTCTGAGTTCTGTGTAATCCCTACGATGCATGGACAACTTTTGTATTTTTTGTTTTAGCTCAATGAAATCCTTAGGGATTGGAGTCTATACCTCAACGTCGGATGTCGAACGATCGGTTCTGTCCGAGCCGGACTGCATCTCTTCTTCATCGGAGTCATACCCTTTGCTCTTGATGATAAAAGCTTTTTCCTGCCTCTCTTCATCCGACGTGTCTCAAGCCACTCCTCATCTTTGGCTACCAGAACAATTCCCGCATCATTGCGCTGGGAAAGCTTAAACTTCTTTTTGTAGTACTTGGTGTGCTTTGTCTTACGTCTATAGCAGTTCTTTGCAAAGTTACACGATTTTCCGCAGTTGAAGCATTTCCTTGGAGCTTCAGATTCCTTGTTCTCAGTTTCCTCAAGAGCGACGACCTTTTGCTTACCGCTCGAGGTTCCCTGCCTGTTGTAGGAAGATGATGATTTCTTGGAGAATTTCTTATTCATCATCTTAGATAGCATGGCCACTTGCTTCTTCAGGACTTTGAGTTCTTCGTCTGATTCGGAATCCGAGTCAGCATTGTCTTAAGAGTAAGATAGGATGACTTGCTTCCCTTTTGAAGCCTTTAAGCTTTTGCCGGTAGACTTGTTGGTCACAAGAGCAATGGGTTCCAAAGAAGCATTGGACTTTCCTTCATTCCTGATTTCTTTAGCGTAATCGATGTATTGAGAAAGATTATCATGCAGGGCATGAATATCCATGGCATCCAAGTCTTTGTTTTGCTGTTTGATCAGAACAGCAATCCTGCCCCACTCGGGTTGTAATGTGGAGAGAAATTTGATGTTGTGCTCGAAATTTGACCGTAGGATGTTGATCTTTCTCATCTCATTGATGATCGTCACGGATCGAAGGTATGTGTCTCAAAGATCTTCTCATTTCTCAGCTCTGAAGGAATCGTAGGCGGTCAGGGTGCTCGATTTCTTGGACAAGGTGCTTACGTGTGTCCAGACCATCATGTTTGAGACTTCGTCCCAAATTTCTTTGGCAGTGGACTTGTTGTCCAATTGATGTATACGTCGTTGGGACTGGAGAACGTAATTTCTGGAAAGCTTGTCCGCTCTAGCTCGTGCCTTCTCTGTATTTGAGTAACAACTTGGATGCTTGAGCATTCTTCTTTCCAAGAGAGGAGGGACAACGTTAGGTTGAGCTTCAACGACAGTCCAAAATTGAGCGGGCCCTTCGAAGATAGATGAGAGCATGTCTTCGGCAAGGTCACCATCCTTGATTTTTATGAAGTTGATAAAGTGATTTTTCCAGATGTCATACTCGCCCCATCTTAGCATTGGGGGACGAGTGTCATATCCAATTGCAAAAGCGTCTATCTTGTTGTTTGGTATTGATCGTAACGTGAAGGAGATCTGTAAAATGAAAGGTTAGTTTCGAACAATTATATTATAATTATGGAAAAATTTGAGGATTGTGACAAAAGTGGATAAAAATTTTCAAAGTCTTTAAGTTGAAAATTTATTGTATTTTGGACTTAGAAATTTCTTAAAAGATTGTTAAATAATTCTCGTGCAATGAGTGATTTCAATTGTTTAATCGGCGAGAATTTTGAATTTCGTGTGATGACTTTCGGTCAACACTTGAGTCGAAATTCATTTAACACACTTTGAAAATCGGATGAGTATGAAAATCGGGTTATACGTGCGTTTTTCGGGAAAATCTGTCGGAGAATTGATAATTTTCAGATGATATTCGGGTAAGAAGCAAAAATTCGAGTAACTTAGGCGAAGTTTAAATATTGGGTAAGGTTGTCTGATTTTTGAAAATCGGGTTTTCCTGCCCAAAATTTGAAAATTTTGACGACACGAAAATCCCTTATCTCACAAATTATTCGAACAAACCCTCATAGGTACAGGTGCTAATTTTATTCGGAAAAGCACCTTATGCGACTGGACAAAGAGAAGATCTTTCAATCTAGTAAACCTAGACACATATTCACCCGAGATGAAACGTGTTTTCCATGTCAAAAAAGATCACAAATGGGTTCCTAGTCAACAATTAAGTTAGGTAATCCCAAACCAAGTGGGGTACCTAAAAGTACTATAGGGAATGATTAGGACAAAAATCTAATTTGACACCTTATATGCTTAACTCGTTTCTGCTAATAAGGGAGGACCCATAGAACAATGTGTACCAAAGTCTCGATAACATTTTCCAGATATTCCAGCATGGTTAGATATTTCGAGTAGTTGTTATGTCAGATATATTAAAGTGTTCAATATATTTTATTAAGTCTAAGTCTTGTATTTGCTTTATAAGTAAATTAAAGTCTGAAGTATGGGCTCTAGTGCTTCACTAGTGGTTGTAATGGGCCAAGTAGGGGCCCAAGGGTTTATACATATTTAAAAGTATAAATAACTAAACTCTACACATAAAAAAGTGTGAATCAAAATAGAATTATTCTTTCTCGTTAAAGAAGACGCATTAAACACGCACTCAAGGTAAAACACACGTAAATCACTTTTTATTCCCCCATTGTTGATCGTTGAGGTGTATGGTAACTTACATGTTCCACACCCATGATTGGTATGTAGCGTGAACAACTACATCATTGCAGCATGGGTAGGTATTTCGAGTAGTTGTTCCACACCCATGACTGATATGCAGCGTGAACAACTACATCATCCCTTGTGTATGGCACATCGACGTCATGGCTCCACATACATGACAAGGGGAAGAGCCGTGAACTACTACAACCTACTTTTCAACGAAGGGACATTCTAACTATGCGTTGTCAAAAGAATTTTAAACACTTTAAATTGCGTACGCATATGAGCTGAATTGAAAAATACTTACATTTCAAAATAGTATATTTTAAATATGCATTATCAAAACGTTACACGTTTTTTAAATTCAAACTGCATATTATGCACGTAAATGATAAATAACATTGAAAATATTTCAATTCCAAATTAACTTAATTTGAGGGAGAACAACTCTTTTTATCTTTAAAAGAGAAGCAACTCCTATACTATTTAAGGGGAGTAATAATTAAATTTTGAAGGGGAAGCAAAACTTAATTGCGTGAATTTAGGGAAAAAGATTCGAAAGATTTTTCAATCCGTCTACACATATTTTGAGGGGGGGGGGGCAATTATTTTAGGAAGCATGACTTGAGGGGAGGAAATAATATAGTATATAATATAATATTATATTACTATTTTATTAAATATATATTTATATAATATAAAAATATATACATATACATATAAGAAAGGGAGAATAAAATAAAGGAGAAAGAAAAAGAGTGGAAATACAAAAAAAAAAAGAGAAAAGAAAAGAAAATTTCGTCTCCTCATCTAGCTTCAAAAATATTTCCTCCGACATCATTAGACGGATTTAACGGAGAATCTCGAGCTTACGATTTAAAAAATATGAAAATATGGTTCCTTACACTACCCGGTGCTCACTTTAACAAACCTGCTCCGACTTGCTGATACAAATAAAGCAACACTCACTACTTCCTAGCGGATGCACGGATACTTTGTTCCCATGATTCAGTAAACTCAAATGGATCTGACCCCAGAACAAAACCGAGCATTAGTCCCAATTTTATGAAAATAGCATTATATCCAACATCATTCCAACACACCACGATAGAAGATTTCGATGATGACTTAGAAATTTTGACGACACCAAAATCCCTTATCTCACAAATTATTCGAACAAACCCTCATAGGTCTGACGGCACTTGCAAATCCGAGCCTTACTCACTCGTCGGTCTCACAAAATATAGGTGTTTCAAGAAATCACAGAGAGCCACGTCTATTATCACCGCTTCACTCGAAAGCGGGCGATATTGAATTAAGTGGTACTCAGCCCCACCACCACACTGCACACAATCGAGTCTAGTGTGTCCTCACGTTCCATATTTATAATATTTTGTAGGGCTCATACACTTTTTAAAACACATGATCTTTGTGATCATGTTAGAACTTCCATAGACATGTCATTTCTTAGACATGATTCGAGGATCGGAAAGAAGTCATATCGTTGTAAAATCATAGCAACAACGGTTTCAGGCCATCTTCTATGGGCAAAGCTCGTAGATTGACGTTAATGGGGTGTTTACTTACCCCTGTTTCTTTCATGACTGATCGCATGTGGCTCCGTCGGGTTACTACCGAAATTGAGTTCCTACGACGCCCACTATCTACATCTCCTTGTCACGACGACGCGATCTTCTTGTCAAAGAGGAAGCCCCATTTTGATCAATCGCCACGAAAATCTCCCAACTCCATCATCATGAGGGGAGCAGTATTAATGAAAATGGAAGCAATACCACGACGAAAGTGCAAGATTGATCAGAAATGCCAGTATCTCAAGCATCGTCGAAGGTTCAAGCAAACCACGGCCTTTAAAAATGAAGTTCCCGCCTTGTGTACGTCTCTCCAAATTTCAAAGAGAACTTCCAAAACCCAACACAAGGTTGAAACAAATGTAGGAGAGTTGTGCCATTATTGAAGGGAGAGATCGAATACAAAAAGATAAAAACCAGCAAGCAAATTCATCCCTTTGGCATCTATGAGACAAGCTTTAAGAGAAGACTTGAAGAAAGATACGGCGCCAAGCAAAGAAGGTCAAGACACGGTGAGTTTGATGATCTCCTTATGAAGAGATCACGAGACACGACAAAGGAGGAGAACATTGACAAAGAACACGCCAAACACGATTCCCTCGACGCATACCCTGATACGTGTTCTTCAAGGACTCAGGACAACATTTTTTACAAGATCAAGATAACAAACAATATGCAAATCGAACACGGAGGGGGGAGATTGTTAGAAATAATTTTTTTGTGTTCAATTAATTATGTTATTTTAGTCTTGTAGTTTAATTAATTAGTGTTCGGCTGAATTAAAGTAAGCCAACTAATTAGTTTTAGTGTAATTGGGCTAGTTATGGCCCAAATATTATATATCAATCTTGTGGTATAAATACAAAAACCCGAACACACACTCAGGTGTGTTGTGTGTGAAGCTAATATATAAATTATCTATTCAAGAGGAAGCCCCCAACGTCCTCCCCCTCATGAACACAACACCCACACTAAGTTAATTCTTCCATCCTATTTCGTGGTCTAAATTGCTTTTAATATGATTTAGTTGGATAATCTGATTATTACAGAGTATTTACTAGCATTTTTCTGTAAAGATTCAACTCTAATTTGGTTTGTGTTAAGCATATTTCGATAAATTATCAAGTTTTTCGATGAATTTTGGAGTTAAAATAGTTGTTTAGGCTTTTGGTATGATACCGAAAAGTTTCGTATCGAAAAATGGATATATCTAGGCAGGAATTGAGGTTGGGTCCAAGGCCAACGCAAACACAGTGACTTCTACGACTCGTTCAAGGCCAAAGCAGGTGAGGACATGGGAGAAATTTATCGGAGATTATTGACTCCGATTAATGAGATGACGAAGATCAAACTATACAAGACGAACTTCGAGATCAAGATTCGATTCCTCTCATCTCTAATGCCTGAATGGAAGAAGCTTGTCATGCAAATCAGGCAGAACAAGGATCTCGATGAGATGGACATCCACAGCGTCGTTGACAATCTTGCACAGCACGTCGAGGACATTAATGAGGTTGCTGAGGTTTCCTAATTTTAACCCTTCAAACGGAAATTTTTAAAATCAAGACAGACTTTGCAAAACTCCAACTTCAAAAATTTCAATTTTCGATACAAACACGAGATATTTTCGGTACTTAACTTAAGAAAATTTTCGACACGAACAACTTATATTGAAAATATTCACTAGGCAAATTTCAATTTTCAATACCAATAAAAACGACAACACAAAAATGTTTTAACTATAGGAAAACTTATATCGAAATCCACACACCGAAAGAACCCGATTTTTTATACCCACACGTAAGAGACATTTCCCATATAAAAAATCCCCTCAACATCAAAAAACACCGAACTCTTGACACTTAGCGAAAAGTTTTTCAATTACCATAAATCACCCACAAAATAACCACGGGAGTTAGATAATCTTTGACGAAAAGTTACAATTAACACACCTAAACTCACTACATCTCGTTCCACATAAAAACACTATTTGGCCTTTCAAATGCTTTCATTTAGTAAGTCCAAACTTTTATATTTCAAATCACGTCTTCGTTAACAAACATATACCCAAAAGAAAACTGGAAAGAAAGCAACTTCGGGTAGAACTTCACAACGTTCAAGTGTCCAGACGAAGTAATAATTTCATTCTCTATCATCACCCATTATGGCCTGCATTCACGCTCTCAACGCAAGTCCGTAGAGTACCTTCAAAAATTTTGAGGCACTCTAAAGCAGTTCGATCTGATGACGAAGTTCTCCTTTATGGTCACAATCCACGCCACGACCGTGAGCTTAACAAAATAGTACTTTTAAGAGTCTTGTGCCTACCCATGAGACAAACATACGAACCAATGCCCTCCGAAGCAGAACTAATCCAAGACCTCCAACGGTTGAGCTACACACTTCACTTGACACTCTCCACTTATCAAATGGGCGGGATTCTGCATCCTTAGAGGACTTTATTTGGATTTGTGAACACGTGTTTGTCGCCCAAGCACAAGTGTCTATGTCCTCCGAATCTATCACATCATCATCGTAAACAAAGAGATAGATGTGACCAAGCTTATCTAAATACACCTGGTGGATCAACTACAAATGACGGACAATCTAAAGAAGCCCAAGATCATCCCATACTTCTAGTGGCTCCCACTAGTCATCGACTACTTCATGACAGACCACCCAGAGATTCCGAGACACCCCAAAGCACCAAGCTACCCGACACCAGCACTCAAATTCTTTCACAAGACGAAGGACAACCCGGGAGGGTCACAATTAACACCGATGGTGATTCTGCAAGAGCAACTAAGCCTCGCCGACAAGATGGACTGGAAAATCATAGTGATTAACATATTTTAATATGCTTATCTTGATTATAAATATGTCTTATTTTGAGTTAATTGTAGTCGTTTATGCATCCATTTGTGTTATTTATACTTATTTTATGTTGAAGGAACATAAAACGGCAATTGGGAGAAAGTGGAGCGAAAACGTAGCGAAAAACGGCTCAAGTTCGTCCCACATGCACCTCACGGCATGTTGAAACCCTGTCCATGCCGTTACGACCAAAGGAAGACAAGAATAAGCACCCAGGAAATCGTCACGGCATGCAGACACTCCGTCCATGCCGTGACGCCCAGAGAAAAATAAGATTAAGGTCCCAGTAAATCGACACGGCATGTTGACACCCCCGTCCATGCCGTGACGCCCAAAGCAGAAACGAAATGAAGCTCTCAGGAATCCGTCACGACATGTTGAGCACTCGTCCATGCCGTGACGATCAACAGGAAAAGGCCTTCGCGGCTTCGTCCATGCCGTGACGGCCCACATTTATATCGTGACGCGTGTTAAAGACTATAAAAGGTCGTTTTGAAGCCCTAAATCCGGATCCGATCTTCCACAATTCGAGACACTCGACCTTAAAGACCTAAAGGGAGGCTAAAGAATCTTATGAAATACATAGGTCATTCCCCACAAGAGAAATTCAACGAAGAATCATCGCGTAATCGAATAAGGAACGAAGGAATTCTTCTAGACTTCTCAGAACACATCCGTATAGGGAAGAATCATGAATCTTATGTCCTTTTTCTCTATCTATTTCATTGTTTATTCATGTATCATGAGTAGCTAATCCTCGTTTGTGTTTGTGATGAGATGAGCGCTAGGTAAAATCGTTGTTTTGGCGTAGATTACTAATGAATGCGCATCTTTGATTATTTATCATTTATGAATATATCTATTCGACCCAATATGTTTATGTGTTGAGTTGATTCTTCGTATCGATATGTTTATGTGTTGATTTGATGTTTGGTATCGTTTTGGGTGACAACTAAATAATGATTAGACCTTTCATGAGTGTTCGGACTCGATTAAAGGGCGACAACAAATAATTGACCCTCGTATTAGTTAATTTTTAAATTAGATTCTCACGACCGTCTAGGGCGACAACAAATTCGGGAGTGGGTAGAAATTATTGTATCTAATCGATATTCACGTAGTTACGCTAGTTTACGGCTTAGTCGATGACACCTAATGGGATTCGATATTCCGAGCATATCTTTATTATCTAAAGTTACTCATACTTATTTAGTAGTATCTTTTAGTCATTTATCTCGTGTTAGTTTAAGTTTTCGTAATTTAGTTTCAAAATATATAATTCGTAAGACATTTATTAGGCTAGATATCGAGTCGATAGGTTAGTACTGGTACTCAAGTTATTCCCTGAGATCGATACTCGGATACTCGCTAGAGCTATTCTATGAATGATAGTGTATGTCGCGTGTGGTGATAGTTATAACGGCGGGATGTGATCCGGTAAGCTGAATAGCGATCATTGGCGAGATGTAAGGGTGGGAGGTCAGTATTTGGTTGTAAATGCGGCTAATATGTCGGAATTCGTAATTATTATATAATTATTATTACGTAACATTTTTATGTTTATTACGTACCATTTTCCGTTTTGTTCTCGTACTTGAAAATGTTATATGATGTACCTTTACCTGCATTGTGTGAGTATAAAAGGAGACATTCTTACTTGATTAATGAAGCGGCGACACTTATCATTATATATGTATCCCTCCAAAGAAGGTGGTTGGACAATGAATCACCGCATGACTCAATAAAGTATCAAGTTTCCCTCGAAAATTATACTAATTTTTGAAAGAAAATTCGGATGTGCAAAATATGTACCAGCTGTTTATTCGATTTAAATTTTTAATGATCCCGATGAAAGTGGAATGTGACAAATTCCGATGTGTGGAATATGGTTATTTCACATTCTTTTGCTGATGTATGCTGCTAATGTTATGTCTGGATGGATAACAGGTGATGAATGTTCATGCTATTAACATGTGGTACATCATACACATTAAAATGGTATTAGACGTTGCCTAAATAGAATACCATAACTTATCCGATAAAAGGTACGACAACATGGTACCATATTATACAGTTATTTAACACTACACACTCACATATGGTACGAAACAAGTAAATAAAAAGGTACTATGTATATTGAAGTACGAGTACGGTATCATAAGTTTTCTAGTTACGGTTTAAACTGAGGTAAGAGTACGGTAACATACCTGGGGAGATACTTCGTGATAAAATAAAGGTTAATATGCAAGGAAAAGAGGTGTTGGATACAGTTTATGACACGATAAGACAAATTTCTGACATACGAGGTAACATGTTCACGAAACGACAGCTCGTCTGACATGTTGGAGACTTTCAGAAGATGTGTGATGTCATATGTAAATTTTGGGTACTGCAAGAAAACTTAAGTAGGTACCCCATAATAAGCATATAAGGTACATCTATGTGGTTACGTATGATACGTCATCCCTTACATATTTGTTACGTCGTATCAGAGTAAGTATTTTTCGAGGCTGTTCGAATTAGCTATTCATGCGAAACCATCCTAAAATACTTATATATAGCATATGTTATCTTTGTTATCAAATTCGGTGCATTAACCCTTACACACATGAATTAATCCCTCAAATCTCTAGTTTCATTAGAATATAAGGATACTACCAAGAACATCTTACAACATAGTTTGGAAATGTGATGACTAAGAAATGTGCAATATTTTGTAATAAATCATTTAATTATAGTTATGTTTGATCACGCAGTCATTGTGAAGAATATCACAAATGTCCCATATTAATTACGACGAGAAAAATTGATTGGTACATAAGCTTGATGGGTCACTCCGCCTATCACCAATTGGTTTTAGGAATGAACTCCACCAGGCTTATACAGTTCACCCCTCCTTATGTGCGCGGCCCCGATAACCCAAATTCAACATGGTATCAGAGCGAAAGATCCTGGTAGATCCGAGGTTCGAAAAGGCGTTCCTCATCCGACTCAAAAATTAAAAATAATATACGGCGGAATAAAAAAAATGGCATTCCCGTCCGATTAAAAGAAATGGACTTACATGTGAGGGGGGGTGAAAAATATCACATGTGGAAATGTCCCACATTGATTATGACGAGAAAAATTGATTGGTATATAAGCTTGATGGGCCACTCCTCCTATCACCAATTGGTTTTAGAAATGAACCCCATCAGGCTTATAATGTTCACCCTCCTTACGTGCGACGCATGTGCGCGGCCCTGATAACCCAAATTCAACAGTCATACGTGATTTGCGTAAGAATCTATTTATTTTCGATTATTTAACAAAGGGTACTGCAAACAAACTTAAATAGGTACCATGTAATACGAATATAAGGTACAACTACGTGGTTACATATGATACGGTATCCCTTACATCTTTGATACGTCATATTAGGGTAAGTGTTTCTCGAGGCCGTTCGAGTTAGTTTTTCATGCGAAACCATCCTAAAATATTTATATATAGTATATGTTACCTTTATTATCAAGTGGGTTCATTAACCCTTGCACGCATGAATTCATCCTTCAAACCCCATGAAAAAAAAACTACTTCAAACGTGGTTGAGAGTCATTTTCTTCCCAAATTAATTGTGATCGAATATTAACATCAAATGTTTGTCGCACATGCCCATTACAACACAAAGAATGGTCGGATGAAGAACCCTCGCATGAAGAAAGCTCGCATCGCGATCACACTAGATTGAATCATCGCTCGTCGAAGTCGTAATCGAATTAAGTTCATTTTTTTTTTAAATTTTGACTCGCATTGTCGTTTAATCCTTAGTTCTGGTTTTTTAGGCCTTCGATTAGGTGTTTCAATTAGGATTTCCAGTTTCGATTAAGGTTTGTAACGATTTGGGGTCAATTTGGATTCGTTTTTTTTTCGGGTATCGATTTGGGGGATTTTTGGGGTGTATGAAGAATCATAGAAATTGTGCTTTGTTCATTAGTTATCCTTGCTAGGGGCGTAGCTCGTATTTTTGTTAGTGCATGACTAGTTTGTAAATATACCATTTATAGAGGTATATATACCATGTACACAACAAAAATTATATACAAGAATTTCAGAAAAATTGAAAAGTATTGATTTCACATTCTAGAGAGAGAAATACAATCGAAAACTTCCACTCTCTAATTGTTTCTCTCTCCCGATCTTCAAACTCGATATTCGACCAAAGGTAATTCTCGAGATTTCTTATTCGAATATCTAGAATTCATGCTAGTGAAGAGATAATAGAATTGTGCTTTGTTATTTTGTTATCTTTGTAATTAGGGGCGTAATTCGTAGTTTTGGTAGTGTAGGCCTTAATAGTAAATATACCATGTAAATAGGTATAAATACAATGTACACTATCGAAATCATCACACAAGTTCATTTCGGAAAAACCACAAGCATTGAATTCACATTCTAGGAGAGAGAAAAGCAATCGAAAAACTCTCTCTCTCAAGATCTTCAAAGAAGATATTCGACGAGGTAATTTGTAAGATTTATCACTCGAATATCTAGAATTCATGCTTAGATCGATCGTTAGTTGATATAGTAGGACCTAACAATTAGTATCAGAGCATATTGTGATCGCTTTTGGATTGAATTCGCGATTATAAGATCAAAATATTTTTCCAGATTTTCGATCGAAAAACTTATGTGAAATGTATTTTGATCAATACGCTTAATGTTTGCGAATTTTGTTGATGATCTTGCTGATAAAGTGATAGATTATATGTTAGGAGTGATTTACGTACTTTTTTCAATCTCTTAGAACTTCAGATTAATTCATATTTTAGATTTCGGTCAATATTTGCTTTGCGATCAAGTTTTAATTACGATTTGATTTTCTTCATAATCGATATTTTTTGCTGTAAAATGTGGTTAATCTTGTGTTTGTTCATATTCAAAACTAAGAAACGAGTGATTATCCATAATTTCAGCTCCTAACTTGAACATTTTGGTTGAATCTGGATTTTTCACTGTTCCATTGAACTTGAAGGTTGTTCTTCGATCATTTTCGATCGAAAAACATGGCTCGAAAAATATTTTTCGAATAAGTTTGCAGCTGAGAAATTTTTCAATGACAAACACTGTTCTCGTGTGTTTTACTGAAATATAAGACTCGAAAAACATTTTTTTCGATAATAAGTTCTTCGATTAATATATAAATATCTTTTTCGAGTATAACAAAGTGAAATTTTTTTTTGACTGAGTATTTTCGCTAAATAAATATCTAATTTTGACTCAAAAACTTGTAATTGTAAAACAAGTTTTTCGATCTCAAGATTTTCGATCATTTTAGTTTTACATACACACATTTTACACTGTTTTGGAAGAAATCAAAATTCGAAATTTTCAAAACTTATGAAAAATATTTGTCTCCGAATTATCTTCTACGATACTCAAAATGTTCGATCTTAAATTCTAAATTCTTTAGATGAATTTTGAAGTATCAATTCTAATATCAAATATTTTTCAAAATCAAAACAATTTCTCTTTAACAACCGAAAAATAGGTTCGAAAATGAAATTGCTTAAAGTACGAATAAAACATTACTAACGAAGTTTGTCACTTGTGAAGCACTTTTACCATTTCGATTCCAAACTTTCACGAAGATCCTACCAATCAACTACAAATGGATGCTTAATCACTCGGAAACGACGTCCGCCCTCCAATTCTACGAAGAGGCGAATACACCGTATGGAGATGCCGATTCATGGACTTCTTGGAAACAAAAGAACAAGCTACTATTTTGATAGCTTCTCTTCAAGAAAGTCCCGCTCAATTTTGGCTCATCCAAGAAGGCGATGCCACTAATAATCCTCCCATCCCCGCCACTAGAACACTCAAAATTCCTAGTGAATACACCGAGGGGGAGCGATTAAGAGCGAATGCAGATTTAGGAGCTTTCCTAATGCAAGGAATTCCGAATGACATCTATATGCAAATAGATAGTCTATTTAGTGCAAAAGCTATGTGGGATGAACTCCACAAAATAATGCAACGGACTGAAGTCGGAGTCAAAGCCAAGAAAGCGAATATTCTCACCGCTTACGACTCATTCAAAGAAAAGTCGGAGGAAAACATTTATGAACTCTATCAACATTATTTAACTCGTCTCAATGAGATGAGGAATATAGAAATTTTCAAGACCAACATGGAGGTCAACATCCGATTTCTCTCTTCTCTTCAACCGGAGTGAAGAAAATATCCATGCAAATACGTCAAAACAAGGATTTGGACGAAATGGATATCTACGCCGTCTTTGATAATCTCGCTCAACCCGAGGAAGATATAAGCGAGATACAAAAAGAACTTAAGGGCAAGCAGATCGAAGACTCTATAGCTCTAGTTTCTGAAAGAAAAACGAGTCAATCTCGCAAGGATAAAAGCATCAACTTGCCAAGTTCTTCATAAGATGAAGACGAATCAGAATCGGACTCTAAGAAAGATATGAAAGAGTTCAAGAAACAATTGGCTCTCTTTACTAAGATGATGAGCGAAAAGTTCCATAAAAAGAAATCTTCCTCTTCGGCTAATAGACTTAGGACATCAAGCTCCAAGCACAAGAAAAGACCGGGCGAGTCGAATCTAAAAAACGCCAAAGAACCAGAAAAGTGCTACAATTGTAGAAGATAGGGCACTTCGCCAGAGAATGCAATCTTCCCAAGAAGAAGGACGCCAACTATTACTCCAAGAAATTCCAACTAACTAAACAAAAGAGGTTGGAGTAGCTCTGATGGCCGAACAAGAGCATTGGCTGGAAGACACCACAGATTCTGAAGACGAAAATCTTGCTCTAATGGCATACCTTGACGACGCCTCAAACGATAACTCATCAAGGAGGTTAGATGACGAAGAAAAAGCATCAACATCATCACAAGAGGTAACAATCCCTAAATCTACATTATTAAACATGTTAGAATCTTTACAAATAAAGTATACTAACATGAAAAATGAGCGAAAAAGTACAAAAGAATTAGAGGAGAGACTAGCCCTTAGTGAATATTACTTCCAAAAGAAATTAGATAGAACAATTCACTTAGAAATTCTCTTATCTAATGCTAAGGAAACCATAACTAGTCTTGAATATAGGATAGTTAACTCTGAGATAAAAATCAATGACCTTAGTAAGACTCTTAGCGATTGTCAGAGAGATATAGAAAATTGTAGAAATAATTTTAAGGAAATCTCTGACGAACGTAAGAAGCTTTACTCTAGGATTAAAACTTTAGACGATCTTCTAACAAAAGGGGGCAAACGGATCAAACTATATTTCTAAATCAACCTCTTGATATAAAATTTTATAATCCTAAAGAAGGCTTAGGTTTTAACAATCCCTGTAACTTGAAAAAGGTCAATGTCAAACAGTTATATGATATCAAGTATATGGGATTAAGATGAACTTCTCTAATGGGCATTTAATAATTCTTCCGAAATAAATGCCTTATAAGAATCTAAACAAAAAGCCACAAATAGGACTGGCATTCCCTTTGACTACACCGAATTGAATAATAGTTACATGACACGGGAAATCAACATGTCTAGTGATTATAATTCATTATATTCTTTAGAACATTATATTCTCAATATTCTACTTTCTGTTATATTCCTGCTATTATGAAGAAAATAGCCGATTTAAACGCTTCCTTAGAAACAGAAAGAAAGAATTTCAAAGATGAAAAGAATGAGCTTTTATTGGAGATTTATAATCTCAAAACTTCCTCAATTTTAAAATTTGGACCTGATTTTACTTTGAAAGAAAAATCATTAATTAAGGACAAGATCAAATCTAAGAAAACACCTCTCATTATTTTACAAAATATTTTAAAAGAACATAAATCTTCTTTAAAAAGTGTAAAGGGAGGAAAAGAGTCCTTAAATGATTCAAAAGAGAAAAAGATTTTTACTAACTCTTTTTCAACTCCATCCACAGGTAGAGTAGAAAAAGAGGTGAAGCATGCAAAGGATAGAGTGCCTAGAATAGAATTTCGGAAGAAAAATAATAGAAATAATTTGGTTTCAAAACTTTCTTCTGTATCAAAAACTTTGGACACTCGTAAGAAGACAGCTGTTTCTAATTTTAATGTTGTTGCTTCCACTTATGCGTTAAAGCCTATCAATTTTGAAAGCACAAATTTTGAAATCGGCTCTACTTCTATAAACATAATCCATCATTCTAAACCAAATGTAAATCTTAAGTCTTGTAGGAAACAAGATCCGGCTATAAAGAAAGCTTATAGCTCGATACATTCTTGTCCTCATTTAAGGTATCTGGTCAAAGTACACTCAGCCAAACACCTTAAGAGAGTAGCTAGAGAAAAGATTTTCTCATGCACTAAGACTAGTAAGACATTTGTCCGCGCTGAAATTAACCTCCCATGTAAGGTTCAACCTAAATGGGTTCCCAAGACACCATCTAGGCCAACGCAAGCCAACAAGGCCAAGTTGCCTAAAGAGGTACCACTTAAACCAACTACTTCCAAGTTGGTTTGGGTACCTAAGAGCACAAATGGTTTAGGAAACAAAAATGAACAAACGTTACCTACCAAATCTCATAATCCGAAAGGACCCATTACTAAGTGGGTACGTAAGTCTCTCTATAATATTTCTATGCAGATCCATCATGTATGATATTTAGATTCCGGTTGATCCACACACATGACGAGAAATCAAGAACTGTTGAGCAACTACCAAGACCATTACAACGGAAACTCAGATTCGGCAATAATGTTCAGCTCCAATACTAGGCTTTGGAGATATTCTACTGCAGAATCTGACAATCAAAGATGTCTCTTACGTCCAAGGTCTTAAACACAACCTGTTCAGTATAGGACAATTCTACGATAAAGGACTTCAAGTGGTGTTTCTAGCTGATCAGTGCCGAATTTTAAATAGTCAGAATCAAGAACTTCTAACAGGATCTCGAAGATCTAATCTATACACCATCAATCTGACAATAGTACGACCTTCGACAGCTGTTTGCCTCATCGCACAGACTACAATCAAGAGGAATAACTTATGGCTTCAACGTCTGTCTCATCCAAACCTCAAAGCTCTTCACAGACTCTCTATCAAAAAGTTGGTAAACGGTCTACCAACGGTTTCCCTACATCAAGAGCATAATTGTTCGGCTTGTCAAATGGGAAAAATGAAGCGAGCATCACACAAACTCAAGCAAGTTGCTTCTACATCTCGACCCTTGAAATTACTTCACATGGACAATTGTGGACCAATGCGTACATAAAGTATCAACGGTCGTAAATATGTGTTAGTAATTGTCGACAATTATTCTCGCTACACCTTGACAAGATATCTCCGAACTAAGGATGAGACTGGAGACTTGATAATAAGCTTTGTGAATACGACTCAGAATCTCCTGCAAAAGAAAATCCAAGTAATCTGGACTGATAACGGGACTGAATTCAAGAATCATCGTCTCAGCAATTACTATCAGTCACTCGGAATAAACAATTTTCAGCCGCCAAAATGCCTCAACAAAATGGTGTCGTAGAACAGAAGAACCGGACTTTAGTTGAAGCTGCAAGAACAATGCTAATACATTCCGGTCTCCCTCATTTTCTATGGGCTGAAGCAGTGGGTACAACGTGCTTTACGCAAAATCGGACTATTATTCACAAACGCTTTGAAAAAACGTCGTATGAGATAATTAATAAAAGGATTCCGAATATCTCTTTCTTCAAAGTATTCAAGTGCAAATGTTTTGTGACCAACGATCGAGAGCATCGAAGCAAGTTCGACCCTAAAGCATTTGAAGCCGTCTTTGTTGGATATTCATCCACTTCTAAAGCATATCTCGTCTATATCAAGTCGTCTCGTACTATTCTCAAAAGCTACAACGTCACTTTTCAAGAAGTGACCAAATTGGCTTCTGAACAAAACAGTTCAGAACCCGAGCTTATAGGCATGTTGGCACAAAGTCAACAACTTCCGAAACCTTCTACCTCAAAGTCAAAAGAAGCAATTTCCGCCGACCTGGAAGATTTGGACTCCCTATTTGAACATATTTATCGGAACGAGCCTCAAATGTCTGCTTCGTCTCATTCTATACCAAGCAACGCTCCTTCTACCTCTACGGAAGAAATTCAAATTGTGACTCCCAATCCTCAAATTCCAACAAATGTTCTATACTCTTCAAATTCTGAATCTTCAACTAGTGCTGCAGCTCCTACCAACGCCGATGCGGAAATACCTTTCAATTCAAATTCAGAATTGAATTTCCCAATTACGAATGATCAGCCAGCCCATCAATTCAGGAAGCCTCGATCTACAAATCAACGATGGATCTACTTCGGTTGTTCCTCATGAACGTAAGTAGACTCGAGCTCATCCTATTGACCAAATTATCGGTGATCCTTCAAGTTGAGTACGCACTAGGACGTCTACACAAAGCGGATTATTCACGTGCTTCTTAAGTCAAAACGAACCAATTAAGGTAGTTGAAACCCGTATAGATCCGAATTGGGTAATCCCGATGCCAGATGAACTCAACCAATTCGAGCGTCTACAAGTTTGGACATTAGTTCCTAGACCGCATGGCAAAACAATTAGTGGAACTAAATGGGTTTTCAAAAATAAGAAAAACGATAACGGTGAAGTTATAAGGAATAAAGCAAGACTTGTAGCCAAGGTGTACAATCAACAAGAAGGAATTGACAACGACGAGTCGTATGCTCCGGTTGCACGTATCGAAGCAATTCGACTATTTCTAACATACGCGGCTCATAAAGACTTCAAAGTCTATCAAATGGATGTTAAAACCATCTTTCTCAATGGTGTGTTAAAAGAAGAAGTCTACGTCGCTCAACCCGACGAGTTCGTGCACGAGAATCATCCCGATTATGTCTATCAATTAGACAAAGCCCTATATGGACTAAAACAAGCCCGTCTTACGAATCACACCGATCAATACTCTCCCATGTCAACAAACTGCAAATTGGATGTTGATTCGTCTGGATAGGCAGTCAACATCACAACCTATCGGAGCATTATTGGATCTCTTCTCTACTTGAGGTCAAGCCGACCCGACATCATGTTCGCACTTGCCTCTGTGCTTATTTTCAAGCTGACCCAAAGGAGTCTCACGTGCATGCAGTCAAACGAATTCTACGCTATCTCAAAGGAACTCCAAACTTAGGGCTATGGTATCCAAAAGATATTAATTTTAGATTAATTGGCTATACTGACGCTGATTATGCAGGTTGTCGAATGGACAGAAAAAGCGCGTATGACGGAGCACAATTTTTAGGCGATAAGTTGGTCTGCTGGTCCTCAAAGAAGCAGAATTGCGTGTCAACCTCAACGGCCGAGGCGGAGTACATCGCGGCTGCCAGCTGTTGCTCAAAAATTCTATGGATGCGGACGCAACTACGGGTTTGAATTTAATAACATTCCCATTTACAGTGATTCTCAAAGTGCTATTGCCATTACTTGCAATCATGTTCATCATTCATGCACGAAACACATAGATATTCGATATCATTTTATAAAAGATCATGTAAAAAAAGGCACTATAGATATGTATTTTGTCAAAACAGAGCTTCAACTTGCAGACTTGTTCACTAAGGCGTTGGATGAAAAACGATTCCAATTCCTTATTGCTAAGTTAGGCATGTTGAATCTCGATCTTACTTGAGATGTGCTTTACATGCTCTATTATGCTTCTGTATGATATTCTCTGTGCTTTTTGATACACCTTGGTTATCTTGCGTGATTCTATCTTTCAAATGTTTTTATATATATACGAAAAGAAAAATAAAAATAAAATAAAAAAATCGGGGATGACGATAATTTTGCCTATCTTGAACTACTCACAAAAATATTTCTTTGATATACACGACGAAATCAAAGACACGTCGTCCTGACCAAGAACCTAATGGCCATGGTGCTCGATCTACCGCACCACGAACACTACGACCAACTTCCAACGGATGCGGAGATCGTGGAATACATGCTCCGGATGGGATACAAGCCTCCGCTGACCAAACTGACAAATATTCAAAATAGCTGGATCCCATACCCGTGGCGGACTCTATTCGGCATCATCAATAAATATCTCTCCCAAAAGCACTCCGGATTTGAAAAGGCGAACGAAAATATCCTTCGCATATTCCATGGAGTGATTTTTTCAAAGAAGTATGACGTGGCCCAGCTCATATGGAATGATCTAGCCGACCAGATACGTCAGAGGGAGACTAAATCGAAGGCGAAGTTCCTTCTATACGTTGGGTGGTTCCCGGTGCTGATCTCCCACTTCATGGACGTTTATCCAGATATTCCGAGACTACCACCTCTTGGAGGATATATATCGCCTCGCCTTCGCTTCTTTCACAACCCGAAGGTAGCCAACCTAGCACACCAATCGATGCTGATCCCATTAGAGCTACTCAGCCTAGCTGATCCAACTGACGAGGCCTACCATGACTCTTGTCAAAATAACTCCATCACGGAGGAAATGGTATGGGGCGTGATCAAGCTCCGGCGCCTTCTCAACTGGCATCTTTGGTGGAAATAATCGAGCCCGAAGCCGCGACTCAGGAGACAGAGACACCGGCTGTTGAGCTAGAAGGTATCCCTCAAGATGAATCTTCTGAGGCCACTGAATCCAATGAGGAATACAGACTTCAAAGAAGGGGCTCACGCAGACAGCAAATCACAGCCCCGTCTGTATCTCCTTCAACGCAAATGGCTTCGGTGACATCTCCTTCACCAACAACGGATCAGCCAACCACACATATTCAAATTGAATCTGTTTCAACACCCATAGAGGTGATACATACCGTATCATCTCAATTTGAATATGTTCGGAGCTAACAATAGGCCAACCCACTGAAGTGGTGAGTTCAGGATTGATAACGGATGTCCTTGGACGTTCCGGTATTACAAGTCCTCTCCTTGGCGGCACATCGGAAATCTTTTCCGATGCTGTGACAGTGGAGCGCCTCCCTGGCCTCACTCCAACACCACCGATGATCGTGAAGGAGCAACGCTTACAAGAAGTCTTCTCCACAGCCATCTCTTCACTTGAAGATCGACTGATGGACAAGATGCTCCAGGCCATTGAGACTTCTCGAAGGGATACCAGGAAAGCACCAGTCTCCAAGGCTGCTTCGTCCAAAGCCCACACCACCCCCGAGACTCACAACAATACACACCCCCATACCACCCACCCTCACCACCCCAACTCAATCACCTTCCCTCATCAACCCATACACTATCCCGATCACCCAGTTTCATGACATCCTTATTTCCCGACTCCTAGCCTTAAAGACCAGGACCCCAGCTGAGGAGAGTATCTACAAAAGGTTGGCCAATGAGCCCAAGCCGCCCGCCCAAACAAGGTGCCGTGAAGAAAGCTCTCGTACAAAAAGAAGACATGACGATCCCGATGATCCGGATCGTCATGAGGGGGAGAAAAGGCATAGAACCACACGTAGCGGCTGTGGTCTAAGTCGAGAGAATCAAACTCAAGAAGCTGGAGGATCATCCACAAACCTACCAAAAACACAACCCACGACCCGCCAACATACAACCACATCTCCCACCACATCCCACATGCTACCTCCCTCTCCCACATATCCAAATCCAATCCCTCCCTCTAACCTCCTGCAAAACTAACCAGAAGCAGTTGTTTACGATCCACATACGATAGTAGATGGTTATATCCTAAACGAGAAGTGGATGACGCAATGGGAACCAGAGGTAAGCTGTTCAAGCCCGACTCTCCAACGTTAGATACTTTTTACAACAAGCTTCTGTGGACTTGGTGCTGCTTGAAGATAAAGAACTTCAAGAAGGCGAGAACTACAACTCCGCTCTCCCCGAACTACCAGAAATGATCAAGCATAGAGTCGACTCTCCTCTCCGCTTATCAAAAGGGACAGTTAGAGTCAAGACGCCATGGGAGAATATACGGATTGAGGTTCCGTTCATTGAAGATATTAGGAAGTAGGTATGGAGGGCTCCTAACCGGATAAAGAAGCTCAATGAATCTACGGGGTATCTCTCATTGGGAAGATAGGAAAAAGATGGAGCACATGTTTATGCTCAACTATCTTGGTCCAGATCGAAGTGGCATCCCTACGGATCAACTCAAGAAAAACTTCAGGGACAAGCCACCGATCTTCCAACTCGTGGGCGTTTCGCACTCGATTGGAAGTTTTCTTATCCCAATCGACCACATTGAGCGACCGGACAGCAACCGCACTCGAGACGAGATAGATGAGAGCTATCTCCCTTCCTTCCATCGGATGAGGTCTACCGTCTATATCATATGTACAAGAGAAAATATCAGACGCCATTCGGTTACATCAAGACAGAAGAACTCGAGGGGTTATAGAGATTCATGGTGCGGCAGATCAAGTATCACACCGCACACGACCTTCAAATTGTTGTAGAGAACAATATGAAGAAGGCCAACATGGAGTCTCCGCTCATGAAGGGCTTCTCACTCAACGACTTCCCCGAGAACTACATATTCAAGAAACATGGCCTCGCCATAACTTATCAGAATCCAATTAATGGAAAAACGAGAGCTATGATGAAGTCAGAAATCCACAAATTCTTTGACGGGTTGTTGAAGCTAGTGAGGAAGAACATTCAGAAGAGGTTGGCTGAGTCATTGAAGAGACGATCTTCGAGGATCTTGGAGAAGAAGAGGCCCTGCTCCTAAATGAGCTTCTGGATGCAATTAATGAGAGATTGGAGCTGAGGAATACTGTCTGACATTACGAGACAACATTGGGATTACGGAAATCGTTTTACGCCCGACAAGGATAAATGGAGCTGAAACGAAGACAAGCACAAAGGGGGAGATTGAAGAGATATTATAATTGTGCTTTGTTATTTTGTTATCCTTGTAATTGGGGGTGTAATTCGTAGTTTTGGTAGTGTAAGACTTAATAGTAAATATAACATGAAAATAGGTATAAATTACAGCCGAAATGTTTCTCGATAACTCACATTGTTTTTGTGAGTTTAACTCAAATATAAGACTCAAAAAATATTATTTCCGATATTATGTTTTTCGATTCATACATAAATATATTTTTTGAGTAAAACAAAGCAAAATCTTTTTTTTTTCGACGGATACTGTTTTTGCCAGATATACATCTAATTTTGACACGAAAAATTTGTTTTACTATTACAAGTTTTTCAATCTCAAGATTTTCGATCATCTAAATTTTCGAGTCAAAATTTAGCGAAAACATATTTCAATCAAATAATTCACACTCGAAAAACTTTTAGTCAACAATTTGAGTCAAACTTAACGAAACTTTTGATCACTCTTAAATTTTTCGATTACAAATTTTTCGATAAACATTTTTGCGATCAACAAAATTATTCGACAAACTTTTTTTCGATAGGATATTTTCTTTGCAAAACCCTTTCGTTCGAAAAATAATTTTTGATAAATATACCACGAAAAACTTATACGATCAAAAATCTTTTTCGATTATAAGGTTCGAAATTTTTCAAATCGGAAATGTTAGGAATTAATTGTAGTGTCCTTAGTTAGTATTTGAGTTTTGGGTCAATATTAGTTAATTTATTGTATTTGGGGTCAAATTGTAAATATTTTATTGTTTGAGTCTCAAGCCTTAATATACCAACTCATGTGGTATATAAGGCATCCCATTAACCCTAATTAGGGTTGGTCAAGCATAATTCTTAAAAGTAAGTTCTTAATTTCGGCACACACACACAAACACACACTGAAGGTGTTTTAAGAACTTTATCATTTTTAAGCCTTTGATCCTCTCTTGAGTGCGTAATCGGACTAACAAGTGGTATCAGAGCAAGACACGGATCGATCTGTGCAAATCTATACCAATTTCGTTTGATTTCGTCAAGATCGAAAGAGTTTACTAAGCAAATTTTATTTTCGATTTTTTTTCAAGTATTTTGGGTTAGATCTTGCTGTTATTGATGTTTTTAAACCTTTAAATGCTTGATTATCAGTCTTGGCTTGTTTAGGAACTCGTTTAGATTAATTTTCGTCAAGTTTGAGAAATTTCTGGGGAGAAATCGATTGAAATTGGTGTGTTTTAAAGTTGCTGGAAAAATTTCGGGCGTTTCTCTGTTTATTCGCTCGAAGTTCGTTCTTGAACCCGAAAATTAACTCATATTGCCGAATTTCAATTGAAATTCGCCGAAATTGAGAAAATTTTCGATCAGAAAATTGACCGAATTTGAGTAAGCTAAGTTTATTCGCCGAATTTGCTTTCTACTGTTTAAAATTCACGGCGAATTTGGTCGAATTTTAAAATTAAGATTGCCCGAATTTCAACTTAAAATTTTCGGCGAAGTTTTGATTTAAGTCACCCGAATTTCTTAATTCTCGGCGAACTTTTATCAGAAAGTCACCCGAATTTTGATTTTTTTAATTCTCGACTGAATTTAGTTTACCCGAATTTTGAAAGTAATTTTCGATAAAATTTTTCCTACCTTAATTTAATCCTGAACTTCGGCGAACTTATTTTTGTCACCCGAATTTTGATTTCCTTTGATTTCAAAATTCTCGACAAAGTCTTTTCATCCGAATTTCAGAATTCAAATTTCGGCAACAACTCTACAAGTGCCCGAATTTTATTCTTTAAAATTAAAATAAAAAGTCGAACACTTAAACACAATTTCTTTCCACCAAAATTTACTCAAACTTAACGTTATTCTTAGACGTTATTTTTCGAAACTGACCATTTAGGATTGCAGATCACGACCGTGAACGATCATTAAAAAGCACTCAACTACATCCATGGATTTCATAGCAATCGGAAGCGATAACAGACCCCCAATTCTAACAATGAAAAGGGGGGAGTTCACAGCATGGAGAAACCGATTTGTAAATTTCGTTAGCTCCAAGGACATAGGAAACGAAATCCTAGAGTCCCTCTCGGAAGGACCCATAACATATTGGGTTAATATAGAGGGTGATTCCACAACAAATCCTCCCACCTTACCATCCATTCAGAAAAAATCTCCCACATGCTACACAATGGAAGAAAAGAACAGGGTCAAGGCAGATCGACTTGCACTCAACTATCTCATCCAGGGTATTCACAACGATATCTACATGCAAGTAGATAGCCTCACCACTGCTAAGGAAATGTGGGACGAGATCCATAAGCTGATGCAAGGGACGGAAATGGGAATCAAAGCACGTAAGGCAAACACCCTCGCGGCCTACGATACCTTCAAAGCAAAGCAAGGGGAGGACATAGAGGACACGTATAGACGGTTTATGACTCAAGTCAACGAGATGCGAAAGGTGAACGTTCATCGCTCCAATATGGAATTGAACGTGAGATTCCTTAACTCACTGCAGCCAGAGTGGAGGAAAATAGCCACTCAAATCAGGCAGAACAAAGACCTTGATGAAATCGACATCCACTGCGTTTTCGAGAGCCTCTCTCAACATGCAGACTACGTACATCAAAAATCTGCGGAATCAAAAGGAAAATCAGCAGCAGATCCTCTAGCCTTAGTAACTGATAATAGAGCTAAGAAACCTTCCCGCGCCACAAAGGATAAGGCCGTAAAACTTGAAAGCTCATCTGAGGAAGACAACTCAGACTCTTCATCGGATTCCGATCTAAAGGAATTCGAGAAACAAATGGCCCTCATCACTAAGATGATGGGCAGAAAATTCTTTAAGAAGTCTTCCTCCTCTTCCAACAAACAACGAGTTTCATCTTCTCATCAACCTCAACAAACTCCGCATCGGCCCGAACAAAAATCCCTACCTGAGCCTCCAAAATGCTATAATTGTGGGAAGGCAGGACATTGGGCCAGGGACTGTTTCCTTCCCAAGAAGAAGAACGAAGACTACTACGCCAAAAAGCTCAAACTGTCCAAAATGAAGAAAGCTGGCGTAGCCCTGCTGGCGGAGCAAGCTGAATGGTACGATGACACTTCTGAGGATGAACCCGAGAACATGGCTCTAATGGCGTTTGTGGAAGAAGAAGCTGGTGATGCAGAAGGAGCCGAGACGGAGAGCAATGACGAAACTGAATCATCCGAGGACATTGAGGTAGAAAATATAGACTTCTACAGACATAAAATTAAGAATAAGAACAGCTTCCGAAAGGAACGCTCAAGTAGGAAGTCTACATATAAAGATATGGCCACGAATGACATCATCTTGGCCAAAACACAAAATTTGGTCATTGAGCTAGAAAATAAACTAGCTACTTCAGAAAAATCACTAGAATTAGCTGAAGCTAATCTAGTAAAATCTGAAGAAAAAGTAGTTTCCCTGACATCAAAACTGACCGTGCTTGAGCATATCCAGAATTCTCCATTAGAACACTTGAAAAAACTAGAAGCTCTGGAAAAGAAAAACGCAACAAATTATCAATCTGTGCTCAAACACTTAGGTGAAAAAGCAACTCTCAGATGTCATTTAGAAAATGCATCTGAGAAAATCTCGAAGCTTGAATCCGAGACTAATATGCTGAATGCAAATATTAGTCAATTAACCACTAGCCTGCGAATTAGTGAAGAAGAGCGTATTGGTAAAACAGATCAATACAATCTTCTAATGGAGGAACGTAAGAAGCTTTACTCCAAAATCAAAAGTCTGGAGGACCTCCTTACGAAAAGGGGACAAACCGACAAAACGATTTTCTTGAATCAGCCTAAGGACACGAGATTTTACAATCCACGTGAGGGCTTAGGCTTTAAGCCAAACCAACAAACCACTGATAAACGGCCGCTTGCTCTTTACAATGCTGCATACCTAGGACTAGGAATACCTAGCTTGTTAGCCTTTCTCAGATCATCTGAAGAAGAAGATAACCTAGAACAGGAAAAGCGCAAGACCAAAAGCAAGGCCGAAATATCCTTGGATTACAAGGAAATCAACGATAGTTATGGAACTAGGGAAATTCCTCTTTCAAATGACTATCTACAAATGTTTCCCCATCCTCCCTCTGAATCTGATCAGCCCATGACAGAAATATCTAGCTCAAAGAACTCAGATCTTTGCAGAATTTACATTCCCCAAAAGATCAAGAATATTCAATCCACGATAGAGCTCGAACGGAAAATATTTCAAGCTGAAAAGGAGAAACTCCTTGAGAGAATTTCCTCACTTGAAAATCAATCATATGCTGATCTCGCTAAATCTTCTAAGTCGGAGTCTGTTATTATAACACCAATAGATTCCTCATCCATGAAGAATAGGCTAAATAAGAAGATTATCATTCAAGCAACAGCTAACATCCCTTCACCATCTATGACAGATCTGAGACGGACAGAGACTGCTGGGAAGAAAAATTCAGGAACGCAAGAGAAGGATGCCAAAATCTTTGATAAAAAGACGAAGCAAAATTTGACTAGTGTTTCTGATTTAAAATTATTTCCAAAAACATTTAGAAATCTTTCTTCATGTAGTTCGAACAATGCTTCCGCTTATTCCCGTATTTCTTCCAAAACCAGTTCTGTTAAGACTGTCAGTGATTATATTACCTACGATAGGTGTATAGCTATGAATGCTAAATTTATACGTCGTAGAAATATGATTTCAGGAACACACACGAAAACGGTTCTACCATCCAAAACGTCCAACCTAAAAGTTGACGAAAAGGTAGCTAGAACATTCAGAAGGCCAACTCTCACTGAAACAAAAACTAAAGCTCAAGCTTTAGAGAAAAAGGCCAAAAACGTGACCAAAACAGATCCAAAAATATCTGAGCAATCGAAAACCCGAGCTGAAGCTAAGGGAAAAGATTGCAAACAAATCTGGGTAGTTAAAACAGTGCTTGCTGCATGCACAAAGCTCTGTTTTCCATTAGGGGTAACAAAAATTTGGGTACCGAAAAACTCAGGAAAGATACAAGCCAACCCGGTACACAATTCACCCAATCTTGCATGCACCTCAACCTCTGCAAATGATAGAAGACCCGTAATAAACGGGATCTCTAACACTGCTTAATCTTATCTTGCAGATAAGTCATGTGTGGTACTTAGACTCGGGTTGCTCCACACACATGACCGGAAGAAAAGAACTGCTGAGCAACTACACAGAGAGATTTGGTGGAAATGTGCGATTCGGGAACAACCACTCAGCTCCCATCCTGGGTCACGGTGATATCATACATCAAAATCTCTTAATTAAGGATGTTTCATATGTTGATGGCTTAAGCCACAATCTTTTCAGTATAGGACAGTTCTGTGATCGTGGACTCACGGTCAACTTCCATACTGAAGGATGTAGTGTAAATGGTGGTAACGGTAAACCATTACTCACTGGAACTAGAAAATCCAATCTTTACACCATCAATCTTAGAACCGTTCATCAATCCCGAGCCATTTGCCTGTTGAGTAAAGCATCTCTTCAACAGAACAATTTATGGCATCAACGATTATCTCACCTAAATTTCAAGACTCTAAGTCAACTTCAAAGAGATAATCTTGTACAGGGATTGCCTGCCTTGAAATATCACAAAGAGCATCTCTGCTCAGCATGTGAGTTAGGAAAAATGCGAAAAGCATCCCACAAATCAAAACAAACTGCCTCAACCTCACGACCACTCGAGATTCTTCATATGGACCTCTGTGGACCAATGAGAATTGAGAGCATAAATGGACGACGTTACGTACTAGTAATAGTGGATGACTTTTCTAGGTTCACCTGGACCAAATTTTTAAGAACAAAGGCAGAAACTCCTGACTTCATAATTGCTTTTGTGAAAAAGACACAGAATTTGTCGGGCTTACAAATTCGTATAATTCGCTCAGATAATGGGACTGAATTTAAAAATCAGTTACTGAGCGAATTCTACCAATCCCTAGGGATCTCCCAACACTTCTCTGCTCCTAAAACTCCTCAACAAAACGGAGTCGTAGAAAGGAGGAATAGGACCCTAGTTGAAGCTGCTAGGACTATGCTTATTCACTCTAAACTTCCTCACTTTCTATGGGCTGAAGCAGTCAGTACTGCCTGCTTCACCCAAAATAGGACAATAATTCACAAACGCTTTGGAAAGACTCCATATGAAATATTGAATGGAAGAATCCCCAATATAGGATTTCTTCGCGTTTTCGGATGCATTTGCTACGTAGCAAATGACAGGGAAAACCGAGGAAAATTTGATGCTAAGGCATTAGAGGCAACTTTCATTGGGTATTCTCTAGAATCTAAAGCATATCGAGTCTACCTTAAGAAGCGGAGAACGGTCATGGAAAGCTCCAATGTGACCTTCAATGAAACACCCTTAATGGCTTCTGAACAAATCAGTCCAGAACCCGGACTTATTAGAGTGTTGACTGATGATCAACACATTCCCACACCTGTGGAAGAGACATCAGCCTCAAATTCCTCAAAAGACATGGAATTAAGTATCCTTTTTGAGAAAATTTACTCTAACCCATGTCAACAATTAGTCTCACGACAATCCATCCAAGATGGTGACACAAGCAGTCCACATATGGTAGAACCAATAGTGAACTGTGAAACTTCACAAGAACCAGAATTAGATGTCACCAATGATTTAGGAATCGAAGTGTCTGTTGAAAACGACTCTTCCGAAGAGACCTTAGAAAATGAGACAAACCCTCCCGTTGAGGTCTCCATTTCTACGGAAAATGAAATCGCGTCCACAATAAACGAGACAACCTCTCAACCACTTCCTCATGAAAGAAAGTGGACACGTGCTCATCCCGTAGAACAAATTATTGGAGACCCTCTCCAAGGAATAAGCACTAGATCCTCAACTACTCACGAAGGACTATTTACCTGCTTTTTGAGCCAAATAGAACCTAAAAGAGCCAAACAAGCATTGGAAGATCCTGATTGGATTATTGCAATGCAAGAAGAGATAAATCAGTTCGATAGATTACAGGTCTGGAGACTAATCCCGAAACCCCTTGGCAAAACCATTATTGGTACCAAATGGGTTTTCAAGAATAAGAAGGATGAAAATGGGATAGTAATAAGAAACAAAGCTCGACTCGTAGCTAAGGGGTATAATCAACAAGAAGGAATTGATTACGATGAAACCTTCGCCCCCGTAGCTCGACTCGAAGCCATTAGGTTATTCCTTGCTTATGCTGCCCATAAAAACTTCACCGTATTCCAAATGGATGTCAAGACTGCGTTTCTTAACGGAGTCTTGAAAGAAGAAGTTTATGTGGAACAGCCCGAAGGATTCGTGAGCTCAACTCACCCTGACTATGTCTACAAGCTAGATAAAGCCTTATACGGACTCAAACAAGCCCCTCGAGCTTGGTATGATGTTCTTTCTGACTTTTTGGTCAAGTCAGGCTTCGAAAAAGGAAAAATTGACACAACCCTTTTCATCCAACGCACACGTAAAGATATTCTCTTAGTCCAAATCTATGTAGATGATATTATTTTCGGATCTACTAATTTAAAGCTGTGTGACCAATTTGGAGAACTTATGAAAACTAAGTTCGAAATGAGCATGATGGGTGAACTCAACTTTTTCTTGGGTTTACAAGTCAAGCAACTTTCGGACGCAATTTTCATAAGTCAAACCAAATATATCCATGACATCTTGAAAAAGTTTGACATGGAAAATTGTACTACAAAAAGTACCCCTATGTCCCCCTCATGCCAACTTGACTCGGATCCTCTTGGGAAACCAGTCAATCCAACCCTTTATAGAGGAATTATAGGTTCATTACTTTACTTGACAGCTAGTAGACCGGATATCATGTTCTCGACATGTCTATGTGCCCGATTCCAAGCTAATCCCAAAGAATCGCACCTCATAGCCGTGAAGAGAATCATGAAATATCTCAAAGGAACACCTAATCTCGGACTTTGGTATCCCAAAGGTTCCGGGTATAATCTCGTCGGATATTCTGATGCCGACTATGCAGGGTGCAAGATGGACAGAAAAAGCACCTCGGGTGGAGCACAATTTCTGGGAGACAAACTAATTAGTTGGTCATCTAAGAAACAAAATTGTGTCTCTACCTCAACTGCTGAAGCAGAATATGTAGCTGCAGCAAGCTGTTGCTCTCAAATCTTGTGGATGCGTACGCAACTACGAGATTATGGGTTCGATCTTAATCATATACCCATATATAGTGACTCAAAGAGCGCAATTGCTATCACATGTAACCCTGTCCATCACTCTCGCACTAAACACATAGATCTTCGTTATCACTTTATAAAAGATCATGTTGAAAAGGGCACTATCGATATGTATTTTGTAAGTACAGAACTTCAACTTGCAGATTTATTTACAAAGGCTCTGGATGAAAAACGATTCCATTTCCTAGTTTCTAAGTTGGGCATGTTGAATTTTCAACACTGACCTATAGTGCCTCATGACCTTTTATTTAGTAGACAAATTAATTCTACATGCAAATTTTAAAAGGGTAGTTTTTATTTCATTTTCATTAAGGGGGAGTTTATATTTCATTTTCATTAAGGGGGAGTTCATATTTCATATTTATTAAGGGGGAGCATATTTCATTTTCATTAAGGGGGAGTTCATATTTCATATTTATTAAGGGGGAGCATATTTCATTTTTATTAAGGGGACTTATTTTTATTACGGGGGAGTATATATCATTTTATTGAGGGGGAGCTCTTTGACATAATATAAAATTTCGGAAGTCCAATTTTGGACTAACAGTGAAGAAATTCGGCCAATTTCAATTTCACTCGCCGAATTTCAAATTCGGGGTCACTTTTGGTCAATACTAATTTCGATCGCCGAATTTCATATAATTTTCACTTAATCAGAACGAATTTCGGCGAAACTCAATTTTAACATGCCGAATTTCATTCACCCGAACTTTTGCACAGTAACCCCTATTTATCTCACTACTCGCCCGAATTTCATTATTTACCCTAAATTTACAAGTTAACGCCCGAATTTCAGAAAATTTACTCTCGAATTTAAATTCGCGCAAACACAAAATCTTCAAATCAAATCTCTTCAACTTCGATTTTACTACAGAAGGTAATGGCGACCCCGAATCTGCAATTTATTTGCCAAAATTTCATCCAAATCCCGATGGAATCGACCTATTTTAATTTTTAGGTTTCGGGCGAAATTCGGGTAAAATTTAAATTTTCATCCGAATTTCTGCTTTTCAATCCAAAATTCGGCGAATTTCTACTGTTCACTCGAAATTCGGCGAATTTCTACTGTACCCCGACTCCTCACAGTCGAATTCCATCGCCCGAATTTGTCAATTTCGGCAAATTCAATTTTAAAGACAAGCACCCGAATTTGATGAATGATGATAACAAATTCGATTTAATTTTCACTTACCCGAACTTCATTACAATTCGGCGAACAAAAATTTCAAATCCTCATAACCCGAACTTCATCAAATTCGGCGAACAAAACTTTTCAAATCCAAATTCGGCCAAATCAAACTTCGAGTTTTAAACTTTTCAATGTACTCTTAGCCGAATTTGTGAACTTCGCCGCTTGTATTTCAAAAGTATAATCTTATTTACTTAAGCAAATTTCGGGCACTTTCATATAAAATTTTTCAAGTCCGAAATTTTTTCTAAGTAACATTTTTATCTACTCTGCCTAGTCTAACAATTTTCTGTGTTTTCTTCTTAGCAGATTACATAAACATGTTGAGACAAATTGACGAAGTCTTTCCTCAAAGTCAATGGGCCACTAAACTACCCAACAACCCGGCCATTGACTTTGACAACATCACGGTCCCCGCACCGATAATACTCGAAATCCTTCGTCACCATCCTCTACACACCGCCCTCACCATTACGGAATCGGCCCCAGAAGTATACGCACAACAGCTATGGGCCAACCTACAACCATCAACTTCAAAAACCCCTCCAACCTCACTTACCTCACAAATAGACCAAACACCCATAATCTTCACCCCATCCATACTACGCCGTATCTTAAACCTACCTCACAGCCTAATATATAACCCACCACCCACGGAGGAAGAATTGAAAACCGACTTCCTCCTAATGGGATATCGCCCAGACATCCATAAATCCCTACACCTACCCGATTTCTGCGCCAAGGACATTCCACAACCTTGGCGCACACTCTTTCTCATAATAAACAAATGCCTATCACCCAAGCACTCAGGCCCAGATCGCTGTAACCGCAACATTATGATCATCTTCCACGGTGTCATCTTTAATAAAAATTATGACATCGTGCAGTTGATCTGGGCCGATATCCTTGACCAACTCCGCCGAAGGGACTTATCCACCAAAAATAAAACCCGACAAGTCCTTCCCTACCTTCGGTGGTTTCCAGTGATAATAACCCACTTTCAAGACCTACACCCCGAGATAACCCGTCGACCGAGATCGGAGGGATACCAAATTCCCAAGCTAGCATCCCTCCATTCTTCCAAATCCAAATTTGATCTCGAGTCGATGCGGATCCCTGACCACCTCCTACAAATCGCTAATCCTTCCAACCCAATAGTAGCGAGGTACCTCCAATCCATCACCCTTGAAGACACTCCTATGGTTCGACAAAACCCAGTCGAACCTACCCCGGGAATTAGCCTACCCCAGCCTCAGTTAGGTCTAGGAAGCGCCGCTTCCCCTCCTCGTTCCTCACGAAAAACAAAACGAGGGGAAGACGTAAGACGCATACAGGAGCGTCGCACCAAACAAAAACATGATCGACCTCCTCAGTCCTCTAACCCACTACAAAGCCGGGCCGAACCCGTAGGAACAGGAGACGACACGATCGTCTCCCGAGTAGCAGTCGTGCCATCAGGCCCAAGCACGCAAATAACCCTTCCAACCCATTCGGTCGTCTCCCAACAGACGACCGTCTCAATAGCACCGGAGGAGCCACGACAACCATCATTGCCTTATTCGGAGGCAATAGATGTTGAATTAAGCAGTTCACTTCCTCCGACTGCGCCCTCCTTGATCACAGGTCTAGTGTCCGCACCAACTAAAATTTTTTCCATTTCTAGGACACATACACTATTTTCCGCACCTCTAAGTCTTCCAGACTTAGACAGAACGCTCTCTGACGTCACTCTGGGGTTAATCTCCGAGGGACTGAGCGGAAGCCCCGAAACGATCAACATCCCACCAGTCGTCTCGGGCCAACGGTCTGAGTTTGTCTTAGCACCGTTGCCACCGGTGTGCCTTGGTGGCCCCGGAAGACCCACTACAGTGGGCGGCACGTCAGAAATCTACTCTGACGTCGCGACAACGGCACGCCTCAGTGGCTCCGTTTTATTTCCCGATCCGTTTGTGACGGAGTCTCGGCTACGATCTTTTGGCGACGAACTAGTGGAAAAAGTCCGGGCCATGATCGAAACATCAAGACAAGACAAAGGCAAGACTCCAGTCACACACGAGACAGCTGCTGCTGTTCCTTCACTCACACAACCAGAAGAAGGACCGTGGGACGTGCCCATTGAAGAACTCTTCAACATTCTTTTGGCACGTATCCGGTCGGCGCCACACCTGACACCGAAGGAGAAAGAAATCCAGAGGCTGATTGACCCCACCAGCTGCCGAACACAAGCCGGGGGCCTATCTGGATCGCGGGACGACCCTGAAGACGAGGACCGTCCCGAGGGGGAGAACCGACAGCGTGGAGTCGAATCCCCTCACCAGCAGCAGCCAACAACCAAAACAGTCCAAGAATCCAACCCGCTGGATACCTCAAGCTCAAAAGGCAAAACAAAACAAGTCTCCAGCACCACAATAATATTCCCTACCATGGAGATCTCAACCACAACCGAACAAAATACACAAGAGATCTCCAATACACTTTCCCTTTCGACACCCACTCCAGTCACTATAAGCCTTAGCTCACCAAGAACCTTCTACCGACAAAGTCCACCTCAAGCCACATCTATTGACCTCCAAATCTCGGAAGAAATCAGCCAACTCTACAATCCACATGATGTGGTAGAGAAATATATATTTGAAGAAGGATGGCTGAAGCAACCGATGGACCTCCAGCTCGAAGCCAGATTTCGAGAAAACGCCAGACTATTCCTCGAAAAGGCGTCGATAAGCCTGGTGAAAGTCCATGAAGATGAGGAGCTGGAAGATCTGCAAAGTGACCTCCCCGATCTACCGGAACTACTCAAACATCAAGTCCAAAATGAGGATGCTCCACTTCTCATGTCAAAGATCGGGGCAACGGTCGATCTTCCGTGGCAAAACGTCAGAATCTTAGTTCCATACCAAGAAGAGATAAGGAAAAGAATCTGGCGTAAAGAGGATCAGCTCGTCAAATTGAACGAGCTGGAGCTACGTGGGATGACGCACCTGTCAGAGCGCAGAGCCAATCTCTACCTTCTTTCCCTAAGACGTCTTCATATGTTCTTAGGGAAAGGAAATGATCTGGCTGCTCTCAGGCGAGAGGAAAAGCAGAGGCCCCGAATACAAGCCGTAGAAAGAGTTGGAATAGATCGGCTCGGGACCTTCCTACTAAGCGTCTACCACGTAGTGAGGGAAGACGGTACAAGAGAGACCTTGACAGAGGCTGACTTCCCGTACATCAGAGCTGAAGACATCTCACAGATGATTGGAAGCTACCGATACGTGGGAACGCTGCAGGACCAGGACGTCAAATTAGGATACATGACGATCAAAAGGTTCATGCTCCGACAAATCAAGTACGGAGCGACGCACGACCTGCAGCTAGCACTGGAGTCAAATGTCAGAAAGGTCAACCTCACCAAACCATCATTCGAGCTCCCTGAACAAGTTGAATATGGTGAAGGCCACGTGTTCGAAAGTGAAGATCCAGCGGTGGTCTACATCAACTACAAGGGAGAAAAGCGAATATTGAAGACATCGGAGATACCAAAATTCTCCGACGGAACGCTCCTCATCATACGAGAGAAGTTGAGGAGCATACTGGATAAGATGGAAGGTGAAGGACCGGACACAAAAGCCAAGATACTGAATATGCTGAACAACATACAAGAAAGGCTTTCGTTCCGGAGGGAAATAAGGACGTACGAGCACAAGCTTGGACTACGGAAATCCGTGTACGCCCAGCAACGACCCAAAGGCTCAAAGAAACAGACAAAGACGAAGAAAGGACACTAAGGGGGAGAATGTTAGGAATTAATTGTAGTGTCCTTAGTTAGTATTTGAGTTTTGGGTCAATATTAGTTAATTTATTGTATTTGGGGTCAAATTGTAAATATTTTATTGTTTGAGTCCCAAGCCTTAATATACCAACTCATGTGGTATATAAGGCATCCCATTAACCCTAATTAGGGTTGGTCAAGCATAATTCTTAAAAGTAAGTTCTTAATTTCGGCACACACACACAAACACACACTGAAGGTATTTTAAGAACTTTATCATTTTTAAGCCTTTGATCCTCTCTTGAGTGCGTAATCGGACTAACAGGAAAACTTACTGCTCGAAAATTTTTTCGACTACTGAACTTTAAAACACACACACACATACATTTTACACTAATCTTATTATTTTTAAAATCAGAAATCGTAATTTTCAAAACTTACGAAAAAAAAATTCTCCGAATAATCTTCTTCGATACTCAAATTTTTTATGTTAACTTAAAAATTCTTTAGCAAAATTTTGAAGTATCAGTTCTTATATCAAATATTTTTCTCAATCAAAACAATTCCTCTTTAAAACCGAAAAATAGGTTCGAAAAGGAAATTGCTTAACGTACGAGCCAAACATAACTAACGAAGTTTGTCACTTGTGAAGCACTTTTACCATTTCAATTCCAAATTTTCACGAGATCCTATCAATCAACTAAAAATGGATGCTTACTCACTTGGAAACGACGTCCGCCCTCCAATTCTACGAAGAGGAGAATACACCGTATGTGTTAGGACATTTTTATTGTGTTCAAATATAAATGTTATTTTAGTCTTGTAGTATAAGTAGTAGTTTGGGTTTAATTGTAATTAAACCATAGATTAGGACTACTTAGCAAATATACCAAACTTATTTGGTATATAAGGAACCCTAATGTGATGTATTAGGGTTAAGAATTCATTTTAATATAAAACCGAGCTTTACAACGTGAAGAACGCTCTCAAGCTTCCGCGCCAAATTTAAACGTGTTATTTGTAAGTTTTACTTTTTCTATCAAATTCTTCACCGAACTTAATCGTATTGGATATAATAGGACCTATCAATTGGTATCAGAGCAAACGCGTTAGGATTTGATCGAATTATTGCATTTTTCGTTTTGAATTTCGTTGAAGAACTCGCACGTAAATTTTCGAATTTCAGTTTGATTCTTCAAGTTTCGATATGATTTGCTGTTTTTTGGCTTCGATTGAGTGTTTTTAACATGTATGGGCTGAAATTTGATCGATTGAAACACTAATTTTTGCAAATTTTGAAAATCCGATAAATCGTGTTCTTCGTGAAATTCATCCGATTTCTCAAAAATTCGACATATTTTGTTGTTTTCTGATTTAATTGAGTGTTTTTTTAGATATAAGTGTTTTGATCAAAAATCTGGACTAAATTTGAACAATTTTGTTCTTCAGATCGAAAGCTACGTGTTTTTCGTTAAATCAAGTACGTCGTTGTTTTTCGTAAGAAATTCTCGACAATTGTTTTACGCAAAGTATTGTATTCGCAAAACTTTTCCATTACATATCGAGAATCTCGCACATTTTACAAATCTATCGCAAACTTGTTTCTGATTGGACCCAACCAAAGAGTATGGCATACAATTCTCGATATACAATCATTCGCAAATTGCGTAAAGAAAAAAGGAAACCATTTGCAAAGTTCCATTACATGTAATCATTAGTTATTCACTAAGAATTGTTCTATGCACAAAACTTTCTCGATGTATTTGTCGACAAAGTTTCTCGCACAGTGGGACACATTTCCTCTATCGCAAAGTACTATAAGGTTTGCGATAAAATTTTAACAGCTTTGCAGCACTAATAAGATTAGCTTTATCGACAATGATATACACACTTTATCGACAAATTTCTTATCGAGAAACTTTCTCAACACATACATTTTCTCGATAAAAGGTGTTTTATCGATAATTTTTTTCGAATAAAATTCCTCGGTATCAATTAGTTTCTCGATACCATCTTATCTCTCGATAAACCTAAGGGCCAAATACATTTCGGCACGGCAAATTATAAGAAAATTTTTGTATTTTTTTTCGAAGTTTTCGACATCAATATAAAACATTTTGGTAACTACCAAAAGTTTTCGAGACTTATATAATTTTCGAAACATCACTATATTTCACGAAAACACCAAAAATTTTCGATACGGAATTTTATAAAAGCCAATTTAAAATTTTTTATTGAAGAAATTTTTACCGAAAAAAATTAGTCAACCCGAAAAACATGGTCAACCCGAGAAAGTTTAGTTTTAGCAAAGGTGTTATCGAGAATCACTTATCGCAAAATAAAGTTTCTCGGTACGACAAATTTTTTTTCGATACACATATTTTTCGATACTTAACCTTTTGACCCGAATTTTTTAGACTTCAATATCCTGATCCAAAAGGTTTCAATTTAAAAAAAATTCAGAAAAATAAAATTTTCACCCTTATTCAATATTTTTTCGGCACATTATAGAAAAATTTTGGTAAATTTTCAAAGTACTGAACACCAATTTAAAACTTTTCAGTACATATCTAAAATTTTCAATATTTTTAGATAATTTTTTTCAACACCAAAACTTTTCGAAACTGAAATTTTAAAGCCAAAATTTTTTTTTTCGATATTAGAAATTAAAAAGTTTTCGATACTTACACTCTCATTATAAAAAGTTTTTCGTACACACAAAATTTTCGATACTTAAACTTTTCGACTCCAAACTTTTCAAAAATATACTTTTCGATCCAAAAGTTTTTGATATCTACATTTTATCCTAAAAACTTTTCGATACCTATTCTATTTCTCGAAATTTTTATTAAAAGATTTCAAATCTACTTAACGCGTCAACGATCAAATATCCAACCTACATTTTATCCTAACCAAAACAAATGGACACCTACTCTATGGAACACAACCAAGACCTAATTGATGTTCTTCAAAGGGCACGGTATCTACGAATGAACTCATCCACTGACCATTTCAAGGTTAGTCATTCTGACTCTGGTTTTGAAAAATTAGAGAAAACAGTTATGGAGTTAGAAATAAAAAATAAGAAACTTACCACGCGTCTTAAAAATAGTGAAGCAGCGTGTCGTAATAAGTCACTCCTTTATGATGAATTAGTTGAGGAACGCGGAAAATTGTACTCTAAAATTAAAAATTTAGAGAACAATCTTGCTGAAAGGGGTCAAAAAGACCAAAGTTCCTCTAAAGCCTTAGCATCTAGTTGGGGAAATATTTTACATTATGATAAACCTACCTCTTGTTGGGAAATTCCGGAAGTTATTCATAAAATAACCGAATTAAACCCAACTCTGGAATTAGAAAGAGTAGGTTTCCGAGCGGAAAAGAAAAAGCTTTTAGATGAGATATCAATTCTAAAAAACTCCCCTAATTTACATGACATGGAATTTTATAACCCTGTTGAAGGCTTAGGCTTTACGAATCCTTGTAACTTGAAAAAGGTTAACGTAAAACAATTATATGATATCAAGTATATGGGTTTAGGATTTACTTCTTTAATGGCTTTTACTAATGCTTCAGAAATAAATGCCTTAGAAGAATCCAAAAGAAAAGCCACAACTAGGACTCAAATTCCCTTTGATTATACTGATTTGAATAATAGTTACAAGACTATTGACTATAATTCATTATATCCTACGGAAAATATTTCTAAAGTCGAGGAAGAAAATTTTGATCATTCTAAAAATTCTACTTTCTGTTATATTCCCGCTATTATTAAGAAAATAGCTGATTTGAACTCTTTCCTAGAAACAGAAAGAAAGAATTTTGAAACAGAAAAGAATGCGCTTTTATTGGAGATATCAAATCTCAAAAAATTTTCTCCTTTACCTGTTTTAAACGATATTTCTAAAGAAAAATCTTCTCTGAAACAGGATAAAGCAACGCAAACGGACGCTTTTGTTCCTAAAATCGAAAAGACTTTTACTAATACTTCTACGTCAATTTTGACCAAAATTGAAATTCAAAGTAAAAGCCAAGAACTTCAAATTGCTAAAGAACAAATACAACTTAGGAATGAGAAAGGAAAATCTACACTATTTTCAAACGTTACGGAACGAATATTTAAAGAACAAAAATTTTCTTGTCCTATTCCTATAAAGAAATTTGTTCACGAAAAGGCTCCAAGTTCTGGCAAACAAATTTCACCGTGTGCTTCAAATGATTTTAATAATTCTCCATTTAAGAAGCCTAGACTTGGTAATAATTTTTCTAATTCTTCTCATCATTCTAGTGTGAATTGTGTAGATTCTCAACGTAGGATACACGACTTATATGCTAGTGATGCTTATAATTCTATATGCTCATATTCCTGCATGAAGTATCCAGTCCAAGTTCATTCTAAGAAATATCTTATGTGACTGGCTTCGGAGAAAAAAATATAAATCTTCTCCGAGACACACTTTCACCAAAGCTGAAATTTCTTTTCCATGTCAAATGACTCCTACATGGGTTCCTATGTCTACTATTAAGTTAGGAAATCCCACACAAATTTGGGTACCTAAACGCACATTAATGAATGATTTACGACCGAAATTAAATTTGACTTCATCTATGCTTAACCCTTTTTCTGCTAATAAGGGAGGACCCACATTACAATGGGTACCAAAGTCCCAATAATGCTTTGCAGATTCCCTCATGTGTGGCATTTGACGTAGCGGCTCCACATACATGATAAAGGGAAGAGGCGTGAGCTACTACAACTACACTTCAACGAGATACATTTTAAATATGCATTTTCAAAACTTTAAGAGATCTTAAATTCTAAATGCATATTACACACGGAAATGATAAATACCATTTATTTTTTCAATATAACATTTTTAAATGAGCTTAATTTGAGGGGGAACTACTCTTTTATTTTAAAGAGGAACGACTCATCTTTCTTTCAAGAGGGAGCAACAATTTTAATTTTTGATGGGGAGTTAAAACTTTAAACGACATAATTAAGGGAAAGAGATTCGTAATATTTCTTTAATCTTACTACGCGACTTTCAAGGGGGATAAGCTTTATTTTTGGAAGCATTATTTGAGAGGGAGAAATAAAAATATAGATATAGTTTTCAAATATTGAAAATTTGAAAATTCTACTGACAACGTTTACCGATAAATTTTCTACACTTTCTCGATATCTCGCAAGACTTTCTTGACACATTTTTTGTCGACAAACTTTCTCGAGACGTAATGCTAAAACTTTATCGACATTTTTTTCGTAGAACTTTCTCGTGAAATTTTTCTCATGGAACGTTATCTTAAAATTTTTTATCGAGAAATTTTCTCCACTATATCGAGAAATGTATTTCGCAAACCTCATCCGAATTTTTTTTTCGATACACCTTATTCGAAATATTTTTCGATACACCTCATTCGAATATTTTTCAATACACTTCACTCGAATTTTTTTCGATACACGTTATTCGAAAATATTTTTCGATGCACCTCATTCGAATCGAATTTTTTTTTAAAGGCTTACCTATCGAGAAATCTTATCGCAAATCTCATCCGAAATTTTTTTTCGATGCACCTCATTCCAAAATATTTCTCTATACACCTCATCCGTAAAAAAAGAATTCTCAATAGCTCCACTTTTCGACTCCGATCCGACCTCTCTCCCACAAACCATATTAGGTATATATATATTATCATATACTAATATATATTACTAATAAATATATATATATACTTAAAAAAAGAAGAAGAAAATAAAAAAAAACAAAGAAGAAGAAAATAAAAAAAACAAAGAAGAAGAAAATAAAAAAAATAAACGGGAAAAAGAAAAATCTCCTCTCATCTTCATTAAGCTTCATGTATATTTCCTCCAACAACTTTCGACGGACTTCAAGGAAGAATCTCGAGCTTACAACGGACAAATATTTCCAAATGGCAAAGATGACAATCTTCATGATGATCCAAATGCTCATTTTCAACGACCGGCTCCGGCTTGCTGATTCAAATAAAGCAGCACTCATCTCGTATCCCAGAAGCATGGATTTCTAGTTCCCATGGTTCAGTCTAAACCGACTTGATCCTAACCCCGGAACGCGTCCGAGCTTTTGAGACGATCCGACCTATCACCTATCCTACATCATGTGAACAACAAGCAAGATGACTTCGATGTTGACTTGGAAATTTTTGAAGGTACATAAATCCCTTAACTCACAAATATTTCGGACTAACCCTCATAGGTACAGGTGCTAATTTTATTAGCTCCCGGGTAGAAGACGCCACATTAGGTCCAACGGTGCGTGCACATCCGAGCCTTACCCACTCATCGTCTCCAAAAAGACCGATGTTTCATTTTCTCACGGGGAGCCACGTCTACTATCACCACTTCACTCGGAAGTGGGAGATATTGAACTAAGTGGTAATCCGCCCCGTACCACACTTTCATTGATCACATCGTGTCTAGTGTGTCCTCAATTTCTAAATATAATTTCTAGGACACATACACTTTTTATATACTTGGTCTTTGTGGTCAGGTTAGAACTTTCGTAGACATGTCATTCTCAGACATGCTTCGATGATCGAAAGAAAGTCCTACCGTTGCAACATCAAACCAACAACGGTATTAGGCCATCTTCTATGAGCAATGCTCCTAGAAAGATGTCAACCGGAAGCCTATGTGGCCCCGATTTTATATCGGCGGAACGCCTTCGTGGCTCCGTCGGGTTATTACCGAATTTTGATTTCCTACGAAGTCTAGAAACTACATCTCCTTGTCACGACGATAAAATCTTCTTGCCAAAGGACGATGCCCCATTTTGATACATCGCCATGACGATCTCCCCACTCGATCGTCATGAGGGGGAGTAGTACTAAAGAAATGGAAGCAATACAACAACAAAAGTGCAAGATTGATCGGAAATACTAAAGCGTCATTGAATCAAGCAAACGCCACGAGCTTCAATGACCGAAGTTGCCGCTCGTGTACGTCTCTTCCAATTTCAAATCGAGTTCCCCGATCCCAACACAAGGTTGAACAAAAATATTGGGAGTTTCTTTGTTATCAAAGGGAGAGATGGAACACAAAAGAAGAAATTCTCCAAAAATTCGGCAAGCAACATCACACACCTTCCGACACTTGGAGACGAACTTCAAAAGAAAATTAGAAGAAAGATGAGGTGCCGACAAGAGTATTACAAGATATGATGAGCTTGAAGATCTCCAAAGAAGAAAGAGATCACAAAGACAAGATAAATGAAGAGATTATACAAATAATCTCGTAAAAAGGAGATTGTTAGGACTCGAGGAATCTTTTCAAAACAAGACAAGATAACCTACGCTCAAGCGAAGATTGAACACAAAGGGGGAGATTGTTAGGACATTTTTATTGTGTTCAAATATAAATGTTATCTTAGTCTTGTAGTATAAGTAGTAGTTTGGGCTTAATTATAATTAAACCATAGATTAGGACTACTTAGCAAATATACCAAACTTATTTGGTATATAAGGAACCCTAATGTGATGTATTAGGGTTAAGAATTAATTTTAATAGAAAACCGAGCTTTACAACGTGAAGAACGCTCTCAAACTTCCGCACCAAATTCAAACGTGTTCTTCGTAAGTTTTACTTTTTCTATCGAATTCTTCACCGAACTTAATCGTGTTGGATATAATAGGACCTATCAGTATGGAGAAGTCGATTCATGAACTTCCTGGAGACAAAAGATCAAGCTACAAATTTGATAGCTTCTCTTCAAGAAGGTCTCGCTCAATTTTGGCTTATCCAAGACGGCGATGCCACTAATAATCCTCCCATTCCCGCCACTAGAAGACTCAAAATTCCTAGTGAATACACAGAGGGGGGGCGATTAAGAGCTAAAGCAGATCTCGGAGCTAAAACTTTCCTGATGCAAGGCATTCCGAATGACATCTATATGCAAATAGATAGTCTATCTAGTGCAAAGGCTATGTGGGACGAGCTCCACAAAATGATGCAACGGAGTGAAGTCGGAGTCAAGGCTAAGAAAGCGAACATCCTCACCGCTTACGACTCCTTCAAAGCTACGACGGAGGAAAATATAAATTTTCAACACCAATATGGAGGTTAACATCCGATTTCTCTCTTCTCTGCAACCGGAGTGGAAGAAAATTTCCATGCAAATCCGTCAAAACAAGGATTTAAACGAAATGGATATCCACGCCGTCTTCGATACTCTCGCTCAACATGAGGAAGACATTAGTGAGATATAAAAAGAACTAAAGAGCAAACTGATCGAAGACTCTATAGCTCTAGTTTCGGAAAGAAAAACTAGCCAATCTCGTAAAGATAAAAGCATCATATTGCCAAGTTCTTCAGAAGATGAAGACGAATCAGAATCGGATTCCGAGCCTGATATGAAAGAGTTTAAGAAATAATTGGCTCTCATTACTAAAATGATGAGCAAAAAGTTCTATAAAAAAAATCCTCCTCTTCGGCTAATAGACTTCGGACCTCAAGCTCTAAGCACAAAGAAAGACCGACAGAGTCATCAGAATCCAAAACGCTACGATTGAGGAAAGATAGGGCACTTCGCCAGAGAATGCAAACGTCCTAAGAAGAAAGACGTCAATTACTACTCCAAGAAATTTCAACTTACCAAACAAAAGGAAGCTGGAGTAGCTCTAATGGCCGAACAAGAACACTGGCTAGAAGACACAACGGATTCTGACAACGACAATATAGATCTCATGGCATCTCTTGACGGTGGCTCAGATGAAAACTCGTTGAGGAGGTCCAACGATGAAGACAAAGCATAAACCACGTCTCAAGAGGTAGGTACACCCGAATCTACATTATTAATTTTGTTAGAAATCCTTACAAATTAAATATGCTAACATGAAAAATGAGCGGAGAAGTACAAAATAATTAGAGGAGAGACTACCCTTAGTGAAATTAATTTCCAAAAGCAACTAGATAAGAAAGTTCACCAAGAAATTCTCTTATATAAGGCTAAGGAAACAATAAATAGTCTTGAATCATGGTTAGCTACTTCTGAGACAAAAATTAAAGACCTTAGTAAAACTCTTAGCGATAGTCAGGGAGATTTAGAAATTTCTAGAAATAATTTTAAGGAAATCTCTAACGAACGTAAGAAGCTTTACTCTAGGATTAAGACTTTAGACGATCTTTTAACAAAAAGGGGACAAACGGATCAGGCTATTTTTCTAAATCAACCTCATGATATAGAATTTTATAATCCTATAGAATGCTTAGGTTTTAACTATCCCTGTAACTTGAAGAAGGTAAATGTCAAACAATTATATGATATCAAATACATGAGTTTAGGATTAACTTCTTTAGTGGCCTTTACTAATTCTTCCGAAATAAATGCCTTAGAAGAATCTAAACGAAAATCCAAAAATAGGACGGACATCCCCTTTGACTACACCGATTTGAATAATAGTTACAAGACACGGGAAATAAACCTATCTAGTGATTATAATTCATTATATCCTTTAGAAGATCTTCCTAAAGTTAAGGAAGAAAAATATGATCATTCTAAAAATTCTAATTTTTGTTATATTCCCGCTATTATTAAGAAAATAGCTGATTTTAACACTTCCTTAGAGACAGAAAGAAAGAATTTTGCAGCAGAAAAGAATGAGCTTTTATTGGAGATTTCTAATCTAAAAAATTCCTCAATTTTAAAATATGATCCTGATTTTATTTTGAAAGAAAAATCATTAAGTAAGGACAAGATCAAAAACTTAAAAAAGCACCTCCCGTTATTTTACAAAATATTTTAAAAGAAGAAAAATATTCTTTAAAAAGCATAAAGGGAGGAAAAGAGTCATTAAATGCTTCGAAGCCGAAAAAGATTTATACTAATTCTTTTTCTACTCCATCCACATGTAGAGTAGTAAAATAGTTGAAGCATGCAAAGGAGAGAGTGCCTAGCTTAGAACTTAAGAAGAAAATTAATAGAAATGACTTATTTTTCAAACTTTCTTATGTATCAAAAACTAAGGACACTCGTAAGAAGACAATCATTTCTAATTTTCATGTTGTTGCTTCAACTTATGCTTTAAATTTATATATTTTTGAAAGCACAAATTTTGAAAACGACTCTACTTCTAAAAACAAAATTCATCATTCTAAGACAAATGCAAGTCTTAAGTCTTGAAGGAAACAAGATCTGGCTATTAAGCAAGCTTATAGCTCGATACATTCTTGTCCTCATCTAAGGTACACAGTCCAAGTACACTCGGCTAAACACCTGAGGAGACTAGCTAGAGAAAAGATTTTCTCATGCACTAGACTGATAAGACATTTGTCCGAGCTGAAATTAATCTTCCATGTAAGGTTCACTCACAATGGGTTCGCAAGACACCATCTAGGCCAACGCAAGGCAACAAGGCCAAGTTGCCTAAACAGGTACCACTTAAATCAACTACTTCTATGTTGGTTTGGATACCTAAGAGCACAAATGGTTTAGGAACCAAAAATGAACAAACCTTACCTACTAAATCTGCTAATCCGAGAGGACCTATTACTAAGTGGGTACCTAAGTCTCTCTAAAATCTTTCTATGCAGATCCATCATGTGTGGTATCTAGATTCCGGTTGCTCCACACACATGACGGGAAATCAAGAACTGTTGAGCAACTATCAAGACCACTACAACGGAAAAGTCAGATTCAGTAACAACGATTCAGCTCCAATACTAGGCTTTGGAGATATCCGTCTGAAGAATCTGACAATCAAAGATGTCTCTTATGGCCAAGGTCTTAAACACAACCTGTTCAGGATAGGACAATTCTGTGATAAAGGGTTTCAAGTGGTGTTTCTAGCTGATCAGTGGAGAATTTTAAATAGTATACTCAAGAACTTCTAACAGTATCTCGAAGACCTAATCTATACACCATCAATCTGACAACAGTACGACCTTCGACCGCTATTTGCCTCATATCACGGACTACAATCAAGAGGAACAGCTTATGACATCAACGTCTCTCTCATCTAAATCTCAAAGCTCTTCACAAACTCTTTATCAAAAAGTTGGTCAACGGTCTACCAACTATTTCCCTTCATCAAGAGCATCACTATTCGGCTTGCCAAATGGTAAAAATGAAGCGAGCGTCACATAAACTCAAGCAAGTAGCTTCCACATCTCGATCTTTGGAATTATTACACATGGACCTGTTGGGAAAGGTACCCGGTTTGTACCCGAGACGCAACGCCCCTGGATACGGTGCGGAATAAAATTTTTTCCGGGTTCCTTCGCAGCTCAGATCGAAAACTCTAATCACGTTGACACGTAATAGGGCGGGTCATACCCGTGAGAGATTACCTTTGAAGCGAGTGGCAGCTCCTCGTCGATTGCGTCATCGGCCGCGGTCGTGTTGGGTATCGTCTAGATCGTCACGCCGACCTCGCAGTGTACCACGGTTTCGATTCTCCGAAGATGGCTAGAGAGAATTGATCCGTCGCTCGGGAGAGTGGTTTGCGTTTGTGTGTTCGTGTTTCTAAAACATAAAGTTCTTTACCTGAGGCGGCTAGCTTCGGGCAATCGCGCTTCCAATGGCCGAGCTCATTGTAGTGAAGGCATTTGTCCGTGGGCTTGGGCCTTTAGACACGTTTTTCTTGGCCTTGCCTTTTGAAAATCCTCCCTTGGGCGTAATGGGCTTGTCCGACTTTTTCTTTCTAATCGACTTCCGAGTCTTATAAGTCGCAACAAGAGCCACTTCCTTTCCCTTTATCTTTTTCATCTGAGTTTGGGCCGTTGACAACTGGTTCATCAACTCAGTTAATGTCATCTCGACCCTATTCAGATTATAATTCACAATGAAGGGATTAAAGGAAGCCGGCAGTGACTGGAGCACGAGATCGTTTTGGAGCTCATTGTCCATGAGGAAGTCAAGTGCATCGAGTCTGTCGATCAAACCGATCATTTTCAGCACATGTTCTCTAACGTCGCTGCCCTCATCCATTTTGCAATGAAACAGTTGCTCTGTCAAAGAGTAGCGAGCACTTCTGGAGTGTTCACCAAAGAGCTCCTTCAAATGAAGCAAAATGGCGCCCACTTCCATTTCCGAGTGGCTTCGCTGCAACTCATTGCTCATGGATAGGAGTATATAACCCTTGACCTTTGGCTCGTCTATTTGCCACTTGAAATACGCAGCCCGATCGTCGTCACTCGCATCAGTCCCTGGGACTTGCGGTGTAGGGGTATCGAGGACATAAGTCAAAGACACCATACCTAGAACTATCCTGAGGTTACGGAGCCAGTCCACGTAGTTTGGCCCTACCAAATGGTTCTTTTCAAGCAGCATGTTTAAAAGATTCGTCATAGTAACTAGAAAGAAAATAACTCTGCAGAAGATAAAGATCACATAGTTAGGTTTATTCTATCATTCATCAAGCGCAAACACGGACTTTTCGTTTCGCTTGACTCCCACTATTTTTCTCGAAAATTCTATTCTCCCGATTTAAGAATTTCGGAAACTTCGTTGAGTAGTTTCATAGTGGAGTTGAGGTCCCCGACTCGATTAGACATGCCTCAGCCTTTAACGCAATATTTGGCCTGCCTAATCGATCGAAGTCGAGTTTCACTCGAACCCATCCTATGAGTATTTCAACTATCTTTGTCTCAGTCAGTGACCCTCACGGCTAACCCTGCATTTTGGGTATAACTGTCTAAGTGAAACCTAATCAACTTATGCTCTAACCGCACATTTGAATTCCGCCTTGCTGTCTTACGCTTCGTGGGGCGGAATATGCTATGGTGAGCGTCGTCAAACGAACCCGAAACGCTAATGTTATGGCTTGATGTACGGCGCCAACTTACTCGGAACAAACCGTACAAACTCCCTAACACCAGACATCTCAAGCATGATAGAAGACAGGAACCCAATTCCTTTTCTCACTTAGTATTTATAAAACGGGAGAAAAAACCTTTTTCATATAAGAGCACATAAAGCATGCATATCATTTCACAAATCGACACGCACGTAAGTAGTAAATAAACCCTAGGAAAATAAACTACAAGGCAACACGAACGGGTTATTTATATTCTAGCCCTATTACGTGAATTATGTGTATGTGGCTTCAAAAAATCATCGGTTCTCCGTATGGGCTTTGAAGTCGACAATCGCCCTTCATCATTCGAACGGCTTCCAAGTCATCGATCGTCCACCAAGTCATCTTCTCCCGGGGAGTCGTCAACCGTCGAACAGCTTCGTGTATTCTAAACTAAGCCTAATCTAATAAAGACTTTGAAGTACAACACGGGGGGATCATCAGTCCCAAACAACCCGTAAAAGACAAATACAACTCGGGGGGACGAGAACAAATAACCCGGAAAACCAAATAGAAATCCTAAACCCGTAAGTGTGCCTTAAATCATAATCATAACGAGCACGTTGACAATTTCATGAATTCTAACCGAAACCGACAATTTGAGCCTTAAATGGGCCATGCCCGATAAAAAGGCCCGTTAGGGTTTTTGGGCGAAAAACCCTAGGCGGCCGTCGTGTCCCGGAGGCTGCAGTTTCGTGCGGGTACGCGGCTGTCCGCGCGCCGCTGGCGCTGCCGTCAGAGGTGGCACCACCATTGGACAGCAGTGTGCCGCTGCCCGAGGCAGCGGCGCGGTGGTTCGGGTCTTCGTTGCCCGAACCCGCGGCAGCGGATACGCCGTCGCACGGCGCGGTTGCGCATGCGGGTGTACGGCTGTCTGCGTGTCGCAGCGTCTCGACGGTGGTGCCTTCGACCCCGTCGAGCGGTATGGTGGTCGTGGGTTGGCAACCGACGCATCGAGCAGCCCCACGCGCCTAGTGCGTTGGCTTTTCGATCGTCTCCCACGAGCCTCATTTTGATTTAATCATGTTATGATTCCGATCACGAGCCCTGGCTCTGATACCACTGTTGGGAAAGGTTCCCGGTTTGTACCCGAGACGCAATGCCCCTGGATACGATGCGGAATAAAATTTTTTCCGGGTTCCTTCGCAGCTCGGATCGAAAACTCTACTCACGTTGACACGTCATAGGGCGGGTCATACCCGTGAGAGATTACCTTTGAAGCGAGTGGCAGCTCCTCGTCGATTGCGTCGTCGGCCGCGGTCGTGTTGGGTATCGTCTAGATCGTCACGCCGACCTCGCAGTGTACCACGGTTTTGATTCTCCGAAGATGGCCAGAGAGAATTGATCCGTCGCTCGGGAGAGTGGTTTGCGTTTGTGTGTTCGTGTTTCGATTCTCGGGTCGAGAAATTTCGCCTCGGTTCTCTTCCCGTGTTCTTTTTTTTTTTTTACGAGGGTCTCAGCCTTATTTATAGTAGGGGAGGACGAAATTTTCAGCCCTAAACAAGGCTAAAATCTCGAAATATTTGTTCCTAAATATGAGAGATATTCTTGCCAAAATATCTCTCCTAATTGAATTCAAAATTCTATTAAAGGAACATACTATAAATAGAAAACTAACTAAGATATTAAAATATCTTCAAATATGGTAAATAAATTTCGAAATTTATATAAAATATAAATTCGAATCTTAGTTTTAATAAATAATATTCCAAATATTTTTATTACCATATTTGTAAATTACGAAAATACTCTTTAAGGCATTTTTCGAATTTCTCGGCTTAGGGTTGAATTCCAATTCTTCCCTCAAGTCTTTCTAAGCACTTAGCCAAGCCTAAGACTTAAAGTTAGTTTCATATGAAGTCCGACTTCGGTCCACTTAATGACCCCGAGGCCCAATAAGGCGTGGCATAACGACCCGAGGCCCGTTAAGGCCCAAAACACAATCTCTCCTTCTCGGTACACATTGATGATCCTTTTTAAGCCCGACTCTCTAGGTTCGACTCAATCGGCAAGGGAGGAATCCATGAGTCCGGTAGGTGCCTAGCCAATCCCGCAGTACCGGACAGATCCCGACTTGAGCACAAATTTCGAACTAGTCTCATTCCAGAACCTAACTATAGATTATAGTACTACGTACAAACCCTTCAGCTGTGTCCCGATCGAGTGAGAGCCATGGTATTTGTCAAACTCACTAAACTCGATACTATGATACAATGACACGAGGCAAATTACCAAACTACCCTCCATGTCTAACATGAGTTAGTTTAATACCTTGGCCAAGGATTTTGTAATTTCCCGTCGTCATTCTCATAGGACACTTGTCTCGATTACTTGCGAGACTGTGAATCCGTACTCGGCGGTCTAAGCCCGGCAATCACAAATATCCATCAAGACCGCATATGTCCCGCTGACCCATGCAATAGCAAATCGGATCTAGCGAAACCAGTGATAGTCAAGACTTCAAAGTCAACTCCGTCAAAGCCCCTTTCGGTCTAAGGTTCAAGCAGACTACTATAGTTTTGTCGTCGATCATTGACACTCCTTGAGTAATAAGCCATGCTTGATCGTACGACCTGCGAGTAGTGTCCATGAAACGATTCAATCCCTTGATTTGACTCATATCACAAGTCATGACTTCCGCTTCCAAGCGGTATATCGGCACACGATAAGTCATCTACAAATAAGCCATGATTGGTTTTCCAGCACCCAACTGAAACCTAAGGCTTATGGACATTTTATGTTCGAGGTTAAGAGTCCACTGGTGTTTTCCTCTCTCGTACCCATCGAGAACAGTGCCTCAACTCGACACATTTGGATTTATTCATTTATTGCTTTACCCGATGCTATGTAAAGAACTAATATAACCACTAAACGAGTAATGCCTTTATTAATACGCAAAACAATGTTTGATTACATTGACAATTGAATGATAAATAAGCTAATACCCTATACATATCCGATCCTCGTATAGCATTCAAGGGCATATCCCTAACAATCTCCCACTTGCACTCAATGCCATGCGCTGTTGTATCTAATACCCATCTTCTCGAGATGTTTGTTCAGCACTGCCTGAGATAAAGGCTTGGTGAATGGGTCGGCCACGTTGTCCGCAGTCGCAATCTTCTGGACGGCTATGTAGCCACTCTCAACGAATCCACGTAACACTTGGTATTTTCTTTCTATGTGTTTGCATTTACTGTGAGATCTTGGTTCCTTCGCTTGCGCGATTGCACCACTATTGTCGGACCACAGTGGCAGTGGTTTTTCGGCAATCGGAACCACTTGCAGTTCTTCCAAGAACTTTCTCATCCAAACTCCTTCTTTAGCTGCCTCTGAGGCGGCTATGTACTCAGCCTCGCAAGTGGAATCAGCAGTTGTGCTCTGCTTGGAACTTTTCCAAGATACTGTTCTACCGTTGAGTGTAAAGACGAAACCTGAAGTGGATTTTCGGTCGTCCACGTCTGACTGGAAATCCGAATCCGTATATCCTTCCACTTCTAATTCTCCATTTCCATAGACCAGCATCATATCCTTTGTTCTTCTAAGATACTTGAGGATATTCTTGACTACGCTCACAGCGTATGCTATGTCCGGTTGCGTGCAAAGCATCGCGTACATCAAGCTACCCACTGCGGATGCATAGGGGATTCCATTCATCTCTTTTTTATCTGCCTCACTTTGAGGACACATAGCTTTGGAGAGATGTATCCCATGCCCCATAGGTACATATCCAATCCTCGTATAGCATTCGAGGGCATATCCCTAACAGGACCTTTGTGAACCAATGAGAACACAAAGTATCAACGGTCGTACGTATGTGCTAGTAATTGTAAACGATTATTCTCGTTCCACTTGGACAAGATATCTCCGAACTAAAGATGAGACTGGAGACTTGATAATAAGCTTTGTGAATACAACTCAGAATCTCCTGCAAAAGAAGATCCAAGTAATTAGGAATGACAATGGGACTGAATTGAAGAATCAGCGTCTCAGCAATTTCTATCAGTCACTTGGAATTATTCAACAATTTTCAGCCGCTAAAATGCCTCAACAAAATGGCGTCATAGAACGGAAGAATCGGACTTTAGTTGAAGCTGCAAGAACAATGCTAATACATTCCGATCTCCCTCACTTTCTATGGGCTGAAGCAGTGAGTACAGCATGCTTTACGCAAAATCGAACGATTATTCACAAACGCTTTGAAAAGACGTCGTACGAGATAATAAATCTAAGGATTCCGAATATTTCTTTCTTCAAAGTCTTCGGGTGCAAATTCTTTGTGGCCAACGATCGAGAGCAGCAAAGTAAGTTCGACCCCAAAGCATTTGAAGCCATCTTTGTTGGATATTCATCCACTTCTAAAGCATACCGCGTCTCAAGTCTTCTCGTACTATTTTAGAAAGCTACTACGTCATTTTTCAAGAAGTGACCGATTTGGCTTCTGAACAAAACAATTCAAAACACAGGCTTATAGGTGTGTTGGCACAAAGTCAACAAATTCCGACAACATCTACCTCAACGTCAGAAGAAGCAATTCCCGTCGATTTGGAAGATTTGGATTTCCTATTTGAACAATTTTATAGGAACGAGTCTCAAATGCCTGCTTCATCTCATTCTATACCAAGCAGCACATCTTCTCCTTCTACGATAGAAATTACAATTGAGATTCCGAACCATCAAACTCCGACAAATGTTCCAGATTCTCCAAATTCCGAATCTTCAACTAGTGTTGCAACTCTTACTAATCCCGATGCAGACATTCCTTCCAATTCAACTTCAGAATTGAATTTCCCTATTACGAATGATCAACCTAACAATTCAGGATGTCTCGACCTACATAATAACGATGGATCTACTTCGGTTCTTCCTCATGAATGTAAGTGGACTCGAGCTAATCTTATCGACCAAATAATCATTGATCCTTCAAGTGGAGTACGCACTAGGACATCTACACAAAGCGGACTATTCACGTGCTTCTTAAGCCAAAACGAACCACTTAAGGTAGTCGAAGCCCTTAAAGACACGATTGGGTGATCGCAATGCAAGATGAACTCAACCAACTCGAGCGTCTACGAGTTTGGACACTAGTTCCTCGACCGCATGACAAAACAATTCTAGGAACTAAATGGGTTTTTAAAAATAAGAAGAACGAGAACGATGAAATTATCAGGAATAAAGCACGACTCATAGCCAAGGGGTACAATCAACAAGAATGTATTGACAACGACGAGACGTATCCTCCGGTTAGTCGTATTGAAGATATTCAATTATTTCTAGCATACGCGGCTCATAAAGACTTCAAAGTCTATCAAATGGACGTCAAAACCGCCTTTCTCAGTCGCATGTTAAAGGAAGAAGTCTACGTCACTCAACTCGAAGGGTTCCTGCACAAAAATCATCTCGATTATGTCTATCAATTGGTAAAGCTCTCTACGGACTAAAACAAGCCCCTCGTGCTTGGTATGATGTTCTGAGCGAATTTCTAGTAAAGTCCAACTTTATAAGAGGAACAATCGATACGACAGTTTTCATCAAAAAGCAAGGCAAGGACTTGATGAATGTTCAAGTAAACATCAATGACATCATCTTCGGCTCGACAAATGAACGACCCTGTCAGAAATTTGGTGATCTAATGAAGACCAAATTCGAGATGAGCTTAATGGATGAACTCCAATTCTTTCTTGGGTTACAAGTCAAGCAACTCGAAGATGGAATATTCATTAATCAAACCAAGTATATCCAAGATACTCTGAAGAGATTTAATCAAGACAAGAGCACACCTATGAATACTACCATGTCAACAAACTGCAAAATGGATGTTGATCCTTCTGGCAAAACAGTCAACATCACAACCTATCGGAGTATTATCGGATTTCTTCTCTACTTGACGTCAAGCCGACCTAACATCATGTTTTCCACTTGCCTCTGTGCTCGTTTTCAAGCAGACCGAAGGAGTCCCACATGCACGCGGTCGAGCGAATTCTACGATATCTCAAAGGAACTCCCAACCTAGGGCTATGGTATCCTAAAGACACCGATTTTAGATTAATTGGCTATACTGACGCAGATTATGCAGGTTGTCGAATGTACAGAAAAAACACGTCTGGCGGAGCACAATTTCTAGGCGATAAGTTGGTCTGGTGGTCCTCCAAGTAATAGCATTGCGTGTCAACATCGACGGTCGAGGCGGAGTACGTCGCGACTGCCAGTTGTTGCTCACAAGTTCTATGGATGCGGACACAACTACGCGACTACGGGTTTGAATTTAATAACATTCCTATTTATAGTGATTCTCAAAGTGCTATTGCCATTACTTGCAATCCTGTTCATCATTCACGCACGAAACACATAGATATTCGCTATCATTTTATAAAAGATCATGTACAAAAAGGCATCATAGATATGTATTTTGTTAAAACGGAGCTTCAACTTGTCGACTTATTCACTAAGGCATTGGATGAAAAACGATTCAAATTCCTTATTATTAAGTTAGGCATGTTGAATCTGAGTCTTACTTGAAATGTGCTTCACATGCTCTATTATGCTTTTGTATGATATTTTATGGGGTTCTTGATAGTTCTTGCTATATCTTGCGTGACTCTATCTTTCAAATTTTTTATGTACAAAAAGATAAACAAAAATAAAATAGTATATATATATAATAATAATAACATAAAATAAAATAAAAAATGGGGGATGATGATAATTTTGCCTATTTTGAACTATTCACAAAAATATCTCTTTGATATATGTATTCTTTGCTTAAAAATTCAAGTGACATTCTTTTATTCAAAGAGCTTCTTTTGTTTCACTAGACACAATGCCAAGTCATAGATGTGAGAATTTGAGTCTCAATATTTTTTTTGAGTGGGTCACACTCCAAAAGTCTATATATTGATTTGTACTTCGTAGCTTCATTCTTGCTTTTGTGTTAGTTTGTCATGAAAATGATAATGGCAAAATTAAGAAATTCCTCACTTGGCCCAAATTATCAATCCTTTACTATTTTCTCTAGAGATCCCATTTGAGCCTTCTCCGACATTCTTTTTCTTTTGAAACCCGATTTAGCCTTAAACCTTATTCATAAGTTTCGCGGTTGCTCATTCAAGAAAAAAGGGGGAGAGAAAAAGAAATGCACATGATGATTTTCTCAATCTTTATAAAAGAGAAACACGGATCTCGCCGTGAACATCTCCTAGATAATCTCGTATACTCCTAGAAGAGAAGCTCCTCGAAGTGAACTTCTCCAACGATAATCTGGATCTTATATCGAGAAAACGAGAAGAGGAGCACAGTCTTGGGTTCGAATTCCATAACTGTGAAACCTTCGAAAGGAACACGGTCCGGCCCAAAAACGAAAGAAGATCTAATCTCTCAAAGCTTCGTAGAGCAAAAGAAACTCATCTTGAACAAGTGCCGAAGAAAAGAAAAGAAAAAGGAGCAGAAATGAATTTTAAAAGGGCCCATATAATTGATGAATTTTTAAGCTTACTAATCTCGAAAATCCTACCCTTTTAGCCAGAGCCTAAAATTAATCACTTCAAAGTCCATTCGATTAAAATTGATGGACTTTCACTTAGTAAGTTGATTAAACACGCTACGATAACAAATTAATTGATATAATTTTGTCGTGTTGATATGAGCGATATATCTACTCAATATTTCCATGATAAAAATAAATTGAGTACTATGAGCGAAACTAGTGAGAGTTGTCAAAATGATTCATACTACGATATTAGAATATTATTTTAGTTACATGATTTGACGACAAATTATTATTTTATATGTCATGAGAAATTTCTGCGTGACAATGTTCAAAATGGACAATCTGACCCAAAACAAATTTATTTATATAAATATATTCTTGAAAAATATTTTTAAAAATTATTTTCGCACATTTTAACTGCAGTTCAGAATTGATAAAAGGCGAAATTTTTGAAAAATACAAAATTTTCATTAATCTATGCTGAATTGATTAAATGTGTTACTTGTGCTTATATAGTAAATTTTCATATGCAAAATATTAACTATGTGCTAAAATATCCGAAAAAGTTAAATATGCATTTGTTGAGGGGGAGTTTACATGACAATTTATTCTTATCTGCTAAATGATTTACTTGCAAACACGACTTCTAATATTTTTTAAAGTATCACAGAATATTTCGAGCTCATCCGAGGAGTCAAGTGTTGAATTTCATCACAATTGGGAGATAATTGCATTTATTTTAGAAATACAAGGAGCCTTATGAAAATTCCTTTTGGGTTCACAAGTAAAAGATTAAAATTATTTTCGTTAAATCTGACCTGATTTTTAACGAACGCCCAAAATATTTTTTCGGCTCAAAGCCCTTTAAAACTTACATGATCGAAAAGTATTAATATAACTTTTTCGATCGAAAAACTCATTGTCACGCAACCAAAATAGACGAAAAACTTTTTGGTTTCTCTAAACTCTTCGGCGATTTCACAAAACTCTTCAATCTTCATCGATTTTTTATCAAAACTCGCCGAATTTGAAGTTAGAAACCAGTCAGAAACACACGAATCGCGACAGTTTTTCAAAATCATTCAACGAAGTTTTTTATTTTCGCGACTTTTTCGACTGAAACATCTTAAAAACTCAAAATCAACATGTTTAAACTCGACCATTCTGATTAAAAGCATGATATTTGGATTCGCAACTGATTTCTGATCATTCCGAGTCCAGATTAACTCATGATTTACACATAAATCGTCATTTGCGTTTTTAAGCATTTGCTGTTTTACTCGATCGCAAAACTCAGCGGCGAAAACATTATGTTTTCGATATGTTTGTTATTCGATCGTAAAACTTCGCGGCGAAAACTATAGTTTTCGATAAAATTTTATTCAATCAAAAAAATAAGCGGCGAAATCCTTAAGATTTTCGATACAATTTTATTTGATCGCAAAATACGCAGCGAAAAACTTAAGTTTTTCGACAACATTTTATTCGATCGCAAAATTACTCAGCGATAACCTTTTGTTTTCGAAAAATTTTTATTCGTTCGTAAAAATCAACATCGAAAATCTTGAATTTTTCGATAAGTTTTTATTCTATCGCAAAACTTATCGTTCGAATAAATTCACGCTCGAATAAAACACGCTGAAAAGACTTAGCAAAAATTTTCAAATTTTTTTTGCTTAAGTCTTTCTATAATAAACTCTAACACTTAGAAAATTTTGAGAAATTTTTCTACGTCATTTTCGCCATCCACATTTACTTGGTAAAATTTGCATATTAATATTTCAATTTAATGAATTTTATTTCTTCTTTTCAGAAATAGCACATCAAGAGTACTCCCACATCTACTCTTCTAACGGATATGGCTGATGGTCCACGACAACAACTACCAATTGGTCCTCGCCAACTTCCGATGTCCGAATGAAGAAATAATCTTCATCCTCCAAGGACATCCTCTATGGCCAGCTCTAACGATGACAGCCTCTGTACAAATGGTCTATCTCCAGCAATTATGGGGATGCATGAAGAGCTACATCGTCAGCGATGACGTACAATACACAACGAAGATCAATCACAAATACGTCATCATTGACAAGAACCTTCTGGCCATGGTGCTCGATCTACCGCATCACGAATTTCCAGAACAGCGGGATCCCACATCCATGGAGTCAAGTGTTGAATTTCCTCACAATTGGGAGATAATTGCATTTATTCAAAAATACAGGGAACCTTATGAAATTTCTTTTTGGGTTCACAAGTAAAAGATTAAATTTTTTTTCGTTAAATCAGATCTGATTTTTATCGAAAGCCCAAAATACTTTTTCGGCCCAAAGCCCTTTAAACCTTACCGGATCAAAAAGTATTAATATAACTTTTTCGATCGAAAAACTCATTCTCACGCAACCAAATACAGCCGAAAAACTTTTCAGTTTCTCAAAACTCTTCGGCGATTTCAGAAAACTCTTCAATCTTCATCGATGTTTTGTCTACAATCGCCGAATTTGAAGGTAGAAACCAGTTCCGGAACATCTTTTCGTTCAGAAACGCACGAATTGCGACAATTTTTCAAAATCATTCGACGAATTTTTTTAACTTCGCGACTTTTTCGACTGAAACATCTTAAAAACTAAAAATTAACATGTATAAACTGGACCATTCTGATTAAAAGCATGATATTTGGATTCGCAACTGATTTCTGATCATTCCGAGTTCATATTAACTCATGATATACCCAGAAATCGTCATTTACAATTTTAAGCGTTTAATGTTTGATTTCAAACTTTTTCTAGCGAAAATGTTCTATCGCAAACAGTGTCATCGAAGAACTTTAGTTTTCGATAAGTTTTACTCGATCGCAAAACTCAGCGGCAAAAACCTTATGTTTTCGATATTTTTTTTCGATCGTAAACTTCGAGGCGAAAACTTTAGTTTTCGAAAAAATTTTATTCGATCGCAAAAATAAGCGGCGAAAACCTGAAGTTTTTCGATACATTTTTATTTGATCGCAAAACTACGGGGCGAGAAACTTAAGTTTTTCGACAACATTTTATTCGATCGCAAAATTACTCTGCGAAAAACTTTTGTTTTCGACAATTATTCGATCGTAAAAATCAGCGGCGAAAATCTTAAATCTTTTGATAAGTTTTAATTCGATCGCAAAATTTAGCGTTCGAATAAATTCACGCTCAAATAAAAACACACTGAAAAGACTGAGAAAAATTTTTCAAATCGTTTCTGCCTAAGTCTTTCGATAATAAACTCTAACACTTAGAAAAATTTCTCAAAATTTTTCTAAGTCATTTCCGTCATCCATATTTACTTAGTAAAATTTGCATATGAATATTTCAATCTAATGAATTTTATTTCTTCTTTTCAGAAATGGCATATCAAGAGTATTCCCACATTACTATTCTGACTGATGGCTGATGGTCCACAACAACAACTAACAATTTGACCTCGCCACCTTCCGGTGTCCATATGAAGTAATAATCTCCATCCAGTAATAATCTCCATCCTCAAGGGACATCCTCTATGGCCAACTCTAACGATGATAGCATCTGAACAAATGGTCTATCTCCAGCAATTCTGGGGATGTATGAAGAGCTACATCGTCAGCGATGACGTGCAGTTTACAAGAACCTTCTGGCCATGGTGCTCGATCTACCACATCACGAAGTCTACGACCAACTACCAGCAGATGCGGTGATCGTGGAGGATATGCTTCGGATGGGATATAAGCCACCGCTGACAAAATTGGCCAACTTCCAGAACAACGGGATCCCACATCCACGGAGAACATTGTTCGACATCATCAACAAATGCCTCTCCCCGAAGCACTCCGGTTTCGACAAGGAGAACGGGAACATCCTCCGAATCTTCCACGGAGTCGTCTTCCCGAAAAAATACGGCGTGGCTAATATGGAATGACTTAGCGGACCAAATGCATCAAAGGGATACAAAGTCGAAATCGAAGTTCCTCCCTTCTGTCTGGTGGTTCCCGGTGCTGATCTCCCACCTGATGGAGGTACATCCGGATATCCCACGTCTGCCACGTGTTGGAGGTTATTGTTAGGGATATGCCCTCGAATGCTATACGAGGATTGGATATGTATAGGGCATTAGCTTATTTATCATTCGATTGTCAATGTAATCAAACATTATTTTGCGTATTAATAAAGGCATTATTCGTTTATTGGTTATATGAGTTCTTTACTTAGCATCGGGTAAAGCAATAAATGAATAAATCCAAATGTGTCGAGTTGAGTCACTGTTCTCGATGGGTACGAGAGAGGAAGGCACCAGTGGACTCTTAACCTCGAACATAAAATGTCCATAAGCCTTAGGTTTCAGTTGGGTGCTGGAAAACCAACTGGCTTATTTGTCGATGACTTACCGTGTGCCGATATACCGCTTGGAAGCGGAAGTCATGACTTGTGATACGAGTCGAATCAAGGGATTGAATCGTTTCATGGACACTGACTCGCAGGTCGTACGATCAAACATGGCTTATTACTCAAGGAGTGTCAATGATCGACGACAAAACTATAGTAGTCTGCTTGAACCTTAGACCGAAAGGGGCTTTGACGGAGTTGACTTTGAAGTCTTGACTATCACTGGTTTCGCTAGATCCGATTTGCTATTGCATGGGTCAGCGGGACAGATGCGGTCTTGATGGATATTTGTGATTGCCGGGATTAGACCGCCGAGTACGGATTCACAGTCTCGCAAGTAATCGAGACAAGTGTCCTATGAGAATGACGACGGGAAATTACAAATCCTGGCCAAGTATTAAACTAACTCATGTTAGACATGGAGGGTAGTTTGGTAATTTGCCTCGTGTCATTTTATCATAGTATCGAGTTTAGTGAGTTTGACAAATACCATGGCTCTCACTCGATCGGGACACAGCTGAAGGGTTTGTACGTAGTACTATAATCTATAGTTAGGTTCTGGAATGAGACTAGTTCGAAATTCGTGCTCAAGTCGGGATCTGTCCGGTACTGCGGGATTGGCTAGGCACCTACCGGACTCTTGGATTCCTCCCTTGCCGATTGAGTCGAACCTAGAGAGTCGGGCTTAAAAAGGATCATCAATGTGTACCGAGAAGGAGAGATTGTGTTTTGGGCCTTAACGGGCCTCGGGTCGTTATGCCACGCCTTATTGGGCCTCGGGGTCATTAAGTGGACCGAAGTCGGACTTCATATGAAACTAACTTTAAGACTTAGGCTTGGCTAAGTGCTTAGAAAGACTTGAGGAAGAATTGGAATTCAACCCTAAGCCGAGAAATTCGAAAAATGCCTTAAAGGGTATTTTCGTAATTTACAATATGGTAATAAAAATATTTGGAATATTATTTATTAAAACGAAAATTCGAATTTATATTTTATATAAATTTCGAAATTTATTTACCATATTTGAAGATATTTTAATATCTTAGTTTGTTTTCTATTTATAGTATGTTCCTTTAATAGAATTTTGAATTCAATTAGGAGAGATATTTTGGCAAGAATATCTCTCATATTTAGGAACAAATATTTCGAGATTTTAGCCTTGTTTAGGGCTGAAAATTTCGTCCTCCCCTACTATAAATAAGGGTGACACCCTCGTAAAAAAAAAAAAAAAACACGGGAAGAGAATCGACGCGAAATTTCTCGACCCGAGAATCGAAACACGAACACACAAACGCAAACAACTCTCCCGAGCGACGGATCAATTCTCTCTAGCCATCTTCGGAGAATCGAAACCGTGGTACACTGCGAGGTCGGCGTGACGATCTAGACGATACCCAACACGACCGCGGCCGACGACGCAATCGATGAGGAGCTGCCACTCGCTTCAAAGGTAATCTCTCACGGGTATGACCCGCCCTATTACGTGTCAACGTGATTAGAGTTTTCGATCCGAGCTGCGAAGGAACCCGAAAAAATTTTATTCCGCACCGTATCCCGGGGCGTTGCGTCTCGGGTACAAACCGGGTACCTTTCCCAACAGTGGTATCAGAGCCAGGTTTCGTGATCGGAATCATAACATGATTAAATCGAAACGAGGCTCGTGGGAGACGATCGAAAAGCCAACGCACTAGGCGCGTGAGGCTGCTCGATGCGTTGCTTGCCAACCCACGACCCCCATACCGCTCGACGGGGTCGAAGGCACCACCGCCGAGACGCTGCGACACGCAGACAGCCGCACAGCCGCACGCGCAACCGCGCTGTGCGACGGCGTATCCGCTGCCGCGGGTTCGGGCAACGAAGACTCGAACCACCGCACCGCTGTCCGATGGTGGTGCCACCTCTGACGGCAGCGCCAGCGGCGCGCGGACAGCCGCGTACCCGCACGAAACTGCAGCCTCCGGGACACGACGGCCGCCTAGGGTTTTTCATCCAAAAACCCTAACGGGCCTTTTTATCAGGCCTGGCCCATTTAAGGCCCAAATTGTCAGTTCGGTTAGAATTCATGAAATTGTCAACGTGCTCGTTATGATTATGATTTAAGGCACACTTACGGGTTTAGGATTTCTACTTTGTTTTCCGGGTTATTGTTAAGGGCCTCGTCCCCCCGGGTTGTATTTGTCTTTTATGGGTTGTTTGGGACTGATGATCCCCCCGTGTTGTACTTCAAAGTCTTTATTAGATTAGGCTTAGTTTAGAATACACGAAGCTGTTCGACGGTTGACGACTCCCCGGGAGAAGATGACTTGGTGGACGATCGACGACTTGGAGGCCGTTTGAATGATGAAGGGCGATTGTCGACTTCAAAGCCCATACGGAGAACCGATGATTTTTTGAAGCCACATACACATAATTCACGTAATAGGGCTAGAATATAAATAACCCGTTCGTGTTGCCTTGTAGTTTATTTTCCTAGGGTTTATTTACTACTTATGTGCGTGTCGATTTGTGAAATGATATGCATGCTTTATGTGCTCTTATGTGAAAAAGTTTTTTTCTCCCGTTTGATAAATACTAAGTGAGAAAAGGAATTGGGTTCCTGTCTTCTATCATGCTTGAGATGTCTGGTGTTAGGGAGTTTGTACGGTTTGTTCCGAGTAAGTTGGCGCCGTACATCAAGCCCTAACATTAGCGTTTCGGGTTCGTTTGACGACGTCACCATAGCATATTCCGCCCCACGAAGCGTAAGGCAGCAAGGCGGAATTCAAATGTGCGGTTAGAGCATAAGTTGATTAGGTTGCACTTAGACAGTTATACCCAAAATGCAGGGTTACCGTGAGGGTCACTGACTGAGACAAAGATAGTTGAAATACTCATAGGATGGGTTCGAGTGAAACTCGACTTCGATCGATTAGGCAGGCCAAATATTGCGTTAAAGGCTGAGGCATGTCTAATCGAGTCGGGGACCTCAACTCCACTATGAAACTACTCAACAAAGTTTCCGAAATTCTTAAATCGGGAGAATAGAATCTTCGAGAAAAATAGTGGGAGTCAAGCGAAACGAAAACTCCGTGTTTGCGCTTGATGAATGATAGAATAAACCTAACTATGTGATCTTTATCTTCTGCAGAGTTATTTTCTTTCTAGTTACTATGACGAATCTTTTAAACATGCTGCTTGAAAAGAACCGTTTGGTAGGACCAAACTACGTCGACTGGCTCCGTAACCTCAAGATAGTTCTAGGTATGGAGTCTTTGACTTATGTCCTCGATTCCCCTACACCGCAAGTCCCAGGTACTGATGCGAGTGACGACGACCGGGCTGCGTATGTCATGTGATAAATAGACGACCCAAAGGTCAAGGGCTATATACTCCTATCCATGAGCAATGAGTTGCAGCGAAGCCACTCGGAAATGGAAGTGGGCGCCATTTTGCTTCATTTAAAGGAGCTCTTTGGTGAACACTCCAGGAGTGCTCGCTACTCTTTGACAGAGCAACTGTTTCATTGCAAAATGGATGAGGGCAGCGACGTTAGAGAACATGTGCTGAAAATGATCGGTTTGATCGAGAGACTCGATGCACTCGACTTCCTCATGGACAATGAGCTCCAAAACGATCTCGTGCTCCAGTCACTGCCGGCTTCCTTTAATCCCTTCATTGTGAATTATAATCTGAATAGGGTCGAGATGACATTAACTGAGTTGATGAACCAGTTGTCAACGGCCAAACTCAGATGAAAAAGATAAAGGGAAAGGAAGTGGCTCTTGTTGCGACTTATAAGACTCGGAAGTCGATTAGAAAGAAAAAGTCGACAAGCCCATTAAGCCCAAGGGAGGAGTTTCAAAAGGCAAGGCCAAGAAAAACGTGTCTAAAGGTGCCAAGCCCACGGACAAATGCCTTCACTGCAATGAGCTCGGCCATTGGAAGCGCGATTGCCCGAAGCTAGTCGCCTCAGGTAAAGAACTTTAAGTTTTAGAAACTAATTGTTCTATGACTGTGTACTCCACTTCATGGATCCTAGACTCAGGAGCTAGCGCTCACATTTGTGTTTCAAACTAGGGTCTGGAACGAAGTAGGAGGTTGGCGGATCGAGAGGTCATGATCAACGTAGGAAGCGGACATAGTGTGCCGGCGACCCACATTGGATCAAGAACTCTTGTTTTATCTAGTAGACATAAGTTATTGCTTTCTGATTGTTTAGTATTGCCCAGAGGGCTTAAGAATATTATTTCTATTCCCGTTTGGAGCGGAAACGGATATGAGTTCCGCTTTAGTAATAATATTTGCGATATTTATTTTGGAAATAAATGCGTCGAAAGTGCAACTTTACTTAACGGATTATATTATCTAAATGTCAAAGATAAAACTGAATATGTGAACACAACTACCAACAAACGAAAATTAGAGACCAATATGAGCCAATTGTGGCATCTTCGACTTGGTCATGCAGGAGATCAAAAGATTCGTGAGTTGGAGAAAAATGGCATGATTAAGCTGTTGGGTTCGGACCCTTATCCGACTTGCGAATCGTGTATCCTTGGAAAGATGACTAAGTCTCCCTTTACCAGGACTTTCCAAAAAGCCACAGAACTTCTCACTTTGATTCATACAGACGTTTGTGGGCCATTCGGGGAAGCGGCTCGAGGTAATTTCCACTACTTTATTACTTTCACCGACGATCATTCAAGATTTTGGAAGGTATATCTTATGAGATACAAGTCTGAAGCCCTTGATAAGTTCAAGGAATATAAGGCTTTAGTAGAAAAACAAACTGGGAATCATATAAAGGCCATTCGATCTGATCGAGGTGGCGAGTACATGAGTCTCGAGTTTGACGATTTCTTGAAAGAGAACGGGATCATTTCACAGATGACACCGCCGGGAACACCACAATTAAATGGTATGTCCGAACGCAGAAATCGAACGTTGTTGGACAAGGTTCGATCAATGCTAAGTTACACAGACCTGCCACTGTCGTTGTGGGGTCATGCGTTATTAACCGCAACGCACGTTTTAAACCGAATCCCTTCTAGTTCTGTCGACCAGATCCCTTGTGAAATATGGACTGGTAGAAAGCCGAGCTTGAACCACATAAGAATATGGGGTTGCCCCGCTTTTGTGAAAAAGCTCAAGACAAAAAATTGGAATCGAGAGCTATGAAAGGACGTTTTGTCGGGTATCCTGAGGATTCCATGGGATACCAATTTTACTTCCACGACGATCAGAAAATCGTTGTAGCCCTTCAGGCTCACTTTCTCGAAGAAGAGTTCGTTCGAGATGGTGGAGTGGGTCGTGAAGTAACTCTTGGAGAAACGACAGAAACGATTTCACAAACTCCAGTGTTAGAAGCACCGTAGAGCAGTCCAAGACGCAATCAGAGTTGCGCAGGTCTGGTAGAGAGATATGGAATGGTACACGTCGAGCACGGGGATGCTGCAACGGGGGGTAACGTCGGGGACGACCCCGCTACCTATGACCAGGCAATGACGGATATAGACTCCGTAAGATGGCTTGAAGCTATGCAAGTCGAAATGGATTCAATGCACGAAAATCAGGTCTTGACACTTGTTGATCTCCCCGATGGTTTTAGACCCATTGGGTGTAAGTGGATCTTCAAGAAAAAGATTGGATCAGACGGACTGGTGGATACATACAAAGCTAGGCTTGTAGCAAAAGGTTATAGTAAAAAAGAAGGAATTGACTATGAGGAAACCTTTTCGCCCGTTGCGATGATGAAGTCCATTCGGATATTACTTGCGATAGCAGCGTATAACGATTATGAGATCTGGCAGATGGATGTGAAAACCGCGTTCCTAAATGGATACCTCAAGGAAGAAATATAGCCAAAGGGTTTTACATCACAAAAGGATGCTCATAAAGTATGCAAATTGAATAAGTCAATTTACGGACTTAAACAAGCCTCTAGGAGCTGGAATCTTCGGTTTGATGAAGTAGTTAAGAGCTACAGATTCATAAAGAACGAAGATGAACCATGCGTCTACAGAAAAAGCAGTGGGAGCAAGATATCGTTCCTCGTATTGTACGTCGATGACATCCTTTTGATAGGAAACGATATTGGGATACTCTCGATGGTGAAAGCATGGCTTTCGACCGAATTCTCCATGAAAGACTTGGGAGAAGCGACCTACATCCTAGGAATTCGTGTCTATAGGGATAGAACGAATAAGATGTTAGGGCTCTCCCAAGCCTTATACTTAGAAAAGGTCCTGAAACGATATAACATGGACAATTCTAAGAAAGGGTTCTTACCTATGGGGCATGGGATACATCTCTCCAAAGCTATGTGTCCTCAAAGTGAGGCAGATAGAAAAGAGATTAATGGAATCCCCTATGCATCCGCAGTGGGTAGCTTGATGTACGCGACCGGACATAGCATAAGCTGTGTGCGTAGTCAGTCGATTTCAAGCCAACCCGGGTAAAGAACACTGGACAGCAGTCAAGAATATCCTCAAGTATCTTAGAAGAACAAAGGATATGATGCTGGTCTATGGAAATGGAAAATTAGAAGTAGAAGGATATACGGATTCGGATTTCCAGTCAGACGTGGACGACCGAAAATCCACTTCAGGTTTCGTCTTTACACTCAACGGTGGAGCAGTATCTTGGAAAAATTCCAAGCAGAGCACAACTGCTGATTCCACTTGCGAGGCTGAGTACATAGCCGCCTCAGAGGCAGCTAAAGAAGGAGTTTGGATGAGAAAGTTCTTGGAAGAACTGCAAGTGGTTCCGATTACCGAAAAACCACTGCCACTGTGGTGCGACAATAGTGGTGCAATCGCGCAAGCGAAGGAACCAAGATCTCACAGTAAATCCAAACACATAGAAAGAAAATACCACGTGTTACGTGGATTCGTTGAGAGTGGCTACATAGCGTCAAGAAGATTGCACGAAAATCGACGCGAAATTTCTCGACCCGAGAATCGAAACACGAACACACAAACGCAAACCACTCTCCCGAGGGATGGACCAATTCTCTCTAGCCATCTGCGGAGAATCAAAACCGTGGTACACTGCGAGGTCGGCGTGACGATCTAGACCATACCCAACACGACTGCGGCCGACGACGCAATCGACGAGGAGCTGCCACTCACTTCAAAGGTAATCTCTCACGGGTATGACCCGCCCTATTACGTGTCAACATGATTAGAGTTTTCGATCCGAGCTGCCAGGGAACCCGGAAAATTTTTTATTCCGCACCGTATCCCAGGGCGTTGCGTCTCGGGTACAAACCGGGTACCTTTCCCAACAATTATATATCGCCAAGGTTGCGGTTCTTCCATAACCCGAAGGCATCCGATCTGGCGCTCCAACCGATGTTGATCCCTCTGGAGTTGCTAAGCCTGGCTGATCCCCACCGACGAGGTCTACCAAGACTATCGCCAAAACAATTCCATCACGGAGGCAACGGTACGGTCCCTCGACAGGCATCGATGCATTCCCAACGAGAATCCTTGGTGGAGACACACGAGCCCGAAGCCGCAGGTCAGGAGACCGAAACACTGGCTATTGAGCCCGAAGGTGTCCCTCAACAAGTCGAATCTCCTGAGGCAACCGAGTCTGATGAGGAATGCATACTACAACGAAGGGACTCATGCAGACAACAGATCTCTGCCCGTTCTACATCTCCTTCTAAACAAATGGTTTCGATGACATCTCCATCGTCATCGGTTCAGATAACTACGCAGGTTCACATTGAACATGTTTCAACGTCCATAGTGTATCATCTCAAGGATTGGATGGAAGCCTCGTTGGACCTCCGACATCTTCGGAGCAAACAATGGGCCAACCCACCGAAGTGGTGACTTCTGGGTTGTTAACAGATGTCCTTGGACGTTCCGGCATCACAAGTCCTCTCCTAGGCGGCACGTCGAAGATCTTCTCCAATGCTGTGACAGTGGAGCGCCTCCCTGGCCCACTCCGACACCACCCATGATCGTGACGGAGCAACGTTTACAAGAAGCCCTCTTCACAGCTATCAATTCTCTTGAAGACTGGTTGATGGAAAGGATGCTACACGCCATTGAGACTTTCCGACGGGATACCGGGAAAGCACCAGTCTCAGAAACAGCTCCGTCCGAAGCTCACACCACACCCTTATCCTCACCACCAGTAACCACCACCATACACACCCCCATACAACCCATCTGAACGACTCCATCCCAATCACCTTCCCTCATCAACCCATACACCATACCGATAACCCAGCTTCACGACATCCTCATCTCTCGCCTACTAGCCCTTGAGACAAGGACCCCAGCTGAGGAGAGTCTCTACAGACGGCTAATAAATGATCCCGATCCGCCTGCTGAAACGTGTTTCCGTGAAGAAAGCTCCCGCACAAAGCGAAGACATGACGATCCCAATTATCCAGATCGTCATGAGGGAGAGATACGGCAAATGACCACAAGAAGCGGCCGTGGTCAGAGTCGAGAAACGCAAACATCGACTCGTGAAGCTGAAGGTTCATCCACCAACCCACCAACCACACAACCCACTACTCACTAACAGAGAACCCCTACATCCACCACATCCCACACACAAACACTAACTCCCACAAGTCAAAATTCAATCCCGACCTCCAATCTCCTCCAAAATCAACCAGAAGCACTCGTCTACGATCCACATGCAATCGTAGATGATTACATCTTAAACGAGAAGTGGATGACACAATGGGAACCAGAGGAATCTGCTCAAGCCAGGCTTTCCAACATCAAATACTTCGTAAAACAAGCTTCGGTAGATTTGGTGCGGCTTGAAGACGAAGGACCTCAAGAAGGCGAGAACTACAACTCCGCACTCCCTATACTACAAGAGGTGATCAGGCATCGAGTCGACTCCCCTCCTCGCTCATCAAAAGGGACTGTCAGAATTGAGACGCCTTGGAAGAATATACGGATTGAAGTTCTGTTTATTGAAGATATGAGGAAGCAGATTTGGAGGGCTCTAAATCGCATCAAGAAGCTAAAATGAGCTGAATTTACGGGGCATCTCCCACTGGGAAGAAAGGAAGAAGATGGAGCACATCTTCATGCTGACCTACCTTGGTCCGGATCGAAGTGGCGTCCCAACGGATTAGCTTAGAAGAAATTTCAGGGACAAGCCACCGATCCTCCAACTCGTGGGCGTATCGTATCACCCACGATTGGAAGCTATCCAACCCCGATATACCACATCGAGCGCACGGACAACGACCATACTCGAGAGGAGATAGACAAAATATGTATATCGTTTCTTCCACCAGACGAAGTATAGCGTCTGTTTCCGATATACAAGAGAAAATACCAGACGCACACTGGTTATATCAAGAAGGAAGGACTCGAGGGGTTAAAGAGATTCATGGTGCGGTAGATCAAGTTCCACACCGCACACGACCTTCAAATTGCCGTAGAAAACAATATGAAGAAGGTTAACATGGAGTCTCCGCTCATGAAAGGCTTCTCGCTCAATGACTTCCCAGAGAATTACATCTTCAAGAAGCCAGGCCTTGCCATCACATATCGGAATCCAATTATTGGAAAGACGAGAGCGATGATGAAGTATGAAGTTCACAAATTCTGTGATGGGATGTTGAAGCTCGTGAGGAAGAACATCGAGAAGAGGTTGGCGGAGATCACTGAAGAAATGATCTTTGAGGACCTTGGTGAAGAAGAGGGCCCCCTCCTAAATGAGCTTCTGGATGCTATAAACGAAATACTAGAGCCGAGGTATGTTGTCCGACACTACGAGACAGCACGTTCTACGCCCGACAAGGATAAACGGAGCTCAAGAGAGAACAAGTACAAAGTGCGAGATTGAAGAGACATAGAAGTTGTGCTTTGTTAATTAGTTATCCTTGTAATTATGGGCGTAGCTCGCATTTTTGTTAGTATAGGACTAGTTTGTAAATATACCATGTATAGAGGTATATATATCATGTACACAACAAAAATTAAATACAAGAATTTCAGAAAAATTGAAAAGTATTGAATTCACATTATAGAGAGAGAAATACAATCGAAAACTTCCACTCTCTAATCGTTTCTCTCTCCCGATCTTCAAATTCCATATTCGACCAAAGGTAATTCTCGAGATTTCTTATTCGAATATCTAGAATTCATGCTTAGAGTGATTGTTAGTTGATAAAATAGAACCTATTAGTGTATTTGTCGTGGGCCTCATGCATGCTTGAAATTGTTAGTATATCTGACTATGCTTCAGTTAGATTATCGATTAAGCTTCGCTTTTGGTATTGTATCCCATTATTACTTGGTACTATAAATTTAGTGTATTTGGAACCTTTTGTTCTGGAAACTTGGAACTATATGCATGATGATTGATTATTTTGTATTAGAAATGCAGTGTGTCTGGTACCCTTTATTTCGGAAACATGGTGCTATATGTATGAGGATTGATTTGTTTGGTACTGTAAATGCAGTATATTGTCGTAAGTACTCCGATCGATTGGACTATGCTAGGCAAGAGGGGATCACCGAGGAGCAACGACATTGCATCGACATGCAAAGAAGGTACATTTAATGTACGTATCATCCACATTCTTTGTTTTTTTTTTTTAATGCGAGATTATTTCTTATGTAGTGGGTCGTTTGGCAAAGCGGCTTGCCCGAAGTCGATGCCAAAGGCTTCTTCATGTTGTTGTTCGGCCATATGTTTAAGTCAAACATGATTGATGTTTTCCTCATTGTTTGACGCGGCAATCCGCAACATCCCGGGAAGACTTGGTATTTGTCTTTTGTCTTTATGTTTCTTTTTGCGTTTGTGAGACTTGTTTGGATAGCGTACCAAGAAACGTATTGAAAATGTACCTTGCACTGCCTAAGCGATGTACCACAATTTAAATATGTGCCGTACCAAGTCTTATATGAATGATATGCCAGAAGTCAAATATATATTGTACCATTTGATACAACATTTAAAATAAATATAGTCTTACGCAAATAGCGTATGGCCGTGATATTAATCAATCATAACGATAATTAAATGACTTATACAAACTATGTTGTAAGATGTTCTTGCTAGTATCCTTATATTCTAACGAACTAGGTTCGAGGGATTAATTCGAACGGCCTCAAAAAACACGCATCCTAGTATGACGTATCAAAGATGTAAGGGATACCCTATCATATGTAACTACGTAGTTGTTCCTTATATGTTTATTACGCGGTACCTATTTAAGTTTGATTGCAGTACCATTTGTTAAACCATAAAAAATAAATCGATTCTTATGCAAATCATGGCTGCATGATGTTAATCAAACGTAACGATACGTAAATGTTTTATTACAAAAAAATGCACATTTCGTAGTCACCACATTTCCATGTTGTAAGATGTGCTTGCTAGTATCCTTCATTTAAATCAAAAAGCTAGGTAAAGTTGTTATAAACCTGATTTATAAGAGTAGTGTTGTCCATTTGGTACCTGTTAGTGTAATAAGTTTCCATCGGGTACCTAGGTAAAAAAAAGTACTGACAAGGGACTGATCTACTGATTTTTTATACCTTTAGGTATTTAAGTGTTGAAACCCCTTCCTATTATTACTAATATTATATGATTTCTTTTTACGTCTAGTTTTCTTTTAGTCTATTTTATCATGTTAAGTGTCACGAGTAACACCATCTACGCATGTAAAAACGGCAGCAAGTCCCACTCACCGAAAAAAGCCAAGTTCATGCACACTTTGTCCATTAATCAGGGGAGTTCACTAATTTCAATCAATTCCTCTTTCTTTTGTTCTTATATATACGTTGAGGGCAACATAAATCTCAAGTGTGGGGAGAGAAGTTTTATTGAAATTTACGTGAACAATTTTTTTTATTTTCGCATGATTCGTTGAGATGAGCATTTTTATTTTTTTATGCGTGATTATTAGCTACTTATTTTCAAAGTAGATTGCATGATAAGGGATTTTGTGAGTGAGTAGGGTACGCACAAATGGTTAGTTTTTTTCATCATAGATAAACTTAGTAATACTTTGAGAGATCCATACACATGACCCGATGTCTTATGTAGCATTGTTTTGAGCCTATGAGCACCACAAAAAATATATATTTTTCATCCTCAATTTCTTTCTTGGTTGTGTGATGTAGTAAGATTTTATGGAGATGAGGAAGGCATTAGGAAATAAGTCCACAACCAATGTTTCCTTACCACGACTTATCACCGTAGTTAGCCACTTTGAGCCTAAGCCTATTTATTTGTGAAAACCCAAAAGTGTAAGCCATTGACCTGAGAAGTTTTCAGATATTATCCACTAGATTTATGGAGGAATTGAAGTTGAGTGTCAAAGTGAAAAAGCATAGCCCGACCGTCGTAAAAAAAAAAAAAAAGAACTCCTTAACGATAATCTCTCGTTAAGAACTCCTCCATCGATAATCTCTTGCCCGCAAAGGGACAAGAGAAGATGAGCTTAACGGTGCGAGAGGAGAAGAGTTTACCCAAAGGTTGATGGACCCAAAAAAAATAATAAAAGAGGTGAAAAGATTTCAAGGCGGCAAGAGGTAACCACGATGCTATGCGGCGCGCTATCGAACAATGGCACACAACCGACACGACCACATCCTATGAAAGTTTACTCCCCAAAATTATTAGTCGAGCCCTTATAACCCGGAAAGACCTTCTGATCCATGCTTGATCACTGAGAGTAGTAGACTTGCGATTAATTTGCAAGTTCTGGTAGAGTCTAGATTACGACATGAATTGAGTGAATTCACCGACATATTAGCATATACACCGAGTGATTAGAGTGAATCCATGTGAGGGTACGGATCTTAATTAGTATTGCTAGGTAAGTTTGTGATTGTTAGGCGTTGATTATCAGTGTCATGCTTGAGATCGCTTATTTTACTCCTATATCATGATTTTTACCTTGAATGATAAGTTGCGACGAAGTCATGTTATATTTTTGTGCTTGTTTGTAGTTCTAATTTGCTTGAGGGCAATCAAAAGTTCAAGTGTGGTGAGGTTTGATAAACGTATTTAAATACATTTATCTTGATTATATATATGTCTTATTTTTAGTTAATCGTAGTCGTTTATGCATCTATTCATGTTATTTATACTTATTTTATGTTGAAGGAACATAAAACGACAATTGAGAGAAACAGAGCGAAAACGGCGCGGAAAACGGCTCAAGTTTGTTCCGCACGCACCGTCACGGCATGTTGACACCGTCCATGTCGTGAGGACCAAAAGAAAAATAAGAATAATCTCCCAGGAAATCGTCACGGCATGTTGACACTCCGTCCATGACGTGACGCCCAAAGCAAAATAACATTAAGCTCCCAGAAAATCGTCACGGCATGTTGACTCCCCCGTCCATGCGGTGACGACCAAAGCAGAAACGAAGAGAAGCTCTAAGGAATCCATCACGGCATGTTGAGCAGTCGTCTGACGATCAACAGTAAAAGGCCTTCGCGCTTCGTCCATACCGTGACGGGCCGCAGTTATGCCGTGACGCGTGCTAAAGACTATAATAGGTCATTTTGAAGCCCTAAATCCGTATCCGACCTTCCACAATTCGAGACACACGACCTAAAGGGAGGCTAAAGAACCCTAGGAAACACCTAGGTGATTCCTAGGGTTCACAAGAGGAATTCGACGAAGAATCATCGCGTAATCGGACAAGAAAATTCTTCGAGACTTCTCAAAACGCATCAGTATAGGGAAGAAGAATGAATCCTATGTCCTTGTTCTCTATCTATTTCGTTTTTTATCCATGTATCATGAGTAGCTTTTGTTTGTGTCTAGATGAACGCTAGGTAGAATCGTTGTTTTGGCGTAGATTACTCGTGAACGCGTATCTTTGATTATTTATCGTTTATATTTGACCTGATATGTCTATGTGTTGAGTTGATTCTTCGTATCAATATGTCTATGTGTTGATTCGATGTTTGGTATCGTTTAGGGCGACAGCTAAATAACGATTAGACCTTTCATGAGCTTTTGGACTCAATTATAGGGCAAAAGCAAATAATCGACCCTCGTATAATGTAATTGCTAAATTAGATTCTCACGAACGTCTAGGGTGATAGAAAATTCGGGAGTGAGTAGAAATTATTGCGATCTAATCAATATTCACGCAATTACGGTATTTTACGACTTAGTCGATGACACCTAATGGGATTCGATATTCCGAGCACATTTTTATTAACTAAAGTTACTCATGCTTATTTAGAGTAACTTTTAGTCATTTATCTCGTGTTAGTTTAGGTTGTCAGAATTTAGTTTCAAAATATATAATTCGTAAGACATTTATTAGGCTAGATATCGAGTCGATAGGTTAGTACTGGTACTCAATTTATTCCCTGAGATTGATACTCAGATACTCGCTAGAGCTATTCTATGAATGATAGGTACTTCCTGTCGCGTGTGGTGATATTTATAACGGTATTCGTTATAATTATTACTTATCGCAACTTCATGCACACCCACTCTACATAATTAGTGCACCGTAGCGATCATATTGTGTACCGCCGAGCCAGCGTGTCCGCTCCACGGTTTAGAACGACACAGCAGAACCCAATCCCTGAGCAAACCCTGCGTTTTCGTCTTTCTCATTTGCATGAGCTTGGAGGCGGATTCCTTTGGGCGAAGAACGATTGCCTGAATCCAAGGTCGATCTCATAATGTCTTATGCTATTTTTGAGATCCAGCCTAGCTTTGATTGATTCTCAGATCTTTTCAAGTAGAGGAGTCTCCTTTACCCTTTTATCTTTCGCGAGCATCCGTGGAGGCAGTGTCTCGAGGTGTTTCTTTAACTTATCTCAGATTAGCATCAAAGTTTCGTCACAGAAGGTGGAAAAAGGTAACAGATTAGCATCAAAGTTCTGTACGAGAGCTTGTGTATGGCACTTTTTAAGTTGGAAGAAGGTGACAACAAGCTCCGGGTCCAAGAAGATATAGTTTTCTCCGTAACGCTTCACCGTTGTTAAGTGGCTTCGTCAGGTTGACTTTCTTCATGTTGTTTTCCAAAGCCAGTTTAAAGTCTTCCGCAGTGTAGTATTTGATCTGCCTCAGCATGTATCGTTTGAGTCCTTCTCGTTTAGGATGTAATCTTCGAGGTAGGGATGGAGATCAAAATCCGATGAAGTGGATTGTACTACAGCATCGATTGATTGGACTGGGATTGTGTGGAAGGCTTGTGGTGGTGAAGTGGTGGGTTGTACGAAAGTAGATGATGATGTGATGGGTTGAGTGGTGGTTGGTGCGGATGTGGTTGATGGTGGTGGTGTTTGGGTAAGGAAAGTGGCGGTTTGGTGAGGTGGTGGTTGTTTTGAGGATGAAGCAGTAGGTGGTGTACGGAAGGACGGGCCTGATTATCAGGATCGACGTGTGGTCTTTTGGAGCGGGAGGGGTCATCGCGACAGGTCTCGGTAGGTGGGGTTTCGAGGCTGTCGCGGACAAAATTTAGAAGAGAATGTTATATTGTGGTGGGGTTTTTTATTGAGAGAAGGTGGACGAGAAGGTTGTCATAGAGTTGGGTAACATACATGGTATATGGTTCTAGTGGGTGAGAAGGATGAGGTGGCAAAGGTGGTGGTGGTGGAGGTGGCGGAGGGGGTTCGTCTGTCACGGGAGCTATACCCTTGTCCCGGAGGGCGTTGTTGATCATCGAACGTACTTGCCCAAGGATGTTTTCCTCAATTGTGGGGGAAAATGCGTCGATGGCCGCCTTGATGCTCCGGGATAGGTCCTCCTTCGTGAAGATTTGGGGCGATAACCTACCGTAGCCACTCAAACGTTTCGTTGTCACGACATCGGAATATGTAACTGTCGTGTGGCATGTAGTTACCTTGGCAGGTCATCTAGCCGATCCTAGTGATACCATTTGGAAAAGTGGCACTACGACTATTTTTGCAGGTGTACTTGGACCTGCTGAGGGAATCACCGGTCCGGGGCCACTTAGGCTTTCCGTTGGCATCACACTTGTGGTTGGTTCGAGTGGATGACCCGTTACTGCTATTGTAATTGATGTTGCAGCGGGGAGACTTCCTTCCAATCCTCGAACGACATTCATAATGGATGCATCTATGGAAATTCTGACAAGGTCACCAAGACCTAGGGAGAAAGGTGTTTGTATCCAAAAAAGTTGAAAAAAAATATGGGCATGGTGGACGCAAGACCTAACGTTATCAAAGAAGGGGCGGTTGTCAGCGGCTGTGAACCACCTTTTTCTATATCTCCCGCCTCCGAGCGATGCGGTGATAGTAGATGATGGTCCCCTGTTAATTGTATTGAAACCTCTATCTGTTGATAGATGAATGGTCGGGATTGGTTGTGATTGCGTCGATAGACTAGATGCGATGACTTCTAATCGAGAGTCGAACACATCGACTCATGTTCCTACCGTTTCAGTTTGGCTTATAGTGGTGGCGGTGGAAACCATGGAAGGTATGGGCGAGGTAGAAGATTGGTCGTTGTGCTGCTTTTGTTGGTCCTCGCGTAGTATGCTCGATGTGTTATAGGTGTGACACTCGTCGTCCTCCAATTCGGTAGATTCAGAGGACTCCACGGTTGGGTGGTGAACTCACTCGACCTCACTTTCCCTCGGGTTTGCTCTTGGGTTGGGTTTGGTTGGGTCTGCCTGAGCCGTGGGAGCGGGGGATGTTGTTGGTGGACGATAGTCGACTACGGCTTTGTCTGTTTGATCCGCAAGGCCGAGTAGTGCTTTTGGGATCACCATTGGAGTAGGCTGAGGATCTTGCGGATTGTCCTTCGCCTTGTGAAAGAATTTTAGTTTTGGTGCCGGAAATCTTGGTGCATTGGGTCGCCGCGGGATTTTCGGGTGGTCCATTATGAAGTAATCGATTATGAGTAGGAGCCACCAAATGTAGGGAATGACCTTGATCGTCTTTGAGTTGTCTCGCACTTGTAGTAGATCGAGCAAGTCATTCCATATCAATTGGGCTACGTTAACATCCTTGCTGAAGATGATGTTGTGGTATATGCGAAGGATGTTGACGTTGCATCTGTCGAAGCCTGAATGCTTGGGTGAGAGATACCTTTTCACCCGACCAAATAAGGTCCTCCATGGATGTGGAATCCCGCCCAACTGATAGCTTGAGAGTTGCGTCAGTTCTTGTCCGTAGCCCACCCTTGTATTAGTTCTTCTTCTGAGGGCATGGGCTCGTAGGAGTGACGCATTGGTAGGCGCAACATTCTTCGAAGAACGGTCAAGTTTAGCTTCTCGGTCTGAGTGTTGATCGTGGCTCTCAAGGCATACTTTTGCGCCGGGTGGATTTGTTTCAGTGTGTCCCAGAATTGTTGTGGGTACTCTTTGGGGACTTCAGTTGTGAGCATGAAAGCATGCCACAGTTGATGACGATGCAGGATTGAAAGAATGACTTCGTCTGGACACTTGAAAGTTGTGATGACAAGCTCCAAGTTGTTCTATTTTATTTGCATTCATTTGTCTTTTGGATATGTGTTGGAAGATGATGCCAATTTTTTTATCTGAAATTTGGACCATAAAAGAAATTATTAGTAAATGATGAAATGTAAATGTCCAAAAACTCCCTTTTTTAATGTGAAACGTGACTTAGGAATTTTCGATATGTTAGTTGTAAGTCTTTGTCAAAAATTGCTAAGTCCCGCATTAATGTTATTTGAGCATGCGGTTTTCTTTTATAAAGTGTTCATTGAATTGACGAAAATTACGTGACCGGTTTAAAGTGATTTGCGAAATTAGGGATTTTTTCGAAGTTTGGTTATCGAAATTTGGTTGAGTTCGAAAATTTTACTAAGTGTTGATTTTCGAAAGAAACGGTGTCAAAATTTTTCTAAGTCTTTCGTACTGGCAATCATGCTTTGCGAAAAAGTCGGTTTCGAAAAATTTTTGTGTTAATATCAAAAATTGGATTTTCGAAAGAATTCGCGTTTGAAAAATTGTCTAAGTGTTAATATCGAAGATCGGATTTTAGAAAGTTGAGTCTGAAATTTTTTCTAAGTGTTGTTGCGAAAATTATTTTTCGAAATGAGTAGTCGCGAAAGTTTGATTTTCAGTATTTGAGTTGCAAAAATCAAGATTTTTGAGGTGTGATGCGAAAATAAGATTTTCGTAGAGCTAGGTGCGAAAATAATTTTTGAAGTCATTTGGAAGCATGAGATTTCGAACCGATTTTCGATATTCAGTGCAAAAACCATGAATCTAACTTACGCGATGCAAAAATAGGTTCTAAGGAAAAATTTCGCAAAATTTTTTAAAATCACATAGAAATTTGATTAAACATAAACCGAAGCATTAATATGCGATTAAGCACAAAATTACGCCCTAAAACGAAAATTAACTATAAGGCAATTTTTTCATAAATCAGAGGGTTTCGAAAATTGGATTTCGACAATGAAAAAGTGAATAATCAGGGACGATTTTGTGTTTAGCGAGTGCAAAATCATTAAAAACTAGACGAATACGGTGGTAACTACCTTTAATTTGCCGATTTGTTAAGGATTTGTAAGAGAGATATTTTCGGCGTCGGGAGGTTTTCGCAAGTTTAAATTTTCGCAATGAGATAATTTTCGAAGTGAGAGATTTTCGACAACTGAGAAGCCCTTTTTGCGAAAATAAAGCGGTGCAAAAATTTCAATAGCGGAAATTTTCTAAGTGTTTTGGTGAAATAGTGGAGAAATTTAAAATACTATAAATAATAATGTAAGATAAAATATTAGTTACTTAGTAGTTTTTCTATTCCCCTAAAAAATTTAATAGGTGTTCCCCTTAATCATATGAAGATACCTCCCCTCGATTAAGTAATTATTACTCCCCCTCAAGTTTAATAGAAATTACTCCCATATATAAAATATCATATAAAAAGGGATGTACATACGAACTCCCTATGGCCTCGGACGAAAAAGGACCCACGATGAAATTATTATAATTTTTATTATCTAAATAAGTCTTATTAGTTAGTAGTTTACATTTGAACTTAAATAGTTTTTTATTGAGATTTACTAGGATTCGGTTGAGATATGTTAGGGATCTAAAGATTTGTTTTAATCCTTATATATCGGTACTGATTTCTAAGAAGGGAATCATGGGGTTTTGAGGAAAATTGAGGGTCGAAGTTTCAGCTCTCGGTTTAGTGATTTGGAAAGTTATTAGTATTGTCTTCGTTTTTGTTTTCATCGTTCGTGATTAAACTCTCGGTTTAGTGATTTGGAAAGCTATGAATTTTGTCTTCGTTTTTGATTCCGTCATTCGTGATTAATAAAAGTCTTTCGATTCTGATTTTCGTGTTCTTCATCACCTTCACTCGAACAAACTCATACTCCTTGAATTAATTCTCTGTCACATATGCCTACAAGCAAAGCCATAAGTTAAGGAAAGACAGAAGAAGAGATGGTGTGGGTTCCAAAAACAAATTCTGGAGTCATTCCAAAAATGGGCTACCGGTTTCCCTAGTCGTGTTAAAGACAATTCTTTTAAGTTTTTCCTAAAGATTCTAGATTCCATCATATTATTCTCGTTTTAAATGTTTTCTTCTACCTTGAATGATGAGAAACATCTTCGTGGAAAATTTCAATTAACTGTTCAAGATGTTCATGATGCTATGTGCTCCTATTCTTATTTGAAATATCAAGTTAAGGCACATAAGGTAAAACAAATATGGATTCCTAAGACAAAGTCTAAACAAAAACCTACTAGAGTTAAAACGTCACCTTCACATAATATTAAACAAGACTAGGTCCCTAAGGCCTAAGTCAGACGATAAGCTATATAGTTCTGTTAAGACTACATGGAATGTTGATTTAGGTTTATCATCATCGTGTTGAAATCATGTTCTGCAAATCGGACATGACTCATCCTAAAATGGGTATGGAAGCCTCTTCTTGTTTACATATCCATCATCATCGTGTTGATTCAGGTTTGGATCCACGTCCACATACCCCATTCAATACGATTCTTCCCAGCAACTTAACCATTTTCAAAATTTAGTTCAAAACGGTATAGTTTAATCGAAGGATTATGATCGGTCGAAATTTGTTTGATTTGTCCTATTCGTCCTAATAAAAGCACGCATTTATCCATCGTAGGATAGGATTGACGTATGCATGTGTTTGATTAATAGCTTCTTGCATAAGTTTTCCTAGAATGATGCTACGGCACAAATGTTGATTAAAAATAATGTAAAGAAAAGCTTGATGTGCCCATAACAGTGGAATTTACTACATTATTGAGAGATAAAAGGAGAGAACTTTTTTAATGCTCCACCGATTGCAATGTGAGCATCATATCCTGTCACTGGAAGTCTAAAGGGGAACAAATAAAGATTGCACTAGCTAATTTTCTCGCAATTAGACAGTGCGATTCTAATTCACCACAAGCATCGACTATACACATATATATATATATATATATATAAAACCCCACAACCCACGTTGGAGTTGCGTATACAAGATATAAACAAAGATTTGTCATTTCCTTTAGGTAAAGCAGCATCCTTTTTCTTTTCTTCCCAGGAAATGCATTTTAGTAGGCCCTTGTTTGGCTTAGTTTCATACGCTACAGTTATTTGCTGATGCATGGTTTGTGCTTTAAAATATATAATACTCCAAGGCAAGGCCCATCTTTCTCATTAGTACAACATATTATTGCATATGCGAGCTGGTCTTAAATATTTCCGCTTATCTGATAGCTCTTTTGTTCCAGATTTGTGTGAATATATCATTGCATTCCTTGTTTTTTTTTTTTTCTAATAATAATACTAACAGACATATCGTGTTTTTGTTTTTGGTTTATGACATATCGTGTTAAAATTGGTCACTTACAAGGTTTCCTGGAACAGGTCGGATTTATCGTATGATGTCTATGATGCTCCTCCGTTCTCCAAACTGGGCAATCCATTTTCTGCTTGTGTACCTCTCCGGATATGCCTCAGCTAGAACTAACACTGAAGGTATGATGTGTTCTGTTACAGTTGAAAATCAGACCATATATGTATATATATATATATATATATACATATATATATATATATATGTATATACATATATATTATATTTTATATATCCTATATACGTAAATATCCATTCATCCTATGGTTTGTTTGTTTTTTGCAGGTGAAGCTTTGATTCAACTTGTGACGGCTCTAAATGACTCAAATCACAGAATAGACTGGGATTTTAACTTTGTTAGTCCTTGTTTCAGTTGGTCTCATGTTACCTGTAGAAACGGAAACGTCGTATCACTGTTAGTTGTTACTCTTTCTTTCCATCTTCATCGGTTCATATAACTATTTCTCATCCGGAGCCTATGAGAGATCCAATCATGACAAGGCACATTTGTGCTTTGATTTGTACAAAAATATTATTACAGGAGCTTCCCTTCGATGGGATTTACAGGCAGTCTTTCATCGTCAATAGCGAAGCTGAAGTATCTCACAAGCTTGTAAGTTATGCTCAAAAGAGATTAGATTGCTACTCTTCTTGTTGGTGTTGTTGACGTGGACGTGCGTGGTGCTCTGGCAACACAGGGATTTACAACATAACAATGTCTCCGGAGCCTTGCCTGATTATCTCACCAACATGTCGAATCTACAGAACTTGAACCTGGGCCACAACAACTTCAAAGGATCGATTCCATCATCGTGGGCCAAGCTTTCCAATTTGAAAAATCTGTAAGTGGTCTCGTCGGTCGACGATATACTCCAGCCAGTAAAGTGTATTATATTCACTATCTTAACATGAATACAACTTTTATTTATTATGCTGCTTGTTGAAAGGGACCTTTCTTCCAATGATCAGTTGAGTGGAAATATTCCTAGAGAATTATTTTCAGTTCCAACCTTCAAGTAAGTTGTCGTGCATCCATCCAAATCCGTCCGTAGATTGTGTTGTGTGTGTTCATAACAACATACAATTAATTCCCTGCTAGCTATAAACAAAACAAATTACATCTTTCCTTTGATTCAGCTTTACGGCCACCCATCTGACATGTGGCCACACACACAATGAGCCCTGCTGTGTATCAAGTTCATCAGCCGGTGAGCTTCTTTGCCTCCCTCATGATGGCGGGATTTCATTTATTGAAGGCAATAAATGATATATGAGTTGTTGATGATACTTTTGCTGCAGTGCCCGTGCCAAGAAAAAGATCCAAAGTCCTAGTCTCTCTCACGGTGGCAAGCATTTCCGTCTTCTTCCTTTTAATTGTCGGAGCCATCTTCGGGTACCAATTTCACCGCGTTCACAAAGGCAAACGCGATGATGTATTTGTCGATGTGACCGGTAGGTAAATAATAATAAATTAGTACATTTTTTAGTCGATTGCTGTTCATGAACCAATAAAAGAAAGGCACAGTTGTCGTCCGTCTCATCCGAAATCTGGTGCAGGCGAGGACGAGCTGAAATTCTCGTTAGGACAGATCAGAAGATTCTCACTGCGAGAGATACAGCTGGCCACGGATAACTTCAGCGAACGCAACGTAATAGGACAGGGTGGTTCGGGGAAAGTATACTCGGGAACTCTCACGGACAACAACAGTACTAAGGTTGCCGTTAAGCGCCTTATGTACTCATCGTGCGGTGAAGACGCTGCTTTCCTCAGAGAAGTTCAGCTGATAAGCGTAGCAGTTCACAAGAATCTGCTTCGCTTGATTGGTTTCTGCACAACCTCCACCGAGAGAATCCTCGTTTATCCCTTCATGCAAAATCTCAGCCTCGCTTATCGCTTACGTGGTTAGACTAGCTCCTCGTTTCGTTTTTTTTTTTTGTTTTGTTTTTCTATTTTTATTTGAAATTTTGTCATCTCTTTTTACAATAGTTAGACGTATCATTATCATCATCATCATCATCATCCTTATTCAGAGTTAAAACCCGGAGAAAAGGGGCTTGATTGGCCGACGAGGAAACGAATAGCATTCGGAGCTGCGCACGGCTTGGAGTACCTGCACGAGCACTTGAATCCGAAGATCATACACAGAGACTTAAAGGCTGCAAACATTCTACTCAGCGATGACTTCGAGGCCATTCTTGGAGACTTTGGGCTGGCTAAGCTGGTGGACACGAAGCTGACGCATGTGACAACCCAAGTACGTGGGACAATGGGACACATCGCTCCCGAATACCTTTCTACCGGAAAATCTTCCGAGAAGACCGATGTCTTCGGCTATGGCATAACCCTTCTCGAGCTCGTCACTGGTCAGCGTGCCATAGACCTCTCTCGACTTGAGGAAGAGGAGGGCGACGTCTTGCTTCTTGATCATGTAAGATGGTTTGATCTATCATCATTTTTATCTCCATATAATATATTGTACCCCGATTTATTCTTACCTCTTATTTTATATATATATATATATATATATATATAGATCAAGAAATTGCTGAGAGAGAAGCGGCTAGGGGACATTGTGGACAGGAACTTGAACGAGCACTACGACATAAGAGAAGTGGAGACTATCCTACAAGTAGCGATGCTTTGCACGCAAAACAAACCGGAGGAGCGTCCGAAGATGACGGAGGTCGTGACCATGCTGGAGGGAGTGGGCTTGGCTGAGAAATGGGCCGAGTGGGAACAGATTGAAGAATTGAGGGATCGAGAGTTCTCCATGATGCCGCAGCACAGGTTGTTTCTATGGGCCGAGGATTCTTCAAGTTATGACCAAGAAGCTATGCAATTATCACGAGCAAGATAATAATAGTTTGTTAATTACTACCTAGCGTGTATACATACCATACCATCTTTACTTGAGTGGTGTTTAGATAAAATGGTAAAGCTGAAACTTTCAAAATCAGGATTAAACACACCTGTTCAGATGAACAATGTCTGAAATCAGAAACAGTTGGTTGATATAGTTGCTGTAATACACGTGGCTCTCAGGATTTATCTTTGTTTTCCATTTTAGAATATGGATTTTTATCTCTACTCATCATGATTTCAAAATTCATTTCCCACTTTAGTTGACCAACTTGGGCTCATCGCGCACCTGAACTTAAAGTACATTAATATGCATGTAAAGATTCAGTCAATTTAAAGTTATATACTCCTCAACGGAGTCCCAAAGTTATCCCCCGAATTCAAAATTGCAGTTAAAAAAAGTTGGTTTCAACTTCTGCCACATCGATTTTCTCCAACTTTCAGGTTCTAAAATCCTTAAATGTGGTGGTGAAACTCGACGATGAGGATCCAACTGAACTGCGACTGTCATGCCATTGGACATGCACCAATCTCAATGCTGATGAGAGAGGGAGAGAGAGAGAGAGAGAGAGAGAGAGAGAGAGAGTTAACAAGATTCTCTGTTTCTTACGAGATCTGAACGTCAAGTTCTCGCCGGCCAATCTTCTCCAAATAACATAAAAGTAAAGCAGGTTTGTAGAGAAAAGGCTCTATTATTATAACTAACTATGGTTATAATAATTATGAGGCAAAAAATCGCGTGGCATGTATGTATGCGATAATCATGACAGTTGAAGAGCAATCTCCTGCAGCAGTATCTTCTTCTGCGATGCAGTGATGATGCCCTTACACTCTGCATCAGCCAAAACCTCTGTCATCATAGCAGCAGCATGCCCTCTTGGTTCCTCTGGACCCGACGCTCTTCGCAGCATGAACGCCTACCAAAATCAACAGGAAACCAGTTTCCTTACCACATTAGTTGCCCTGGGACTGGTTTCGTAGCAAGTAATCATTCGTGCAGTGTTAAATTTGAGGGTTCATTCTATCTTAAAAAGCAAATAGAATGCAGATTTTCAATCAGACAGACTACTGCAGCATTCGAGAAATATCCCATCAAGTACTTATTAATATATATATATATACCTGTCCGTGATGTGTAATTTCTAAACATCCAGGTTGTTGGATAAAAGGTTCCCCGTCGATCTGCACAGGGAAAGGACTCGATACATGTATTCTTATCTCTCTCCCTTGAGCTAGACGAGTCGCTTGCGAAAGTCCAACCTGGAATAAGTAGTCCGTCCGTCCAGTAAGCATATGTTTTGCAGTAAATTCAGGGCATAAATTTCATAACATCGCATGTGGCAACCGTCCATTTCAACGTGCATGCGAGCTGAGTTGCTTACTACTTGCATAAGAAAAGCTAGCTAGCTAGCTAGCTTTATAAGTATTGTATTTCAGTCAATAAAAGAAATATCAATATATGTGTGTACCTGAAGTTTGCCGAGGTGCCATGATCCGGAGACACAAACAACTTCAAGGATCTTGTCATGAATGTACTGATGGCTGAAACTGTCATCATGCTCATAATCATTTTGCCAGAGGTCCACCCCACCCATGTAGCTCCCAATATTCAGCACTATCAAACCCTCAGTGCTCTGAATATATATATATATATATATATAATTGTAAGAAAGTGAGGCCCTAAGAAAATACACTGAAAAATCAAACAAATGTCTGGTATGGGCTTACTTTCGGTATCTGGATATATTTGCCGTCAACTTCAAGCCACACTTGCCAAGGTAAATCAGAACAAGCTCTGCCCATTATGTCTCTAGCACCTTCCTTCGCGTATCGTAATTTATTGACAAACTGCAATTAGTTTCAATAGTAGACATATATGTGAGGCACAAAGAAAGTTATATCAAACACATAATAATTCGGAGGACTTCCATCTCTGACCTGACTATAGAACTTCTCAGGGTTCTCTTCCCTAGTGGTATGAAATTCATAAGCAACTTTAGCATCACATCCGATACCTAAAGTAAGAAAAACATGCATCGGTATGAGAATATTATGCATATTGAAGGTAAGTGTATATTTTGCTCGTATAACCAAGACGAGGGAGCCTCTTCACATACAAGTACAGGAAATTAAATTACCTAAGTAGTTCATCATAAACTTCGATTTCGCTCCACCAGTTTCATCACCGGGCTTTTCTACATTTATGTTGACTTTCCAGCGATCAAGCATCGTTACAGCTGCGTGGTCTACGTCATGCAAAAATGAGCTCAAGCCACCCTGCCCTTCAACAACAGAAGAGCCACCACCCCATTGCAGAACCCTTGACAGATCATTTCCAGTACCCAAAGGAAGAACAGCAACGGGTGGCGGCGACTCAAAGTTTAACTTCTCTATTGCATCAAGTACCCAAGCAACTGTTCCATCTCCACCGCACACCAAAACCCTGAAGTACTGAACATTTCTAAAAAGCTCTAAACCTACTTCTAGACCCTGAGAGGAACTAAGTTCCACTACCTGCACAAGACAATAGCCTCAGACAAACTCAACTACTTAAGCATGATAAACAGATTGTAGGATTACCATCACAAATATACGATACTCATGGGATTTTAGATACTCCACAGAGATATAATGGCCAATAAATTGCCGAAACGAACAGACATATCTCGTTCAGGAACACTAACCTGTACAGGATTCAAAAGCATGTTCAGCCTCCTCCTCAATGTATGCCCGTTTTGTGCCCCACTCTTGGCATTGATGAAGACCAAAAGAGGTCTGGCGTCGGAAGGCAATTCAAGAAGAGTATACTTCTTCGATATATTGTGAACCACATTGCAAGATTTTTCGTTGCCTAACCCATTGAAAGCTACTTTGCTAACCGTTTTACTTGTCTTCAAGAAATTGTCATTGTATCTCTCACTTCTGGACTCGTGGAACCCAAAAAGGCCCTTGAGAACATAGTGAAGCAGTTCTTTGGCGGCAGAAGTCTCGGAAACCTTCCCATTACCCCGATGGCGTCCATGTTTGTTGCGATGGCGTTTTTTCCTACTATGTGTCCGAACTGCGGGATCGATGATTTCTTCTGTTAGAGTACCCAACATCTCACCCTCAGCACCTTTTACACAAAGAGGAGAGAGTATTATTCTCCTATGGGCACCGAAATCACAAATGTCGCCATATTCTTCAGACATCTTGAGCTGGCAACTAACATGTATAATCCGCTGACACCAGGAGCAGTACCAAGCCGGAGAAGCATCGATAAAAGGGATACCGCAGGGTTCGTCACAGTAACAGCAAAAGGAAGACATCTCAGGATTATCATCCAAACTAACCCATCTTTCTGACCAGTGGTGTTGGAGTTTACTGTGACCAGCTTGTGCTACACATTTACAATCTTTCGATGCAATCCCAGAACAGTGAAGATGGGCTGCAACGCTACAAACAGAGCAGCGGTGGATAAAATAACGCGATGCAGATTTGGATCCTAAATTATGGTGGCCGTATACTAAGGAGGTAAGGCAGACACAACAAGTGGATGGCTGTTCGCCAGAAGCCACATCTTCACTCCAAGTATGATGTGATAAAGGAGCTTTTAATTTCTTCAGCGCTTGCTTTTTTGCTTTAGCTGCATCCTTAAGCCAGTTAAGAGATGCTTTTCTCTGCCATTTGAGGAATGCATATATGAGGGCGAAAAGTCCAAAAGACCCCGTAACAAGCCACCCGAAGATGAAGCTAGGGTCAAGGCTTGCACTTGCAAGCAACCTAAGAATGGGAATGCTAAAGTCACTCATTGTAGACGTGATGCTCCATAATCCTTTTTTTTTTCTCCTCAGACGGCAAAAGCTTTTTTTCAATGAATAAGCAAATAGCTTGAAATATCCTGGCAAGAAGAAACTATGCTGATTTAAAATGCTATAAAAACAAGAAACAGAGAAGAAAATGTGATACAAAAATGTGATACAAAAATGTTTGATAGATGATGATAAAAGCATAAAAGGGCGACATGATATAAAAAAAATCTGAAAAAACAAAACAAGCAGCAAAAGGGCGAGATGCAAATAAGAAAATGATTCAATGTTAAGATGCAAGCATGGAGAATTGATGTGATGATAATATTATATTTAAGATGAACATAATTTCACAATTAATACACCTCCGAATTGGACAAGTAAATTAAAGGCAAGTTAATTAAACAGCAGGCATAATTTGGTAGAGTATCACATACCATAGGACCAAATCAAGACATATTGGGCGGCGACGATAATAACAAAGCGATGTCGAAGGAATCAATTCAAGCCACATCGCAGAAGCTAATTAAATTCCATAGTAACGCTCTAACCTAATGTAATTAGGTAAACGAAAACTACAGAAATATCATAAGATCGGGCAAACAGAAAGGAAAACATGGCTTATCCCACAAAGATCACACGGAAAGCTCGACAGAAGGTGCTCGCGAATCGAGGTAAAACAAGACAGTTTCCGAAAACAACAATAAACCCTACAAGTCAAATGCAAGCACAATGCGAGTGGATCTCACGCACCTGTGGTCGCGATGAAACGAAGAGATTACCGATCCAATAAAAAAGAATCAATAAGCCAAAGATTTAGGGATGGATATAATAGTGAGATACTAAAGGGGAAAACAAAAAGGTGTTGTGGTGTGGTGGAAGGAACAAACAAAAAGCTTGTGGCGGGACTTTCATACGCAAAAAACACGGAGGCCCTTTAAGAAAAGCTCAGGACTCTCCAGGGGTAAAAATGAGATTCACGTTACAACTTTTCTTAGCTGCCGACTCGACTTAATCTTTTCTTTTCTTTTCTTTTCTTTTCTTTCTTGGGACCCATTTGACCACCTCATTTCAGGAAACGGCAAATATAGCTTCAAGGATCAACTTACCAATGCGTACTTCGCGATATTATAGATATTTTACCTTATATATTATATGACTAGTGATTATGTGTCGATCTATTTCCAATTATTAATTGTTGGACAAAATAATTTAGGTTTACTACAAGACCCGCCGCCGCCGTTGGTAAATTCTCATCACGACAGTACAAGAATTTTTATTCTTACTGGAATACAATATAAGATTTTCTGTTCATATTAGAAATGTAGACACCGTAGTAATAAAAGGCACAAATATATCTAAAACTGGGCTTTTTTAACAAAATTAATCGAAAAAAAATATTAATTAATCAAATAGGGCGTTTTTCGCATCTATTACTAAAATAGAGTCATTTACGGTATTACCCCCGACGTCGCGGCCATTAGGCGCGACGTCGCACCCATTAGGTGCAATACCCTATTTTTGCGAAATGGTGGGCCATCGTACGGGGCCGGTGTAATGGGCCAATATTTTTGGCCCACTACCTTCTCGTCGCGGGTAATAGGCGCTACGTCGCGCCTAATGGACGCGACGTCGGGGAAATATAGATCTCAGATCTATTTCTCTCTCCCTCATTCTCTCCCTCACTCTCTCTCTCTCTAAAACCTAACCTTAACCCTAAGCTCCGCCGCCTCCGTCCGCCGCTCACCCCGCCGTGTTCATCCCGCGCAGCTCGCCCGCCCGCCCTCTCTCTCTCTCTCTCTCTCTCGGTTTCTCTTGCCACCGCCTCCGTCCGCCGCTCACCCTGCGCAGCTCGCCCGCCTGCCCGCCTCTCTCTCTCTCTCTCTCTCGGTTTCTCTTCGCCACCAGCTCTTGCCGCCTCCGCCGCCTCCGTCCGCCGCTCACCCCGCCGAGGTCACCCCGCGTAGCTCGCCCGCCCGCCCGCCCTCTCTCTCTCTCTCTCTCTCCCCGCCGCGTCCACCACCCCTACGCTTGAATGTATGAGATGTCGTACCCGGTATTGTCCTTCACCAGCTGCTTTACATTGTTTGGTAGAAATTGAAGGTCTGTCTTCACTATTCCAATCAACATTCTCGCAATTGTGTTTCGCGAAATGTTACGGTGTGTTCTCGCCAACTCGTTCATGTAGCATGTGTGTGGCCCCCCATATATCGTAATCTTCCAATAGCATTTTTTCGGTTTGAAGCATGCTCGTAACCTCCAGTGACGGTCATTGCTATGGTTGCATTTCACGCCCCATACGGTTTTGTTACTTTCTGAGACGTGAAACTCACGTCTAGCCACCCTGTAGTAAGAATAATCGCCAACAACTTCTTGTAAGTGAGCTGTGGTACTAAATGTCATACCGACTCTGAACCTGGGATTGTCCCTACTGTAAAAATCACCGCCGACCTCGTTGGTTTATGGAGGCGCCATTTGATATGTTGAATAAAAACGCAAGGGTTGGTAAGGCGCACGAGCATCATCCGCCGGCAATGGAATGTCATTCTCGGGACCATCATTGTTTCCATCATCGTCGCTATCGTCGTTATCATCTGCGATATCCGGAAAAACGTCCAGTGCACCACCAACGTCATCAGCTTCAGAGTCGCTAGCGTCACTATTTTGAAATTCTTCGGGCACAGGCTCAGGTTGTGACACATTCGACATATTATGAACATCACGACTGCTCGAAGGAATGTGTATATGAGGAGGGTGGAGTGAAAAGTCACTCATTCCTTGAGTAACTGCCGTGAGATCAGGGAACGAGTGGCTGGAGGTGATGTTGGTGAACACGTCGGGTGCCTCTTCATTACGGTCGGGATGAACGTTCTCGCTGGCCTCGACAAACACTTCAATTAAATTAAGTTCCGCATCAGCATCCAAGAAGTACGATAGTTCCGCGTCGTTTGAAATTTGAAAGAGCCTCTGATAGAGTCGAGAATGCTGATAGTATTCATTCTTAACATGAACGGTTAAGGAGGAAAAATTGTTGTCGAGGTGAATAACCTCATATAGCATGCCCAGAAATTGAGCAAAGCTAGTGTCGCGACGAATTCGTCTAAGAAATGGGTGGGATGCTATAACGAATGGAGTTTGATTCGGTAATGATTTCGCCACCGTAGTAGATAGAGACTTGAATTTTACGAGATGTCATAATTTGAGAAGAAATTTAAATACTTCAAGTTGTTTTTTTACATATCAATGTATATGGAATTATAGTTCTTTATATAGGGAAAATCGTCGCATTTAATAAAAGCGAAGTCGCATCTATTGGACACGACGATTCTTCTGCAAAACTCGTAAACGTTACGTCCACATCAGTTCTGCCAAAAGAAAAAGAAAATTACAGAGAATGCGTGATCGAGTTGTCACATCATCGCGCCCAATGGATGCGTCGTCGCGTTTATTAACCGCGACGACGGGCCCAAATACGTTATTGGCCCGTTTGCATTGCTTAAACGGGCCAAAAACAAAATCGCGTTTAATGGGTGCGACGTCGCGGCCATCAGGCGCGACGTCGCGGGTAATACCTGCAAACGACTCTATTTTAGTAATAGGTGCCGAAAACGCCCTATTTGATTAATTAATATTTTTTTTCGATTTATTTTGTTAAAAAAGCCCTAAAACTGTTATAACTAGACAATACCATAAATATAAACACTAGAATTATAGAGAGATCATATTATTGATGTTTTCGATATGATTCAATACAAATACATCGGTTTATTTATAGTAGAAAAATTTATAGTATTTCATCTAATATTTACAATATTAAATACATCTTATCTCATCTCATCAACAATCAATTAATTTTTACAACATTTAATAAACCTAATTTTATCAACATTAAAAACATCCGCATATTATTATTATTATTTCATAATACTCCCCCTTGGATGTTTTTCAAAGAATTTGCCTCGTTAAAACTTACTAGGAAAAACCCATAGGGATAAAAAACCTAGTGAAGGAAAGAGAGTACACAATTCCTTTTGATACGCTTTCATTTGTTGCCTCATTAAAAACCTTACCGGGAAAAGCACATGGGAAAAATCACAGTGAAGGGAAAAAGAGTGCAACGCGTATTTTCTCTCCATGATGATAACATCATTACAAATCTCGGAGTCTTCGAACTCCAATTGAATATACCAATTTCCTGAAAATAATTGGGGGAAGTGCTTTCGTAAATAAATTTGCAAGATTTTCACTTGATCGCACTTGTTGTACATCAATATCACCATTTTTCTCCAAATCATATGTGAAGAAAAATTTCAGTGAAATATGCTTTGTTCTATTCCGTTTAATATATCCTTCCTTTAATTGGGCAATGCATGCCGCATTATCTTCATATAAGATCGTGGGAAGTAATTTCTCAGAAAGCAACCCACAAGTCTGTTGGATATGCTCAATTATCGATCGCAACCAAACACATTCTCGGCTAGCTTCATGCATAGCGAGGATTTCCGCATGGTTAGATGAAGTAGCTATTAAAGTTTGTTTCAATACCCCATGAAATAGCGGTTCCACCATATGTAAATAAATAACCTGTTTGCGATCGATCATTATGCGGGGTAGACAAATATCCAGCATCTGCATACCCAATTAAATTTGCTTTCGACTCATTAGAATAGAACAATCACATATCCGTTGTTCCTTCAAGGTATCGAAAAATTCGTTTAACTCCATTCCAATGTCTACGAGTCGGCAATGAACTATATCTTGCCGATAAGTTTACAGCGAACGCCATATCAGGTCGCGTATGACTTGTAAGATAAATAGTGCTCCAATAGCACTAAGATATGGTACTTCAGGACTGGAGGTGTAGCGGGGGCGGTCCCGATAAATTGATATGGAATTAAACAAAGTTAAAAGTAAACTATAATGTTGACCCTAATGTTGAAACAACATTCGGGATCACAACGTTTTAGCACAGTGGAAAGTTTAAAACTTAACAGTAAAAATGATGGAGACACAGTTTGATCATAACCATTCCGGAAATAACTCTTTCTTTTTAGCTCTATATCCATTTCCAAAATATCTCCTCCACTCTATTGGATCATATCCATTCCGGAGATACCTCTTTCTTTTTAGCTCCATATCTATTCCGAAAATACCACCTGCACATTCATAAATAAACTCATTATATATGGTAAACGGTTTTTAGATTTGAAAGACAGAATCAAGGATGGAAGAAGTTCCATATCGTCAATGTCAACAAAGTCAACATTAACAATCTCCCCCTTTTTGTCATTCTTCCCAAAAACCCGATCAGTGATAAATCCAAATTATGTAACAAGGTTTTCGGGTATGAAAGACAAAACCAAGGATAGTCCAATGTTAACTCAGGTGTTGACTCCACATTGTCAATGTAAACATTAACAATCTCCCCCTTTTTGTCTTTCTTCCCAAAACCTCTGCAGAGATAAATTCACAAAACTCCCCCTGAAATCATTAACACAATCAAAACAAAACATGGTTATCGTTAGATAAGAATAACCATATGGACTAGTCTGATTAAGTCTTAATTAATCCTGCAAGAAAGAAAAATTAGAGAAACCAAAAAATAGATTAGAAAATCTAAAAAATAAGAGAATCCGATGATTCTTCTTCAGCGGTTTCCTTTCCAGCATTTTCTCCAGCATCTTCAGCTTCAGCATCATCTCCCTCACGAGCAGCAGTTGCATCAGTCATCCCGGCTTCTTCTTCTGCACCATCTAAATCTCCCCCTTTTTGGGTAGAAAGGAAACTCCTAAGAGTATCTCTTTGTGCAACCAATGAAGCAATTGTATCATCCAGATACTTGATATGGCGTTCCAGGACTGCTGTTGGAACAGATGATGAACCAACATTTGGTTCAACATTTGGAGCTCCTACCCAGGGCAGATCCACAACCTTGTGTAGCCCCGTCAAATGACTACATCTTAGATTGCTATTTTAAATAGCACAGTGTAAAGTGAGGTGAGTTCGAAAGAGGTGAGTTTGCCATTGATGGATAATGAAAGAAAGCTCGGGAAATTTGTGATTTGCAGAGATAAATTTAGAAAATATGAAATAGAGTAGTGCGAATTAAGAGATATCAAGTGAGCATAAAAAGTAGGTAAATGCGAAAATGTAGTAACAGTAAAAAATTTTTGCAGCAACGGTAACTAGTTTTCAGCCTGAAAATAGCACAAATAAAGAGTTTTAAAGAAAAACTAACCGTTAGGGCTTGATGAACCGCGAGCTCTAAGTGGGGGTTTCCGATTTTCTCTTAAAGCATCATGAGAGATATAGATACTAGACTCGACAGACTAATTATATACATATAAATGTAAATATATATAGATAATATAAATATAAAATATTGCATGATCAAAATGATTAGTCACACATGTTGCTCAACATTTGATCCAGCATTCTCAAACGATTTCGTACATTTTCTGTTTAACACCCTGAAACCCGGTTTTCTTTCATTTTCTGCCATTTTCTAACCTTTATTATAGATAGGAAATATTGTGCACTGCTCATTATTGATTTCCTTTTCATCAAGGTTCAGCTTTTTACTGGACGCAAAGAATACATCGTCACCGCGAATGCCGTGTATCTAAGGATTCTTAATATTCTGAACCTGTATCTTGAAAAAGGATCATGAGCAAACCTTGTGCTAGTGAGCGGGTCATTTCAGAAAATGGTCTAGGTGAGTCAAATCATTTCAGGAATTAACTGAGAGAAATTTAGACCAAAAATCGAAACAGTAACAACCATATTTTTCGAAATATTTATAGCACTCAAATTATCACAATACATCAGCACAATTTCACTCTCTAACCCATAATCACTCAACATACTCTTAAGCCATATGAGTTGTGTACAACAGCTGCCTGCTGCCACATACTCAGATTCGGCCTTAGAGAGAGAAATACAATTTTACTTTTTACTAAACCAAGACACTAGATTATTACCTAAGAAGAAACACCCACCACTTGTGCTCTTGCGATCATCTTCGTCACCTGCCCAGTCAGCATCACTAAAACCAACTAAATTTGTGTTAGTATCCTTGGAAAACCATGGACCGAGACTGCATGAACCACCAACATACTTTAAAATTCTCTTAACGGCATTTAAATGTGAAATTTTTGGCTCGGCCTGATATCTCGCACATACGCAAACACTATACATAAGATCTAGTCTACTCGCAGTAAGATATAACAAGCTTTCAGTAATGGAATGGTATAATGTTGGATCAACATTTTCCCCAACATTATCTTTACTTACCTTCTGCGTAGATCCCATAGGGGTTTTCATTACCTTTGCATTTTCTAGCCCGAATTTCTTCACAATATTCTTCGCATACTTCTCCCGAGTCATAAAAATGTCGTCCTTGCTTTGTTTTACCTGCAGACCTAGGAAGAATGTTAGTTCACCGATCATACTCATCTCAAATGTGAAATTTATGGTTTGGATAAAATCATCCGACATAGATCGAGATGTTGATCCGAAGACTATATCATCAACATAAATTTGAGAGATTAACACTTCATTACCAACTCTTTTTACGAAAAGAGTTCTATCAGCTTCGCCTCTAACAAAACCAAAGTCAAAGAGAAACGAAGTTAGCCTACCATACCAAGCTCGAGGAGCTTGCTTTAAACCATAAAGAGCTTTTTGTAACTTAAACACATGATCAGTATGGTAAGGATCTTCGAAACCTTTCGGTTGCTCAACATAAATTTCTTTATCAATAAAGCCATTTAAGAACGCACCCTTAACATCCATCTGGTGGAGGGTAATGTTGAGCCAACATGCAATAGCAAGTAAGAGTCTTATAGATTCTAACCTTGCTGCGGGGGCAAAGGTTTCATCAAAGTCTATACCCTCAACTTGGGTATAGCCTTGGGCAACTAACCGAGCTTTATTCCTAATAACATTTCCGTACTCATCAGATTTGTTTTTGAAAATCCACTTTGTACCAATGACGTTACCGTCGCTTGGTCGTGGAACCAAAGTCCAAATCTGATTTTTATCAAATTGAACAAGCTCTTCTTGCATAGCATTGATCCAAAAACTATCATTGAGGGCTTCAAGAACATTTTTCGGTTCAATTTCATATACAAAACAATTAAACCTTACCTCATTGTATACGGAAGTCATGCATACATTTTTTACCATAGATCTATAATCTCTTCGTAGTTTATCTCTGGTCTTCCTTCCTTCATTCAGTCTGTCAATGATCTAATCAGAGGGGTGAGACTTCTGAATCCTAGCAGGGGGATCTCTCTGAACATTTAAGGTTTCATCTTCAGTATCCTGTTCAGGAGCTAATGTTGAGTCGGATGTTGACTCAACATTGTTAGCTTCCAGATCCTCTGTTGGACCAACCGTCGGAACAATATCTGCAATATCAACTTGAGGAGTATTTCTGCTAATGTTAGCGGAATCATAAAAAAATAACATTAACTGATTCCTGAATAGTTTTCAATCTAAGATTGTAAACACGATAAACACGACTATTAGTAGAATATCCCAAGAAAATGCATTTGTCACTTTTTCGAATCGAACTTTGTCAAATATTCACGATCATTCAACATATAGCAAGAACATCCAAACACGTGAAAATACTTGACCGTAGGTTTTGTACCCTTCAAAATCTCGTAAGAGATTTTCTTTGTCCCTAGACAAAAGAAAACTCTATTAGAGATATGACAATCCGTGTTCAATGCTTTTGCCCAAAACCTTTTAGAAAGACTCTTGGATTGGAGCATTACACGAGTCATTTCCTGAAGAGTTCTATTCTTCCTTTCGACTACCCCATTTTGTTGAGGTGTCTTATGAGAAGAAAACTCATGGATAATACCCTTTTTGTCACAAAAATCTTTGAAAAATTGATTTTCAAATTCTCTACCATGATCGGACCTAATACGAAAAATGGGAGCACAAAAGTTATTTTTTATCATGGCACAAAAAGTTTTGAAAAAATCAAAAGTTTCGGATTTCTCTCTAAGAAAAACATCCATGAAAACCTAGAAAAGTCATCAACTAAGACATACGCGTATTTTCTACTACCTATGATGTCTACTTCCATAGGACCCATAATCCATCTGAAGTAGCTGAAAGCAGTGGGCAGTTCTAAAATGTTGAACAATATGTTGGTCAACATTATGACTGGCATGCTTCTGTTTGCCTTTCATACATTGCTCACAAACAATCTTATCAAAATCCTTAAGATTGGGAATACCTCTGATTGCCTCATGCCGAATCAATTGTTCTAAGATTCGATAATTGACAAGATCCAATTTATGATGCCAAAGAACAATATCATCTTCGGTTTTGGATAGCTTACATACCTCTTTTCTTTAATCCTTATCACCAACTTGATAGTAATTTATCACTAGACCTTATATCTACCATCACACACAAGTTTTTGTCATTAAAAACTTCATAACATTTTCTATTAAACTTTACCTCAAGATCGTCGTCACATAGTTGACTTATGCTAATAAGGTTAGTAACCAATCCGTCACATGGAGGACATTCCTTAGGGCAGGAAAACCAACCACATTAAATTTACTCGTCCGAGAATTTTACCTTTTGCCCCACCTCCAAAAGTAACCATATCGTTACTTAAGGTAGTGTAGTCTATTAAGTAGTCTTTGGTACCTGTCATATGGCGTGAACAACCACTATCAAAGTACCAAGATCCTGAAACATTAGCTTTCAAGGACGTGTAAACAACATTACATTGAATTGGAGACTTTCTTACCCAGACTTTCTTCTGAACTAATGGACTCCGAAAAGCTCTATTCTTATGATTAACAGAATTTAAACTACGGTTGTCTGAACTATCTCCGGACATTCTCTTCAACACTGATCTCTCAATTTTGGAGCGAATGTTGAATGATTTTTCAGTCAACATTTGCTTTTTGGAAATCATATCTTTCAGTTTCCAATAATAAGGTTTGATATGTCCAGGTTTAAGACAAAAATGACACTTAAAACTTCTAGACCTGGACTTCGATGCAGAATGCTTATATTTTTTTATCAAGAATAGGATGTGATTTGAATCCTAAACCATGTTTAGAAGTGTTACCGAAAGAGAGTACCTCGTCAAGTTTTGACTTGCCTTTATTCATCTTTGAAAAGGTATCTGAAGCCTTGTTGACTTGGTTTTGCAGCTTGACAATTTCTTTGTCTTTTCTGGTCAATAAGGCTTCCATCTTGCTCATGCCTTCAAGCAAGCTATTGATTACCTTTTCATTGTTGAGATTGTCCTCAGTCAGCACTTGAACGAAATCGTTCAGTTTCGAGATTTGCTTCCTTTGATTCGTCCACTCTACGTACAATTGTTTGTACGTTTCTTCACGTGATTCACCATCCTCGACAAGTTCTAAAAGATCATTTGTATCAGCTAACAACAAAGATTCATCAAAATTGTTTGATTCATCATTATCTTTTGTTCAGATGTTGAATCCAATGTTGGATCAACATCTGTTACCGCATTAAATCAAGTATGATGATCTTCATCTTCGTTGTCAGAGAAGGTTGGATTAAGAACTTTTGTCCATTGGGCAACCTGATGCGTATTTCTTGCTGGCGCATCTTCTTCATCATCAGATAGGCTAACCCCATATCCTTTTCCATACATGCGAAGAGTATTAACACATTTATTTGCATAATGACCACAACCTTTACAACCATGACATTGAACAGATTCCCTGTCAAGCTTGTCGGCTTTCGCTTTCTCAGCAAAATTTCTTCTGTTGATAGGGCGATTAGGTGAAGATGAAGACTCTTTATCGTTGAGAATACTCTTGAAGTTGGACAGACATTCAACTCCCTCTTATTTTTCAGTATCTTTTTGAACTTCCTAACTATCATAGCCATATCCTCACCATCGTTTGGATCAACCTCTGATTCAACACCTGAAGGTTGCGAGACTAGAGCAAGACTCTTACCCCTTGATGCATTTTTCTGAACTTCGAGATTGATCTTCATAATGTTCATCAGGGTATTGAAGTCGAGTGTGGCTAGATTATGCGCTTCCTCTACAGCTGCCACCTTCACATTGAACTTCTCAGATAGTGACCTAATAACCTTAGAATTTAAAACTTTGTTTGAAATAGGTTCACCTAGACTATGACACTCACTAGAAATATTCAAAAGTTTTCCAAAATAAGTAGTGATGTCTTCATCGTCCCTCATAAGAAGGTTTTCAAATTGGCTATTTAAAAGACGCAACTTAGTGTCTTTCACGCTCGCATCACCCTCGCAATACCTTTGCAACATGTCCCATGCATGTTTCGCATTAGTACAGTTTGGATGATTTTGAACATAAAAATATCGACGGAGGAAAAAACGACATGTAAAGCTTTTTCGTTAAAATCGGCTGCTGCTCTTTCAAGAACAGTCCATCAATGGGTTTGTCAAACACTTCTCCATCAGCATCAGGAGGTGTTTTAGGAGGGGTATAACCATTAAGAACCGTATCTCAAGTATGCGAGTCAATCTACTTTATGCATTGTCGCATTAGGATTTTCCAATAGGCATAGTTTGATCCGTCTAAGACGGGGACTTTGCCAAAATAGTTTGGGCTTAGGGCATCCATATCAATAGGATAAAAAACGCTTAGTGTATCAAGCGGTTGCTCTGATACCAATTTGGAGGTGTAGCAGGGGCTGTCCCGATAAATTGATATGGTAATAAACTAAGTTAAAAGTAAACTTAAATGTTGACCCTAATGTTGAAACAACATTCGGGATCACAAAGTTTTAGTACAACGGAAAGTTTGAAACTTAGTAGTAAAAACGATGGAGACACAGTTTAAAATATGCAGCAAGTTAAATAACTTGCTACACGCCTTCAGGGCAAAATTCCACTATGAAGAATGAATTACAAAAAGAACAACTATCAAAAGATATTAAACCTAGCCTAGAAAAGAGTATTAGAACTCAATTGATCTTCACACAAAGAATACGTATAGAAACTAGGTTATATACAAAAGTGTGAAGACAAGACTAGGCTAAAACAGATTGACGAAAAATATGGTGAGAGCTCTCTTGTTTCTTTTTACTCGTTCGCCACGATAGATGTGTGTCTTTCGTCGTAGTTCGTCGTGGTCGTTCGTCGTTATCGTTTAGCGTTACTCCATTGTTATTGTATGAGATCGAAGTTCCTCTTTATATAGCTGCAATTCCATTCGGGATCATATCTATTCCGAAAATAACTCATTTTTTTAGCTCCATATCCATTCCGAAAATATCTCATCCACTCTATTGGATCATATCCATTCCGGAAATAACTCTTTCTTTTTAGCTCCATATCCATTTCCAAAATATCTCCTCCACTCTATTGGATCATATCCATTCCGGAGATAACTCTTTCTTTTTAGCTCCATATCTATTCCGAAAATACCACCTGTACATTCGTAAATAAACCCATTATATATGGTAAACGGTTTTTAGATTTGAAAGACAGAATCAAGGATGGAAGATGTTCCATATCGTCAATGTCAACAAAGTCAACATTAACAATCTCCCCCTTTTTGTCATTCTTCCCAAAAACCCGTGCAGTGATAAATCCAAATTATGTAATAAGGTTTTCGGGTATGAAAGACAAAACCAAGGATAGTCCAATGTTAACTCAGGTGTTGACTCCACATTGTTAATGTAAACATTAACAAGGACCATGTAGCTCTTCATCATTCGCATGGTCTAAAGGGATCTTTAGTCACGTCTAAAGATTTAACAATTATTGGAGTATCCAGTGGATGACATTCACCCATGTAAAATTTTTTCAATACTTTTTTCGTATAAGTCTCTTGATGTACACATATCCACTTTTCAAATATTCAATCTGTAGTCCAAGACAAAATTTTGCTTTTCCGAGATCTTTAATTTCAAATTCCCTTTTCAAACAATCAACAACTTTGGTCAACTCTTCAAGAGTTCCAATTATATTGATATCATCAACATAGACTGCTATAATGACAAAGTCATTTTTACATCTTTTCAGAAATATGCAGGGACAAGTTTGATCATTCCGATACCATTCTTTCACTAAAAATTCACTTAGTCGATTATACCACATTCGCCCAGATTGCTTTAATCCATAAAGCGATTTATTCAACTTAACTAAGTACTCGTTTCTGGGCCTTGAATTTTTAGGCAACCGATATCCCTCGGGAAGCTTCATATATATATCACTGTCTAAGTGTTCCATATAAATAAGTAGTGACAACATCCATCAGACGCATATCGAGACCTTCTCGTACTGCCAGACTTACTATATAACGAAAAGTAGTTGCATACACCAAGGGAGAATACGTCCCCTCATAATCAATATCTGGTCGTTGCGAAAAAACTTGCGCAACAAGCCGTGCTTTGTATCTTACAATTTCGCCGTTTTCATTCCTCTTTCTAATAAAACCCCATTTATATCCAACCGGCTTTACATTTTCTGGTATACGGACTACAGGTCCGAAAACTTTTCGTTTCTCAAGTGATTTCAATTCGGCCTCGATTGCATCTTTGCATTTTGGCCAATCATTTCTTTGTCTGCATTCTTGTAAAGACTTTGGTTCATGATCCTCATTCTCATTAATTGTTAGTCCGATTACGCACTCAAGAGAGGATCAAAGGCTTAAAAATGATAAAGTTCTTAAAACACCTTCAGTGTGTGTTTGTGTGTGTGTGCCGAAATTAAGAACTTACTTTTAAGAATTATACATTGACCAACCCTAATTAGGGTTAATGGGATGCCTTATATACCACATGAGTTGGTATATTAAGGCTTGGGACTCAAACAATAAAATATTTACAATTTGACCCCAAATACAATAAATTAACTAATATTGACCCAAAACTCAAATACTAACTAAGGACACTACAATTAATTCCTAACATTCTCCCCCTTAGTGTCCTTTCTTCGTCTTTGTCTGTTTCTTTGAGCCTTTGGGTCGTTGCTGGGCGTACACGGAGTTCCGTAGTCCAAGCTTGTGCTCGTACGTCCTTATTTCCCTCCGGAACGAAAGCCTTTCTTGTATGTTGTTCAGCATATTCAGTATCTTGGCTTTTGTGTCCGGTCCTTCACCTTCCATCTTATCCAGTATGCTCCTCAACTTCTCTCGTATGATGAGGAGCGTTCCGTCGGAGAATTTTGGTATCTCCGATGTCTTCAATATTCGCTTTTCTCCCTTGTAGTTGATGTAGACCGCCGCTGGATCTTCACTTTCGAACACGTGGCCTTCACCATATTCAACTTGTTCAGGGAGCTCGAATGATGGTTTGGTGAGGTTGACCTTTCTGACATTTGACTCCAGTGCTAGCTGCAGGTCGTGCGTCGCTCCGTACTTGATTTGTCGGAGCATGAACCTTTTGATCGTCATGTATCCTAATTTGACGTCCTGGTCCTGCAGCGTTCCCACGTATCGGTAGCTTCCAATCATCTGTGAGATGTCTTCAGCTCTGATGTACGGGAAGTCAGCCTCTGTCAAGGTCTCTCTTGTACCGTCTTCCCTCACTACGTGGTAGACGCTTAGTAGGAAGGTCCCGAGCCGATCTATTCCAACTCTTTCTACGGCTTGTATTCGGGGCCTCTGCTTTTCCTCTCGCCTGAGAGCAGCCAGATCATTTCCTTTCCCTAAAACATATGAAGACGTCTTAGGGAAAGAAGGTAGAGATTGGCTCTGCGCTCTGACAGGTGCGTCATCCCACGTAGCTCCAGCTCGTTCAATTTGACGAGCTGATCCTCTTTACGCCAGATTCTTTTCCTTATCTCTTCTTGGTATGGAACTAAGATTCTGACGTTTTGCCACGGAAGATCGACCGTTGCCCCGATCTTTGACATGAGAAGTGGAGCATCCTCATTTTGGACTTGATGTTTGAGTAGTTCCGGTAGATCGGGGAGGTCACTTTGCAGATCTTCCAGCTCCTCATCTTCATGGACTTTCACCAGGCTTATCGACGCCTTTTCGAGGAATAGTCTGGCGTTTTCTCGAAATCTGGCTTCGAGCTGGAGGTCCATCGGTTGCTTCAGCCATCCTTCTTCAAATATATATTTCTCTACCACATCATGTGGATTGTAGAGTTGGCTGATTTCTTCCGAGATTTGGAGGTCAATAGATGTGGCTTGAGGTGGACTTTGTCGGTAGAAGGTTCTTGGTGAGCTAAGGCTTATAGTGACTGGAGTGGGTGTCGAAAGGGAAAGTGTATTGGAGATCTCTTGTGTATTTTGTTCGGTTGTGGTTGAGATCTCCATGGTAGGGAATATTATTGTGGTGCTGGAGACTTGTTTTGTTTTGCCTTTTGAGCTTGAGGTATCCAGCGGGTTGGATTCTTGGACTGTTTTGGTTGTTGGCTGCTGCTGGTGAGGGGATTCGACTCCACGCTGTCGGTTCTCCCCCTCGGGACGGTCCTCGTCTTCAGGGTCGTCCCGCGATCCAGATAGGCCCCCGGCTTGTGTTCGGCAGCTGGTGGGGTCAATCAGCCTCTGGATTTCTTTCTCCTTCGGTGTCAGGTGTGGCGCCGACCGGATACGTGCCAAAAGAATGTTGAAGAGTTCTTCAATGGGCACGTCCCACGGTCCTTCTTCTGGTTGTGTGAGTGAAGGAACAGCAGTAGCTGTCTCGTGTGTGACTGGAGTCTTGCCTTTGTCTTGTCTTGATGTTTCGATCATGGCCCGGACTTTTTCCACTAGTTCGTCGCCAAAAGATCGTAGCCGAGACTCCGTCACAAACGGATCGGGAAATAAAACGGAGCCACTGAGGCGTGCCGTTGTCGCGACGTCAGAGTAGATTTCTGACGTGCCGCCCACTGTAGTGGGTCTTCCGGGGCCACCAAGGCACACCGGTGGCAACGGTGCTAAGACAAACTCAGACCGTTGGCCCGAGACGACTGGTGGGATGTTGATCGTTTCGGGGCTTCCGCTCAGTCCCTCGGAGATTAACCCCAGAGTGACGTCAGAGAGCGTTCTGTCTAAGTCTGGAAGACTTAGAGGTGCGGAAAATAGTGTATGTGTCCTAGAAATGGAAAAAATTTTAGTTGGTGCGGACACTAGACCTGTGATCAAGGAGGGCGCAGTCGGAGGAAGTGAACTGCTTAATTCAACATCTATTGCCTCCGAATAAGGCAATGATGGTTGTCGTGGCTCCTCCGGTGCTATTGAGACGGTCGTCTGTTGGGAGACGACCGAATGGGTTGGAAGGGTTATTTGCGTGCTTGGGCCTGATGGCACGACTGCTACTCGGGAGACGATCGTGTCGTCTCCTGTTCCTACGGGTTCGGCCCGGCTTTGTAGTGGGTTAGAGGACTGAGGAGGTCGATCATGTTTTTGTTTGGTGCGACGCTCCTGTATGCGTCTTACGTCTTCCCCTCGTTTTGTTTTTCGTGAGGAACGAGGAGGGGAAGCGGCGCTTCCTAGACCTAACTGAGGCTGGGGTAGGCTAATTCCCGGGGTAGGTTCGACTGGGTTTTGTCGAACCATAGGAGTGTCTTCAAGGGTGATGGATTGGAGGTACCTCGCTACTATTGGGTTGGAAGGATTAGCGATTTGTAGGAGTGGTCAGGGATCCGCATCGACTCGAGATCAAATTTGGATTTGGAAGAATGGAGGGATGCTAGCTTGGGAATTTGGTATCCCTCCGATCTCGGTCGACGGGTTATTCGGGGTGTAGGTCTTGAAAGTGGGTTATTATCACTGGAAACCACCGAAGGTAGGGAAGGACTTGTCGGGTTTTATTTTTGGTGGATAAGTCCCTTCGGCGGAGTTGGTCAAGGAGATCGGCGCTGGGACCGAGATATTGTCAAAGTCAATGGCCGGGTTGTTGGAATTTTAGTGGCCCATTGACTTTGAGGGAATACTTCGTCAATTTCTCGTAACATTTTTATTCAATCTGCTAAGAAGGAAACACAGAAAATTGTTAGCATAGGCAGAGTAAATAAAGACGTTACTTAGAAAAAAAATTTCGGACTTGAAAAATTTTATATGAAAGTGCCCGAAATTTGCTTAAGTAAATAAGATTATACTTTTGAAATACAAGCGGCGAAGTTCACAAATTCGGCTAAGAGTACATTGAAAAGTTTAATACTCGAAGTTTGATTTGGCCGAATTTGGATTTGAAAAGTTTTGTTCGCCGAATTTGATGAAGTTCGGGTAATGAGGATTTGAAATTTTTGTTCGCCGAATTGTAATGAAGTTCGGGTAAGTAAAAATTAAATCGAATTTGTTATCATCATTCATCAAATTCGGGTGCTTGTCTTTAAAATTGAATTTGCCGAAATTGACAAATTCGGGCGATGGAATTCGACTGTGAGGAGTCGGGGTACAGTAGAAATTCGCCGAATTTCGAGTGAACAGTAGAAATTCGCCGAATTTTGGATTGAAAAGCAGAAATTCGGATGAAAATTTGAATTTTACTCGAATTTCGCCCGAAACCTAAAAATTAAAATAGGTCGATTCCATCGTGATTTGGATGAAATTTTGGCAAATAAATTGCAGATTCGGAATTTTATATTATGTCAAAGAGCTCCCCCTCAATAAAATGATATATACTCCCCCGTAATAAAAATAAGCTCCTCCTTAATAAAATTGAAATATACTCCCCCTTAATAAATATGAAATATACTCCCCCATAATAAAAATGAAATAAACTCCCCCTTAATAAAAATGAAATAAACTCCTCCTTAATAAAAATGAAATAAACTCCTCCTTTCCACCAAATCTCTCTGTGTAGTTGCTCAGCAGTTCTTTTCTTCCAGTCATGTGTGTGGAGCAACCCGAGTCTAAGTACCACACATGACTTATCTGCAAGATAAGTTTAAGCAGTGTTAGAGATCCCGTTTGAGACGGGTCCTCGCATTTGCAGAGGTTAAAGTGCATGCAAGATTGGGTGAATTGTGTACCAGGTTGGCTTGTATCTTTCCTGAGTTTTTCGGTACCCAAATTTTCTTTACCCCTAAAGGAAAACAGAGCTTTGTGCATGCAGCAAGCACTGTTTTAATTACCCAGATTTGTTTGCAATCTTTTCCCTTAGCTTCAGCTCGGGTTTTCGATTGCTCAGGTATTTTTGGGTCTGATTTGGTCACGTTTTTGACCTTTTTCTCTAAAGCTTGAGCTTTAGCTTTTGTTTCAGTGAGAGTTGGCCTTCTGAATGTTCTAGCTACCTTTTCGTCAACTTTTACGTTGGACGTTTTGGATGGTAGAACCGTTTTCGTGTGTGTTCCTGAAATCATATCTCTACGACGTATAAATTTAGCATTCGTAGCTATACACTTATCGTAGGTAAGATAATCACTGACATTCTTAACAGAACTTGTTGTGGAAGGAATACGGGAATAAGCGGAAGCATAGTTCGAACTACATGAAGAAAGATTTCTAAATGTTTTTGGAAATAATTTTAAATCAGAAACACTAGTCAAATTTTGCTTCGTCTTTTTATCAAAGATTTTGGCATCCTTCTCTTGCGTTCCTGAATTTTTCTTCCCAGCAGTCTCTGTCCGTCTCAGATCTGTCATAGATGGTGAAGGGATGTTAGCTGTTGCTTGAATGAGAATCTTCTTAGTTAGCCTATTCTTATGGATGAGGAATCTATTGGTGTTGTAGTAACAGACTCCGACTTAGAAGATTTAGCGAGATCAGCATATGATTGATTTTCAAGTGAGGAAATTCTCTCAAGGAGTTTCTCCTTTTCAGCTTGAAATGTTTTCCGTTCGAGCTCTATCGTGGATTGAATATTCTTGATCTTTTGAGGAATGTAAATTCGGCAAAGATCTGAGTTCTTTGAGCTAGATGTTTCTGTCATGGGCTGATCAGATTCAGAGGGAGGATGGGGAAACATATGTAGATAGTCATTTGAAAGAGGAATTTCCCTACTTCCATAACTATCGTTGATTTCCTTGTAATCCAAGGATATTTCGGCCTTGCTTTTGTTCTTGCGCTTTTCCTGTTCTAGGTTATCTTCTTCTTCAGATGATCTGAGAAAGGCTAACAAGCTAGGTATTCCTAGTCCTAGGTATGCAGCATTGTAAAGAGCAAGTGGCCGTTTATCAGTGGTTGGTTGGTTTGGCTTAAAACCTAAGCCCTCACGTGGATTGTAAAATCTCGTGTCCTTAGGCTGATTCAAGAAAATCGTTTTGTCGGTTTGTCCCCTTTTCGTAAGGAGGTCCTCCAGACTTTTGATTTTGGAGTAAAGCTTCTTACGTTCCTCCATTAGAAGATTGTATTGATCTGTTTTACCAATACGCTCTTCTTCACTAATTCGCAGGCTAGTGGTTAATTGACTAATATTTGCATTCAGCATATTAGTCTCGGATTCAAGCTTCGAGATTTTCTCAGATGCATTTTCTAAATGACATCTGAGAGTTGCTTTTTCACCTAAGTGTTTGAGCACACATTGATAATTTGTTGCGTTTTTCTTTTCCAGAGCTTCTAGTTTTTGCAAGTGTTCTAATGGAGAATTCTGGATATGCTCAAGCACGGTCAGTTTTGATGTTAGGGAAACTACTTTTTCTTCAGATTTTACTAGATTAGCTTCAGCTAATTCTAGTGATTTTTCTGAAGTAGCTAGTTTATTTTCTAGCTCAGTGACCAAATTTTGTGTTTTGGCCAAGATGATGTCATTCTTGGCCATATCTTTATATGTAGACTCCCCCCTTTTCATTGTTAGAATTGGGGGTCTGTTATCACTTCCGATTGCTATGATATCCATGGATGTAGTTGAGTGCCTTTTAATGATCGTTCACGGTCGTGATCTGCAATCCTAAATGGTCAGTTTCGAGAAATAACGTCAAAGATTAACGTTAAGTTTGAATAAATTTTGGTTGGATAGAAATTGTGTTTAAGTGATCGACTTTTTATTTTAATTTGAAAGAGTAAAATTCGGGCACTTGTAGAGTTGTTGCCGAAATTTGAATTCTGAAATTCGGATGAAAAGACTTTGTCGAGAATTTTGAAATCAAAGGAAATCAAAATTCGGGTGACAAATATAAGTTCGCCGAAGTTCAGGATTAAATTAAGGTAGGAAAAATTTTATCGAAAATTACTTTCAAAATTCGGGTAAACTAAATCAGTCGAGAATTAAAAAAAATCAAAATTCGGGTGACTTTCTGATAAAAGTTCGCCGAGAATTAAGAAATTCGGGTGACTTAAATCAAAACTTCGCCGAAAATTTTAAGTTGAAATTCGGGCAATCTTAATTTTAAAATTCGACCAAATTCGCCGTGAATTTTAAACAGTAGAAAGCAAATTCGGCGAATAAACTTAGCTTACTCAAATTCGGTCAATTTTCTGATCGAAAATTTTCTCAATTTCGGCGAATTTCAATTGAAATTCGGCAATATGAGTTAATTTTCGGGTTCAAGAACGAACTTCGAGTGAATAAACACTGTTCTAGAGAAACGCCCGAAATTTTTCCAGCAACTTTAAAACACACCAATTTCAATCGATTTCTCCCCAGAAATTTCTCAAACTTGACGAAAATTAATCTAAACGAGTTCCTAAACAAGCCAAGACTGATAATCAAGCATTTAAAGGTTTAAAAACATCAATAACAGCAAGATCTAACCCAAAATACTTGAAAAAAATCGAAAATAAAATTTGCTTAGTAAACTCTTTCGATCTTGACGAAATCAAACGAAATTGGTATAGATTTGCACAGATCGATCCGTGTCTTGCTCTGATACCACTTGTTAGTCCGATTACGCACTCAAGAGAGGATCAAAGGCTTAAAAATGATAAAGTTCTTAAAACACCTTCAGTGTGTGTTTGTGTGTGTGTGCCGAAATTAAGAACTTACTTTTAAGAATTATACATTGACCAACCCTAATTAGGGTTAATGGGATGCCTTATATACCACATGAGTTGGTATATTAAGGCTTGGGACTCAAACAATAAAATATTTACAATTTGACCCCAAATACAATAAATTAACTAATATTGACCCAAAACTCAAATACTAACTAAGGACACTACAATTAATTCCTAACATTAATCTCATTCATTTCATGTAGCGTTACGTTAAATGAGAATTTATCGTCAACGTTGACTTCGTCTCGGTTCCATTTCAGGCATAGTTTATCGAGATCTCTCCATTATCATTATTTTCTGAACGTCACGTACCTGAGTTTCATTCTCATTATCTTTTATGCCCATCGACTCTTCTCTAGTCGATAAATCCTCGGTTGGACCATTCTTATTATTATTTGCTCCTTTTCTTTTCTGAGGATTTTTATCTTTAGAACCCGAGGGCCTACCACGCTTTAGCTGTGGCTTAGGCTCGATAATATGTTCTCTAGGAACATCTATTTTTGCAGGAGCATTAACAGATGATATATGTGACTTCGTCACTCTTTTAAGGTCAGTAAAACTTTCTGGCAGTTGAGTAGCTGAACTCTGTAAATGAATTATCTTTTGAACTTCTAGTTCACATTCTTTAGTTCGAGGATCATAATGATTTAGCGATAATTCATTCCAGTTAACATTTCTCTCCAGTTGTTTCTTTTCTCCCCCTAATGTCGGAAAATTCAATTCATCAAAAGGACAGTCGGCAAATCTAGCCATAAATAAATCTCCAGTTAGAGGTTCTAAATACTTTATCGATGGAGATTCATCTCCGACATATATTCCCAACCTCCTTTGAGGTCCCATCTTTGTTCGTTGTGGTGGAGCACATGGAACATATACTCCACATCCAAAAATTCTTAGATGGGAAATATCTGGTTCCTGACCATGAACTATTTGTAATGGGGAGACATCATTATAACTTGTTGGCCTGTTGCGGATTAGTGTTGCTGCATGCAATATAGCATGTCCCTAGCAAGACGAGGGAAGATTCGACTTCATCAATAATGGTCTTGCAATTAATTACAAGCGCTTAATAAACGATTCTGCAAGACCGTTTTGCGTATGAACATGTGACACAGGATGCTCAACGTCAATTCCGATAGACATACAATAATCATTAAATGCCTTGGAAGTAAATTCAGCAGCATTATCAAGACGTATTTTCTTTATCGGATAATCTGGAAAATGTGCTCTTAATCGGATCAATTGTGCAAGCAATCTCGCAAACGCCATGTTGCCTGTTGATAACGAACATACACGAGACCATCTAGTCGATGCATCAATTAATACCATGAAATACCTAAATGGTCCACACGATGGATGTATCGGTCCGCAAATATCACTATGTATACGCTCCAAAAATGTTATGGATTCATTCTTGATGGTCGAATAATTAACTTCCCTTTAGAGCAAGAGACACATGATGACTCATTACTTTGAAGAATCCTCTGGTTCTTCATTAAATGCCCACGTGAATTCTCAATTATTTTCCGCATCATAATTGCACCGGGATGGCCCAACCGGTCATGCCAAACATTAAATGTACTGTCATTTGTAAACTTCTGGTTTACGGTAGCATACGATTCGATCATTCTAAGATATGTGTAATACAATCTAGAGTCAAAGGAATGTAATGTTTCCATAATTCTTTTATCACTAGAAACCCCCTTTGTAATGTGCAAATATTCAACAGCTGCTTTTTCTGCAGTCTCAACATGATATCCATTATGTCGAATAGCTCTAAAGCTCAATAAATTTCTTTGAGACTTAGGAGAATATAATACATTTTCAATTATCAGCATTGTTCCTTTGGGTAGTAAAATGTTGGCTCTTCTGGAGCCTTCAATTATATTTGAGCTACCCGATATTATAATTACACTTGTTTCTTTCATTTCAAGATGATCGAAATATTTCTTATTCTTCAGAATCGTATGAGTCGTTGCACAGTCTACAAGACATAATTCTCCATTGCACATGTTCGTTTCCATCAGAGAAATTCTTTCATAAACAAACACATAATAATCATTATTAAAATAAACAGATATATCACAAGAAAACATATAACTTAATAAAACATTCCAAAAGATACATAATAAATCACACGATAATAAAGCATACAATACACGCAATAATAAAGCACACGATAATTATATATAGTAGATCAGTTTTCTTCAGGAAAACTAGAAATCCGCAGTTTCGAAATGTGTATTTCATCTTTTGTCCCAGAAACAGAGGCCAATTCACTTTGAACAAAATTCGTTTCAAGTCTCTTTTCTTTGCCCTTATTTAGTTGATATAATTCAACCAAATGTTTGGGCGTACGACAGTTACGTGACCAATGGCCGAACCACCGCAACGATAGCATTGCTCATCGTTGTTCTTTTGTTCAGTGTGCCTCTTCTCATCGTTATTTTTGTAATTTTTCCTCTTTTGGGGAAAATTCTGATGACCGCCACAATTGTTATGATAACCACCACGGAAATGCTGATAACCACCACCATAATTTCATCGGCCACGTCCACGGCCTTGACCACTATCTTGACCACGGCCACGTCTACGACCACGATATCCACAACGACCACGCCCACGATCATTGCTTCGACTATTATCATTATTACCTTTGACTGCATTCGCTTCAGGGATTGCAGTAGAACCAGTCGGTCGGGACTCGTGTTTTTTCATCAACAATTCATTGTTTTGTTCAGCCAACAATAAATAAGAGATTAACTCTGAATGCTTTTAAATCTCCTCTCCATATATTGCTGTTGCAAGATCATATTTGATGAATGAAAAGTGCTGAATGTTTTCTGCAGCATACTGTCTTCGGTGACTGTTTCTCCACACAATTTCAGTGTGATAGTAACCTTATGAACAACTGAGTTATATTCAGTTATGGATTTAAAATCCTGTAATCTTAAATGCATCCATTCATACCTTGCCTTTGGGAGGATAATAGTTGTCAGGTGGTCAAATCGATCTTTCAAATTTTTCCACAATTCAGTGGGATGAGTTCATTTAAGTATTCATCTCTCATATCTGCATGGATGTGGTGGCGAAGAACTATCAAAGCCCTTGCATTATCATGAACGCTTGTGGTTTTTACAGTATCAGTGGTGTCACTTGCACCCGCTGTGGTTTTTGGGTCGACAATAGTGTCACCCAAACATTTTACTTTTAGAGGAACTTCTGCGTCTAGGGCCCTAGATATTCGACTGAAGGTATTTTATAAGATTTATCATTCGAATATCTAGAATTCATGCTTAGATCGATCGTTAGTTGATAAAATAGGACCTAACAATTGGTATCAGAGCAGATCGTGATCGCTTTTGGATTGAATTCACGATTATAAGATCAAAATAATTTTTCCAGATTTTTCGATCGAAAAACTCACGAGAAATAGATTTTGATCAATGTGCTTTATATTTGCGAATTTTGTTGATGATCTTGCTGATTAAGTGATAAATTATATGCTAGGAATGATTTACGTACTGATTTCAATCGCTTAGAACGTCATATTAATTCAGATTTTCGATTTAGATCGATATTTGCGTTTGCGATTAAGTTTTGATTCCGATTTGATTTTCTTAATAATCGATATATTTTGCTGTAAAACGTGGTTGATCTTGTGTTTGTTCATATTAAGAACTAAGAAACGAGTGATTACCCAGAATTTCAGCACCTAACTTGAACATCTCGGTTGAATCTGGAATTTTCACTGTTACATTGAACTTTGTTGTTATACGATCGGTTTTTCGATCGAAAAACTTGGCTCAAAAATTAATTTTCGAATAATTTTGCAGCCGAGAAATTTTTCGATGACAAACACTGTTCTCGTGTGTTTTACTCAAATATAAGACTCGAAAACATTATTTCGATAATTAGTTTTTCGATTCATATATAAATATCTTTTTTGAGCGTAATAAAGCGTATTTTTTTTCGACGGATACTGTTTTCGCTAAATAAATATCTAATTTTGACACGACAAAATTGTCACAGTAAAACAAGTTTTTCGATCACAAAATTTTCGATCATTTAAAATTTCGAGACAAAATTTAGCGAAAACTAATTTCGATCGAATAATTCACACTCGAAAAACTTTTAGTCAACAATTTGAGTCAAACTTCACGAATTATTTTTCGATCACTCTTAATTTTTCGATTACCAATTTTTTCGATAAAAGTTTTTGAGATCAACAATTATTCGACAAACTATTTTTCGACAGGATATTTACTCTGCAAAACTCTTACGTTCGAAAAATAATTTTCGATAAGTACAACGAAAAACTTATACAATCGAAAATATTTTTCGATCATAGGTTCGAATTATTTTTAATCGAAAACTTTATTGTTCGAAAAAATTTACACTGCTCAAACACACACACATTTTACACTATTTTGAAAGAAATCAAAATTCGTAACTTTCAAAAATTACGAAAAATATTTGTCTCCGAAATATCTTTTTCGATACTCAAAATTTTCGATCTTAAAATCAAATTTCTTTAGCAAAATTTTGAAGTATCAATTATCATATCAAATATTTTTCGAAATCAAAACAATTTTTCTTTAACAACCAAAAATAGGTACGAAAGGGAAATTATTTAACGTACGAATCAAACATTACTAACGAAGTTTGTCACTTGTGAAGCACTTTTCATTACAATTCCAAACTTTCACGAAGATCCAACCAATCAACTACTAATGGATGCTTACTCACTCGGAAATGACGTCCGCCCTCCAATTTTACGAAGAGGCGAATACACCGTATGGAGAAGCCGATTCATGAACTTTTTGGAAACAAAAGAGCAATCTACAAATTTGATAGCATCTCTTCAAGAAGGTCCCGCTCAATTTTAGCTCATCCAAGAAGGCGATGCCACCAATAATCCTCCCATTCCCGCCTCACGAAGACTCAAAATTCCAAGTGAATACACCGAGGGGGAGCGATTAAGAGCAGATTTAGGAGCCAAAACTTTTCTAATGCAAGGAATTCCTAACGACATCTATATGCAAATAGATAGTCTATCTAGTGCAAAATATATGTGGGATGAACTCCACAAAATGATGCAAAGAACCGAAGTTGGAGTCAAAGCCAAGAAAGCGAACATTCTAACCGCTTACGACTCATTCAAAGCCAAGACAGAGGAAATCGTTTATGAACTCTATCAACGCTATCTAACTATTCTTAATGAGATGAGGAAGATATATATCTTCAAGACCAACATGGAGGTCAACATTCGATTTCTTTCTTCTCTTCAACCGGAGTGGAAGAAAATATCCATGCAAATCCGTCAAAATAAGGATTTGGACGAAATGGATATCCACGCCGTCTTTGATAATCTCGCCCAACACGAGGAAGATGTCAGCGAGATACAAAAAGAACTTAAGGGCAAGCAGATCGACGATTCTATAGCTCTTGTTTCTGAAAGAAAAACAAGTCGATCTCGCGAAGATAAAAGCATCAAGTTGCCAAGTTCTTCAGAAGATGAAGACGAATCTGAATCGGACTCCGAACCCGATATGAAGGAGTTCAAGAAACAGTTGGCTCTCATTTCTAAAATGATGAGCAAAAAGTTTTATAAACAGAAATCCTTTTCATTGGCCAATAGACTTCGGACATCAAGCTCCAAGCACAAGGGTCATGTTAAACAATTATATGATATCAAGTACATGGGATTATGATTAAATTCTCTAATGGCCTTTACTAATTCTTCAGAAATAAATGCTATAGAAGAATCTAAACGAAAAGCCACAAATAGGACTGACATTCCCTTTGACTACACCGACTTGAATAATAGTTACAAGACAAGGGATCTCAACTTGTCTAGTGATTATAATTCATTACTTCCCCTAGAAGATCCTTCTAAAGATAAGGAAGAAAATATTTATCATTTTCAAAATTCTACTTTCTGTTATATTCCAGCTATTATTAAGAAAATAGTTGATTTAAACGCTTCCTTAGAAACAGAAAGAAAGAATTTGAAAGCTGAAAATAATGAGCTTCTACTGGAGATTTCTAATCTCAAAACTTCCTCTACTTTACAAACTTGTCCTGATTTTACTTTGAAAGAAAAATCATTAATTAATGACAAGATTACATCTAAGAAAACACCTCCCATTATTTTTCAAAATATTTTAAAAGAAGATAAATCTTCTTTAAAAATTGTAAAGGGAGGAAAAGAATCCTTAAATGCTTCAAAAAGGAAAAAGATTTTTTCTAACTCTTTTCTACTCCATCCACAGGTAGAGTAGAAAAAGAGGTGAAGCATGCAAAGGAAAGAGTGCCTAGGATAGAATTTCAGAAGAAAAATTATAGAAATGTCTTATTTTCAAAATTGTCTTATGTATCAAAAACTATGGACACTCGCAAGATGACAACCGTTTCAAACTTTAATTTTGTTGCTTCCACTTATGTATTAAAACCTATTAATTTTGAAAGCACAAATTTTGAAATCGGCTCTACTTCAAAAATTATAAACCATCCTTATAAGACAAATGCAAATCTTAATTCTCGTAGGAAACAAGACCCGGCAATTAAGAAAGCTTATAGCTTGATACATTCTTGTCCTCATTTAAGGTATCCGGTCGAAGTACACTCAGCCAAACACCTTAAGAGACTAGCTAGATAAAAGATTTTCTCATGCACTAAGATTAATAAGACATTTGTCCGCGCTGAAATTAACAACTCATGTAAGGTTCAACCTCAATGGGTTCCCAAGACACCATCTAGGTCAATGCAAGTCCAAAAGGCCAAATTGCCTAAAGAGGTACCACTTAAACAACTAACATCAAGTTGGTTTGGGTACCTAAAAACATAAATGGTTTAGGAACAAAAAATGAACAAACCTTACATATCAAATCTGCTAATCCGCGAGGACCCATTACTAACTGGGTACATAAGTCTCTCTAAAATTTATTATACAGATCCATCATGTGTGGTATTTAGATTCTGGTTGCTCCACACACATGGCGGGAAATCAAGATCTGTTGAGCAACTACCAAGACCGTTACAATGGAAAAGTCAGATTCGCTAACAATGATTCAGCTCCAATACTAGGCTTTGGAGATATTCTACTGCATAATCTGACGATCAAAGATGTCTCTTACGTCCAAGGTCTTAAACACAATCTGTTTAGCGTAGGACAGTTCTGCGACAAAGGATATCAAGTGGTGTTTCTAACTGATCAATGCAGAATTTTGAATAGTTAGAATCAAGAACTTCTAACAGGATCACGAATATCAAATCTATACACCATCAATCTGACAACAGTTCGACCTTCGACAGCTGTTTGCCTCATCTCACAAACTACAATCAAGAGGAACAACTTATGGCATCAACGATTGTCTCATCTAAATCTCAAAGCTCTTCACAAACTCTCAATCAAAAAGTTGGTACACGGTCTATCAACTATTTCCATACATCAAGAGCATACTTGTTTGGCTTGTCAAATGGGAAAAATGAAGCGAGATCACACAAACTCAAGCAAGTTACTTCTACATCTTGACCCTTGGAATTACTTCACATGGACCTTTGCGGACCAATGCGTACACAAAGTATCAACGGTATTAAATATGTGTTAGTAATCGTCAATGATTATTCTCGCTACACATGGACAAGATATCTCCGAGCAAAAGATGAGACTGGAGACATGATAATCAACTTTGTGAATACGACTCAGAATCTCCTGCAAAAGAAAATCCAAGTAATCCGGACTGATAACGGAACTGAATTCAAGAATCAACGTCTCAACAATTATTATCAGTCACTTGGAATTGTTGAACAATTTTCAGCTGCTAAAACGCCTCAACAGAATGGTGTCGTAGAAAGGAAATCCAGGACTCTTGTTGAAGCTGCAAGAACAATGCTGATCCATTCCGGTCTCCCTCACTTTCTACGGGCTGAAGCAGTGAGTACCGTGCTTTACGCAAAATCGGACGATTATTCACAAACGCTTTGAAAAGACGCCATATGAGATAATGAATCAAAGGATTCCGAATATCTCATTCTTTAAAGTATTCGGGTGCAAATGTTTTGTAGCCAACGATTGAGAGCATCGAAGCAAATTCGTCCGTAAAGCATTTGATGCCGTCTCCGTTGGATATTCATCCACTTCTAAAGCATACCACGTCTATATCAAGTCTTCACGTACTATCTTGGAAAGCTACAACGTCACTTTTCAAGAAGTAACCGATTTGGCTTCTGAACAAAACAGTTTAGAACCCGAGCTTATAGGTGTGTTGGCACTAGGTCAACAACTTTCGACAACTTTTACTTCAAAGTCAAAAGAAGCAATTCCCGCCGATCTGGAAGATTTAGATTCTCTATTTGAACATTTCTATCGGAACGAGTTTCAAATGCATGCTTCTTCTCATTCAATACCAAGCAGTGCCCCTTCTCCTTCTACGGAAGAAATTCCAATTGAGACTCCAAATCCTCAAATTCCAACAAATGTTCAAAGAAACTCCTAATTCTGAATCTTTAACTAGTGCATCAGCTCCTATCAATGCAGATGAGGAAATTCCTTCTAATTCAACCTCAGAATTGAATTTCCCAACTACGAATGATCAGCTCATCAATTCAGGATGTCTTGATTTACAAACCAATGGAGGATCTACTTCGGTTATTTCTCATGAACGCAAGTGGACTCGAGCTCATCCTACTAACCAAATCATCGGTGATCTTTCAAGTGGAGTACGCACTAGGACGTCCACAAAAAGCGGCTTATTCACATGCTTCTTAAGCCAAAACGAACCAATTAAGGTAGCCGAAGCTCTTAAAGACCCGGATTGGGTAATTGCAGTACAAGATGAACTCAACCAATTCGAGCGTCTACGAGTTTGGATATTAGTTCCTCGACCGCAAGGCAAAACAATAATTGGAACTAAATGGGTTTTCAAGAGTGAAGTTATCAGGAATAAAGCACGACTTGTAGCCAAGGGATACAATCAACAAGAAAGAATTGACTACGACGAGACGTATGCTCCAGTGGCATGTATCGAAGCAATTCGACTATTTATAGCATACGCGGCTCATAAAGACTTCAAAGTCTATCAAATGGATGTTAAAACCGCCTTTCTTTATGGTGTGTTAAAAGAAGAAGTCTATGTCGCTCAACCCCACGGGTTTGTGCACGAAAATCATCCCGATTATGTCTATCAATTGGACAAAGCTCTCTATGGACTAAAACAAGCCCCTCGTGCTTGGTATGATGTCCTAAATGAATTTTTAGTCAATTTCAACTTCATAAGAGGCACCATCGATACGACACTCTTCATCAAAATACAAGGCAAAGACCTGATGATCGTTCAAGTTTACGTTGATGACATCATCTTCGGCTCGACAAATACGTCTCTGCCAGAAATTTGGTGAACTCATGAAGACCAAATTCGAGATGAGCTTAATGGGAGATGTCCAATTCTTTCTTGGACTACAAGTAAAGCAACTCGAAGATGGAATCTTCATCAGTCAAACCAAATATATCCGAGATATTCTGAAGAGATTTAATCAAGACAAGAGCACACAGATGAATACTCCCATCTCAACAAACTGCAAATTGGGTGCTGATCCGTACGGCAAGACAGTCAACATCACAATCTATCGGAGCATTATCGGATCTCTTCTCTACTTGACGTTGTAATACCCGTAAAATTAATACGGGAATAATGCGCAATTAGCGTGAAAATTATTCTGTAATTTTCGGAAAATTATGAAGTTAATTTTCGGACAAAGCGAATTTTCGGGAAATTGAACCGAAAATAAGAAAAATACTCTTTGAGTAAAATAAATAGATATGGGCCCAAATTAATTTAAAGTAGGCCCAATAAGAGATTTCCTTAAGAGAAAGGAAACGTAACTTTCCTTTTAAAGGTTTATCTCAAAAAGGTGATAAGGACAAACGAAAATATCAAACGAAAGAAAACAAACGAAGAAAAGCAGAGAAGAACTAAGCAATTTCGGCTAACTTGGAAGTGAGGTAGGTGGTTTTTAACCCCTACAAACTGTTTTTAAGTTTGATTTATTTAGTTTAACGAATTTGGATGAAAGGTCATCCGAATTCATGAATTTCGGGAGCTTTGAATGATTATGTGTTGTATTTGTTGTGTTGAGATGTTAAGTTTGAGCTCAATATATGAGTTCTGTGAATTCTTACATGTTTATGTGAAATCTGGAACGGATTCATGTGATGAAGTTCTGGAAAATATGAATTTCGATGAGATGAAGAAAGTTTCAGCTCATGAGAAATTCGCGGGTTGAAAAGAATTCGCGGGCCAAAAAGGTTCGTGAAGTGTGAGAGAGGAAAGAAAATCGCGGGCTGCGATAAAATTCGCGGGCCGAAAGATTTGTAAAGATGTGAGTGAGAAAAGAAGGTCGCGGGCCAAATTTTAAATTTCGCCAAATTTGAAAGGTTGAAATTCGGGCAGATTTTCGATAGTTCGCCGAAGTTTAGTTCGCGAATTTTATTCGGGTCGCGAAAAGTTCTTCGCGGACTCAAATGGATTTTATTGTGTGAGTAAATGGGTTTTTCGCGGGTCAGAATTAATTTCGCGGGTCGACCACAGGGTGATTCCTGTGAGAGAGGTAGCGGGTCGGACTAAAGTTTCGCGGGTCAACTTGAATTTCGCGGGGTGATTCCCGTGAGTGAATTTCGGGTGACACGCGAACTAAATCAGACTTCGCAAATTCGATCAAATGACGCGCGAAATCCAAATTCGGGCAATACCGCTAACACTGTGAAGAGTCCCGAATTTTGACTCCAAATGTCGGGTTGACCATATGTTTTTAAAAAAAGTCTGAAGTTGACCGAACTTCACGATTCGACCAGTCTAATTATTTTTGGACTTTTGTCTTAAATTAGGCCCAAATATTCAAATAAAATTATTTTCAGTTCATTTTATCTTTAAATCAAAGTATATTCATACTTTGACTAGAATTTTCGGGTCAACCTTTATTTTAAGATACGAGAGTATTTTGTGGTATTATTTGTAAGAAATAATATGTGATATATGTGACGAATGTGATATGCATTTCACGACATGCATAAGAGAGGTGAAGGTACCGTAATGATACGGTGACACGATATTGTGTCGAATGTGAGAAGGGTAGAGTTGCCGATTTTGGCAGTCAGGTTCAGACTCGATTATGCACTTGGTGGGAGAGGGGGTTTGCGACACCCATCTACTCGGGATTGAGCCACCCGAGGTGTAAACCACCGGATATTATTTGGCTCAAGGACGGCAGACAGATGTGAGATTCCTGTCTACCCGAACTTGTGGTATAACATTCGGGGAAAAAGCCGTCGGGTTGAGATTGTGTGCGGAAGGAGCGACCCGGTGCGGCCGGTGTGGGCTACCGCATAGTTGATGGTGTACTTTGCCATTGCGCGCGTGGGTGCCGAGTCTGACCTAGGGCCCTGTTGAGAATTGAGAATTGATAGATGAGATTTGTCGAGTGTGCATTATATTATATTGTGAGGAACCGGGATTGGGTGGAGTGCACGCACGTATTGCATGTTATGTAATCACCTACTGGGCAATAGCTCAGGGTTCTATCCTATTTTGTTTGTAGGTAAGAATGAACCCGACACCGACTAGTGTCAGGGTTGAGATTCATGGCGAGCTGGCGGCGGTGACTCCACGGACTTTTGAGGGTGGCGCAGTACATGGGACGCGACCTGTGGAGTGGCATAGTGTTTGATATTGGGTTTGAAATTTTGGGGCTTTGGCCCAAAGTATTAATAGTAGATATTTTTGTAAACCCGATATAATACTATGTAGGTTGTTTAAATAAAAATTTTATCGGGTCTTCCGCGTGTTCTGTTGCGGGGAAATCCGCCAATTAACTTAATTAGGAAGTAGGGTCGCCACAGGTGGTATCAGAGCTTAGGCTTTAGATTCTGAAGACTGTCCATGTACTGCCACTCAAAAGCCGGGAGAACCAGCCTCGCCTGTAAGTTAAGTGTAATACTTTGATATGATTATGTGATCTCATGTATATTTGTTACATGAATTATCTAGTATTTGGAAAATGCCAAGAGGAAGACCGAGGAACGTGTTCGTTGGAGAGTCCAGTCGGAGGGGCGAATCTGAATCCCCACCCCCGACTCGTGAGCATGACACGATAAATAGGCTGACTGAACTTATCCAAAGACAGTCAGACCAAATTCATGATTTGATAAATCACCAGAGCTCATCTGAGCACCGTCCATCCCCACAGCCTGATCGCGTAGAGATCATAGGGGAGCGATTTCGTAAGTTAAATCCACCAGTTTTCGCCGAAGCTACTAATCCTGCGGCAGCTGAGGACTGGATCGACACAATAGAAGACTTATTTATATACAGTCGTGTGCCGAACAATGAGAAGGTGTTGTGTGCCGTTTCCCTATTTCGGGGAGGCGCGCGTTTTTGGTGGAACACCATAAAGGTGTTAGAAGATCCGGCGACGATGACATGGGAACGCTTCAGGGAACTGTTTTATGATAAGTACTTCACTGCTCACGATCAGGAGCAGCGAATGTATGAATTCATGAACCTGAAACAAGGGCGAATGACAGTTGCGGAATACATCCGCAAATTTGAAGAATTATCTCGTTTTGCACCTCATCTCGTGGCAACCAATACTCTAAAGGTGACGAGATTTCTTCGAGGGCTGAAGCCCGAATTTTATCGAGATTTAAGCGTGGCGGGAGTACGCCAATTAGAGTTCCGTCAGGCGACGGAGCGAGCGTTGATCGCAGAACAAGCGGAAGGAGTAGTAAGGGAAGCCCAAGAGGCAAGTAGGAAAAGAGAGAGTCAGCAACAGCAAGGAGGAAGCGGCCAAAAGCGACAATTCTTCGGCAAGGACCCGAAGAATAAAGGAAATCGACCGAGTCAACAGATGTGGCGCCCGAATGCTTATCAGAGACCGGCCAATGTTCCCAACCGACCCCCGGTACCAGTGCCCCAATGCCAACAGTGTGGACGAAATCACTTTGGCATATGCTACGGACCACGACCGGTGCAGACTCTGCAATGTTTCCGGTGCGGTGAGGCCGGACACATCGCACGGAATTGCCCGAGAGGTCAGCCTCCAGTGCAGACTCAACCGCGTAACCTCATTCGACCTCCACCTGTGCCTGCAAGAGTTTTTACTCTGACTAATGAGGAGGCGGAGGCAAACCCGAATGTAGTTACGGGTACGTTGAGTATATTTCACGTGCCCTCTTCGATCTTGATTGACTCGGGAGCCACACATTCGTTTGTATCGGCTAACTTTGTGGCCAGGGCAGGAATCTATCCCTCCCGTTCATTATGTGATTTCGTGGTATCTTTACCACATGGGGATCCAACTCGATCAAATTTGGTGGTTGAGAAATGTCCCGTAAGAATTGAGGGTAGAGAGTTAGATGTGAACCTAATAGTAATCCCGATGAATGATTACGATATTATATTCGGGATGGATTGGCTTTCGAAATACGGAGCCATTATTGATTGTTCAAAAAGGGTAGTTAGGTTTCGATCGCCAGAGGGAGAGGAGTTTGAATTTTCGGGAAGAAAGAATAGAAACTCAATCCCTCGGATTTCTGCTTTAAAAGCTCAGCGACTCGTAAATACGGGTTGCGAATCGTTCCTAGTTTTTGCGGTGAATGCTGAGGAATCTTCCCAGCTTAAACTTGAGGAGGTTCCGATAGTGAACGAATATTCCGATGTATTTCCCGAGGATCTTCCGGGATTACCCCCAGATCGGGAGATTAAATTTGCAATCGATCTTGTACCTGGAGCTGCCCCGATCTCTAAATCCCCGTATCGGTTAGCACCGAACGAATTACGAGAATTGAAGGAGCAATTGGAAGATTTGTTGCAGAAGGGTTTTATTCAACCCAGTTTCTCACCATGGGGAGCCCCGGTTTTATTTGTGAAGAAAAAGGACGGGTCGATGAGAATGTGTATCGATTATCGTGAACTCAACAAGATCACGATTAAGAATAAATACCCATTGCCAAGGATTGACGATTTATTCGATCAACTCCAAGGAGCAACAGTATTTTCTAAGATCGACCTGCGCTCCGGTTATCATCAGCTGAAGATCCGGGAAGCGGACATTCCAAAAACCGCATTCAGTACGAGGTACGGCCACTATGAATTTTGGTCATGCCTTTCGGATTGACGAATGCTCCGGCAGCCTTCATGGATTTGATGAACCGAGTATTCAAAAAATTGCTGGACCGATGTGTTATCGTCTTTATCGACGATATTCTCATTTATTCCAAGACAAAAGAAGAACATGAGGAACATTTGAGAGCGGTCCTAGGAATTCTTCGGGAGAAACAATTATTCGCCAAATTTAAAAAGTGCGAATTTTGGTTGGATCGAGTAATCTTTCTGGGGCATGTTATTTCGGGAAGCGGAATTTCAGTAGATCCCAGCAAGATAGAAGCTATAGAAAATTGGCCAAGACCAACCACTCCCACGGAGATAAGAAGTTTTCTCGGGCTAGCTGGGTATTATCGAAAGTTCATTAAGGACTTTTCCAGCATCGCCTCGACGCTCACCAATTTGACAAAGAAAAATGTTCCGTTCAAATGGACGGATGAATGTGAGCAAAGTTTCCAGGAATTAAAGAAAAGGCTAACAACTGCTCCAGTGTTAGCAATACCTTCGGGTACTGGAAATTTTTCTGTTTATAGTGATGCCTCTAAATATGGGTTGGGGTGTGTTTTAATGCAAAACGGGAAGGTGATCGCTTATGCCTCCCGACAATTAAAGCCATATGAGAAAAATTACCCCACTCATGATCTCGAACTCGCAGCCGTAGTGTTTGCTCTTAAAACATGGCGACACTATCTTTACGGAGAAAGATGCGAGATCTTCACGGATCACAAGAGTTTGAAGTACTTCTTCACCCAGAAGGAGTTAAATATGAGGCAAAGAAGATGGCTCGAGTTAGTCAAAGACTACGACTGTGTGATAAATTATCATCCAGGAAAAGCGAACGTAGTCGCAGATGCATTGAGCCGCAAAACTGTAAACACTGAATTACGCCAATTCGGAGTTGAAGTAATCAATTTCGGAGAGATTGAAGAAAAGTTGGCAGTGTTGACACTTAAGCCAACACTATTAGACCGAATCATTGAAGTACAAAAGAAAGATGAGTTGTACTTGAAGAAACAAAGAGAACAAGATAAAGAAGTCTCATCGGAATTTGAATTCCGAGAAGACGGGAGTTTACGATTTAAAAGTCGCTTATATGTGCCGGAAGATGAAGAGATTCGTCGAACTTTAATGACGGAGGCACATACGACAATATATTCGGTGCATCCCGGTGCAACGAAAATGTATCGTGATTTGCGACTAAATTATTGGTGGCCGGGAATGAAAAAGGATGTTGCTGCATTTGTACATAGATGCCTGACTTGTCAGCAGATCAAAGCAGAACATCAAAGACCGGCAGGAATGTTACAACCTTTGACGATTCCCGAGTGGAAGTGGGACCATATAACAATGGATTTTGTCGTCGGGTTGCCAAGAACGGTGAAAGGTTATGATGCAATTTGGGTGATTGTTGACAGACTGACTAAGTCCGCCCATTTCTTGCCTATTCACCAGACCTATCCCATGGAGAAGTTCGCTGAACTCTACATTCAAGAGATAGTGAGACTCCATGGAATTCCGATATCGATCATATCAGATCGAGATTCAAGATTTCTGTCCCAGTTCTGGAAAAGCTTACAGAAAGCTCTGGGAACTAAATTATCATTTAGTTCAGCTTATCATCCCCAGACTGACGGACAATCGGAAAGGACGATCCAGACACTCGAAGACATGTTGAGAGCATGTGTCTTGGATTTTCAAGGGAGTTGGAGTAAATATCTCCCGTTAATAGAATTTTCATATAACAACAGCTATCAAGCAATGATCGGAATGGCGCCTTACGAAGCCTTATACGGACGTAAATGTCGATCCCCAGTTCATTGGGATGAAATCGGCGAGAAGGCGCTATTAGGTCCCGAGATGGTACGCGAAATGACTGAAGTTGTTAAGAAAATTCGGGAGAAATGCAAACGGCCCAAAGTCGCCAGAAGAGTTATGCAGACAAGACGAAGGTCGTTAGAATTTGAAGAAGGTGATAAAGTATTTTTGAAAGTATCACCTATGAAGGTGTCAAACGGTTCGGACAAAAAGGAAAGTTGAGTCCGAGATATATAGGACCTTTCAAAATTTTGAAAAGAGTCGGTGAAGTAGCATATCAGCTAGAATTACCGACGCCGTTAGCACAAGTCCATGACGTATTCCACGTGTCTACACTGCGAAAGTATGTGTTGGACCCGTATCATGTGCTAAGAGACAAAAGACTTCACCAACAATTGAAGCCGGACTTGAGTTACGAAGAAAAGCCGGTAGAGATTCTAATGTATGAGGTGAAGCAATTACGAAATAAGAATATTCCCCTCGTGAAGGTCTTATGGCGAAACCAGATATTGGAAGAAGCCACTTGGGAGCGAGAAGACGAAATGAGAGAGAAATACCCTGAGTTGTTTCAGACAACTTAAATTTCGGGGACGAAATTTCTTTTAAGGGGGGGAGGATGTAATACCCGTAAAATTAATACGGGAATAATGCGCAATTAGCGTGAAAATTATTCTGTAATTTTCGGAAAATTATGAAGTTAATTTTCGGACAAAGCGAATTTTCGGGAAATTGAACCGAAAATAAGAAAAATACTCTTTGAGTAAAATAAATAGATATGGGCCCAAATTAATTTAAAGTAGGCCCAATAAGAGATTTCCTTAAGAGAAAGGAAACGTAACTTTCCTTTTAAAGGTTTATCTCAAAAGGTGATAAGGACAAACGAAAATATCAAACGAAAGAAAACAAACGAAGAAAAGCAGAGAAGAACTAAGCAATTTCGGCTAACTTGGAAGTGAGGTAGGTGGTTTTTAACCCCTACAAACTGTTTTTAAGTTTGATTTATTTAGTTTAACGAATTTGGATGAAAGGTCATCCGAATTCATGAATTTCGGGAGCTTTGAATGATTATGTGTTGTATTTGTTGTGTTGAGATGTTAAGTTTGAGCTCAATATATGAGTTCTGTGAATTCTTACATGTTTATGTGAAATCTGGAACGGATTCATGTGATGAAGTTCTGGAAAATATGAATTTCGATGAGATGAAGAAAGTTTCAGCTCATGAGAAATTCGCGGGTTGAAAAGAATTCGCGGGCCAAAAAGGTTCGTGAAGTGTGAGAGAGGAAAGAAAATCGCGGGCTGCGATAAAATTCGCGGGCCGAAAGATTTGTAAAGATGTGAGTGAGAAAAGAAGGTCGCGGGCCAAATTTTAAATTTCGCCAAATTTGAAAGGTTGAAATTCGGGCAGATTTTCGATAGTTCGCCGAAGTTTAGTTCGCGAATTTATTCGGGTCGCGAAAAGTTCTTCGCGGACTCAAATGGATTTTATTGTGTGAGTAAATGGGTTTTTCGCGGGTCAGAATTAATTTCGCGGGTCGACCACAGGGTGATTCCTGTGAGAGAGGTAGCGGGTCGGACTAATGTTTCGCGGGTCAACTTGAATTTCGCGGGGTGATTCCTGTGAGTGAATTTCGGGTGACACGCGAACTAAATCAGACTTCGCAAATTCGATCAAATGACGCGCGAAATCCAAATTCGGGCAATACCGCTAACACTGTGAAGAGTCCCGAATTTTGACTCCAAATGTCGGGTTGACCATATGTTTTTAAAAAAGTCTGAAGTTGACCGAACTTCACGATTCGACCAGTCTAATTATTTTTGGACTTTTGTCTTAAATTAGGCCCAAATATTCAAATAAAATTATTTTCAGTTCATTTTATCTTTAAATCAAAGTATATTCATACTTTGACTAGAATTTTCGGGTCAACCTTATTTTAAGATACGAGAGTATTTTGGGTATTATTTGTAAGAAATAATACGTGATATATGTGACGAATGTGATATGCATTTCACGACATGCATAAGAGAGGTGAAGGTACCGTAATGATACGGTGACACGATATTGTGTCGAATGTGAGAAGGGTAGAGTTGCCGATTTTGGCAGTCAGGTTCAGACTCGATTATGCACTTGGTGGGAGAGGGGGTTTGCGACACCCATCTACTCGGGATTGAGCCACCCGAGGTGTAAACCACCGGATATTATTTGGCTCAGGACGCAGACAGATGTGAGATTCCTGTCTACCCGAACTTGTGGTATAACATTCGGGGAAAAAGCCGTCGGGTTGAGATTGTGTGCGGAAGGAGCGACCCGGTGCGGCCGGTGTGGGCTACCGCATGTTGATGGTGTACTTTGCCATTGCGCGCGTGGGTGCCGAGTCTGACCTAGGGCCCTGTTGAGAATTGAGAATTGATAGATGAGATTTGTCGAGTGTGCATTATATTATATTGTGAGGAACCGGGATTGGGTGGAGTGCACGCACGTATTGCATGTTATGTAATCACCTACTGGGCAATAGCTCAGGGTTCTATCCTATTTTTGTTTGTAGGTAAGAATGAACCCGACACCGACTAGTGTCAGGGTTGAGATTCATGGCGAGCTGGCGGCGGTGACTCCACGGACTTTTGAGGGTGGCGCAGTACATGGGACGCGACCTGTGGAGTGGCATAGTGTTTGATATTGGGTTTGAAATTTTGGGGCTTTGGCCCAAAGTATTAATAGTAGATATTTTTGTAAACCCGATATAATACTATGTAGGTTGTTTAAATAAAAATTTTATCGGGTCTTCCGCGTGTTCTGTTGCGGGGAAATCCGCCAATTAACTTAATTAGGAAGTAGGGTCGCCACAGACGTCCAGCCGACCCGACATCATGTTCGCCACTTGTCTCTGTGCTCGTTTTCAAGCTGACCCAAAGGAGTCCCACATGCAAGCAGTCAAGCGAATTCTATGCTATCTAAAAGGAACTCCCAACTCAGGGCTATGGTATCCTAAAAATGCTGATTTTAGATTAATTAGCTATACTGATGCTGATTATGCAGGTTGTCGAATGGACAGAAAAAGCACGTCTGGCGGAGCACAATTTTTAGGCTAAAAGTTGGTCTGCTGGTCCTCAAAGAAATAAAATTGCGTGTCAACATCAACGACCGAGGAGGAGTACGTCGCGGCTGCCAGCTGTTGCTCGCAAATTCTATGGATGCGGACACAACTACGCGATTACTGGTTTGAATTTAATAACATTCCCATTTACAGTGATTCTCAAAGTGCTATTGCCATTACTTGCAATCATGTTCATCATTCACGCACGAAACATATAGACATTTTCTATCATTTCATAAAAGATCATGTCGAAAAAGGCACTATAGATATGTATTTTGTTAAAACGGAGCTTCAACTTGCCGACTTATTTGGCATTGGATGAAAAACGATTCCAATTCCTTTTTGCTATTAGGCATGTTGAATCTCAATCTTACTTGACATGTGCTTTACAACTATGCTTCTATCTGATACTCTATATGCTTCTCGATATTCCTTGATTATCTTGCGTGACACTATCTTTGAAATTTTTTATATACATAATAGTATATATAAAGTAATAATAATAACAAAATTGGGGGATGACGATAATTTTGCCTATTTTTGAATTACTCACAAAAATATTTCTTCGATATATATGCTTAGTTCTTTGCCTAAAAATTCACGTCACATTCTTTTATTCAAAGAGCTTCGTTTGTTTCACTAGACACAAAACCATATCATATATATAAGAATTTAAACCTCAATAATTTTTTTCTTAAGTGTGTCACACTTCAAATGACTACTTTCGGTTTGCCCTTTATAGCTTCATTATTGCTATTGTGTTTGTTTGTCATAAAAATGATAAGGGCAACTTAGGAAATTTCTCACTAGGCCCAAATTATAAATCCTATAAATTTTCCCCTAGAAATCCCCTTTTGGGCCTTCTCCGACATTCTTTTTCTTTATCAAACCAAATTAAGCCTTCAACTTTATTCACATTATTCGGGGTTACTCAATCAAGAAAAAGAGGGGGAGAGCAAAAGAGATGCACATGATGAATTTCTCAATCATTATAGAAGAGAAACACGAATCTCGCTGTGAACTTCTCCTAGATAATCTCGTATACTCCTAGAAGAGAAGCACCTCGAAGTGAACTTCTCCAACGATAATCTAGATCTTATAAATAGAGAAAACCAGAAGAGAAGCACGACATTGGGTTCGAATTCCATAACTGTGGAACCTTCGAAAGGAACACGGTCTCGACCCAAAAAGAAGTTCTTATCTCTCAAAGTTTTGTAAAGAAGACGAGATTCATCCTGAAAAGAAAAGCAAAAGGATCATAACAGAATTTCACAAAAGGGCCCCTTGAACTGAAAAATTTTCAAGCTCACTAACCCAAATTTCCTACCCCCTTTAGTCAGAGCCTAAAAATAATCCCTTAAAAGTCCATTTGATTCAAAATAATGAACTTTCACTTGGTAAGTTGATTAAATTCGCTACGATAACAAATTAATTAATATAATTTTGTCGTGTTGATATGGGTGATATGTCTGCTAAATAGTTCCATGATAAAATATATTGAGTGGTATGAGCGAAACTTGCGAGAGTTGTCGAAGTGATTCATACTATGATCTAACAATATAAGTTTAGTTACATGATTTTACCGCAAATTATTATTCTATATGTCATAAGAAATTTTTGCGTGATAATGTTCAAAATGTCCTATCTGACCCCAAAACAAAAATATTTTTTGAAATTTCTTTTGGAAATAATTTTCGCACATGTCAAATGTATTAATACATGCATTGACACAGAAATGATAAAATGCGAATTTTTAAAAAAACACAAAATTTTAATGAATCCATGCTGAATTGCTTTAAATGCGTTACTTGTCCTTAAATAGTAAATTTTCATATGCCAAATTGTACTAAATATGTGCTTAAATGCCAAAAAGTTAAATCGTGCAATTGTTGAGGGGGAGTTTTATATGAGAATTTGTTATTATCTCCTATATGATTTACTTGTAAAACATGACTACTAACATTTTTTCTAAGCATCGGAAAATTTCGAGCTCATGTCAAATGTTGAATTTCATCAACATTAGGAGATAATTTCATCTCTTTCAGAAATACAGGGAGTATTATGCAATTTATTTTTGGGTTAATCCATAAAGATTAAATTTTTGTTTAATCAAACCTGAATTTTAACTAAAGCCCAAAATTTTTTTTACGACCCAACGTATTTTTTACCTTACCCAATCGTGAAGTATTAATACCACTTTATCGATCGAAAAACTCCCTCACACGCAACTCAATTCCATCGAAAAACTTTTCGACTTCCTAAAACACTCTTCGAAGGTAGAAACACGTTTCGAATCATTTTGCGTTCAAAAACACACAATCGCAAGCAGTTTCTCCAAAACATTTGCAGAAATTTCATTTTCATATTTTTTCGACTAAAAACGATTTTAAACTCTCAACTCAACGTGTTTAAACTCGACTGCTTGGGTTAAAATCATGATATTTGGATTCGCAACTGTTTTCTGAACGTTCCGAACCCAGATTAACTCATGATTTACCCAGAAATCGAAAGTTACGAATTACACGTTTACTATTTGATTTTGAAAATGTTTCGATCGAAAAAGTTCGTATCGCAAATAGTATGTCGAAGAACTTTAGTTTTCGTTAAGTTTTATTCGATCGCAAAACTCAGCGTCGAAAACCTTTTGTTTTCGATATATTTTAATTCGATCGTAAAACTTCGCGGCGAAAACTTATTTTTTTTCGATTAAATTTTATTCGATCGCAAAAATAAGCGGCGAAAACTTTAAGTTTTTCGATATTCTTTTATTCGATCGCAAAACTACGCGGCGAAAAAACTTAAGTTTTTCGACAATTTTTTATTCGATCGCAAAATTACTCAGCGAAAAACTATTGTTTTCGATAACCTTTTATTCGGATCGTAAAAAAATAACATTCGAATAAATTTCCGATCGAATAAAAGCATGCTTCTAAGAATTAGTCAACTTTACAAATTTTTCAATATTTTCACAAGTCATTCGTACATAAACCTTAAGACTTAAAATTTTCAAAAATTCTCTACGTCCATTCTTAATCCCATTTATTTGCATATGAAATATCCCAACTAATGAATTATCTTTCATTCTTTACAAATATGACAACTCCAAACTACCCAAGCATCTACCCTTCTGGAAGTTACATGCCAGTCCAAGATAACAACTACCAGCTGGACCTTACTACGTTTCGGTGTCCGGATGAAGTCATCATCTCCATCCTCTAAGGACACCCTCTATGGCCAGGCTTAACCATGACGTCCACCGTACCAATGGTCTATCTCCAACAATTCTGGGGAAGTATGCAGAGTTTCGTCAACCGCGATAGCGTGGAATACATGACGAAGATCAATACAAGACATGTCGCCCTAACAAAAAATCTTATGGCCATGGTGCTCGATCTCCCGCACTACGAAACCTTTGATCAACTTCCAACGGACGCGGAGATTAAGATATGCTCCGGATGGGATACAAGCCCCCGCTGACCAGATACATCAAAGGGAGACCAAATCGAAGGCCAAATCTCTCTCCTATGTACGGTGGTTCCCGGTGCTGATCTCACACTACATGGACATTCATCCAGAGTTCCCAAGACTACCACCGGTTGGAGAATACATTCCACATCGCCTTCGCTTCTTTCACAACCCGAAGGCAGCCGACCTAGCGCTCCAACCAATGCTGATCCCATTGGAGCTGCTCAGACTAGCTGATCCAACGGACGAGGCATACCAAGACTACTGTCAAAATAACTCCATCACTGAGGAGATGGTATGGGCCTTGGATCCAGCCCCGGCGCCTTCTCCAATGGAACTCTGGTGGCAATAACTGAGTCCGAAGCCACGGCTCCGGAGACAGAGACACCGGTCGTCGAGCCCGAGGCCACAAAATCAGATGAAGAATACAGACTACAAAGAAGGGGCTCTCGCCGACAGCAAATCTCGACCCCGTCTGTGTCCCCTTCAATACTACCGGCTTTGGTGACAACACCTCCACCACCAACGGATCAGCCAACCGTACAGATTCTACCTGAATCTTTCTCAACACCCATAGAGGTGATACCTATCGTATCGTCTCAAGGATTGGATGGAAGCTTTATTGGACCCCCGATATCTTCGAAGCAAACAATAGGTCAACCCATTGAAGTGGTGACTTCAGGGTTGATAACGGATGTCCCCGGACGTTCCGGAATCTCAAGACCTATTCAAGGCAGCACATCGGAAACCTTTTCCGATGTTGTGACAGTGGAGCGCCTCCCTGGCCCCACTCCACCAATGATCGTGACGGAGCAACGCTTACAAGAAGCACTCTCCACATCCATATCTTCTCTAGAAGATCGTCTAATTGGACCGTATGCTTAAGGCTATCGAGACTTCCCGAAGAGATATCGGGAAAGCACCAGTCTCCGAGGCTGCTCCAACCGACACCCAAACCACCCCCGTCTCCTCACCACCTCTTACCACCACCATACACACCCTCATACAACCCACCCTCACCACCCCAACTCCATCACCTTCACTCATCAACGCCTATACCATCCCAATCACCCAGGTTCACGACATACTCATCTCCCGACTCCTCGCCTTAGAGACCAGGACCCCCACTGAGGAGAGTCTCTACAAAAGGCTGGTAGATGAACCCGAGCCGCCAGCTCAAACAAGGTGCCACGAAGAAAGCTCTTGTACCAAAAGAAGACATGACGATCCCGATGATCCATATCGTCATGGGGGGAGAAACGACAACGAACCACACGAAGCGTCAGTGGTGTGAGTCGAGAACAAACGAAGACTCAAGAAGCTGGAGGATCATCCTCAAACCCACCAACCACACAACCCACAACCCGCCAACAAACTACATCTCCCACCACATCCCACACACTACCTCTCTCTCCTACAAATCCAAATCAAATCCCGACCCCTAACCTCCTCCAAGCCCAAACAGAAGAAGTCGTTTACGATCCACATCTAATCATAGACGATTATATCTTAAATGAGAAATGGACGATGCAATGGAAACCAGAGGAAGCTGTTCAAGCTCGACTCTCCAACGTCAGATATTTCCTACAACAAGCTTCAGTGGACTTGGTACTGCTTGAAGATGAAGAACTTTAAGAAGGCGAGAACTACAATTATGCTCTCCCAGAGCTAGCAGAAATGATCAGGCACAGAGTCGACTCTCCTCCCTGCTTATCAAAAGGGACAGTTAGAGTTGAGACGCCATGGGAGGATATCAGAATTGAAGTCCCGTTTATTAAAGATATTAGAAAGCAGATCTGGAGGGCTCCAAACAAAATAAAGAAGCTCAACGTACTCAATCTACGAGGCATCTCACACTGGGAAGACTAGAAGAAAATGGAGCACATCTTCATGCTCAACTATCTTGGCCCCGATCAGAGTGGCATCCCAACTGATCAACTGAAGAAAAATTCCAGGGACAAGCCACCGATTCTCCAACTCATCGGAGTATCGCATACGATCGGAAGATACCCAACCCCTATCTACATCATTGAGCGAGCGGACAGCAACCGCACTCGAGAGGAGATAGATGAAAGCTATCTCCCTTTCCTTCCACCGGATGAGGTCTACCATCTGTATCATATGTACAAGAGAAAATACCAGACGCACTCCGAATATATCAAGACTGAAGGACTCGAGGGACTGAAGAGATTCATGGTGCGGCAGATCAAGTATCACACCGCACACGACCTTCAATCGCTTTAGAGAACAATATGAAGAAGGTCAACATGGAGTCTCCGCTCATGAAGGGCTTCCCACTCAACAATTTCCCGAGAACTACATTTTCAATAAACCTGGCCTCGCCATAACTTATCGGAATCCAGTCATTGGAAAGACGAGGGCTATGATGAAGTCAAAGATCCACAAGTTCTGTGACGGGACATTAAAGTTAGTGAGGAAGAACATCCAGAAAAGATTGGGAGAGATCACTGAAGAGACAATCTTCGAAGATCTATGTGAAGAAGAGGTCCCACTCTTAAATGAGCTTCTGAATGCGATTAATGAGAAATTGGAGCTGAGGAATGCTGTTCGACGGTACGAGCCAGCATTGGGATTATGAAAATCGTTTTACGCCCGACAAGGATAAAAGGAGCTGAAACGAAGACAAGCACAAATGGGGAGATTGAAGAGAATTTAGAATTGTGCTTTGTAATTTTATTATCCTTGTAATTAGGGGCGTAATTAGTAGTTTTAATAGTGTAGGACCAAATATACCATGTAAATAGGTATAAATACAATGTACACTATCAAAATCAATACACAAGTTTATTTCGAAAAAACATAAGCATTGAATTCACATTCTAAGAGAGAGAATAGCAATCGAAAAACACACTCTCTCAAGATCTTCAAAGAAGATATTCGACCGAAGGTAATTTGTAAGATTTATCATTCGAATATCTAGAATTCATCTTAGATCGATCGATAGTTGATAAAATAGGACCTAACAGTAAATAAAGTAAGAAGCGCAAGATTCATCGTTGTATAAAACAACATGATTCTATAATAAGAAAATCATAATAGTCAGATAAATTTAATTTCTCCTAGTGGTAATAAAATTTGTCCATCCGAATAGTCAAAAATTAATTCCAAATATATATGATACATACATAGATATCAATAAAATAAATAATATTATTTAATAGCTCTTTTTAAAATCTCCTCAAAAACAAAATTCTACTTGTCACCACTGGGATTCGAAATTTGGACCTCACATCACTTGTAGTGACAATATTATGCGAAACCACTCGGCCTAAGGCATTTTAGTGGTATATATGTTATATTTATATTATTTTAAATTGTTCGTAACATACGTGTACGAGTATTATAAATAAACTCATCGTATACAAAATAAAATTACCATACCTTGATTATAGTTGTATAAGATCTTGTCCGGAGGTTGATCGTTGCTGGAGAGCGGTCGTGCTGATAACGTGTTATAAAACTATTATCACTAGACAAGAATAGAAATATAAACACTGGAATTGTAGAGAGATAATATTATTGATGTTTTCGATATGATTCAATACAAATACACCGGTCTATTTATAGTAGAAAAATTTCTACTATTTCATCTAACATTTACGACATTAAATACATCTTATCTCATCTCATCAACAATCAACTAATTTTTACAACATTTAATAAACCTAATTTTATCAACATTAAAAACATCAACATATTATTATTTCATAATAAAAACTACTTTATCGATGTTCGTAATATATTACTTTTAAATATTAGTACGTGAGTGTTTGTTCCCCTTTAAAGGTAGTAGGTTTCTTTCTTTCTTTTTTTCCGACGACCTGGTGGTATTCCTATTCAACAAGCTATAGGGCATTTTTGAGAGGTGACTAGATTCATCGGGGCTAGGTTATTTTTCTCTGCAACAACTTTTTTCCTTCTTAGTTCAGTCCTTCAACTACACAGCGATATATTATTCCTTATTTTCTTTGAGTTACTTTACACGTAAGCGATTTCATTTTAATTTTGGTAAATAGCTTATAACTCACTTGTTGTTTACAATATATGCATCAAGACCAAATGATTCAGAAATAGCGTAAAACACCCTCGTGATTTATCATGCACTCCTTGTAATTTTCACCCTCTGATTACAATGCCTAATTTTAGACAAAACTATAAATTGAGATTCTAATTATTTAACTATATGATAAACAAAATAAGTAAACATATAGATAAATATTATAGAGCTTCAAATATATACACAGTAATGTTTCAATGATAATAAATGTCTATACCATTGAAATCATTTAAATTTTAACAACTTGGAGGACATTTTGATTATTTTGTGAAGAAGACTTAGAAATTGTGCTTCGTTAATTAGTTTTCCTTGTAATTACGGGCGTAGCTTGTATTTTTGATAGCACAGGACTTACTAGTAAATATACTATGTATATAGGTATAAATACAATGTACACCATTGAAAATCAATACACAAGAATTCAGAAATTCACAAGGGCTTGAAATTCACATTCTAGAGAGAGAAACACACACGAAATAATTTCTCACTCTAAGCTTTTCTCTCTCGTGATCTTCAAAGAAGATATTCGACCGAAGGTAACAAATCAAAACTCTATACTCGAATATCTAGAATTCATGCATGGATTTCTCGGTACTTGATGATTTAGGACCTAACAATTTGTATCAGAGCAGATCATGATTGTTTTGGATTGATTTTGCTATTTTTAGATCAAATTTATTTTTCAGATTTTTCGATCGAAAACGCGCGCGAAATGCATATTTGATCTACATGCTGAATTTTGCTAATTTTGTTGATGATTTTGATGCAAAAGTGATAGATTATATGTTAGAAATAAATCGTGTACTGATTTCAATCGCTTAGAACATCGGATTTATCTGATTTTCGATTTCGATCGATTTTACTGTTTGCGATTGAGTTTTGAATACGATTTGATTTTCATCAAAATTGATATATTTTGCTGTAAAACGTGTTTAATATTGTATTTTTTCATTAACTGTACTCATATTCAAGCGATTACCCATAATCTCAGTGTCTAATTTGAACTTTTCACTTGAATCTGAGATTTACTGTTCCATTGAACTCGTGTTGTGTTCTTATATCGTTTTTCTATCGAAAACTTGGATCGAAAATCTTTTTCGAATAGTTCACTGGCGCAAAAGTTTTTCGATATTTTCATTGTTTTCGCGAGTTTCACTCATATATAGACTCGAAAAACTTTCGATAAATAGTTTTTCGATTCTCACATAGAAATCTTTTTCGAGCGTAACTAAGCGTAAAATTTTTTCAACGAATACTTTCGCTATATACATATTTACTTTTGATACGAAAAACTTGTTTTACGATTATAAGTTTTTCCATCTCAATTTTATCGATCCTTTAAATTCTCGAGTCTAAACTTAGCGAAAACATAATTCGATCTAATATTTCACACTCGAATAAGTTTAGTCAACAAATTGAGTGAACCTTATCGAAAAATTTTTAAAGACATAGATTTTCGATCATTTTTAATTTTTCGATAACAATATTTCGATAAGTTTTTGCGACTGACAAATTTTTTCGATAAACTATTTTTCAATATGATACTTTTGCAAAACTTTTATCACTCGAAATAATAATTTCGATAAACATACTTCGAAAAACTTATACTATCGAAAATCATTTTCAATTAAAAGGATCGAAATTTTTCAAATCGAAAATCTTACTGCTCGAAAAACTTTTACAGATACTGACCTTTCAAACGCACACTTACGTCCACGGGAAACCAAATCAAAGGCAAAGTTCATGCCTTACGTCCGCTGGTTCCCGATGCTGATCTCTGACTTGATGGAACTACATCCGGAGATTCCCCGTCTACCACCTGTAGGAGGTGACATACCGCCGAGGCTGCGGTTTTTCCACAATCCAAAGGCATCAGATTTGGCACTCCAACCCATACTGATCCCGTTGGAGCTTCTCCGTGTAGCAGACCCTATTGATAAAGCCTACCAAGATTTCTGCCAGAATAACTCTATCACGGAGGCCATGGTTCGGTCCACCGACCCCGCTCCGATACCTGTCCGACATGAACCACCGATGGAGACACAAGAGCCCAAAGTTGAGGCTCAGGAGCATGAGGCAGCAGTTATTGAGCCCGAGGGTGCAGCCCGTCTGCCCACACCTCCAACAGATGTATCTCCTGAAGCCACCGACTCAGATGAAGAGTGCAGATTAATACGAAGGGATTCCCGTCGACAACGATCTTCTGCCCCGTCTGCATCTCCCTCCACTACAACGGCTTCGGATTTACTTCCTCCACCACCACTGGTCCTGACAACTACACAGGTTCCCATCGAACCTATCTCAACATCCATAGAGGTGATTCCTACGGTCTCATCTCAAGGATTGGATGGAAGTTCCGTTGGTCCACCGATATCTTCGAAAACAACAACGGGCCAACACACCCAAGTGGTGACTTCTGGGTTGACAACGAGTGTCTTTAGACGTCCCGGAATCTCAAGTCCTTTCATAGGCCACGTCAGGAAAGAGTGGAGCGCCTCCCTGGCCCCACTCCGGAGGTACCACAATTCGTGACGGAGCAGAGATTACAAGCTGCTTTTTCCACAGCCCTCAACACTCTCGAAGACCTGCTGATGGAAAGAGTTCTCCACGCCATCGAGACTTCCCGACGGGATACCGGGAAAGCACCCGTCTCTGGCCGCTCCTTCCGAACCCCTTTCCCAACACATTTCCTCACCACCACTAACCATCACCATACACACTCCCATCCAACCCATATTAACCACCCCAACACAATCTCCTTCCTTTATAAACCCATACACCATACCCACCCAGCTTCATGATATCCTAATTTCTCGCCTCCTAGCCCTCGAGACAATGACCCCTGCCGAGCAGAGTCTCTACCGCCGGCTAGTGGATAACCCCGAGTCGCCCACTCAAACACGCTGCCGAGAAGAAAGCTCCTGAACAAAGATAAGACATGACGATCATGACGATCAGGATCGCCACGAGGGGGAGAAAATGCATAAGACCACCAAAAGCGTCCGTGGTCAAGGACGGGAAAAGACATCCTCAACACGTGAAGCTATAGGACCGTCAACCAACTCACTAACTACACAATCCAATACACGCCAACAAACAACCACCACATCCCACACCCATACAACAACCACCACATCGCAAAAGTCCAAACTCAATCCCAACCTCCGTGCTCCAAGATCAACATGAAGCAACAGTCAACTACGATCCCCACGCCATCGTAGACGACTACATTATGAACAAGAAGTGGCTGACGCACTGGGAACCAGAGGAAGCAGCTCAAGCTCGCCTCTTCAATGTCAGATACTTCCTGCAACAAGCTTCGGTCGATTTAGTTCTGCTTGAAGATTAAGAACTTCAAGAAGGCGAAGACTATAATACCGAACTCCTGGAGCTGCCAGAGATGATTAGACACCGAGCGGACACCCCTCCTCGTCTTTCAACGAGGACTGTCCGAGTCGGGACGCTATGGGAGAACGTTTGGATTGAAGTGTCCTTCTTTGAAGACATAAGGAAGCAGATCTGGAAAGCACCAAACCGTATCAAGAAGCTGAACGAGCTTAGTCTATGGGGGATTTCTCATTGGGAAGAATGGAGAAGACGGAACACATCTTCATGCTTACTTACCTCGGTCCGGATCGAAGTGGCATGCTAACAGATCAACTCTGAAGAAACTTCAGGGACAAGCCACCGATCTTCCAACTCGTGCCTGGATTTCTCCGGTAGTTAATGATTTAGGACCTAACATTTTGAATGTTTGCCAAATGACATTTAGATACCATTGTAACGAATTGAACATTTCTTATATTAGATTACATATTATTCGACCTCCCAAATTAAATTTTATGATTCCATCACTCGCCTCGATTTTAATTTTATTATAGATTTGCTACTAATTTCATTCCAATTTTTAATTTAATGAACCTTATTCAAATTAAAACAGTCACATGACAATACACCACATAAAATAAAAAATTCAAATAAATATTGCAGTTTATCTCCACACAAAACGTGAATTGTGTTATTTTTTCCATGTTTCTTTATATCATAGGAACTTTCGGTTAGTATCCATGTGTTTAAGGCTTTTTCAGTTGGTGTTCTAAGTTTTTTTCAATTCCGATCGGTACTCTAAGGTATGAGAAAAATTAACTTTGTGATCCTTAAAAACAAAAAAATGGGATTTTTATGTGTGGTGTCGTATTGTTAACAGAATGCCGGAAAAGACAAAAATACCCTTTTGTTGTTCATCTTCATCACTGTTGTGGTGCCCCTTCACTCAAACAACGAGTACGGTCGCCAAAATTGACCTCAAATATCGCCGAGATCGGCCTCAATCATCAAGTTCGATGTCGAGAATTTTGTAATGCTCACGAGTGGTAGGAAAAAAGGGATCTTGTGGGAGTCATAAAAAAATCGGTTGTCGCCCAGGTCGAGCTCGAACAGGGGCTTCAAGTTCTTGACCGAAAGCTCGAACATACCAATTTCTGTTTTTGGTCCCAAAATCTGATTTCTACCTCGTTGAGCAAATCAACAAGGGTTTAGCTGATACTAATGCATTGAAACGTGGAAAATCATAACAATATTAAAGATTATGTGTTTATCAGCAACAAAACTAGAATAATTTGAACTGCGTGGCTAAAGCAGCTATGGTTCGATTTTTAGAACTAGCCTCAAGGGATTTTTTTCAACAAATGATGTCGATTGTGGGCTCTGAAGCATTTGAAGAGGAATCACACTTCTCTTGGATGTTTCAGCGTTTCAATTCGTTGAGGTATCTCAAGAAAGCTTCGTAATTTTTTTATGCATATGGATTTTAGGATTTGTAACATTTTGAAGGGTTCTCAGGTATGAATTGTTGCGGAGTGGGAAGAACTTCCAATTTTCATAATTTATTTACATGATAGTGATGAAGATGAACTTGATGAGGGTATTTAGGTTTCTCGCATTGTGTTAGCAATTAATGTCCCTCGCACATAAAATCCCATTTCTTGTCTATCAGGGTTACAAAGTTAGTTTTCCTCCAACTTAGAGGTACCGACCATAATTTTCCTCAAGGATATCATTTATTTGCATTTCTATATTAGTATTTTTTGTTGATTGTACATAGTTTAAGGTTTTTTTTATCACATATTCATATGTTTCAATGGAAAAAAAATTATCTTTCATTGAACGTTTTTAATAGAAGAAAGCAATGAAATATATCTTCTACACCGATCTCATCACTATCCTTCTTCAAATAGTATCAACAATTTCAATTCCTTCGTCAAGAATTTTGACATTATCTCCATTGTTTAAATCACCAATTCTAGCATGATGTCATCCAATTCTCATATCTGTTTTAAAAGATCATGGCAAGCTCTTGTTCAAGAGAGAAATACTCTCAAATGTGAGAAGAAAATTCTCAAATGTGAGGAGAAAACTCATGAAAGAAGAAAACTCTCGAAACAAAATATAAAATTGAAAATAAGAAAATTGAACAATAGAATAAAATATGAGATGTGTGCTCCAACCACATCTTCTAGTGATCATGGTGGCAGTAGATCTGTGGGCATCGGACAAAACAAATTTTGGTTTATTATTTAGAGAGGTTTTTGAGGGAGAGAGGTTTTTGACATTTATATTTTCAAATTATATATATAATATATATATATATATATATATATTTTAAGAGAATTTCCATGTTGCACGCACGCATATTGTGAGAAATCACCATGAGCACCATAAGCAAATCTGTCAATAATTGTGCTTTTCCTCCATCGCTGATCCCGCCATCCGCTCCGCCACTCCTCTCGGCTCCCCAAATACCTCTGACACGTTTATTTATACGAAATTAATCATCTATCACCCATATGTGAACAAGAAAATTGCTACGGTGCACACCTATCATGAACAACCATCGGGAGCATCGTAAGCAAATCTCTCGATGTTATTATGTCTTAGTTTTTGCTGTGCTTAATAGATTAGATTTTATTTTATAGGGTCTTAATGTTTATTGGGCAAGTTGGAGCCTAAGTATAATATACACAAGTTTGTGGTATATATACTAAACCCTAACACATTTATCACTAAGAATCATTCTAGAGATTTGTGTGGCTACGCTAAAATCCATAAGCAAAACACACCTATACACGCACTTAAGTTATCAATGAATATCTCAAGATTTCTTCGTCAAAATCGTCGATTGAACCTACAATTGGTATCAGAGCCTAGCGTGATCGATAGAACCTGTTTTTCGTTGGATTCACGAAATTGTTTGGGTATTTGTTGCGTTTTTTTAGTTTGATGAGTGTTCCTGGCATTTTCGAGTGATTTTGAGCCTAGTTTGATTATTCTTCAACTCGTGTAGTGTTATAGAACATTTTCGTTAACTTCTGTGTGATTACCCAGATTTCTTCATCAAGTTTGAGCAATTTCGGTGCAAAATCCGTTTTTCACATTTTTCGGTATGATTTTCGATACTCACATCGAAAAACATATCGAAAAACACTTTGGAAATTGATTTTCCGTATATTTAAGAATTTCGTTGTCTATTGTTTTCGGTACAAAATATTCAATACAAGATTTTTGCATCAAATTTTTGAACCCATTTACGCACTCAAATTTTCGAACCCCATTTTCGCACACAAATTTCGAATCCGATTTGTTAGGTCCTCGATTATCAACTACAGTAAATCCTATGCATGAATTCTAGATATTCAAATGGAAATCTGAGATTTTATACCTCGGTCGAATACCTCCAATGAGGAACACGAGAAAAAGATTTTAGTGTGAGAAAGTGTTTGTGTGTTTCTCTCTCTAGAAAATATATTGCAAGTCTATTGGATTTCTCAATGAACTTTTTTTCCTTCAATTCAATAGTGTACATTGGTATTTATATCTACATACTTGGCATAATACAATTAAGTCATACACTATTGAATATACAAATGACGCCCCTAATTACAAGAATAACTAATAAAAGAGCACAATTAAAATGTCTTCTTCAATCTCCCAATTTGTGCTCGTTTGCTCTTCAGCTCTCTTTATCCTTGTCGGGCGTAGAATGACTTCCGCAATCCCAATGATGTCTCATAATGACGTACAACATCCCTCAGCTCTATTCTTTCCTCAATAGCTATGAGAAGCTCATTCATGAGCGGGGCTTCTTCTTCTCCAAGGTCCTCGAAGATTGTGGTCTCATCGATCTCTCCCAATCTCCTTTCAATGTTCTTCTTTATTAGCTTCAACGTCCCATCGCAGAACTTGTGCACTTCAGACTTCATCTCTCGTCTTCCAATGACTGGGTTGCGATAATTGATGGCGAGGCCTGGCTTCTTGAAGATGTAGTTCTCCGGGAAGTCGTTGAGCGGAAAACCTTTCATGAGCGGAGAGTCCATGTTGACCTTCTTCATATTGTTCTCCAATGCAATTTAAAGGTCGTGTGTGGTGTGATACTTGATCTGTCGTACCATGAACCTCTTTAAGTCATCGAGCCCTTTATTCTTGATTTACCCTGCAGGTGTCTGGAACCTTTTCTTGTACATCTAGGATAGACGGTAGACCTCGTTCGGTGGAATGTAGGGTAAATAATTCTCGTCTATATCTTCTCGAGTGCGAGTGTTATCTGCCCGCTCGATCGTGTATATTAAAGTTGGAGAAGGACTTATTGTGTGTGAGACTCCCACGAGTTGGAAGATGGTGGCTTGTCCCTAAAGTCTTTTATGAGTTGATCTCTTGGGATGCCTCTTCGATCTGGACCGAATTGGGTGAGAATGAATATGTGTTCCATCTTCTTCCGCTCTTCCCAATGAGAAATCCCCCGAAGCTTCAGCTCGTTCAGCTTCTTGATTCTGTTCGGTTCTCGCCAGATCTGCTTCCGTACATCTTCAAGGTAGGGCACTTCGATCCGAACATTCTCCCATTGTGTCTCGACTCGGACAATCCTCTTTGATAAACGTGGAGGGATGTCTGCTCGATGTCTTATCAGTTCTGGTAGATCTGGGAGTTCGGCATTGTATTTCTCACCTTCTTGAAGCTCTTCGACTTCGAGAAGAACTAGATCAGCTGAAGCCTATTGTAGAAAATATCTGACACTGGACAGACTAGCTTGAGCAGCTTCCTTTAGTTCCCAGTATGTCAACCATTTCTTGCTTAGGATGTAGTCATCTACAATGGGTGAGGATCGTAGTTGACTGCGGCTTCTAGTTGATCTTTGAGTATAGAGTCTGAGGTTGGGATTGGGTTTGGACTTTTGAGAGCCGGAGGTGTCAAGTCTGGTAGGTTAAGTGATGTGTGGGTGCGGGGTGTGGTGGTCGTTTGTGAGCGGGTAAAAAGTTTTTGTGTGGATGATGTTGGTGGGTTTGTTGACGATTCTCCAGCTTCACGAGTTGATGGAGTCTTGTCTCGTCCTTGTCTGCGGCTGCTTTTTGTTGTCTTCTGTCGCTTCTCTCCCTCAGGGTGATCCTGATAGTCAGGATCGTCATGTCGTCGTTTGGTGCGGAAGCTATGTTCGCGGCAGCTAGTCTGAGCAACCAGATCGGGGTCATCGACTAGCCGTCGATAGACATTCTCCTCGGCAGGGGTCATCTCTACGATGGCTAAGAGATGTGAGATGAGGATATCATGAAACTGAGTGATTGAGATTGTGTATGGATTTATAAGGGTGGGAGATGGGGTTGAGGTGGTGACTATGGGTTGGATTGGAGTGATGGTGGTGGTTCGTGTTGGTGAAGGCATAGTTTCGGACGGAGTGGCCTCTGAGACTGGTGTTTTCCCGGTATCTCGTCGGGATGTCTCGATGGCTTGTCGTACTCTCTCCATCAAACGATCTTCGAAAGACGTGAGTGCGGTAGAGAGAGCTTCTTGTAAGCGTTCCTCCATCACGAACGGTGACACCTCTAGAGTGGAGCTAGGTAGACGTTCCACTGTCACAACGTCAGAGTAGATTTCTGACGTGTCGCCTATAATATGACTTATGAGACCGAGACGACTTAGGCACCCGTTGTCAACTCTGAAGGCACCACTTCGGTGGGTTAGCCCGTTGTTGCTTCAGATGATGTCGGTGAAGTAACGAGACTTCCATCAAATCTTGGAGATGAAACCATAGGAATCATCTCTATGGATGTTGTGACAAGCTTGGTGTGAACCTGTTAGACGTCAAGACGAGCTGTGACTCAGATTCGATCGTTGAAGTAGACACACAACGCTTGTTGAAACATCTCGAGGAGGCAAGGCAAGAGCTATCGTAGTAGGCTGTGATGCAGACTGGACTTGTGATCTTCATCGTCTGGAGTCCCTTCGAATGAGTCTGCATTCCTCATCCGATTCTGTTTCTTCAGGCGAGGCAGCGATTGGAGGTGTTGGCACACGTGCTTCAACCTCGGGCTCCCAGGCCGCTACTTCAGGCTCCTGAGCCTCACCTTCGGGCTCCTATGCCTCCATGATGGGTTCTTGACTTAGTGGCATCGGGGCAGGGTCGATGTGGATAGACCGAACCATAGCCTCGATGATGTAATGGTTCTGGCAGTAGAGTTGATAGGCTTCGTCTGTAGGGTATGCCAGACTAAGGAGTTCCAAGGAAATGAGCATCGATTGTAGCTCCAGGTCCGATGCCTTTGGGTTGTGGAAGAAACGCAGCCTCGGTGGTGTGTATCCTCTAACTGGTGGTAGACGGGGAATATCAGGATGAACTTCCATTAGATGCTCAATCATTAATGGAAACCATCGAGCGTAAGAGATGAATTGGGCCTTCGTCTTAGTCTCCAGTTGACGTATCTGGCCGGCCAAGTCATTCCAGATGATCAGGGACACGTCGTATTTCTTGGAGAAGACAACCCCATGGAAGATCCTGATGATGTTCCCGTTCGCCTTGTCGAACCCCGAATGCTTTGGAGAGAGACATTTGTTGATGATCCCGAACAAAGTCTTCCAAGGATGTGGGATTCCGCTGTTTTGGAAATTTGTGAGCTTGACACAGGGGGGGGTGTATCCCATCTGAAGCATATCGGCAATGATATCCGCATCAAAAGGTAAAGGATCATAGACTTCATGTCCAAGTAGATCCTAGTTGACGACGACATTTTTGTGGTTGACTTTTGTTATGTAAACTGTGTCGTCGCCCATGATATGGCTCCTCATACATCCCCGGAATTGTTGGAGATACACCATTTGAACGGAGGCTGTCAGTGTGAGAACTAGCCAAAGTGAGTGCCCTTTTAGTATTGATAGCATCTGAAGGTCGTCAAGTCCAGTTGATAGTTGTTATCGTGGGCTTGTAGCCAGAGCGCAGATGGATATATATGTGAGTATTCTTGATGTGCCATCTTTGAAAAATGAGTAAAGATCATTAGTTCATAGAGGCCAATTAAAAAAATAAGCAATTACGATTTGTGTAAAGTATTTCAAATTGTACTGTGCACAAACATTTTTAACTTGGAAAATATTTTCATTTGGTCATAGTATGGTACGTGAAAAGACTTTAAAAAAAAGTTCAGTGTCAAAAGTGATTACTGTTTGCGGCACGTTATTATTCGGGCATGATTTTATTCGAATAAGACTTCAGTCAAAAATATTCGTCGCTTAATGTTTCAATCGAATAAGAAATTTTCGAAGATAACAATCTTTGACGCTATGTTTTGCGATCGAATAAAATTCTATCAAAAAATAAAGTCTTCGGCGCCAAGTTTTATGATGGAATAAAATTCTATCAAAAATTAAAGTATTCAGCGCTAAGTTTTGCGATAGAATAAAATCGAATAATAAAGTTTTCGACGTTAACGTTTGCGATCGAATAAAATTCTATCAAAAACGAAAGTTGTCGACGCTAAGTTTTGCGATCGAATAAAATTCTATCGAAAACTAAAGTTTTCCGCGCTAAGTTTTGCGATCGAATAAAATTCTATCGAAAACTGAAGTTTTCGACGCTAAGTTTTGCGATTGACTAAAATTATATCGTTTTCGACGCTAAGTTTTGCGATCGATTATAATTCTATCGAAAACTAAAGTTTTCGATGCTAATTAGGTTTGAAAACCACTATTTACGATAAAAAGGTTTTCGACCTTAAAAGTTTCACAAATCTGAACAGTCAAATTTTAAACTGCAAATGAAGATTTTTCGAGAAACATGACTTAATCTTGACTGAAAATGTTCAAAAACCTGTCCGAACCCAAGTATTACGCAGTTTATCAACATGTTTAAGGCTAAATCGCAGCAAGACAGAACATATTTTTTAAATATGATATGTCGAGAAACAGCGAGTTGAAAAACGCTCGAAAGCCTTGAATTATTGATACAATACGTGATTTAATGAACTATAACAATAACCATATATGGATTCTACCTTCTAAACCAACGATTTTACAGAAGAAATAACGAATTTTTTTTAAGATTTTGGGATTCGTCTTTCAAAAATTTTCAGAGAACCGAAAACATTTTTCGTCTGAGGTTATGCGTGTAAAAGAGTTTTTCGACTGCAAAAATTATCTAAGTAGTTTTGGGCCGAGAAATATATTATGAGCCTTGGTTAGACCAGGCCAATTAGTTTTTCGATACTTTTCAGCAAAAAAATTTAACTTTTCACCCTCAAATTCTGAAAGAAATTATAATAGAACTCCCCGTAAGTTTCTGAAATAAATGCAATTAACTGCCAATTTTGATGAAGTTCAACAGTTGACTCCTCATATGTGCTCAAAATACTCTGTGATACTTAAGGAAAAACATTAGAAGTCGTAATTGCAATGAAATCATATAGGAGATAATAACAAATATACATGTAAGGACTCAACAAGTGCACATATAATGTTTGTCAGTTTTGCATGAATACACACATTCGCCATAATATGCATATAAAATTTTAACAATATATGTCATAAGTAAGAATAAGACATTTAACCAATTCATCAGAGATGCATAATGCCCTAATCATGCATATGAAAATTTGTTACAAGTATGCTCGTAAAATTTCGCATTTGACAATTCCGTACCAATGCATGTGCGAATGCATTTAAAGTGCAAATTTATTTTGGGTTCAGAATATGTCACTTTGATCATTATCACGCAAAAATTTCACATGTCACAGAGAATAATAATTTGCCATCAAATCATGTCACTAAACTAATATCCTAAGATCGTAGTATGAATCATTTTGACAACTCTCGCATGGTTCGCTCATAGCGCTCAATTTATTATTTTTTCATGGTGATTATTAGTATACATATCACTCATATCAACACAAATTTTTTTTATCAATTAACCCGTTATCTTGGCGCATTTATTCAACTCACCAAACAAACGTTCATCAATTTGAATCAAATGGACTTTGTAGGGATTATTATTTTAGGCTCTGACGTAGAAAGGTAGGATAATAATTTGGAAGTAGTGAGTTTAAGATCTTTCAATTCTAGGGGCCCTTTTATCATTAATTTATGCTCCATTTTCTTTTCTTTTCTTCTGCACTTGCAAAAGCTGAATCTCCTCATCTTTACGAGGTTTGAGAGATTAGATATTCTTATGTATTTCTCGGGCCGATACCGTACTCCTCTTGAAGGATTTAAAGATTTCTTTGGAGAAGTTCACGGTTATGAAATTCGAACCCAAGGTCGTGATCCACTTCTCGTTGTCTTGATATAAGACCAAGAATATCGTTGGAGAAGTTCACTTCGAGATGCTTCTCTTCTAGCCGTTCTGACGAGTATACGAGATTATCAAAGGAGAAGTTCACAGCAAGATCCATCCTCTTTTACAATAATCGAGAGATTATTTGTGCGTTGAGCATTCCCCGTGTGCGTCTTCCCCCTTCTTTTCTCCCCCTCCTTTTCTTATTTGAGCAGCCCCCAAAACTTATGAAATAAGGTTGAAGGCTAGATCGAGTTTCAAGTGAAAAAAGATATTGGAGAAGGCTCAAAGGGGATTACTAGAGGAAATAGTAAAGGATTATATATTATAATTTGGCCAAGTGAGGAATATCCTAATTGCCCTTATCATATTCATGACGAACTAACACAAAGCGAGAATGAGGCCACAAAGCACAAATCAAGAGACAAGCATTTGAAGCGTGACACACTCAAGGATAAATCCTTTGAAAGAATATTGAGGCTCAAATTCTCACATATATGATGTGGTTTTGTGTCTAGTGGCACATACTAAGCTCTTTAGACAAAAGAATGTGACTTAAATTTTATGCAAATAACCAAGCATGCATCATTGAAATGTTCTTTTGAGTAAATCAAAATGAACAAAGCCGTCGTCATTCCCCGTTATACGTTGTTTTTTATTTTTATTTAATTTTTAAATTTTTTTTTGAATTAGAGCTCAATGCGATATTGAACCAAAATAAAATCACGCAAGATATAATAAAGAGTATCAAGAAGCACATAGAATACAACACGAAAACATAATAGAGCATGTGAAGCACATTTCAAGTATGATTGAGATTCAACATGCCTAACTTAGAGATAAGGAATTGGTCCTTTTTCATTCAATGCCTAACTTAGAGATATGGAATGAGAATAGTTTGGATTTTCGAAAGTTGAAGAATTTATCAAGAGTTTGATTTTGAAAGACTTTTAGTGCGAAAACGCTTTTGTGAAAATCATAGGTCCTATTATATCCAATACAATTAAGTTCGATGAATAATTCGATAGAAAATGTAAAACTTACGAAGAACACGTTTGAATTTTGGCGCGGAAGCTTGAGAGCGTTCTTCACATTGTAAAGCTCGGTTTTCTATTAAAATGAATTCTTCACCCTAATACATCACATTAGGGTTCCTTATATACCAAATAAGTTTGGTATATTTACTATGTAGTCCTAATATATGGCTTAATTACAATTAAGCTCAAACTACTACTTATACTACAAGACTAAGATAAAATATACATTTGAACACAATTAAAATGTCCTAACAATCTCCCCCTTTGTGTTCAATCTTCGCTTGAGCGTAGGTTATCTTGTCTTTATTTTGAAAAGATTCCTCGAGTCCTAACAATCTCCTCTTTACGAGATTATTTGTATAATCTCTTCCTTTATCTTGTCTTGTGATCTCTTTCTTCTTTGGAGATCCTCAAGCTCACCTTATCTTGTAATACTCTTCTCGGCACCGGATCTTTCTTCTAATTTTCTTTTGAAGTTCGTCTCCAAATGTCGGAAGGTGTGTGAAGTCGCTTGCCAGATTTTTGGAGAATTTCCTCTTTTGTGTTCCATCTCTCCCTTTGATAGCGACGAAACTCCCCCTATTTTAGTTCAACCTTGTATTGGGATCGGGGAATGCAATTTGAAATTTGGAGAGCGTACACGAGCGGCAACTTCGGTCATTGAGGCTCGTGGTGTTTGCTTGATTCAACGACGCTTAAAAAATTTAGTATTTCCTATCAATCTTGCACTTTCGTTGTTGTATTGCTCCCATTTATTTAGTACTAGTCCCCCTCATGATGATCGAGTGGGGAGATCGTCATGGCAAAGTATCAAAATGGGGCATCGTCGTTTGGCAAGAAGATTGTATCATCGTGACAAGGAGATGGAGTTTGTAGACTTCGTAGGAAATAAAATTTGGTAATAACCCAACGGAGCCACGAAGGCGTTCCGTCGATATGAAACCGGGGCCACATAAGCTTCCCGTTGACATCGTTCTAGGAGTGTTGCTCGTAGAAGATGGCCTAATACCGTTGTTGGTTTGATGTTGCAACGGCAGGACTTCCTTTCGATCATCAAAGCATGTCTGAGAATGACATGTCTACGAAAGTTCTAATTTGATCATAAAGACCAAAAAAGTGTATGTGTCCTAGAAAATTATAAAAATATAGGAAGTGAGGACACACTAGACACGATGTGATCAATGAAAGCGTGGTACGGGGCGGATTACCACTTAGTTCAATATCTCCCACTTCTGAGTGAAGTGGTGATAGTAGACGTGGCTCCCCGTGAGAAAATGAAACATCGGTCTTTTAAGGGACGATGAGTGGGTAAGGCTCGGATGTGCATGGGCCGTTGGACCTAATGCGCCGTCTTCTACCCGGGAACTAATAAAATTAGCACATGTACCTATGGGGATATGGTCGAATTTTTTTGTGAGATAAGGGATTTATGTACCTTCAAAAATTTCCAAGTCATCATCGAAGTCATCTTGCTTGTTGTTCGCATGATGTCGGATAGGTGGTAGGTCGGATCGTTTCAAGTGCTCGGACGCGTTCCGGGGTTAGGATCCAGTCGGTTTAGACTGAACCATGGGAACTAAAAGTCCATGCTTCCGGGATACGAGATGAATGATGCTTTATTTGAATTAGCAAGCCGGAGCCGGTCATTGTAAATAAGCATTTGGATCGTCATTAAGATTGTCACCTTTGCCTTTTTGGAAATATTTGTTCGTTGTAAGCTCGAGATTCTTCCTTGAAGTCCGTCGAATGTTGTCGGAGGAAATATCCATGAAGCTTAATGAAGATCGGAGGAGATTTTCTTTCTTCGTCTTCTTCTTTTTTTTTTCATTTTTTTTTATTTGCACTCTGTTTTTTTTTATATGAAGTATATATGTATATTTATATGAAATATATAATAGTATATTATATTATATATATGTGGTGTGCGGGTGAGAGTTTGTCGGGTCGGAGTCGAGAAGTAGAGATATCGAGAAAAAAAATATCGAATGAGGTGTATCGAAAAATATTTTCGAATAAGTTGTATTGAAAAAAATTTCGAGTGAAGTGTATCGAAAAATATTTTCGAATGAGGTGTATCGAAAAATATTTTCGAATAAGGTGTATCGAAAAAAAATTTCGAGTGAAATGTATCGAAAAATATTTTCGAATGAGGTGTATCGAAAATTATTTTTGAATAAGGTGTATCAAAAAAAATTTCGAGTGAGGTTTGCGATAAAATTTCTCGGTAAATTAATTTTTTATGATGAAGTTGTACAAAAAAAATTTCTCGAGAAAGTTGTACAAAAAAAATTGTCGATAAAGTTTTCGCATTACGTCTCGAGAAAGTTTGTCGACAAAAAATGTGTTGATGAAGTCTTGCGAGAAAATTTCTCGAGAAAGTGTAGAAAATTTGAAAACTATATCTATAATTTTATTTCTCCCTCTCAGATAATGCTTCCAAAAATAAAGTTTCTCCCCCTAGAAAGTTGCGTAGTAAGATTGAACAATATTACGAATATCTTTCCCTTAATTCATTCGTTTAAAGTTTTAACTCCCCCACGAAAATTAAAATTGTTGCTCCCTCTTGAAAGAAATAAGAGTAGCTCCTCTTTAAGATAAAAGGTTAGCTCCCCCTCAAATTAAGCTCATTAAAAAATATTTATCATTTCCGTGTATAAAATGCATTTAGAATTTTAAAATCTCTTAAAATTTTGAAAATGCATATTTAAAATGTACCTCGTTGAAGTGTAGTTGTAGTAGCTCATGCCTCTTCCCTTTATCATGTATGTGGAGCCACTACGTCAAATACCATACATGAGGGAATTTGCAAAACATTATCGGGACTTTGGTACCCATTGTAAAGTGGGTCCTCCCTTAGTAGCAGAAAACGGGTTAAGCATAGATGGAGTCCAATTTAATTTCGGTCCTAAATCATCCATTAATGTGCGTTTAGGTACCCAAATTTGTGTGGGATTTCCTAACTTAATAGTAGACATAGGAACCCATGTAGGAGTGATTTAACATGGAAAAGAAATTTCAGCTTTGGTGAAAGTGTGTCTCGGAGAAGATTTAAATATTTTCTCCAAAGCCAGTCGCATAATATGTTTCTTAGAATGAACTTGGACTGGATACTTCATGTAGGAATATGAGCATATAGAATTATAAGCATCACTAGTATATAAGTCGTGTATCCTATGTTGAGATTTCACACAATTCACATTATAATGATTAGAAGAATTAGAAAAATTATTACCAAGTCTAGGCTTCTTAAATGGAGAATTATTAAAATCATTTGAAGCACACGATGAAGTTTGTTTGCTAGAACTTGGAGCCTTTTCGTTAAAAATTTTCTTTATAGGAATAGGAGAGGAAAATTTTTGTTCTTTAAATTTTCGTTCCATAACATTGGAAAATAATGTCGATTTTCCTTTCTTTCCTAAGTTGTATTTGTTCCTTAGCAATTTGAAGTTCTTGTCTTTTACTTTGAATTTCAATTTCGATCAAAATTGACATAGAAGTATTAGTAAAAGTCTTTACGATTTTAGGAACAAAAACGCCCGTTTGCGTCGCTTTATCCGTTTAAGAGAAGGTTTTTCTTTAGAAATATCGTGTAAAACAGGTAAAGGAGAGGAATTTTTGAGATTTGATATCTCCAATAAAAGCGCATTATTTTCAGCTTCAAATTCTTTCTTTCAGTTTCTAGGGAAGAGTTCAAATCAACTATTTTCTTAATAATAGCAGGAGTATAACAGAAAGAAGAATTTTTAGAATGATTATTTTTTTCTTTCTCAACTTTAGGAAGATCTTCGGAACGATATAATGAATTATAGTCACTAGACATGTTTATTTCCTGTATCTTGTAACTATTGTTCAATTCAGTGTATTCACAAAGGGAATTTCAGTCCTAGTTGTGGCTTTTCGTTTGGATTCTTCTAAGACATTTATTTCGGAAGAGTTAGTAAAAGCCATTAAAGAAGTGAATCCTAAACCCATGTACTTGATATCGTATAATTGTTTCACGTTAATCTTTTTCAAGTTACAAGGATTAGTAAAGTCTAAGCCTTCAACAGGATTACGAAATTCCATGTCATGTAAATGAGGGGAATTTTTTAGATTTGATATCTCATCTAAAAGCTTTTTTTTTTCACTCGGAAACCTACTCTTTCTAATTCCAGAGATGCGTTTAATCCTGTTATTTTATGAATAACCTCCAGAATTTCCCAACAAGATTGTTCTCTAAATTTTTAATTTTAGAGTACAGTTTTCCGCATTCCTCAACTAATTCATCATAAAGGAGTGACTTATTAAAAAAACATTGTGCTACACTATTTTTAAGACGCGTGGTAAGTTCCTTATTTTTTATTTCTAACTCCATAACTGTTTTCTCTAATTTTTCAAATAAACTACAGTAAGAAAGACTAACCTTGTGATGGTCAGTGGATGAATTCATTCGTAGATACTATACTCTTTGAAGAGCATCGATTAGGTCTTGGTTGTGTTCCATAGAGTAGGTATCCATTTATTTTGGTTAGGATAAAATGTAGGCTGGATAATTAATCGTTGACGCGTATGTGGATTTGAAATCTTTTAATAAAAATTTCGAGAAATAGAGTAGGTATTGAAAAGTTTTTAGGATAAAATGTAGATATCAAAAACTTTTGGATCGAAAAGTATAGTTTTGAAAAGTTTGGAGTCGAAAAGTTTAAGTATCGAAAATTTTGTGTGTACCAAAAACTTTTGATAATGAGAGTGTAAGTATCGAAAACTTTTTATTTTTATTTTCTAATATCGAAAAAAAAATTTGGCTTGAAAATTTCACTTCCGAAAAGTTTTGGTGTTGAAAAAAAATTATCTAAAAGTATTGAAAATTTTACGTGTACTGAAAAGTTTTAAATTGGTGTTCAATACTTCGAAAATTTACCAATCCTTTTTCTATAATGTGCCCAAAAAAATGAATAAGGTTGAAAGAAAGAAAAAAAATTCTAGAAAAATATTTTGAAATTGAAACCTTTTGGATCAAAATATTGAAGTTTAAAATACATTCGGGTCAAAAGGTTTAGTATTGACAAATATGTGTATCGGAAAAATTATCGTATCGAGAATTATTTTGTGATAAGAGATGCTTGATAACACCTTCGCGAAAACTAAACTCTCTCGGGTTGACCAAGTTTTTTTTTTCGGGTTGACTAATTTTTTTATTTTTTTTTAGGTAAAAATTTCTTCAATAAATATTTGAAATTGGCTTTATGAAATTCCGTATAGAAAATTTTGGTGTTTTCGTGAAATATAGTGAAGTTTCGAAAATTATATATGTATCGAAAATTTTTTGTAGATACCGAAATGTTTTATATTGATGTCGTAAACTTAAAAAAAAAGCCAAAATTTACCAAAAACTAAAAAAAATTCTATCGTCAATGATATCGAGAAACTTTGATGATAAAAGTTTTAAGGTAAAGTTTTCGGTATGTGTCTTTTTTGAGAGAATTTATTTGCTGAGAAATTTTATCGACAAAGTTTGTGGATAAAAATTTTCGGTAATTGTCGTACGATTTTTTTTCCGGTAAAGCAGCGCAAGACTCAACACATGGTGAAAGTTTCTCGATACTTTGTCGAGAAAGTTACTTTTCGTACGTAAAAGTTTCTCGATATGTAAAAATATATGAAGTGGAGCCCATAAAATTTTCTCAAATTTCGAGCAAAGAGGATGATGATGACCAAATCATTTGATTGTAATGATGAGTGTAAAACTAGTTGATGAATTGGTGGATGATGATAATTGGTGGATGATGAAAAATTCCGAACGACATTATTGCGAGAATTGATAGAATGATAATGATGAGATCGAAAACTTGTCGAGAACTTTTTTACGATGAAACAAAAACAGTGAAAAAAATTTATTTTAAAGAAGAAACCATAATTTTCAATTTGAAACACAAAATTGTTCAAATTTAGTCCGGGTTATGGATCAAAACACTTATATCTTCAAGAAAAAACACTCAATTAAACATAAAAGCAGCAAATCATGTCGAATTTTTTCAAATATTTTGATGAATTTTACGAAGAACACTCAAAGAGGATTTTCGATTAATCTTCACAATTGACACAAATTGATGTTTCGATCGATTAAATTTCAGCATAGAGTTGTTTATAACAATCAATCGAACCTCAAAAACAGCAAATCGTGGTGAAATTTGAAAACCGATCGAGAAAAGATGAAGAACGACGATTGAAAATTCGAAAACTTCGACCCTCAATTTGACCAATTTACGCACAGATTGAGCTCGAAAATGAATTTCAAGTATAGTTTCGATTGTAGATCAGATAATAAACACTCAATTAATCATACTCAAGAGCAAAATATGATCAATTTAAAAAAAAAAAAATTGAGCGAATAACACTTTAAAAATTCTCGAGCCGAAAACTAAATTCTCGATTAAAAACTCAAAATCAGAGGCAAATCCGAACGTGTTCTGCTCTGATACCAATTGTTAGGTCCTATTATATCCAACACGATTAAGTTTGGTGAAAAATTCGATAGAAAATGTAAAACTTACGAAGAATACGTTTGAATTTGGCTCGGAAGCTTGAGAGCGTTCTTCACGTTGTAAAGCTCGGTTTTCTATTAAAATGAATTCTTCACCCTAATACATCACATTAGGGTTCCTTATATACCAAATAAGTTTGGTATATTTACTAAGTAGTCTAATCTATGGCTTAATTACAATTAAGCCCAAACTACTACTTATACTACAAGACTAAGATAACATATACATTTGAACACAATTAAAATGTCCTAACAAAAATCGGGTTACGAAAATCACTTATGGGAAAATCGGAGTTTTCATCGTGTGTTTGAGAAAACGTGTTACGAAAAGTCTGTGGCGAAAACGTGCTGCGAAAACAGTGCAAAAATTATAGAAATGCCCTTGCCTATTTACGTTGTTGCGAAAACCGATTGTCGCAGTGAGGTGCGAAAACTGAGGTTTTCGGAACGTAAATTACGCAAATTGAGGTTTTCGGAACGTGAGTTACTATTGGTGCGGAAATCGGTTTTCGCAGTGAGGTGAAAAAACTCAGGTTTTCTGAGAGTAGCTGTCGATCGTTGCGAAAACTGAGGTTTTCAAAACTTAAATACGTGCGTTGTGAAAACGGAGGTTTTCGCAGCGTAAATTACGATTTTGCCACTGACAGTTGGGAAAACATGTTTTCGGACTAGTTTCGCAACGATTTTTGCAATGGTTTTTGCAGTGAGTGCGAAAACTGTTGCAAAAACTTTTTGAACTGAAAGTCGCTCAAAAACTACTCAAACTTGATGAAAATGTTTGGATGTTTTCCACATAGAATCTCGAAAAAGTCCTATAACACTAAACATGATTAAGAAGTAACCAAAATGGCTTATAATCACTCGAACATATTGAAGAACACTTTGAAGAAATTATGAACTTAAAAAATGCGATAACCTAACAGAATTTCTCAAATCCAAACGTGAAAACGGGTTTCAATCTGTCACGCTAGGCTCTGATACCGATTGTAGGTTTCAAATCACCTACCTAATAACAAAATTGATGAAGAATCGATGAAGAATGCACTAAAAATCTTAAGTATGTGCGAGTGTGTGTTTCGATATCTTTAAGGTACTGTAGCGGCGAGTTTTTCGATAAAAATTATTCTTACTTAATAAAGTATATGGTTTTAGTATTTATACTCTTGGATTAGGGTATAAGATATTTGGGTCCCTAAAAGCCCATTACTACAAGTAAATCACTGATGTCTATAACTTAGAGATTAATTCACGTAAATTTAAAGTACAAGACTAAGATTTAAATAAATTACATTGGAACTATTAAAATGTCTAACAGATAAATTCCCCTCGAAACATTGATTATGAATCTTTCACCATTTTTGAGTTCTGTTGAACGTGCATATCAATTTTTAATGAAAGTCGATCTGCTTTGAAAATTTTTGTTAATCAACCCATTTTCGGCCCAATGGTCGAAAACCCAACAATCCCCCACACGAATGGACATTAATGCAAATGCATGTTGACTATGGCAAAAATGTCCCCACTACCCGTCATTGCATCGAGATAGATATCTTTTGGCTATGAATCTTTCATAATGAAATTCTATCGAATTCACTCACTAATAAATGAACATGATGTATTATACTGACGGATTTTTTGTGTAAACCAATCTAATTTCTTTTGACATTGCGTCCGTTTCGCCAAAGCGGTGATATTTTGTATTCAAAAGTATTAACATTGAAGCCGTATTCTCAATTATCTGGGTACGATGACATCTAGATTTTATAAAAATTGGTCTGCTTTGGGCATTTGGGTTAAACATCAACCCGTTTTGGGCCCAATAGTCCAAAATCCAACAACGCTATATATAGTAACGATTCTGGTGTTGAAAATGTTTAAAATACATGGCGATACACGAAATAATCGCGTAAGCAAATAGTGGAAGTTAAATTTTGTGGTTTATCAGTTCATTAACGAAATAAAAACTGATGGTATAAGAAAAAGTTAATTTGCACATCGACATTATGATGAACGAAGTCAATTAAGTTCATCATCGCCATCACCTTCTTATTTTGTTCTTCCCTGTAAATCTCTCTCACATCACACCCACCCATCCCATATCTCCAATTACCATTCTCTACCACCTCAATGCCTGCAAAGAAACGAAAAACAAAATCATCATCACTCTCCTACAACAATATAATAATTAACGTAATCGTCGTCGCCTTTGTTTCCTCATCGACAATCCACCATGTCGCCTCGGATGATTCATCCGCCATGGCCATCTTGGCCCAATCCATCACCCCGAGGCCATCGGGGTGGTCCGGCCAGAACTTCTGCGGCTGGTCGGGAATCAGCTGCGATACATCTGGCAAAGTAAGCTCGATCAATCTTTCGTCAAAATCCCTCTCGGGCAAAATCCCGATGGACGTCGGCAACCTCTCGGGCCTGACATTACTCAGCCTGCAGCGTAATCAATTCTCGGGCCCATTGCCACCTCTTTCCAACCTGGGCTCTCTCGAAGAGGTTAACCTCGATGATAACAGCTTCGATTCGATCCCTCAAGGCTTCTTATCCGGTTTGACCAGCTTACAATCATTCAGCATCAACAACAATTCGAATCTCCCGCCGTGGAATATTCCGGAGACCCTAAAAGATTCTTCGTCCCTCAGAAGTTTTCTGGCTAGCAAGGCCAATGTTGCAGGGGAGATTCCAGATATTTTCGACTCCCTCCCGAATCTGCAGAGCCTAAGGCTTTCATATAATAACTTAACAGGTTCATTACCGGGCTCTCTGCACGACACTGGGATTCAGAATCTGTGGCTTAATAACCAAGGCATGGGGCTTTCGGGTATGATTGGTGTTCTTGGGAGCATGACGCAACTGCACGAGATATGGCTCCACGAGAACAAGTTTTCTGATCCAATTCCAGATCTTTCTGCATGTACTGAGCTGACAGATCTTCAACTACGGGATAATTTGCTCACCGGTGTTATTCAGGATTCGATCACAAAGTTCTCAAAGCTTCAAACTGTTGCCTTACAGAACAATAAATTCCAGGGGCCCATGCCTGCTTTTCAAGGGAATGTTCAGGCAAATATTGGGACACAGAACACCTTTTGTCTCCCTACGCCGGGACCATGCGATCCCCTTGTTACTACGCTGCTTGATATCGCCAGTGCGGTGTTATATCCAATGGCATTGGCTGAAGCTTGGGAAGGTAATGATGCTTGCCGAGGCTGGAAATTCGTTATCTGTGAAAAGGAAAGTGTTACTGTAATAAACTTCAGAAAGCAAAACTGGACAGGGACTATATCTCAAGCTTTTTCCAACCTCACGAGCCTCAAATATTTGCTTTTAGACAATAATCAGCTCCAGGGAACCATACCTAAGTCCTTGACGAGCCTAACCAATCTTAAAGTTCTTGACCTGTCTAATAATAACATTTCGGGAAAAATCCCAGCTTTTGCTTCTCCAGTGGAGATAAGAGTATCCGGTAATGTATGCATAGGGAAGGACGTGCCACTCAGTACACGAGGGCAGGGTTCACCTTCCAGCAGTCGTGCAAGTACTTCTTTCTCACCATGGGCAGTTGTGATACCTGTAATAATCCTTGCCACCGTTCTTGCAATCTCCGGTTTTGTAATGTACAAGCGTCGCTATAACAGGAGAAACGAGAGGTATAATAAATGGGTTAGCAAGAGGACGGAGAGTGACATAAGTGGGACCGAAATGTTCGATCATGACATGAATTATTACCCGGAGAAAAACATGAAAATAAATAGCTTAAATAGTAATAAGACCGGCGAGGCTCCCATTTTCGGAAACAACAGTGCGGAGAAGAATGATTATCGCGTATACGATGGTGGAAACATTACGATCCCTATCGAAGCCCTAAGAACAGCAACAAACAGCTTCAGCGAAACCAACATCATAGGAAAGGGAGGGTTTGGCACAGTTTATAAAGGGAAACTCACAGATGGCACGGGAATTGCGGTCAAGAGGATGGAATCTTCTCTAGTCAGCGATAAGGGTATGAGCGAGTTTAAGGCTGAGATCGAAGTCCTTACAAAGGTGAGGCACCGTCACTTGGTATCCTTACATGGATTTTGCGATAACAACAATGAGAGGCTTTTGGTTTATGAATACATGCCACAAGGTTGCTTGGGGAGGCATTTATTCGACTGGAAAGAAATGAGAGTCCCTCCACTTTCATGGAATCAAAGGGTCACCATAGCCCTAGATGTTGCACGGGGGATCGAGTACTTGCACGGTTTAGCACAACAAAGTTTCATTCACAGAGATTTAAAACCATCGAATATTCTTCTCGGCGATGATATGAGAGCTAAGGTGGCAGATTTTGGCTTGGTGAAATCTACTCCCAATAGCAACTACTCCCTCGAGACCAAATTGGCAGGAACTTTCGGTTATTTAGCTCCGGAATATGCTGGTTCGTATTAGAACTCCATTTGTCAATTTCCTTATCATCTGCCTGTCGATGAATAAAATGATATAACCATTGAGTCTTTGCAACAAACAGCTACGGGGCGAGTTACCACGAAGGTCGACGTGTTCGCCTTTGGAGTGATCTTGATGGAGATCGTCACGGGGAGGAAAGCTCTAGACGACTCCCAACCCGATGAAAAATGCCACCTGGTCACGTGGTTCCGTCGTCTGCTCACAGACAAAGAAGCGGTAATGAAAGAGTTTGATCCCGTTCTCGCATCAACCATCGAAGAAGACAACTTGTACAACATATGGAGAGTCGTGGAGCTCGCGGGTCACTGCACTGCGAGAGAACCTTACCAACGTCCAGACATGAGCCACGCGGTCAATGTCCTGTCCCCTCTGGTGGAGCAGTGGACCCCTGCTCTGGAGGAAGAGGACGAGGACGACGATAACTTCGGTGTGGAATTTAAGATGAGCCTCCCTCAAGTTCTGCAGAAATGGAGAACAAATGAAGATTCGTCCACAAGTGATTATTACAACGACGCCACGAGAAATTACAGCACCAGCTCAAACAGCACCGGAGATATTGCTAAGCAGTTGAATTCCACGAGCACTTCTGATTGCAGACATTGAATCGATATTTTTGTCGCATGTGCAATGCTTTATTTTCTTTTCTTGCTTTTTGTTAGTACTACTCGGTATGAATACACCAAGATTTTGGTTTTATATTTATGTTATTAACGATTTCGTGAAAAGATGCAAACTCTTTCCCGCCTCATTCCGTTCAATTGGACCTTAAATTATGGTTGTTGGGTAGAAATTGAAACATTGCAAATTCATTTTCAAGCAAACTCGGTAATAGGACCTTGATTATCGTTGTTGGATCATTGCAATCTTGTCGGTGATTATCGTTGTTGGATAGAAATTTGGACATTGCAAGCTTGTCGGCAGTGAAGGAATTATAAGTGGTTCACCGGAACTGTTAGATATAGGCAAGGTTTTTAAGACCGGACCGGATCGGGCGGTTCGAGCCGGAAAACCGCGGACCGATCATTTTTCCGGTTTGGGTCCGGTCCGGTCTAATCATAATTACAAAATTAAAAAAACGAAATATATTTATATTAATTTTGAACTGAAATTATGTAAATGATGGTTATGTGGTGTGTTGATTAGGTCCATAACTTATCTTCCATGGGTCGGGTTCATATCTTAGGCAAAACATTATTTTTTGATGATTTTTTTACTATAAAAATAAAACTATTAAGTTATTTATTTGGCTTCCAGCCCAAACTTAATATTTTTTCTTTGTTATTAGCCCAATATCCTTTATATGATGATTAACTCCCATATTTTAATACTAATACATATATTTTTTTTTCATTTTCCTAGACATCGATTTTCTGACGGTTTTATTTCAGTTTTATATCGATTAAACCAATAAACCTTAAATTACTAAATTTTTCGATCCGATTTGAAAACTCGATTTGACAAGCATGATTATAGTTAGGGCTCAGCAAAAATATTCGGAATCTGGAATCCGATCCGGTATCCGGTTTATAAAATCCGAAAAACCGGATATTCGATTTTTAAAACCGGATCGTTTAGACGGTTATCTACCTTCTCAATTCGCAATAGAGCCTTATTTAGCCAAATATCACAACTCGAGCCGGGAAACTTTGCTAGAAAAGTGAAATCTTTTACAGTCACTTCAACGAAACCTAAATTTAGCTCAACAACGCGTGAAGGACACGAACGAGAGACAATAGAGGAGCTTGTTGTGGTGGAAAAAATTACATGAAGCTTCAACTTTTTCGTCAAAATCCAGTAGTACTACGTCTGAATCTGAAGCTCAATTCAAGGTATTTTGGCTCGATTGAGATCCTCGAAAGGGTAGGGCCGGTGGCTTACAGATTGAACTTGCCTCCGAAAGCCAAGATCTATCCATCTTTCCATGGATCGCTGAAGGTCAAGAGCCCAAAGGTCGTACCGTCAACTTCGCTACCTGAATCAGACGAAAAGAGAGAATTTTTAGTTGTACTTCGTCAAATCGTAGGTAGGACTGTTTTTCGAAGGAATCAATACAGACCTTAGTTGTTGGTCATGTGGTCGAAGGAAAATCGAGAGGATGCTACTTGGAAAATGAGAAGCACCGTGAAATTGAGTTCCCAAAATTACATCCTCGGAGACAAAGATCTTCTAGAACGGAGGATATGTCACAAACATACCTTTACCATACCTTTACCGGACTTAATGGAAGGGCTCGTTGTAGGTGTGGCTACAGCAGAAGAAGATGAAGCTGCGAGGACATATCTAGGCTGGAATTCGACAAAGGTTAGGAGGACGTGATTCTTGGGAGTTGGCGTGCATTTAAAAGGATTTGAATAGGATTGGACTTCGGAGGATGAGAAACATCGGCTAACGAAGTCCTTCGACAAGAATCCTCGAGGACGAGGATTTCTCCACCCGGGCGGTATTGTCATGAACCCACTTGTATCTAATTATGGAGATGACCTTGTTGGAGACAAAGTTAATGGTGAAGATGAAGCTGTAAGAGAAGATGTGGATGGGGATCGAACTAAACTTACAGAGAGGCTTAAAGGAGCAAATATTGGATTAGGCCGAGAGAGCTGGAGTGGGCTGATTCCTATGTTGGGCCACAACAAGTAATTATATTATTTTTAGCTAATCTGTTTAGGACATTATATGAGCTCATATTATCTTCATATATAAAAACATTGTACGTGTTTGGATTGAAGATTACGCAAGAATTAAACCTAACTTCCATCTTCTCCTCTCCTCAACTCTTCTTTCGTTCTTCTATTTCTCATCCCCCATTCTTCTCACAATTACATATAAAATATCCAAAAAATATCTCATTCAACAATGTTGTTACAGGATCCGTTTGACTCTTCAACTATGACGCTTTTTTTCAGAGGTAGTAAAAAGTTTGCATGGGGAGGCGGACCCTTGACATACTTTCTCGAGCAATAACTATCTTTTGGAATTTGTATTTGTGGACGAATAGTAACATGGATGAACTTAGAATTGGAAGACCGGTGGGCTCCATATTTTTCAAAATTGTCCAAATCGAACGAGGCCCTTTCTTTATTAATACTTTAATACCATCTAATAATCTTAACATAAAAAAATTTCCAATAGTTTAAGAAAGAATTAAAATGTGAAAAGTAATTAAGTTAAATATTAAATAAACACCTATTAACTATATATTATAAACTTAGAAATAAAATCATTAAGAATCTATAAACTAAGAAAGAATTTAAATAGTAAGCCGAAAAAGAAGAAGTAAATCGTTAAGCCCAAACGATTTGCAAAGAACTAAAATCGTTCTAGGCCCAAAAGAATTTAAAAAGAATTAAGACCATGTAGGCCTAGAAATTTTAAAAGGAACAAAAAGATTCAAGCCATAAAATCGAAGTCGAAAACCAAGACCTCAAAGTAGTATCTTAACTACCTGACCACTCTGCACATATGACATTTTGTTAAAAACTACAATACAAGTTTTATCTATATTACAAAGAGGGGTGAGCAAATCCGGATATCCGGATTTTAGGATATCCGAAATCCGGATATCCGGATTTTCGGATATCGAAAACCTATAACCGTATCCGATCCGCTTTTAATCGGGTATTCGAATTTTGGATATCCGGATTTCGGGTATCCGAAATTCGGTTTTTTATTTCGATTAATTTTTTTTTAATAAAATTGATTGTAACGTATTCGATTTTGTTTTCAACTCTGAATTTATTTTCACGAATGATATAAATTCAATTCGATATATTTTATTTGGGTCAAATTGTAATATTGGGCTATTTTTCTTTCTTTTTTCTCTTTTTGGGCTTAATTATTCTTTATTTTTGGGCTATTATTTAATTAATTAATTTATTTTAAATAATAAACCGGATACCGAATATCCGGATTTTAGTACCGAGCGTATCCGTATCCGATCCGATTTATGTTAAAATATTCGGATTCGCAATACCAGAATTCTGTCATACCAATATATTTTTGTACCATTGCATTTCTTACGGAGTTTGTCAAATTGTCGAAACCGTAGCGTTGTCAGCCCATTCTGGGGAATTAGGAGATCTTGCAACACTTAGCAATTCCAAATGGCCTCGCATAGCAAATGTGCATTTTGGTCCCGTAACATAAGAGGTATGTGCCAAATGTTTGGAACACCATGAATATTACAAATATTATCAACCGAGGATAATTTGTTTCCTATTTTCGAGTGGGGGCTGCATAGATCGAGAAGTAACTTGTCCTCACGCAGAAATGACAGTCATCGATCAAATGGATTGTGTTTTCTTGCTAGTCCCCGAACTGCTACAGCTTTTGCACTGTCATTCGTCGCTCTAACTTTGAAATTTGTGGCAACATTTGCAATCTCAAGGTTACTTGTGGTAGCATGGACAATGGTGGCAACATGTACGAAGTTCCTTGAACTCTTAGATAATCATTAAGTTTCTGGTATTCCATTTAAGAGGGGTGGTCCTTTTCTTTTGTTCAGCCACATCCTTTATTACCTTCCATTGATCCCCTGAATTCATCATAGTCGCAATGCATAAACATATTGCTTTCAATGCATGCTTCCCCCTCTTCCCCATCAAGTGAGTTCTCGAGTACATTTTTGCTCACTTCAAAATAGCATCGAGAACTTTTAGTTGCTCTTGGCCAAGCTCAATAGCCTCATAGACTTACCCATATGATACCTTGCAACTCACTACTAAGATGACTAATAAATTGAGAGATTAAGTTATCCTTGAAAATGTCGCGTTCATCGCCCATAATTCGAATAGGGACTGACGTGCTTGAGGGCTTCGATTTCTGGAAAGGCATTAGCGTCCATAAGGTCTTCAAACCTAGCTACCGCTAAGTTAGAAATTGCTCCAACTAAATTGAAAGTGCATGTCAGCCATATTATTGTACGAAGAGGATGCTCTTCCCTCAAGGCGTGTAGCAACAATTATTAGCTTCCGGTGATCAGAGATATTTGGCATAAGCCTAAAATGTCTTTCACATTTTAGCATCAATGCCCTAGGTATTTGTGATGGATGTTAAAGTTTTGGTGATTGAGCAAGAACCGGAATCCACCGGTACCGGGACCATAACAGAGTACGTGATACTAGCTTAAGTCGGGGCACAACCGAGTACCGGAGGCAAGCTTGTACTGGAGCATTAACTGCAAAGATGCGCTGAGTACTGAAGCTGAGCAGGAGGCTTACTCAAAATGAGAAAAGCGGCATCTAGAAGCAGAGTCAACTCTGAGAGCAGTAGTACCCGAAAGAGGAACATAAGCTAATGCTGCAAGAGCGGGCTCGAGCATTCAAATCACAACGGCTACTTTTGGAGCACGTAGTATAAATAGCCAGAGAACCTCAAGACATCTCCACACACAAGAACAACTATAGATAGAGAGAATATGTACTAGCAAGCTATTTGTGTAAAGTTCTTACGTCTTGAGCGTTCATAGTGTTGAGTAAAATACACTGTAAACAACGGACTTTAACAAGCTATTATAGTAGTAGAAGTAGTAGGTTATATTTGTAAGTAAATCATACTTAAGGGTGTTTCCTGAAGGAAGAAGGTGAGACGTAGGAGTTAATTAACACTCCGAACTTCCATAAACAATTTCGGTGTCAAACATAAACAAACACTAACTTACTTCGATACTCAGTAGACATCTCTTCCGCGTCACTACAGTGATTGACTAAGTGCTAGAACGGACAAGTATACATGGTACCGGACCAATCGGGTACTATGTTAAAGATACTTAGAAAAATCAAGTAGTGTGTTCATTCATCCACCCCTCTAAACACCACATAGTATCGACCCGATCCTAACAAGTGGTATCAGATCAGGCTTACTTCAATCACACAACATGAGTACCTACAACAAGATGCCGATGTTCAGCAGAGAAAATTTCCTAGAGTGGAAGATAAAAATGGAGTCTCACTTGTCCGCACAAAATGAGGACATGTGGGACGTGTTGTGAAAGGTACCCGGTTTGTACCCGAGACGCAACGCCCCGAGATACGGTGCAGAATAAAATTTTTTTCGGGTTCCTTCGCAGCTCGGATCGAAAACTCTAATCACGTTGACACGTAATAGGGCGGGTTATACCCGTGAGAGATTACCTTTGAAGCGAGTGGCAGCTCCTCGTCGATTGCGTCGTCGGCCGCGGTCGTGTTGGGTATCGTCTAGATCGTCACGCCGACCTCGCAGTGTACCACGGTTTCGATTCTCCGAAGATGGCTAGAGAGAATTGATCCGTCGCTCGGGAGAGTGGTTTGCGTTTGTGTGTTCGTGTTTCGATTCTCGGGTCGAGAAATTTCGCGTCGATTCTCTTCCCGTGTCTTTTTTTGACGAGGGTCTCACCCTTATTTATAATAGGGGAGGACGAAATTTTCAGCCCTAAACAAGGCTAAAATCTCGAAATATTTATTCCTAAATATGAGAGATATTCTTGCCAAAATATCTCTCCTAATTGAATTCAAAATTCTATTAAAGGAACATATTATAAATAGAAAACTAATTAAGATATTAAAATATCTTCAAATATGGTAAATAAATTTCGAAATTTATATAAAATATAAATTCGAATTTAAGTTTTAATAAATAATATTCCAAATATTTTTATTACCATATTTGTAAATTACGAAAATACCCTTTAAGGCATTTTTCGAATTTCTCGACTTAGGGTTGAATTCCAATTCTTCCCTCAAGTCTTTCTAAGCACTTAGCCAAGCCTAAGACTTAAAGTTAGTTTCATATGAAGTCCGACTTCGGTCCACTTAATGACCCCGAGGCCCAATAAGGCGTGGCATAACGACCCGAGGCCCGTTAAGGCCCAAAACACAATCTCTCCTTCTCGGTACACATTGATGATCCTTTTTAAGCCCGACTCTCTAGGTTCGACTCAATCGGCAAGGGAGGAATCCAAGAGTCCGGTAGGTGCCTAGCCAATCCCGCAGTACCGGACAAATCCCGACTTGAGCACGAATTTCGAACTAGTATTATTCCAGAACCTAACTATAGATTATAGTACTACGTACAAACCCTTCAGCTGTGTCCCGATCGAGTGAGAGCCATGGTATTTGTCAAACTCACTAAACTCGATACTATGATAAAATGACACGAGGCAAATTACCAAACTACCCTCCATGTCTAACATGAGTTAGTTTAATACCTTGGCCAAGGATTTTGTAATTTTCCGTCGTCATTCTCATAGGACACTTGTCTCGATTACTTGCGAGACTGTGAATCCGTACTCGGCGGTCTAATCCCGGCAATCACAAATATCCATCAAGACCGCATCTGTCCCGCTGACCCATGCAATAGCAAATCGGATCTAGCGAAACCAGTGATAGTCAAGACTTCAAAGTCAACTCCGTCAAAGCCCCTTTCGGTCTAAGGTTCAAGCAGACTACTATAGTTTTGTCGTCGATCATTGACACTCCTTGAGTAATAAGCCATGTTTGATCGTACGACCTGCGAGTCAGTGTCCATGAAACGATTCAATCCCTTGATTCGACTCGTATCACAAGTCATGACTTCCGCTTCCAAGCGGTATATCGGCACACGGTAAGTCATCGACAAATAAGCCATGATTGGTTTTCCAGCACCCAACTGAAACCTAAGGCTTATGGACATTTTATGTTCGAGGTTAAGAGTCCACTGGTGCCTTCCTCTCTCGTACCCATCGAGAACAGTGACTCAGCTCGACACATTTTGATTTATTCATTTATTGCTTTACCCGATGCTAAGTAAAGAACTCATATAACCAATAAACGAATAATGCCTTTATTAATACGCAAAATAATGTTTGATTACATTGACAATCGAACGATAAATAAGCTAATGCCCTATACATATCCAATCATCATATAGCATTCGAGGGCATATCCCTACGTTGTCACTGAAGGACCACCCACTCTCCTTACGATTAATCCTGCATATGCCAGTGACCCCACACAACCTCAGCAGGTCGTAAAGGTTAAGAGTGAATGGACTGATGTTGAGAAAAAGCTGATGAATCTCGACAAGGTGGGCAAGGATACACTGTTCAAAACTTTGGACACTGGAGCGTTCCGAAAGGTCATGATGTGCAAAACATCAGGGGAAGTCTGGCAAAAACTCTGCCAATCTACGAAGGGAATGAGCATAACCGAGAAAAGAAACTCGTGGTGGCCATTCAAAAATACGATTCGATCGAGATAAAGGTTGGGGAGACCATGGCGGAATTCGAAGACCGCTTCTCTACTATCATCAATGACCTTTCAACACTCGAGAAGACGATCGAAAACAGAGACATGGCCATAAAGGTCATGAAGGCGCTCCATAGAGAATGGGACGTAGAAATGATAGCCATGAGGGAGGTCAAAGACTTGAGCAAGCTACAACTGCATGATCTCTTCCCGACCTGAAGGTCTACGAGTTTGAGCTACAAACTCGGATAGAAGAAGTTGCGCTGGTGCCACCCATAAAGGCTCTAGCAGCAGCAGAAAGCACTTTAAAGTCCGCAAAAGACATGAGTGAAGAGGCGATTGCACTCTTCATCAAGAAATTGGGGCGTTTCATGAAGAGAAATAAACCCATTTACTCGCCGCAGTCAGGTAAGAAAAATGCATCTAAGGATGAACCAAATAATAACGCATGTTTTAACTGTGGCAGGAAAGGCCCTTTTACTGTCAATTGTAAGAAGCCCAGAAATGACAAGAGCAATGAAGGAAACAAGAAAAAGTTCCACAGGAAGCCGAAGGCTCTTGTAGCCGAGGATAGCAAAACTAAGTGGGCGGAGACGAATTCTGACGATTAGAGTCAGAAGAGGAATCGAGCGATAACGAAGTCAAGTGCCTAATGGCGGAGATCGACGAATATGAGGTATTTAATTTCTCTCAACCTGAATTCACTCGTGAGGATTTGGTACAAGCTCTACAGGAGATGACAAAGGAGTACCAAAAATATGCTACTCAAAAGAGAGTAGTACCGGAACCAGAAATAATAACCACAGGAACTAGTAATAAATAACTCACTAAAGCTAAGGCTGAGGTGATCTCTCTGAGAGCTGAAAATGAATCTCCCAGAGAGAACGCTACAATGATAAAATCCAAGTTTCTAGAATTCCACAAGATGTCTGAATCTTGGACAGAATCATCAAGGAAACTTGAGACTTTGCAAAGTCTATCAAGGAATCCTAATGATAAAATGGGTCTGGGATATAGCCCAGAACCACAGAACCCCATTCCCACAATTGCACAATTTGTCAAGTTCGTGAAGTCCTCAGAACCGGTGGAAACGGGAGAATTCTGGTACCCACCCACTGAGGTAAAGGGCAGATATGGAGTATGTTATAAATCTAGTCCTCACAGCTTTGCTAAGACAACACCATAATATAGGCGAAAGTGAGAGTCTTCCATGAGCAAAAGGCAAGTGCATAAAACTCATAACGAAGGTGTAAATAGAAAATCAAACCAGAGTTCATTGGGTACCGGAACAAGCTTCGAAGAAGCTCTAGTACTCAGTGCAAATTTCAGAAACAAACCTAATAACTCCCGACACCCAGGTAGGGGAAGACTCTACCTAAGGTTCTTGTGGATCCAAAAACAGGAAGGTGCTTCAAGTTATACAAATGTGGATACCCAAACACTTACTAGCGCATGGACCCAAACAAAAGATGGGTACCATAAACCCACTTCTTGCAGGTATATGCTAATGGTATCAGCAAGTCCAGCTAGTAGCAGGACAGTGGGTGCTGCAAGCACATGATAGGGAACCAGGAACTCCTCTATAACATGAAGCCTCCCACGAGCCAAACAGTTACGTTCGGAGATAACGACAAAGGTAAGGTCATGGGTAAGGGTAAGCTTACTTATGGAAACTTCACGCTGGACAACATAAGCATAGTGAAGAATTTACACTACAACTTAATAAGCATAAGTCAATTATGTGACACCGGGTATGTTTGCGACTTCAAGAAGGGCAGATGTGAAGTCATCGATCCTTCAGGGAAAACGGTTCTCATTGGTTGGAGAACCAACGATACCTATTTAGTAAGATGGAAGGAACAATCTGAGACAAAACCAACATGTCTTATAGCTGAAAGCTCTAAAAGTTTGTTGTGGCACAAAAGATTGAACCATCTGAATTTCTAAACAATATCCAAATTGGGCTCAAATGACTTAGTACTTCGATTACTAAAGGGGCATTACTTTAAAGAAAAGACATGCACTGCCTGCCAACTTGGCAAGCAAGTAAGATATACTTTTAAAAGTAAAGGGAAAACAACTTCTAAGCACTGTCTCGATCTACTGCACATAGACCCGTTTGGTCCAATTCCAGTACCAAGCTTAGGAGGAGCCAAGTGTACCCTAGAAGTCATAGATGACTACTCACGGTACACTTGGGTACTGTTCCTAAGATCTAAAGATCAAACCCCTTCTATGTTGATTAAGCTACTAAAAAGAGTTCAAAATGAGCAAAACCACAATAAGAAGTGATCGTGGTACTGAATTCCTAAATTCTACACGTAACAATTATCTCGAGACCATGGCATTCGCCATGAGCTATCTGCCTCCAGGACACTATAGCAGAACGGAGTCACGGAACATAGGAACCGCACGCTAAAGTAAGCAGCAATGACGATGCTAGCAGATGCCGATATCTCCAGAAGTTTTGGGCAGAAGCAGTAAACACTCAACACCGCATGTTACACCCAAAACCGCTCGATGATCTGCAAAAGCTTTGGGAAAAATCCATATGAAATTTGGACATGAAATGTTCCTTCTGTACGATACTCAAGACCTTCGGGAGCCGATGCTATATACACTAAAATCGAAGTCATTTATCAGCGTTTGAAAGTCGAGCGGACAAATGAATTTTTTTGGGATACTCTTCCGTGAGTAAGGCCTACAGAGTATTCAATAACAAGACCTTGTCTATTGAAGAATCCCCTCATATTGTGTTTGAGGAGTCTAAAGAAGAAGACAACTCTCCGACGAACATCAATCGTCTAAGTGACTATTGGAAAAGGCACACTTATATGAATCAAGTGATGAAGAGGATCAATGTCAACACACAAGAGGTGAGCTCAACAAAGATCTAGTACCGGAAATACTGAATGGTACTGTTGAATATTCGCAAGAACAGAGTACCGAACAAGTTCCGGTACTCAACCATGAAGAGCCATTGGAAACTTCTCCGGCACCACATACCAGTGAACAACTAAACATAGTACCGGAAGGGTCCGATACTAATTTCACCAATTTAGAAGGTGAACAGAGTGAAGGGAAATGTATTAAGTGGAACAGGACTAAGCTTAAAATCATCCCTCAAATCTAATTAAGGGTGACCCAAAGGCGCCAATGAAGACTTGACGATCACTTCAAAACCTCTTCAGCTATGCATTCATATCTCAATCACTGCCTACAAAGATTGAGGAGGCGTTAAAGGACGATAGCTAGGTTGCTGCTATGCAAGAGGAACTAAATCAATTTGAAAGAAACGAAGTTTGGACCCTAGTCCCTCGACCCACACAAACGGTAATCGGTACCAAGTGGGTTTTCAAGAACCAAGTGGGTTTTCAAGAACAAGGTCAATGGGGATGGCCTAGTAATGAGAAATAAAGCAAGATTGGTTCCTTAAGGTTTCAGACAAGAAGAAGACATTGACTATGATGAAACTTCCGCACCGGTGGCTAGACTTGAAGTGATAAGGATATTTCTAGCATACGCAACCGACAAGGATTTTAAGGTGTATCAGATGGATGTTAAGAGTGCATTTCTCAACGGAGTACTGTCTGAAGAAGTCTATGTCGCTCAACAACCAGGCTTTGAAGATCACGAAAAACCGGATCATGTGTACGAGCTCAAAAAGGATCTTTATGGTCTAAAACAAGCGCCTAGAGCTTGGTACGATCTGACGGGATTTCTCGTACGACTTCACGGTAGGAGCTATCTAAAAGACCCTATTTCGATTCACGAAAGGGGAACACTTTCTACTAGTGCAAATTTATGTAGATGACATAATATTTGGCTGAACGGATCCAAAACATTGTAAAAGAGTGTCAAAACTTATGCAAGAAAAGTTTGAAATGACCATGTTGGGGGAACTGAATTTCTTTCTAGGACTTCAAGTCAAGCAAATGTGCCAAGGATTTTTTATAAGTCAACAAAAAATACACTTTGGATCTCCTTAAGAAATTCGGACTTGAATGTTGTTCGCCCGCAACTACGCCTATGAGCTCTTTAATCAAACTCGGCAAGGACGAATCTAGGACCAAAGTGGAAACAACCAAGTACCGGGGATTAATCGGGTCCTTGTTGTATCTTACAACAAGCAGACCTGACATCATGTACAATGTATGCCTCTGTGTTAGGTTTCAATCGGATCCAAGACAGAGTCACTACATCGCTGCCAAAAGAATTTTGAAGTATCTCAAAGGTACTACTAATGTAGGATTGTGGTATCCTAAGGACTCTTTTTTCTTACTATATGGGTACCCAAATGCCGACTATACTGGTTGCAAGTTGGATAGGAAAGCACTAGGGGAACGTGTCAATTTTTTGGAGATAGGCAATCTGGGTTCAGTAAGAAATAGACCTCCATTACCACATCATCGGCAGAAGCAGAATACTTGGCCGCTGGGAGTTCAAGGAATCGGATACTCTCGTATTTTGCGATAACACAAGTTCTATCGCAATATCACAGAATCCGATACTACCCTCAAGAACTAAGAATATTGAGATCCGACACCATTTCATCCGTGATCATGTGCTCAATAAGGATGTTCGCTTGGAGCATGTAAGAACAAAACAACAAGCCCATGTACCAACACAAATTTAGAAGTCATGGAGAATACTCTATCACAAATCACAATGGAGGCTCACATTATTATTGGTGTAACACAAAACTAATCCAGCCTCCAGAAAAGTACTTGTAAATGTTCACTTGATGGTCACAATCATGATGATGGACGAGGTCCCAATACGATGAAGTGCTACAACGACGTCACCCACCTCACTGAGCCTTTTCCCCTTGGCATGTTGAATAGTAAACACCAACACCTCCTCCGTCGACTCCTCACAAGAAGCCCTGGCCGACCCCGCGCACAAAATTGGCACCAAGCCCCTGTACGCGAGGTTGTGCCTCGCCGGAGACTCTTCGTTGCACGACCAATCGAATGAATCGGTCTTAATCTCCAGCACCACCACCGACAATATGAGAATCCTCGGCCTTGTACCTAGCCACCAGATTGGTCGTGCTCCTACCCCGGGTCAGAACCAGAACGAGCTTAGCAATGTAGGATAAACACAAGTGAAGAAAACAAGTAACCTTGAGATAGTTTGAGGATGTCCAATGTAAATATACCATGAATCATTATCCCTTCGAGATAGTTTAATACTCTAATAAGGGTCATCCAAAGAGAACCATTGGGATTTTCGTATACCGATTCAACCTTCCTATGGCATAGGATATGATGGGCCTTTCGTAGTTTGACAATGTTAGGATTATTTTATTGTGCTAAATTAATTATGTTATCTTAGTCTTGTAGTTTAGTTAAGTGAATTAGGATTTATTTTGTAAAGTCTAGTGATATAATTAATGTAATTGGGCTAGTTAGAGCCCACATATTATATAACAAAATTGTTATAAATACGAAAACCCTAACACACACTTGTGTGTGTGTTGTGTGTGAAGATATTCTAGAGAGAGAATTTTGAGAGCAAAAGTTCCTTCCCAACGGCCGAGCTCAAGAACCCACACGCACACCCCACGAATATTTAATATTCCAATTTAACGTGGTAAATCTCTATAACTGTTAGTTGGATAACGAATCTGGTTTTTCATTTGGTATCAGAGCCAAATGCATTTTGTTTTGAGCCAAAATCTTCGAAATTGTTTTAGTGTACTTCGTGTTTTCATAGAATGTGTTTGAAAATTTTGATATGTTTTGGTGTTTGTGTGCTTGATTGAGTGATTAGGGTTAAGAATATAAGTATTTCGATCATTACCCAGGCATAATTTGAACAAATTTGTGTCTGGGGATCGAAAATTGTTTGTTTACAGTGCATTTTATAAAACGTTACGCACAAAACGTTGTGAAATTTCGCAAAAAACGTTGCGATAAACCAGCTTTAGCACAAAACGTTGCGAAAACCTGTTTCGCAGTACACTTCGAAATCAATTATTGTTGCAATGTTTTCTCAACAACACACTTCGAAAATTTAAATTTTTCGCAATGAGACTGTGAAAATCTAAATTGTCGCACGTAGCATTCAAAAAATTTTATTTTTGCACCATCCAAAATATTTATTTTAGCAGTTTACACTCTGAAAGTCTATTTTCACATCTTAACACCTCAAAAATTAATTTCCGCATCTCATCACTATGTAAATATAATTTTTCGTTCTTTACACTACGGAAATTTAAATTTTTGCACTCGTACACCGAAAATAAATTTTCAAACCCAAAACATAATATTTTTTTAGGCACATTCTAGAAACGTTTGGTAAATTCATGAAGTTTTCGATATCACCTCAATATTTTTCAGTACACAATAAAAAATTTTCGGAACCTAAAATTTTCGAAACTTCACAATATTTCTCGCTAACCAAACTTTTCGGCGCGGATTTTTTTTTAAAATAAAAGCCAATATTGTATTTCAAATTTTTTTTGCACATTATAGAAAAAATATTTTTGTAACAGTTTCGAAGTATTCGACTTCATTTCAAAACTTTTCGGTGTACACCAAAAAGTTTTTGACACTTACAATTTTTCGAACGTCACAGTATTTCAAGATATACGAAAACTTTTCCGAAAGCCAAAAATTTTCAAATCTACACAACGGATAAACGATAACATATCCAACTAAATTAGTTAATTTTAGATATATTAAAGTGTCCAATATATTTTATTAAGTCTAAGTCTTGTATTGTCTTTATTAACTGAACTAGAGTCCGAGATGTGGACTCTAGTGATTTGCTAGTGGTTGTAATGGGCCAAGTAGGGCCCCAAAGGTTTATACATATTCAAAAGTATAAATACCTAAACCCTACTTCTTAATTAGTGTGAATCAAATTATAGAATTCCTTGAAACTTGCGCCGCTTCTCTCTCTAGCTAAAGAACACGCACTAAAAATGCATTCAAGGTAAAAAAAAACGTAAATCACTATTTCATTCCCCCATCGTTGATCGTTAAGGTATATGGTAACCTACACGTGGTATCAGAGCCGAGACGCGATCGAGTGGATTTTTAGATTTTGGATTTTCGCAAGGCTGCTTTTCATTTGCGCAAGTTTTTATTGTGGTTTGCGATATAATCTTGTTCTTCAACATTTTCGAGTGAAATCGTGCTTATTTTGCTTAGCTTTAAACTCGTCTAGTGTTATAGGACTTTTTCGAGAGTTTCTAAAAAAGAACCCAAAATTTTTCATCAAGTTTGAGTGACTTTTTAGAAAAATATGGGTTTATAAGTTTTCGAAACTCATTTTCGAATTCTCAAAAATTTGTTTCAAAAATTGTTTCGTAAAGCTCACTCGAAAATAATTTTCAAAATTATACCTCATTCCGAAAATTCTACATTTGGAAAATTATTTTCGCAACCACTAGACTTTCGAAAATTATTTTCAACACTCTTGACTTTCGAAAATAATTTTCGCGACGAACATTATCGAAATTTTAAAATTTTCTAAACCCAATTTTTGCAACTGGATTTCCACACTCAAAAACTTTTCGTACATTTTCGCAATCACATTTTCGATTAACAACTTCGAAAATCCAAAATCTCACCCGAACACATACACATACACATACACAACCCAATCACACACGTAAATATCCAAACACCCAAAACGAACAATGGGTACTCTATCCATGGGAAGTGACGTGCGTGACCTAGGGTTGCAAATGAATCGAATTTTTTTGTTCGATTCGATATCCGATTCGAAAATTACGATTCGAATTCGGAAAATTCGAATATAGAATCCGAATAAGAATATTTGTTTTATTCGAATAATTTCCGAATACGAATACGAATATGTGAATATTCGATTCGAATATTATCCGACTATTCGGATTCGAATAATTTATAATATTAAATTTATTATATTTCTATAATATAATATAATATAATTATTTGCAATTAAGTTGGACCATTAATATCAAATACGAAGTTATTACGGCCCAAACTTAAGCTATTAGGCCCAAGTGTTCTTGAAAGGACACAACATTAAGCCCATCAAATCCTTTGTCAAAATAAATAAAATAAAATAAAAGTCATATTAACAAAATTGAATGTTCAAACGGATCAAATCCTCACAATTGAAACCCTACCCTACGCACTTCAACGCCTCACCAGTCACCAAGCTATGGTACGGGCTTACTGACGCCGACGCTCACCACCACTATCTCGGTTCTCTCTTGCACGGCTTGCCACCACAGTATCTCGACAGTGACTGAAGATATTTACCCCTCGGGTCGCGTCTGTTTTAGTTCGAAATTGAACTAGGTATTCAGCCCTCGTTTATTTTAGTGAGGTATCTCGCAGTCTAATACTGATGGTTTAATATGGCGTGTGTTGAATATGACGAAGGTTTATCGTTAGCGTTGATTATAACTTGTGTAAACTTTTGAAATTGGTGTCGTTGTGTGTAAACCATCGTGAAATATTCCCCTTTTTCTGTTTTGAAGTGTGATCTATGAATTCCTCAAATGCAATGGAGCAAGCAGCCCAAGGAGATGGCACTGTACAAATGGAAGAAATTCATGAGGTAGACATTTTATATTATCCAAAATATAACATGTACTCAAGTTTCTTCATATTTAATTTAAATTTTTAATGAAAGGTATTGAGTACGAGAGTAGAAACAAATGATGGAGGTGGTAGCATTGAAGATGAAGATGGTCCCGAAATTCAAGAGGTAGGTGTTGAAGGTGAAGATGAGCCGGACGAAGACAAGGATGGTGAAAATGATGATGATGCAAGTCGGTTTCAAAGGAAAAAGAAAAAGAAGACTTCGAAAGCTTACCTTGATTTCGTTGAAGTTACTTCACAAGACGGAACTATTAATATCAATGCAAACATTGCAAGACCCTCCTCTGTAAGCCGGCAACAGCTACAACAACTCACCTTTGGAATCATTCAAAGAGATGTCTTCAGAAGAAACTTCATGTGGGGAAGCAAGCAACTTTGCAACTACAACCGGTGAAATCCAAGTTTGCAACTATTTCCGTGGATAATGCTTCCAACAATGATTCCGCAATCCGAATTGCCAAAGAAACTTTCTCCAAGGGTCGTAAGTTGCCATTGGATGGTAAGTTGTTCCATGTAAGGTGTACAGCTCATATTTTAAATCTTATCGTTCAAGACGGTCTTCACGATATTCGATCCCATATTGAAGATGTTAAAAATAGTGTGCGGTTCATTAATCAGTCAGAGTCCAGATTGAGAAACTTTTCTGACATTATACATCACTTGGGAATTCCAGTGAAGAGGTTAATCATTGATTGTCCTACTCGTTGGAATTCGACATATGAAATGTTGGTTGAAGCTATCAAAGTTAAGGACGCATTTCCTATATTTGCACAAAGAGAACCTTTGTACAGTTATTGTCCGAGTTCAGAAGATTGGAGCAAAGTCAAGGATGTTGTTGACATTCTAGGAGTATTTTATGAAGCCACGCATGTAATTTCGGGTACCGATTATCCTACCTCTAATGTTTTTCTTGCTGTTATTTGGAGAGTCAAGCATGTGCTAAATGAGAAGGAAAACCATCCCGATGAGTTTATTAGAGGAATGATTCGAAAGATGAAACAGAAGTTCGATAAATATTGGGACAGCTGCAACCTTTTGATGGCTATTGGAGCCATACTTGATCCCAGGTTTAAAATGAGGTTAGTTGAATTTGCTTTCAAGAAAATATATAATGATGCAGACGCACGTGCAAATATGTCGAAGGTTCGGGATGCATTGTATGAAATTTACTTTGAATATGTCCAAGATGATAATCTGAAATCTCGTAAGACTTCATCTTTCGTGCCCGGTACGAGTTCTTCTGCTTCTAGTAGTAGCTCCACTTCTAGAGGAAAGCTAATACCTTCTGGTTTATCTATGTTTGATGAGTATTTGAACACCGTTGAAGTTGATGGGCCTATTAAGTCGGAGTTGGATATTTACCTAGAGGAAGGGGTGTTTAGAAGCCAAGAAGGGGAGGTCACTTCTGATTTTGACGCTTTGGCTTGGTGGAAATCGCAAGAATTAAAGTTTAATGTTTTGTCGAAATTGGCTCGTGATGTTTTAGCTATTCCTGTTAGCACTGTAGCATCGGAGGCTACGTTTAGTGCTGGAACCCGCGTTTTGGATCCTTATCGTGCTAAGTTATCATCCGATATGGTACAAGTTTTGATATGTGGAGCAGATTGGGTTCGCCAACTTCATGGAATCAATAAATCCATTATGACATATGTAAGTTCTTTCTTATTTTTCTATATATATCACTGGAAATACATTGTTACTTGTAGCTTCTTTTCTTTCTTATCAATTGACATGCCATTGTAGGTTCATTAGCTGTAGGTGCTATTTTTTGTTGCAAGTTGTATTATTTGTAGGTTCATTAATACAAATAATTCTATTTTTTGTTGTCTTATGTTACTCTGACTACTTCCTTATCTTGTTTATAGGTGGAGGAAGAATCAGTTGATGTGGTATTGCAAGGGTAATGATCGAAATCAAGTTCGGAAAAATGATTTTTTGGAATATATTGCTGACAGATTTGATGGGTTTTGTAAGATTTTCTTGAACGAATGATCTTTTCTGGTGTTAATTTTGTTGCTGATCAATGCCTTATTTTGTAAGATTTATGCCTCTTTATTATTATTTTTGTTTTATCCAGGTTTTGTGAAAAAAAAATTCGAATCCGAATATTCGAATATTCTCGAATATATTCGAATATCATAATCGAATCGAATACGAATCGATTTTTCGATTGGAATAGAAAACGAATCCGAATCCGAATATTCGAATAAATAAACGAATCCAAATAGAATATGGCGGTATTCGATTTGATTCGAATCGTTTGCAACCCTACGTGCGTCCACCAATACTGATATGGGGAGAATTCACTGTCTGGAGGAGAAGGTTTATGAACTTCATCGAAATAAAGGAGAGTGGAGTGACATCATCCGCTCCCTAGAAGACGAACCAGCTCTATTTTGGATGATCATCCTTGGCAATGCACATGCAACCCCCGCAATTCTCCCAATAAGAGTACTCAAAACACCGATCGAGTACAATGATGCTGAGAAGAAAAGAGCCAGAGCCGACCTCCTTGCAAAGACCTACCTTTTGCAAGCCATGCCAAATGACATCTTCATCCAAGTCGATAGCTTCCAAACTGTTAAAGAAATGTGGGATGAAGTCACAAAGATGATGCAGGGAACGAAGGTCGGACTGAGAGCTAAAAAATCCAACACCCTCGCTGCTTACGACTCCTTCAAGGCTAGGTTCATTGTAGGTTACCATACACCTTAACGATGCCCATCCTGGAAGCACTACCTTGAATGCGTGTTTAGTGCGTGTTCTTTAGCTAGAGAGAGAAGCGGCGCAAGTTTCAAGGAATTCTATAATTTGATTCACACTAATTAACAAGTAGGATTTGGGTATTTATACCTTTGAATAGGTATAAACCCTTGGGCCCCTACTTGGCCCATTACGATTACTAGCTAATCACTAGAGCCCAAATCTAGGATTCTAGTTCCTTAAAAAAATACAAGACATAGACTTAATAAATAAATTGGACACTTTAATATATCTAACAATCTCCCCCCAAGTGTCCAAAAACACATAAAGCTCTATCGTCTAAGTTCTCGGTGGGCGAAGAATGATGAATCCGAGAGCGATCTCATAATGTCTTACGTCGTTTCTGATGTTCAGTCGCTCTTGGATTGCCTCGATGATCTTGTTGAGAAGAGGTGGTTCTTCCACAGCTTCGACCTTCTGGCTTTGCATCGATATAAAGTGTCTACAATCTCGTCCTTACCGTGTCATGGATAAGTGTTAGCGTTCCAACACAGAAGTCACCCATTTCTGACACCAGAAGAGCCTTGAGCTGACGACTTCTGTGTTGAAAATATGTAACTGCTAGTTCTGGTTCCAGGAAGATGTAGCTCTCTACGTGACTCTCTAAGGATTTCCAGCTGTTGTGAGGATCAGTCAGGTTGACTTTACTCATATTGCTTTCCAACGTCATTTGAGAATTGTGAACAACATGGGTATTGGACGTGTCTCAACATGAACCTGTTTCTTTGTTCTGACGTATTGAGGGTGAAGTTGCGGTACAAGCAGAATATTTGGTATACTTCGCCCATTGGGAGGTAGAGGAGGTCAGCCTCCGTGATCCTTTCGACGGCCGCATTCGTCCTCTCTATCACATAGACCGCGCTCTCATATCTTCCGGTTAAGCGCTCTATGCCTACAAGTTTGAGGATCGGATTCTGCTTTTTGATGTGTATCTTGTATTGCTCCTTGGTCCGTGTGCACACCGTGTTCGGCATCGTTGCCCGTGTTCGGCATCATCCAAAGCATGATTTTGGTGTTGAAGTCCCTTAGTTCTCCCTTTGAGATGAGACATGCCTTGAAGGCGGAGCTCGTCGACTCCATTTATTTTGCTCTCCTTTCACCAAATCGTTGGGTATAGATCTTCAAGGTATGAGGCCGTGATCTTCTTGTTGTCCCAAGGAGTCTCCTTTTTCTTGATGCTCGTCGTCTCTTTTTCGAGCGCTTGGTGGCTAAGGAGATCTGGCAGTTCCGGGAGGTCAGCCTCTACGTCTGCTCCCTCTTCATCTTCTTCAGGATCGAGGAGACAGAAGTCAGCCGCGCCAGTTTGATATAATGTCTGATGTGGTTTAGGCGTAGGCGGGCTTCTTTCTCTTCTCTGTCATCTCCAGACACTCATGCTCCAATATATATTTGTCTATATATGGGTATGGATAGTAGGAATGTTGTCTAGAGGTAGTGGTTGTTTGAACAGAGTGGGCAGATATGGTGGTGGTTTGTATGGTGGCTTGGGCTTGGGATGGTTGGGATGATGATGATGGTGGTGGTGGGTTTGTTGATGCTCCAGCTTCTCCCGTTGGCGTCTTCCCTCTTCCTCGTCCGCGACCTCCCCTAGTAGTCTTCTGCCGCTTCTCCCCCTCAGGATGATCCTGATCGTCAGGATCATCATGTCGTCGTTTGGAGCGGGAGCTTTGTTCGCGACAGGTCGTTGAGACTCATCGGGGTTATCGATTAGCCGTTGGTAGAGCTTCTCTTCGGCTGGTGTTCACTGTTCGATGGCGAGGAGACGTGATATCAAGATGTCGTGAAGCTGGTGAAGCGGCATAGTGTATGGGTCGAGTGGCTGTGAGGCTTGTGGTGGCGAAGAGGTTATATGAGTGGCTTCGTCCGTCACAGGAGCCTTGCCTTTGTCCCGGGCGGCTGATTATATCATCGTACGCACTTGTACAAGAATGTTTTCTTGGAGGGTTGGGACAAGTGCATCGATGGCCGCTTTGACGCACTGGGACAAGGTCTCCTTTGTGACGAACGGGGCCAAAAACCTACCGAAATTATCACGAAGACGTTCCGTTGTCACCACTTCGAAGTAGGTAACTGAGGGGTGGTCTGCACTTACTATGACTGGACTTCCAGCCGATCCTAGCGACACCACTGTGGGTAGTGTAGCTACAGCCGTTGTTCCAGGTGCACTGAGACCTTCGTGGGAAATCACCAAACCGAAGCCACTTAGGCATACCATTGTCTTCGCACACGTTGGTGGGTCGAGTGTATGGCCCGTTACCGCTGTTCGCATTGATGGTGCGGCGGTGGGTCTTCCTTCTAATCCTCGAAGCATATCCAAAATGGATGTGTCTATGGATGTTCTAGCTAGGTCACGAAGACCTAGGGTGCTCATGGTATCTATCCTAATAGGTGGGAAGAATATAGACACAATGGATTGTAGACCTAGCGCGAGCAAGGAAGAGGCGGTGGCCAGGGGCTGTGAGCCACCTAATTTTGTATCCGCCGCTTCAGAATGAGGCGGGGATAGTGGACGTGGTTTCCCTTGTGTGGGTATTGAGACATCCGTCTGTTGGGAGACGGACGAACGGTTGAGGAGGGTAAAATCATGCACCGTTGGGCTAGATGCAGAGACTTCTACTCGGGAGTTGAACAAATCGACTCTTGATCCTAAGGGTGAAGGCCGACTTGTAGTGGGTGGGGAGGCGCTCGGGGAGGCACGAGCGACGTAGCAGGTTCGTTGTTTTTGTGCTTTTTGCGTTGCTTGCATCGCCCGTAACATCATAGGTGATGGTTTTGACGTCCTCAGATTGGGTTGTTTTTAGGACTCCCCGGTCATTTCACTCGTTGGACCCTCACGATCACTCGGTGATGCTCTTTGGTTGGGTTCGACTTTATCTGTCGTAGCCGTGAGAGCGGGTTGGTTGTGCTCCAGGCGGTATTTGAGCACCGCGAGGTCCGCCTTGTCCGCCATCGTTAGTAGTGCTTCGAGGATGGGCATCGGTTGACATTGAGGGCCGCAGGCGGTCTCCTTTTCCTTGTGGAAATATTTTAGTACCGGTGCCGGAAAGCTCTTTGCGTCTCGGAGGCGGGGAATTGTGGGATGATCCTCCACGTAGTAGGCGATTAGTAGAGGCATCTATGTTTCGTATGGAACCCGATCCTGAAAGAGTCCTACACGGGTCCGGGATGCCGCCTAGGTGGTAGTGTGACAGGCGAGTAAGATCGGGGACGTGAACTGCTCGCCTCAGATCTTCGAGGAGGTCGGCATCGGAGGCTAGATCCTCATATGATTGCGTGCTATATGTTCGGAAATGTGACTGTCAATGAGGGTATGTTGTTGAGAAAATTTTCTAAGTCCAAAAAAGTTTTTCGTGTGCCCTGATGTGAAAATGTGATTTTCGAATGTGGAGTGTTCGAAAATTTTCTAAGTTATGTACGAAAACCAATTTTCGAGATCGGCTGCAAAAGATGTTTGAAAGTAGTTAATTGAAAAATTTTCTATGTGATTTTTTCGAAAATGAGCATCGACACCCTGTCGCGCGAAAATAGAATTGTCGCATTAAGTTTGTTCGCAAATGTCCTCAGTTTAATACGTTTGCGAAAATCGGGTTTTCGAATGAGATGATGTGCCTGTAATTTTCTAGGTGTCATTCGAAAATTGATTTTCGTTATATTGATGTGCGAAAGAAAATTGTCTAAGTGTAATTTTCGAAAGTCGGTTTGTGAAAGTCAATTTTCGAAGTGTTTGGGATGCCAAAATTTTCGAAGTGTTGGATGCGAAAAACAATTTGTGAATGATAGAGGTTCGAAAGTGTGAGGATTTCGATGTTCAGTTGTGCAAAAATTAATTTTCGAGATTTTTAGTTGCAAAGAGTTGATTTTCGAAATCCTATTATGCGAAAGTGGTGATTTTCGAAGCACCATGTGAATATTTTCGTAAGTGTTGATTTTCGATACTGAAGTTGCGAAAGTTGGATTTTTCGAAAGACTTTAAGGCGAAAATCAATTTTCGAAAGGTGTGGTGCGAGAATGATTTTCTAAAGATATGAGGACGGGAATTTTCTAAGCATAGAACTGATTTGAGAATGACAGTCGCGAAAATCAAATTTTCAAATGTGTAAAACCGGATTTTCGAAAATCAGTTGCGAAAACATCATTTTTTAAAGTCGATTATTCGAAAATCGGTTTTCGAAAGGGTTATTCAAAATCAATTTGCGAATGGCTATTTTCGAAGGACGGTTGCCAAAATCGATTTTCGAAAGGGGTATTCCAAAATCGAGATTTTCGCACCCGATTTTCAAAGTCTAATTTCAAAACAAGTCTTAAACCCTAACCTGATGCAAAAATAAAAAAATTGACGAATTTTATTAAAATTTTCGACTCATATGAAGCAAAGAACTCGATTTTAATTATAAATATATCAATTAGACTTGATTAAACACCAAAATTAACACAAAAATCGACAGATTTATCGACGGTGATTTATGCGAAAGTGAGGTTTTGCGAACCAGTTGATTCTGGATGAAAAGTCGTGAAATTTGGATCGATTTTACGTTTAATTAACGCGTAATTATCAAAAACATGAATAGAGAAGAGATTTATGCCGTTCTAACCGAACATATGAGGATTAGAAAGTTTATTTGTTTTCAGTGTTCCTAGGAGTATTTTCGCGAGGCGATTTTTTGAGCGGGTAATTTTCAAATGAAAGTGATTTTCGAATGAGGTTTCGATTTAAGTATCGAAAAGCCCAACAGACGAAAAGCCCATTAGTAAGCCTTGCGAAAAAAGTTCTTAAGTATTTTTAAGCATGGACAGTTAAAATTTAAATATTACTAAAAATATCAATGTAACTCCCTTAAAAACTCAAAAGACACTCCCCCTTTACTATTCAAAAGATATTCCTTCTCTATTATTTATGAAGAAATATACTCCCCCTATGTTAAATAATTTTGGCACAAATTATTCCAAACATAGAAGTTCTCCCACTAAATTATACGAAGGAAGCTCCACCTAAATATAAACACGTATTATAGATGTTTACATTATATAAAAGACTTGTGAGATACAATCGCTTATGATTCGAGGTTCAACATGCCTAACTTAGAAACAAGGAAGAGGAAGCGTTTTTCATCCAACCCTTGGTAAATAAGTCGGCTAGCTGAAGCTCGGTGCTTACAAAGTACATATCGATTGTGCATTTTTCCACGTGATCTTTTATAAAGTGATACCCCCGATCTATGTGCTTTGTGTGTGAATGGTGGCCAGGATTACAGGTAATAGATATAACACTCTTTGAGTCATTATAGATGGGTACGTTTTTTAAATCAAACCCGTCATTCCGTAGTTGTGTTCGCAAGCACAAGATTTGAGAACAACAGCTGGCTGCAGTGACGTACTCCGCCTCGGCTGTGGAGGTGGACACACAATTCTGTTTCTTTGATGACCAACTTACTAGTTTGTCACCTAAGATGTGTATGCCCCTTGATGTACTTTTCTTGTCCAGTCTACATCCTGCAAAATCTGCGTCAGTGTAACCAATTAATTGAAAGCTAGAGTTTTTGGGATACCATAATCCGAGGGTTGGCGTTCCTTTTAGATACTTCATGATCCTCTTCATGACTAGCATGTGTGACTCCTTTGGATTGGCTTAGAATCGATCACATAATCACGCTAAGAAGAAGATGTCTGGTCTGCTCACCGTTAGGTAAAGGAGTGGACTGATGATCCCTCAATCGTGGTTGGGTTGACTGGCTTTCTGCTGGATCCGAGTCTAGCTTGCACGTTCTGGACATCGGGGTACTCTTCGTTGTGGAGTTGTCCATATTGTACTTCTTAAGTATGTCATAGATGTACTTCGACTGATTTATGAAGATTCCTTCAGGCAGTTGCTTGACTTGCAATCCAAGAAGAAATTACGTTCTCCCATCATGCTCATCTCGAACTTCGTCTTCATGAGGTCGCCGAATTCTTCGCACAAGTTAGGATTTGTATACCCAAATATTATGTCATCGACATAGATCTGAACTAATAGAACTTTTGATCTATGTCGTTTGATGAAGAGGGTTGTGTCGATCTTCTCTATTGTGAAGCCTGACTTGACCAGAAAATCTGAGAGCACCTCGTACCATGCGCGAGGGGCTTGTTTGAGTCCGTATAGTGCTTTCTCTAGGAAGTAAACCTAATAAGGGTGAGTCTCGCTCACGAATCCTTTGGGCTGCGCCACGTAGACTTCATCTTTCAAGACACCGTTGAGAAGGCTGTCTTGACGTCCATTTGAAAGACAGTGAAGTTCTTGGGTGCAGCGTAGGCAAGAAAGAGACAAATCGCTTCGATTCGAGCTACGGGTATGAAGGTCTCGTCGTAGTCGATTCTTTCTTGTTGGTTGTAGTCTTTTGCCACTAATCAAGCCTTGTTTCTGATCACTATCCCATCTTCATCCTGTTTGTTCTTGAAGACCCACATGGTTTTGCCCGGGGGTCTTGGGACTAGTGTCCACACCTTCGAACGCTCGAACTGATGGATTTCTTCCTGCATGGCGTTTATCCATTCAAGATCCACTCAGAAAGCATGCATAGAGATTCTCGTTGTTGGTTGAGGACCTTGTGCTTATTTCAAAATTTGGAGCTCCAATTATTTGAGACGTTGGGTGAGCTCGCGTCCACATCCGTTCATGTGGAAGTGATTGAGGAGTTTTTTCGATTTATGGCTCCTCACTCAGCACTGTCTCATTTGAGATCTCAATTGGGGCTTCTGCTTCTTCTTCGGAGTTATATGTTGGGTGATTTTCGTCTTTTTCTGTAGTTTCCATTTGGGGAGTAGTAGTGCTTGATGTTGCATCGTTGACCCGAGGCTCCATCGGTTCCATTTTGTTGTCCTACGGGTGGGTCCGATGCTTCACTACTTGGGTCGTTTTGAGGAGGACTTAATTGTTGATGAGAGCGAGTGTAGAGATGTTCGAATAATAGGTCTAGCTCTTCGTCTTCTTGTATTTGAGAAGTGGATGGTCCTTCTTCAACTGTAGGACTGTGTTGATCTTCTGTCAACACTCTTATAAGTTTGGGTTCTGGACTGATTTGTTCAGAAACCATTGATTGCGCTTCGTCGAACGTCATGTTTGTGCTTTCCATGACAGTCCTTTTATGTTTCAGGTATTCTCTGTAGGCCTTTGACGTGGCTGAATATCCAAAGAACACCCCTTCTAATGCATTTGGATCGAATTTTCCTCGGTCTTCTCTATCATTTGCAACGAAGCACTTGCATCCGAAGATCCGACTGAATACAATGTTGGGTATTTTTTTTTATGAGCTCGTACGGATTTTTCCCAAATCTCTTGTGAATGCTTGTCCCGTTCTAAGTCTAGCAGGCTGTGTTGACTGCTTCAACCCAGAGAAACTGTGGAAGGTTCGAGTGGATCAACATTTTCTGTGCTGCTTCTACTAGAGTACAGTTCCTTCTTTCCACTACTCCATTTTGTCGAGGAGTCTTAGTAGTTGAGAATTGCTGAGAGATTCCAAGTGATGAATAAAGTCATTGAGCAGCTTGTTCTTGAACTCAGTGCTGTTGTCTGTGCGGATAACTTGGACGTTACATATGAGCATATTCTGAGTCTTCTTCACAAAAGCAATGATTAGATCTAGTGTCCCGTCCTTCGTCCTTAGAAATCCAGTCTACGTGTAGCGAGAAAAGTCGTCCACGATCAGTAAGACGTACTTTCGTCCGTTGTTCTGCACTCTCATCGGCCGACATAGATCCATGTGTAGTCGCTCTATTGGCCAAGAGGTCGAGGCTATGTGCTTTGTCTTGTGGGACGATTTCATCTTTCCCATTTCACAGGCGGGGCATAGATGTTCATTGTGATACTTCAAGGCTGGCAGTCTTGTGAATAACTTATCAGATTGTAGCTTGTTCAGCGTCTTGAAGTTGAGGTGGGACATTCATTGAGGTCAACGGCCACTTTGTTGAAGTGCGACCTTTTTCATCAAGCATATAGAAGACTAGGGGTGGACGGTCTTCAGATTGATGGTGTAGAGCTTGGACTATCTTGTTCCTGTGAGGAGCTATTTTCCACTCTCATTGCTTATGCTGCACCCTTCAGCATGAAAATTGATCTTCCGCCTTCTATCACAAAATTGGCCAATGCTGAAGAGGTTGTGGCTCAGACCGTCCACATATGAGACATCCTTGAACGTCGGGTTTTAATGAATGAGGTCTCCAATTCCTAAGATTGAAGTTGATTGGTTGTTCTCTAAGCGCACATTCTCATCGAATCTTTCGGTGTAGTTGCTCAACAACTCCTTCCTTCCAGTCATTTATGTGGAGCAACCTGAGTCTAGGTACCACACGATGGATCTGCAAAACATATTAAAGGGTTTTAGGTACCCATTTAGGGACGGGTCCTCCCTTATTAGCCTTAAGAGATATGCATGCACTTTTTTTAGACTCATGTCCTAAGTCGGTTGTTGATGTATATGTAGTCTTACTAGTGAAATTTGGTGCCCAAATATTTTTAATTCCTAACGGATATCATTTTTTAGTGTTGGATGGAAGCTCGTGTTTGGTTACCCATATTTTTGTAATTCCTAGAACTTTAGCTTTAGCTTTGGTTTTAGGGTGATTTGTCTTCTTAACCATACGTTCTTTCTTTTTGTCGGGTTTAGGTAATGACTTGCGAGAAGAATGTATTTTTCTGTTTCTTGTGTTGGTGATTGCCTCTTTATGACGAGAATTTAAAATAAATGCATCATCATGACAATAAACAGAATTTAAAAGCTTAGATGTTCTCATAGGCCCAAAAGTAGGAAATAGAGATGGAAATGTAGCTACTCGAGTTTTAACACATGAAAGATGCTTTTACATGTTTTTGAACTAGACACTTCTAAGGAAACTAGCTCCTTCTTTCTAAAAGGAGTGACGTCTTCTAATGATAGGTTGCCTTCCATGACTTTCTTCTTCCACTTTCTACTTAGATTTGGGCATGTGGGTACATGCAAAGGTGAGTTAGTGAGTTTATTTTTGCTCAGAACAACCTGCTTCCTTGATGTTCTAGTCTTAGTGGGTGTTATTATTTGTGTTTCGACTAGTGACATATTTCTAGGGGTTGAAGCTACATTTGTGTCGATTTGCTTTTCAACTGAAGAGATTGTACTTAGTAGAACTTCATTCTCCACCTGAAAAACCATCATTTATGACTCTATGATTGAACGCAAATCAGTGATTTCTCTGATTATTGCTGGTATGTACGCACTAGAAGTTATAGGTGTATAAATTGGATTCTTCTTCGACAATTGTTGCTTCAAACGAGGGTGTATAAATTGGTTGAGAGTCATTAGGCAAAGGTATTTCCCTTATCTTATAGCTCCCGTTCAACTCAGCGTAATCAAACGATACTTCGGCCCCTACCTTTGTATCTCTCTTTGTCTTCTCGAGATCATCTATTTCTGATGATCTTGTGAAGGGAATTAGATGAGGTATGTTTAAACCAAGATGTCTAATGTCGTAAAGGGGTAGGGGCTTCTTTTCAACTAGTTGATCAGTTGGTTTGAAACCTAAGCCTTCACGAGGATTGTAGAATTTGGTGTCCGTAGGCTGGTTTAAGAAGACCGTTTGATCTGTTTGGCCTCTTTTAGTAAGAATATCCTTTAGACTTTTAATCTTATAGTTTCTTACGTTCCCCATTCATCAGGTTGTACTCGCCAGTAATGGTTTGTTTTTAAACTAGCTGTCAAATCGCTAACATGTGCTTTTTTAGTTTCTCTATTTCTAAGTCGCGACTTTCGACTCTCAATTGCGTAGCTTCTAGTTGGCAATTGAGATTTCCTTTTTCTCTCAATTGTCTAAGCAAACAAGTGCCCGGGTTTGCCACAGTTGAACCTTCCTCGTGTAATACTCCTCGTCCTTCTTCTTTGGAATAGAGCAGTCTTTTGCCAAGTGCACGGGCTTGCCACAGTTGTTGCATTTGTTAGGTTCAGTGGCACTTTTTGTCTCCAACTGCTGAGGAGGTTTTGGTGGTTGTTTGGAGCTGGATGAGACTCTCTGTTTGTTTGCAGATGACGACGACTTCTGAAAGGGTCTCTTGCCCGTCATCCTCGTCATAAGAGCCATCTGCTTCTCGTAATATCTGAATTCGGGGTCGGAGTCTGATCCAGATTCTTTACTTTCTGATGGACTGGGAGGCTTCACAGACTTGTTCTTTCCTGATTTTGTGCTCCTTTTGAGCGTGTTGTCTGTACCTAAGGCGAGTGGGTCTATAACTTCCTTGCTACGTTGTTAGCCAATTTCTTCGCTGATATCGTCCGCGTGCTGCTCAAGCCTCGCATAGATGCTATGGATATCAATCTCATCGGGATCGTTGTTCTGACCGGAGTTGGTAGCAATTTCTTTCATTCCGCCAGTAGTGAGGTGAGGAATTTGACATTCAGCTCCATGTTCGTCCTTGTGACGTTGATCTTCCTCATCTCATTCACTTGGATCATAAATGTTAGATATATTAAAGTGTTCAATTTATTTACTAAGTGTAAGTCTTGTATTTTCTTAAGTGAACTAGAGTCCGAGATGTTGACTCTAGTGATTAGCTAGTAGTTGTAATTGGCAAAGTAGGGGCCCAAAGGTTTATACCTAATCAAAAGTATAAATACCCAAACCCTACACTTTAATTCGTGTGAATCAAAATATAGAATTCCTTTGAAGCAACGTAGAAATTGTGCTTAGTTTATTAGTTATCCTTGTAATTAGGGGCGTAGCTCGTATTTTTGTTAGTGTAGGACTAGTTAGTAAATATACCATGTATAGAGGTATATATAAAATGTACACAACAAAAATCAATACACAAGAATTTCAGAAAATTTACAAAGCAAAGAATTCACATTCTAGAGAGAGAAATACAATCGAGAAATTCCTCACTCTAAACACGTTCTCTCTCCCGATCTTCAAAGGTGATATTCGACCGAAGATAACTTTTGAGAATTCTTATTCGAATATCTAGAATTCATGCTTAGCTCAATCTTTAGTTGATTAATTATGACCTAACAATTGGTATCAGAGCAAATTTTTCATATATAGGATTGGAGGATCATGAATCTAAGTTAAATTGCTTAAATGCGTTACTTGTGCTTATATCGTAAAGTTTCATATGCACAATTGTGTTAAATATGTGCTAATTTGACGAAACGTTATATGTGCATTTGTTGAGGGAGAGTTTACATGAAAATTTGTTATTATCTCCTAAAATGATTTACTTGCAATCACGACTTCTCATGTTTCCATTCTATGTTTTACAGAGAATTTTGAGCTCATCCGAGGAGTCAATTGATAAAATTCATCAATCATTAGGAGTTAATTGCATTTATTTAACAAATACAGGGAGCTCTATGAAATTTTTTTGGGTGCAAAAATAAAAAATTAAAAAAATTCGTTAAACAGACCTGATTTTTTACCGAAAGCCCAAAATAATTTTTCACGGCCCAAAGCCCTTTAACTTTACCTGATCAAAAAGTATTAATATACCTTTTTCAATCGAAAAATTCTTTCTCACACAAACTGACCGCTCGCAAAACTTTTCGTATTCAAAACAGACCGCTCGCAAAACTTTTCGTATAAAAACACTTCAAACGACGATTTCCAATCAAATTTAATCTTCACAGATTTTCTGTCAAAAACACGCCAAATTTGAAGGTAAAATCCAGTTTCGGTTCATATTTTTGTTCCAAAAATGACGAATCGCGACATTTTTTCAAACATTCGAAGAAAATTTTCAACATCGCCGACGTTTCGACTGAAATCTCTTACACAATCAAAACTATTGTTTTAAACTCGACCATTATGATTAAAAGCATGATATTTGGATTCACAACTGATTTGTGACCATTACGAGTCCAGATTATCTCATAATTTACCCAGAATCGTCATTTGCGTTTTTAAGCGTTCGTTGTTTGATTTCGAATTTTTTAGGTCAAAAATAGTCTTATCGCAAACAGTGTCATCAAAGAACTTTATATTTCGATCAGATTTATTTGATCGCAAAACTCCGCGGCGAAAACCTTATGTTTTCGATATGTTTTTATTCGATCGTAAAACTTAGCGGCGAAAACTTTAGTTTTCGATAAAATTTTATTCGATCGCAAATACAAGCGGCGAAAACTTTTATTTTTCAGTACATTTTTATTCGATCGCAAAACTACGCGTCGAAAAACTTAAGTTTTTCGACAGCAGTTTATTCGATTGCAAAATTACTCGGCGAAAACATTAGTTTTCGATAAATTTTATTCGATCGCAAAACTCAGCGGCGAAAATCTTGAATTTTCGCTAAGCTTTTATTCGATTGCAAAACTTAGCGCTCGAATAAACTTTTGCTCAAATAAAATGACGTTGTAAAGACTTAGAAATTTTTTCAAGTTTTTTTCTGTCTTTCGATAATACACTTAAACACTTAGAAAAATCAAAAAAAATTTCTAATTCATTTTCTATACACATAAACACTGTTTGCGCCTTAACAACAATTAAAATTGAAAAATTTAAAATTTTTCCACATTTACAATTGCTTAATACAGTTTACATATGATTATTTCAATCTAATGAATTTTATTCAATTTTTTCAGAAATGGCTCATCAAGAGTTCTCCTTCATCTACCCTTCATCAAGAGTACTCCTTCATCAAGCGTGTATGACAACAACTACCAACTGGACCTCGCCCTTTTCCGGTGCCCTGATGAAGTCATAATTGCCATTCTCGAAGGACATCCCTTGTCGCCAGCTCTCACCATGACTGCCTCATTTCAAATGGTCTATCTGCAGTAGTTCTCGGGGTACATGAAGAGCCACATCGAAGATGATGATGTGGTCTACACAACCAAAATCAACTGAAAACACGTCATCATCAACAAGAATCTACTGGCCATGGTGCTCGATCTACCGCATCACGAAGTTTACGACCCACTACCGACGATGCGGTGATCGTAGAAGACATGCTTCGGATGAGATATAAGCCATCGCTGACGAAATTGGTAAACTTCTAGAATAACGGAATCCCACATCCATAGAGGACATTATTCGGAATCATCAACAAATGTCTCTCCCCGAAGCACTCCGAATTCAACAAGGCGAACGGAAACGTTCTCAGAATCTTCCAGGGAGTCGTCTTCTCGAAGAACTACGACGTGGCCCAGGTAATGTGGAACGATCTAGCGGACCAAATACGTCAAAGGGAAACGAAGTCGAAGGCAAAATTTTTGCCTTACATACGGTGGTTTCCGGTGCTGATCTCCCACCTGATGGAAGTAGATCTGGAGATTCTTCGCCTGCCACCCGTCGGAGGATACATACCGCCGAGGCTGCAGTTCTTCCACAACCCGAAGGCGTCAGATCTGGTGCTCCAACCGATGCTGATACCATTGGAGCTGCTACGCCTGGCTGATCCCACCGACGTGGCCTACCAAGACTATTGCCAAAACAACTCGATCAAGGACGCAATGGTACGGTCCGTCGATCCGTCTCCGATGTATTCCCAACGAGAAACCCCGGTGGAGAGTCACGAGCCCGAAGCTGTGGCTCAGGAGATAGAAACACCGGCCATTGAGCCCGAAGGTGTCACTCGTCAACCTACACCTCAAGCCAAATCTCATTAATCCACTGAATCGGATGAGGAATGCAAATTGCAACGAAGGGTCTCCCGCAGACAACAAATCTCTGCCCAGCTGCATCTACCTCTACACCAACGGCTTCAGTGTCATCTCCTCCACCGCAAACGGTTCAGACGACCACACATGTTCACATTAACCCGTCCCAACATCCATTGAGATGATACCTTTAGTATCATCTCAAGGATTGGATGAAGCACCGTTGGACCCCCGACATCTTCAGAGCTAACAACGGGCCAACCCACCGTAGTGGTGACTTCTGGGTTGTTAACGGATGTCCTTGGACGTTTCGGAATCACAAGTCCTATCATAGGAGGCACGTCAGCAATATTCTCTGACGTTGTGACAGTGAAGCGCCTTCCTGGCCCCACTCCGGCGCACCAATGATCGTGACGGAGCAGAGACTACAAGAAGCCCTTTCCATAGCCATCAACACCCTCGAAGATCGGCTGATGGAACGGATGCTACACACCATCGAGACTTCCCGACGAGATACCGGGAAAGCACCAGTCTTAGAGATAGCTCCTTCCGAAACCCACTCCCAAACCATCTCCTCACCACCACTAACCACTACCATACACACTCCCATCCAACCTACCTTAACCACCCCAACCCAATCCCCTTCCCTCATCAACCCATACACCATACCAATAACCCAACTTCACGTCATCCTTATATCTCGCCTACTAGCCCTTGAGACAAGGACCTTTGCTGAGGACAGTCTCTACCGCCGGCTAGTAGATGAACTCGAGCCGCATGCTCAAACGCCTTGCCGCGAAGAAAGCTTCTGCACGAAGCAAAGACATGATGATCCCGATGATCCTGATCATCATGAGGGGGAGAAACGGAAAAAGACCACATGAAGCGGCCGTGGTCAGAGTCGAGAGAAGCCATCCTCGACTCGTGAAGCTAGAGGTTCATCCACTAACCCACCAACCACACAACCCACTAACACCCGCCAACAAACAACCACCATAACCACCACATCACATACACAACCCACACCTCCATCTCCCAAAAGTCCAAACCCAATCCCGACCTCCAACCTCCAAAATCAACCTGAAACAGTCGTCTACGATCCACATGTAATCGTAGATGACTACATTTTAAACGAGAAGTGGCTGACGCATTGGGAACCCGAGGAAGCTGCTCAAGCCAGACTTTCCAACGTCAGATACTTCCGACAACAAGCCTCGGTAGATTTGGTGCTTCTTGAAGATGAAGAACTTCAAGAAGGCGAGAACTACAACTCCGAACTCCCTGAACTGACAGAGATGATTAGGCATCGAGTCGACACCCCTCCTCATTTATCAAAGGGGACTATTCGAATAGAGACACCGTGGGAGAACGTACGGATTGAAGTTCCTTTCATTGAAGACATAAGGAAGCAGATTTGGAGGTCTCCAAACCGGATCAAAAAGCTTAATGAGCTTAACTTACGAGGCATATCTCATTGGGAAGAAAGAAAGAAGATGGAACACATGTTTCACGCTGACCTACCTCGGTCCGGATCGAAGTGGCTTCCCAACGGTCCAGCTTAAAAGAGATTTCAGGGACAAGTCACTGATCCTCCAACTCGTGGGTGTATCACACACGATTGGAAGCTATCCAACCCCGATCTACCACATCGGGCGAGCGGACAACAACCACCATCGATAGGAGATAGACGGAAGCTATCTACCGTTCCTTCCACCAGACGAAGTATACCATCTGTTCCAGGTGTATAAGAGAAAATACCGGTCATCTACTGGTTACATCAAGAAGGAAGGACTCGAGGGGTTGAAGAGATTCATGGTACGGGAGATCAGGTTCCACACCTCACACGACCTTCAAATCGCCGTAGAAAACAACACGAAGAAGGTCAACATGGAGTCGCCGCTCATGAAAGGCTTGCTGCTCAACGACTTCCCAGAGAATTATATCTTCAAGAAGCCAACCCTCGCCATCACATATCGGAATCCAATAAATGGAAAGACGAGAGCGATGATAAAGTCTGAAGTACACAAATTCTGTGACGGGATGTTGAAGCTCGTAAGGAAGAATATCGAGAAGAGGTTGGCAAAGATCGATATAAAAATGATCTTCGAGGACATTGGAGAAGAAGAGGCCCCACTCCTAAATGATCTTTTGGATGCTATCAATGAAAGACTGGAGCTAAGGAATGCTGCTCGACACTACGAAACAACATTGGGATTGAGGAGGTCCTTCTACGCCCGACAAGGATAAACATAGCTGAAGAGAAAACAAGCACAAGGGGGGGGGATTGAAGAAACATAGAAATTGTGCTTAGTTTTTTAGTTATCCTTGTAATTAGGGGCGTATCTCGTATTTTTGTTAATGTAAGACTAGTTAGTAAATATACACAAGAATTTCAAAAAATTCACAAAGCAAATAATTCACATTTTAGAGAGAGAAATACAATTGAAAAATTCCTCACTCTAAACACGTTCTCTCTTCCGATCTTCAAACGTGATATTCTACTGAAGGTAACTTTCGCGTATTCTTATCGAATATCTATAATTCAAGCTTAGATCTATCGGTAGTTGATTAATTAGGACCTAACATCCTTGAAACTTGCGACGTGTCTTTTGTAAGGAACATAAAAATATCAGGTCAATAGAAAAGAAATTAACTAAGGCCGAAGCCACCTTAGCTATAGCCCATGAAAACATTAGCAGCTTAGAAACTAGGCAACCTTTGAGGCTAGCCTAGCTAATTCTAAATAAAAAATTAGTGCTTTGACCAATAGTCGCTCTACTTATGAGCAAGCCAAAAGTACCTTTATAGATCACGAAAAAACTATAGAGGACTTGGAAGCTTGTTTAGACAATAATCACAAGTGTTTGCTCAAACAATTGAGAGAAAAAGGAACTCTCAATTGTCAGCTCGAAGCAACGCAATTGAGAGTCAAAAGTTGTGACTTAGAAAAGCTAAAAGCACATGTTAGCGAGTTAACAATTAGCTTGACAATGAGGTAAGACGAGCGGATCACTAAGACTAGCGAGTACAACCTGATGAGTTGAGAACGTAGAAAAGCATACTCGAAGATTAAAAGTCTAGAGGATATTCTTACTAAAAGATGGCAAACAGATCAAACGATCTTCTTAAACCCACCTAGGGACACTAGATTTTACAATCATCGTGATGGCTTAGGTGTCAAATCAACTGATCAACCAGTTGAAAAGAAGCCCCTACCTCTTTACGATATTAGATATCTAGGTCTAAACCTAGCTCATCTAATGTCCTTCACGAGATCATAGGAAATAGACGATCTCCAGAAACAAAGAGAGATACAAAGGTAGGAGCCGAAGTGTCGCTTGATTATGCTGGGTTGAACGGGAGTTATAAGACAAGGGAAATACCTTAGTCTAATGACTGTCTACCAATTTGTACACCATCTGCTGAAGCAACGACTGTCAAAGAAGAACCCAATAACACAGGAAGACCTAAAACTTCTAGTGCTTACATACCATCAATAATCCGAGAAATCACTAATTTGCGCTCAACCTTAGAGTCAGAAATTATCGTTTTTCATGTGGAGAATGAAATACTACTATGTACAATTACTTCACTCTAAAAGCAAATCGACACGAATATATCTTCAAGCCTTAGAAATATGTCACTAGTCTAGAGGATATTCTTATCAAAAGAGAGCAAACAGACCAAAACGCTCTTCTTAAACCAGCCTAGAGACACTAGATTTTACGCTCCTCGTGAAGGCTGAGGTTTCAAACCAACTGATCAACCAGTTGAAAAGAAGCCCCTACCTCTTTACGACATAAGATATCTAGGCTTAAACCTACCTCATCTAATGCGCTTCACGATAGCATAAAAAATAGATGCTCTCGAGAAGACAAAGAGATATATAAAAACAGGGGTCGAAGTGTCGCTTGATTATGTTGAACTGAACGTGAGTTATAAGACAAGGGAAATACCATTGTCTGATGACTATCTACTAATTTGTACAACCTCTTCTGAAGTAATGACTGTCGAAGAAGAATCCACTGACACTTATATAGATTCAACCGCTAGAAATATGTCTTTAGTCAAACCACAAATAGAAACCCCCACTAAGACTAGAACATTAAGAAAGCAGGTTGTCATTAGCAAAAACAAACTCACTGACTCATCTTTGCATGTACCAACATGACCAAATCTAAGTAGAAAAGGGAAAAAGATAGCCACGAAAGACGACCTATCATTAGAAGACGTCGCTCCTTCTTCTAGAAAGAAAGGAGCTAGTTTCTTTAGAAGCGTCTAGATCAAAACCTTGTAATAGGCGTCTTTCATTTGTTAAAACTCGAAAAGCTACATTTCCATCTTGATTTCCTGTTTTTTTGGGCCTTTGAGAACATGTAAGCTTTTAAATTATGTCTATTGTCATGATGATGCATTTGTTTTAGATTCTCGTCATAGAAAAGCAATCACTAACACAACAAAGAGAGCAATACGTTCTTCTCGCACGTCACGATCTAATCCCGACAAAAAGAACGTATAGTCAAGAAGCCAAAGCACCCTAAAACTGAAGCTAAAGCTAAAGTTCTAGGAATTAAGAAAATATGGGTAACCAGACAAGAGCTTGCATCTAGCACAAAACAATGCTACCCGTTAGGAATTAAAAAGATTTGGGTACCTAAGTCTATCAGTAAGGCTATAGATACATCGACAACCGACTTATGACTCGAACCTACAAAAAGTGCATGCATAGCTTTTAAGGCTAATCAGGGAGGACCTGTCCGGAAAAGGGTACCGAAAAGCCTTTAATTTGTTTTGCAGATTCATCATGTGTGGTACCACACACATGACTAGAAGGAAGGAGCTGTTGAGCAACTACACCGAAAGATTCAGTGGGAATGTGCGCTTTGGGAACAACCAATCAGCTCCAATCTTAGGACATGGAGATCTCATTCATGCAACCTGATGATCAAGGATGTCTTAGACGTTGACGGTCTTAGCCACAACCTCTTCAGCATTGGCCAATTTTGTGACAGAAGAATGAAGGTGGAATTTCATGGTGAATGGTGAATTATAAGCAACGAGAGTGGAAGAGAGTTCCTCACATGAACGAGGAAGTCCAATCTCTACACCATCAATATGAATACCGTCCACCTCTCGTCTGCTATATGCTTGATGACGAAGGCTGCACTTTAACAAAGTGACCTTTGGCATCAATGAATGTCCCACCTCAACTTCAAGACGCTGAAATCTGACAAGCTAGTCACATGACTGGCAGCCTTGAAGTATCACAAGGAGAATCTTTGCCTCGCCTGTGAAGAAGATGAAGAAAGCGTCCCACAAGACAAAGCACATAGCCTCGACCTCTCGGCCACTAGAGCTACTACACATGGATCTATGTGGGCTGATGAGAGTATAGAGTATCAACGGATGAAAGTACGCCCTAGTGATTGTGGACGATTTCTCTCGCTACACGTGGACAAGATTTCTAAGGACGAAGGACGAGACACCAGACCTAATCATCGCATTTGTGAAGAAGACTCGGAATCGGCGCAAATGTAACGTCCAAGTGATTTGTACTGACAACGACTTTGAGTTCAAGAACATGCTGCTCAATGACTTTTATTCATCACTTGGAATCTCTCAGTCCCATTGTCAGTTCTGATTACTTGGATTTTCTGTTGCAGGAGATTCTGAGTTGTATTCACAAAATTTATTATTAAGTCTCCAGTCTCATCTTTAGTTCGTAGAAATCTTGTCCACAAAGGTCCATGTGTATAATTCCAATGACGATAATTGGAGATGAATCGTTGTTGCCAAATCTGACTTTACCGTTGTATCGGTCTTGATAGTTGCTCAACAGTTCTTGATTTCCCGTCATGTGTGTGGAGCAACCTGAATCTAGATACCACACATGATAGATCTGCATAAAAAAGTTTAGAGAGACTTAGATACCCACTTATAAATTGATCCCCTCGGATTAGCAGATTTAGTGGATAAAGGTTGTTCACTTATGGTTCCTAAACTAATGTTATTTTTGGGTACCCAAACCAACTTAGAAGTAGCTGGTTTAGGTGTTACCTCTTTAGTCAACAGAGCATTTTTGGCTTGTGTTGGCCTAGATGGTGTTTTAGGAACCATTGTGAGTGAACCTTACACGGTAGATTAGTTTCAGCTCGGATAAATGTCTTATTAGTCTTAATTGAGGAGAATATCTTTTCTCTAGCTAGTCTCCTAAGGTGTTTCACCGAGTGAACTTTAACTGGTACCTTAGGTGAGAACAAGAGTGAATCGAGCTATAAGCTTGCTTAATAGCTGTATCTTGTTTCCTACGAGACTTAAGACTCCCATTTGTCTTAGTATTAATGTGTTTGTTTTTGGAAATGGAGCCTATTTCAAAATTTTTGCTTTAAAAAATAATAGACTTTAAAGCATAACTTGAAGCAACAACATGAAAATTAGAAACGGCTCTCTTTTTACGAGTGTCCTTAATTTTTGGTATAGGAGAAAATTTTGAAAGTTCGTCATTTCTATAAATATTTATCTTCTTAATTTATGTACTAGACACTCTCTCCTTGGCATGCTTCGTCTCTTTAACTACTGTACCTGTGGATGGAGTAGAAAAATAATTAGTAATAGACTTTTTTTCTCTCAAAGCAATTAAAGACTTCTTTTCTCCCTTGACGCTTTTTAAAGAAAAAGTTTTCTTCTTTTGTGGGAGAAGTTTTCTTAAATTTGGTCTTGTCCTCGATTAATGATTTTTTTCTTTCAAAATTAAATCAGGACAAAATTTTAAAACGTTAGTCAATACTGAGGAATTTTTTAGATTTGAAATCTCCAATAAAAGCACATTTTTTTCTGCTTCAAAATTTTTTCTTTCTGATTGCAAGGAGGAGTTAAATCAACTATTTTCTTAACAATAGCAGGAATATAACAGAAAGTAGAATTTTTAGAATGATCATTATTTTCTTCCTCGACTTTTGGAATATTTTCTATAGTATATAATGGATTATAATCACTAGACATGTTTATCTCCCGTGTCTTGTAACTTTCAATACAGTGTAATCAAAGGAGATGTCCGTCCTAGTTTTGACTGTTCTTTTAGATTCTTCTAACACATTTATTTCTGAATGTTAGTAAAAGACATTAAAGAAGTTAATCCTAAACCCATGTACTTTATATCATATAATTGTTTTACGTTAAGCTTCTTCAAGTTACAAGGATTATTAAAACATAAACCTTCAATATGATTATAAAATTCTATATCATGAGGTTGATTTAGAAAAATCGTTTGATCCATTTGTCCCCTTTTTGTCAAAAGATCATCTAAAGTCTTAATCCTAGAGAAAGCTTCTTACGCTCATCAGAGATTTCCTTATAATTGTTTCTAGAAATTTCTAAATCTCATTGACTATCGCTAAGTGTTTTATTAAGGTCGTTAATCTTAGTCTCGTAAGTAGTTATCCTAGATTCAAGACTAGTTATAGTTTCCTTAGCATTAGATAAGAGAATTTCTAAGTGAACTTTCTTATCTAACTGCATTTGAAAATTATTTTCGTTAAGTGCTAGTCTCTCCTGTAAATCTTTTGAACTTTTCAGCTTGCTTTTCATGTTAGCATATTTAACTTGTAAAGATTCTAACATGCTTAATAATGTAGATTCATGAGTAGCTACCTCTTGAGACGAGATTGATGCTTTGTCGTCGTCAGACCTCTTCGTTGAGCTTGCGTCTGATGCATCTTCAGAATCAGTGGTGTTTTCTAGCCAGTGCTCTTGTTTTAGAATCAGTTGACATCTTGCTTCTTCGGAAGGCTGCATTCTCTGGCGAAGTGCCCTATTTTGCCACAGTTGTAGCATTTTTGTCGCTCTTTGGCATTCTTTAATTATGAAGACTCGACTGGTCTTTCTTTATGCTTAGAACTTGAAGTCTGAAGTCGATTACCTGAGGAGGATTACTAGTTTTTGTAGAACTTTTTGCTCATCATTTTTGTAATGAGAGCAAATTATTTCTTTAACTCTTTCACGTCAGGCTCAGAATCAGAGTCTGAGTCGTCTTCTTCTGAAGAAGAACTCGGCAATTCGACATTCTTCTCTTTGCGAGATCGACTAGTTTTTCTTTCCAAAACAAGAGCTATTGAGTTTCCGACCTGTTTGCTTTTCTGTTCCTTCTGAATCTCGCTGACATCTTCCTCGTGTTAAGCGAGATTGTAAAAAACGACGGGGATATCCATCTCATCTAACGTGTTCTGACGGATTTACATTGATTTTTTCTTCCACTCCGGATGAAATGATGATAGAAATCGGATGTTTACCTCCATATTTGTCTTGAAGAGTCAGATGGCGCTGATAGAGTTCGTATAGATTTTCATCCGTCTTAGCTTTAAATGAGTCGTAGGTTGTGAGTATGTTTGCTTTCTTCGCCTTTACTCCGACTTCGATCCTTTGCATCATTTTGTGGAGCTCATCCCACATTTCCTTAGCACTTGACAGACTATCTATTTGCATATAGATGTCAATGGGGATGCCTTGCATCAGGAAAGTTTTAGCGCGTAGATAAACCTTTGCTCTTAATCTCTCCCCCTCAGAGTATTCACTAGGAATTTTAAGTCTTCTAGTGACTGGAATGGAACGATTATTCGTGGCATCGCCTTCTTGGATAAGTTAGAATTGAGCGGGTCATTCTTGGAGAGAAGCTATTAGATTTGCAGCTTGATCTTTCGTCTCCAAGAAATTCATAAAACGGCTTCTCCACACGATATATTCGCCTCTTCTGAGGATTGGAGGACGAATATTGTTTCCAAGAGAGTAAGCATCCATTGCCGTAGTTGATTTGTAGGATCCCGTGAAAGTTTGGATTTGAGTTGGTAAGAGTGCTTCACAAGTGACAAATTTGTTAGAAATGTTTGGTTCGTACTTTAAGCAATTTCCTTTTAGGGCCTAATTTAGGGTCCTAAAAATTGTGTTTCAGTAAGAAAAATATTTAGCAGTAAAATTGATACTTCAAGATTTATACTAAAGGATTTTGAATTTATGATTTTAATCAAAAAATTTTAGTATCGAGAATGATTATGCGAGGAGAAATATTTTTCGTAAGCTTCGAAAACGACGTTGATTTTTTGATTTAATCGAAAGCACGTCGAAGTAGTCTGACGATGATAGAGCATCAACCTCGTCTAAAGAGGTAGCTACGCCTGATTCTACATTCTTAATCATGTTAGAATCTCTACAAATTAAATATGCTAACATGAAAGTGAGCGGAAAAGTTCAAAAGAGTTTAGACGAAACGACTAGCACTCAGCAAAAATAACTTTCAAATGCAATTAGATAAGAAAGTTCACATAGAAATTCTCTTATCTAATGCTACGGAAACTATAACTAGTCTTGAATCTAGGATAGCTACGTCTGAGACTAAGATTAACGACCTTAGTAAAACTCTTAGCGATAGTAAGAGAGATTTAGAAATTTCTAGAAACAAATATAAGGAAATCTCTGATGAGCGTAAGAAGTTTTACTCTAAGATTAAGACTTTAGATGATCTTTTGACAAAAAGGGGACAAACAGATCAAACGATTTTTCTAAAGCATCCACATGATACAGAATTTTATAATCCTGTTGAAGTCTTAGGTTTTAATAATATGTGTAACTTAAAAAAGATTAACGTAAAACAATTACATGATATCAAGTACATGGGTTTAGGATTAACTTCTTTAATGGCTTTTACTAACGCCTCGGAAATAAATGCCTTAGAAGAATCCAAAAGAAAAGCAAAAACTAGGACTCACATCCCTTTTGATTACACTGATTTTAATCATCCGTCTGGAAGACCCTTCAGATGAAGCGTATCAAATATTTCCAGAACAACTCCATCATCGAGGCAATGGTTCGGTCCATCCCCACCGACCCTGTCCCGATGTCTGTCAGTCAAGAACAAATTATGGAGGCACAAGTGCCCGAAGCTGCGGTTCAGGAGCATGAGGCAGCGGCCAGTTAACCCGAAGTTGAAGCACGCGTGCCAACACCTCCGATGTATGTCTCACCTGAAGCCACCAAATCAGATGAGGACAGCAGACTAATTCAAAGGGATTCTAGCCGACGAAGATCTCAAGTCCCATCTGCATCTTTGCCTACTACAACAGTTTCGGTTTTGCCTCCGCAACTGCCTCTGTTGATGACTACACAGGTTCATACTGAACTTGTCACAACATCCATATAGATGATTCATATGGTTTCATCTCCAGGATTGGATGGCAGTCTCGTTGCTCCACTGACATCTTCGAAAGCAACAACGGGCCAACCCACTGAAGTGGTGACTTCCGAGTTGCAAACGGGCACATTCACTCGTCCCGGTATTATAAGTCCTATTCTAGGCGGCACGTCAATAATCTTTATTGATGTTGTGATAGTGGAACGCCTACCTGACTCCACTCCGGAGGTGTCACCTTTCGTGACGGAGGAACTACTACAAGCAGCTCTCTCCACCGCACTCAACTCTCTCGAAGATCGATTGAGGGGAGATTCCTCCACGCAATCGAGACTTCTCGATGGGATACCGGGAAAACACCAGTCTCCGAGGCCACTCCGTCCGAACTCGTTCCCTCACCACCAAAAACTACCATCATAAATACCCCTGTCCAACCCATATTAACCACCCAACTCCATCTCCCTTCCTTATCAACCCATAAACCATACCTATCACCCAGCTTCACGACATTCTAATCACTCGTCTCCTAGTCCTCGAAAAACGGACCCTGCCGAGGAAAATATCTCCCAAAGGCTAGTCGATGACCCCGACCGCCTGCTAGGACAAGTTGTCGTGAACAAAGCTCCCTCACCAAAAGAAGACATGACGATCAGGATCGCCCTGAGGGGGAGAAGCGGCAGAAGACAACCGAAAGCGGCCGCGATCAAGGACGGGAAAAGACACCTTCAACTCGTGAAGCGAGAGGCTCGTCAACTAACCCACCAACAACATCCACAGAACCTACTACCCGCCAACAAACAACCACCACACCTCACAACAACACAACACTTCGGCTCCCAAAAGTGCAAACCCAATCCCAACATCTGACTCTACGCTCCAAGGTCAACCATTCAACTACGATCCTCACGCCATCGTAGACGATTACATCTTAAGCAAGAAATGGCTGACGCACTGGGAACCAGAGGAAGCTGCTCAAGCTCGCCCATCCAACCTAAGATATTTCTTGCAACAAGCTTCGGTTGATCTGGTTCTGCTCGAAGATGAAGAACTTCAAGAAGGAGAAGACTACAATACCGAACTCCCATAATTACCAAACCTGATAAGACTTCAGGAGGACACCCCTCCATGTCTATCAAAGGGGACAATCCGAGTCGAGACACCGTGGGAAAATGTTTGATTGAAGTGCCTTTTCTTGAAGACATACGAAAGCAGATCTGGCGAGAACTGAACCGAATTAAGAAGCTGAACGAGCTGAAGCTTTGAGGAATCTCTCATTGGGAAGAGCGGAAGAAGATGGAACACATCGTCATGCTTACCCATCTCGGCCCAGATCAAAGTGACATCCCAATAGATCAACTCAGAAGAAACTTGAGGGACAAGCCACCGATCTTCCAACTCGTGGACACCTCACACACGATTGGACCATTTCCAACTCCTATATACATTATAAGCGATCAAATAACACACCCACTTGAGAAGAGATAGACGACATTTATTTCCCCTTCCTTCCACCAGACGAGGTCTATCGTCTGTTCCAGATGTACATGAAGAAATACCAGACACATGTTGGGTACATCAAGAAGGAAGGGCTCGGGGGATTAAAGAGGTTCATGGTGCGACACACCAAGTTTCACACCGCACACAACCTTCAGATCGCATCGGAGAATAATATGAAGAAGGTCAATATGGAATCTCTGCTAATGAAAGGCTTCCCACTCAACGACTTCCCAGAGAACTACATATTCAAGAAGCTAGGCCTCGCCATCACTTATTAGAATCCTGTTATTGGAAAGACGAGAGCGATGATGAATTCTGGAGTACACAAATCTTGCGATGGGACGTTCAAGCTCGTCAAGAAGAATATAGAAAGAAGATTAGAAGAGATTGATGAGAACACGATCTTCGAGGACCTTGGAGAAGAAGAAGCCCCGCTCCTGAATGAGCTTCTCAGCGCTATTGAGGAACGGTTGGAGCTGAGCGATGCTTTCAGACATTATTGGACTACATTAGGATAAATCTTTCCATGCCTGGGCACAAAGTTATAAATACATTTAATTGTGCTCCTTTATTAGTCATCCTTGTAATTAGGGGCGTAACTTGTATATTCAATAGTGTAGGAGACAACACTATTTGAAAACACTTACTTGTAATTATACCATGTATATAGGTATAAATACCAATGTACATTATTGAAAAATCAATAGAGAAAGTTATTGAGAAAAATACAAATGGCTTGCAAATTACATTCTAGAGAGAGAAACACACAAAATACTTTCTCACACTAGAAGGTGTCAAATTTTAGATTTACACTCAAACATCTAAAATTCATGTCTATAATTTATGATAGTTGATAATATAGGACCTAACACCTAATCTAGAAGGTACAAGGTGGCTTGCTTTAATTTCTTTTGATAAAAACCCTAAAAGGGTAAAGGGGGCCTTATATACCACATGAGTTGGAATATTAAGGCATATGACCTAAATTATATCATACATACGTAGCGGCCCAAAACATACTACAATCTAATAAATTACAAAATAGACCCAAGACTTATAAGAATTAAGGACACTACAAAATATTTCTGACAATCTCCCCCTTAGTCCTTTTCGCAGTGGCGTCTTCTTTGTCTTCTTGGGTCCCAACTTGTAGACGGATCTTCTAAGTCCAAGTTTGTGCTCATAAGATCGTATCCATAAGAGATGATGTCGATCACCTTCTGAAACTTGTCTTGGACCTCGTGCTCCTTGAACCTCAGTTCCTCTAGAATCTTTCACAGCTTATCTCGTATGATCAGGAGGGTTCCATCGCAGAAGTTGGAGATCTCCGATGTCTTCATAACCCTTTTCTTGCCCTTGTAGTTAGACCATGGAGGGATCTTCTCCATCGAAGATGTGGCCTTCACCGTAGCTTTTAGCTTCAGGGCGATCGAAAGTAGGCTTCGTGAGGTTAACCTTCTTCAAGTTGCTCTCCGACACCATTTGAAGGTCGTGAGATATGGTGTACTTGATCTGGCACATCATGAACCTCTTAAGGTTTGGTAGCCCAACTTGACTTCAGGATTTTGAAGAGTTCCAAGCATTCTGTAGCTTCCGACCATCTGATAGATGTCTTTCACTCTGATGTAGGAGAGGTTTGCTTCACTCAGTTCTTCGGTACTCTCATCCTCCCGTTGAACTCGGTAGATTTGGAAGAAGATTAAGGAGAAGTGGGACGTTTGAACTCCCGTTACCGCTGAGATCCTTGGCCTCTTCTTCTCGCTTCTTCGGAGGGCCTTTACATTGCTTTCTTTTCCGTCGAACATAAGTTTTCGACGGAGACTGAGCAGGTACATGTTAGCATTGTGCTCCAAGAGATGAGTCATGCCTCGCAGCTCCAACTCGTTGAGCTTCTTGAGGCAAACCTCTGTCCTCCAGATTCTCTTTCGAATCTCTTCTTGGTATGACACCAGGATATTGGCGCTTTTCAAAGGCATGTTCAGTCCCTCTGCTATGTATGACTTCAACGGAGGGTCTTCCTCGTCCATTACTCTGTGTTGGAGGAGCTTGGAATTTCTAGGATGTCGACATCGTAATCTTTGCCTTCCACTAAGAAGAATCTGGCATTTTCCATCAACCCCTTGGCTAGTTCGGGAGTCACCGATTGAGTCATTCATTTTCTCTGAGTATGTAGCTCTCCACCTTATCATGTGGGTTGAAGAGCTCTTTGACGGTCACAAGCGGCTCGTCGGTAGCTAGAGAGGGAACTGGTGAGGTAAAGGTTTGAGGAGGTATCAGATGGTCTTTTTGGATGATGGGTTGAGGTGAGGGGAGATGTATAGTGGCTGGTGAGGGGGTGGTAGTATGGGCTACGGAGGCATCTTCTTTTTTAAATGAAGAAGCCTCCGATCGAGTGGTTTTGCTGGTGGTGGTTTGGGTAGTTTGGGTGGTGGTGGATGGAGTGATCTGCTGCGTCTGGGGTTCCGAGGTTGTTCCCTGCCTCTACTCCCCCTCGGGACGGCACTCATCGTCTGGATAGTCACGTGGTCTCTTCGACTGCTCTGCCTCTCCGCGGCAAGACATCGTAGTCATTAGCCGTAGCTTGATGTCTTGCTCCCTCTCGTTCAGAGGGCGGACTGTACCAGGGCCATGAGAATGTCGTGGAGTTCTTAAATGGATACATCCCACGGGCCTGGTTCGGAGGTGTGTGTTAGCGGAGCGGATAGAGGAGACGAAGCAAGTGCGGTTTCCGTGGCAGGGGCCTTGCATTTGTCTGTGGTTGATGTTTCGAGGGCCGTGTAAACCTTCATCATGATGGAGTCCTCGAGCCTTTTAGCATAGTCCGCGAGTCGGACCTCTGTCACAAATGGTGAAAATAACGGGATGGAGCCACTAAGGCGTTCCGTCGTCACGATGTCAGAGTAGGGAGCTGACACGCTGCATGTTTGCACTTGAGAAACTGTGGCCACTTAGGCGCACCGTTGGCATCCAAAATGAGAAGAACTCAGTTCAATGGCCCAATGCAGCAGCTGCAGGGATGTTGGCTGCTGTGGGACTTCCGCTCAGTCCATGGCTGGTTTCCAGCCAGGAAACACTAAAGAGCATTTTTTCCAGATCACTAAGATCTGGAGGTGCGAAAAAATATGTATGTGTTCTAGGAAATGTAAAAATGTTGGATGGTAAAAACACTAGACTCTGTGTGGTCAAAGAAGTTGCAGTCTGAGGTGGAGGACTATAGATTTCAACATCTACTGCCTCATAGCGAGGCAGTGATGGCATACGTGGCTCCTCATGTGTGAATGAAACAACCATATGTTGATAGATGGCTGAGTGGCTAGTTAAGGTTAATTACGCGGTTGGACTTGATACTGCGACTTGTACTCGGGAAACGAGAATATCGTCTCATGCACCTACGGGCTCGGTAAGGGCTATTTGTGGGCTTAGAGGCGTAGGATTCCGATCGCTTCGTTGTTTTGTGCACTGTTCCTGTCCACGACTTACGGCATACCCTTTTGATTTCGTCTTTTGTTTGCGAGCAGGGGATGCTGCACGTCCTAGACCTATACTTGGGTTGGTGGGTAGGCTTGTTCCCGGGGTAGGTCCAACTGGGATATGTTGGACCATAAGAACCTCCTCGAGCTCGTTTTCTCGGAGATAAGCTCGGACGACCGGATTGGTCGAGTCGGCGAGTCTTAGTAGTTCTTCAGGAATTGATATTGCCTCCCGATCGGCTCGGCTCTCGATCTCCGATATTGTGTCCATGAAGTATTTGACAAAGACAAGTAGCCACCTCAGGTACGGGAAGACATTCTTCGTAGTTGAGGGGAGGTTTCGTCTTCGTAATTGATCGAGCAGGTCTGACCAGATGAGTTGAACGATACGTACTTTTTGTGAAAGACGATGCCGTGGAAGATGAACATTATATTGCGGTTACATCTGTCGGGCCCGCTATGCTTTGGGGATAGGCATTTATTTACGATAAGAAAGAGGGTCTCCAAGGTTGAGGAATATTATTGGCGGTGAAGTTAGGAAGGTGTATGGTTTTGTGGACGTCGGGTTTGTAACCCATGAGGAAGAAGTCATGTTGAAGTTCCTCTTCATTGGGGTGTGGGTCGTAATTTAGGTAGGATGGTATGTTGAAAAGTGAGCGTAGTATGGAAGGGTTTATGACGACAGGTGTTTGGTCGATTTGTGTGGTTAGGGCGTTTAGGTTTGGTCTTGTGGTTGGATTTGTAAGAGTGGCCCAGAATTATTCAACGTATACTTCTGGGACACACTCGGAGATTGTGAGGGTTGTGTGTAGTGGGTGGTTGCGTAGGATTTGGAGAACTATGGGGTCTGGGCATACGACTTTCTGGAAGTCTAGCTCGAGGTTATTTGGGGTTCTCTGTGCCCAGCTGTTCGGGGAAAGATTTCTTCAATTGTACGCACCACCTTTGTTATGTAAATAGGTAAGAGAGTTAGTATATAGAACGTATAGTTGTATAAAGTCGTCCCGATATAATTTCTAAGTAGAAGGTGATTGGAGTGAAAGAAGGATATCGGGACTTAGAAAATTTTGAACCCTTAGTAAAATTTTATACTACGAAGATTTTCGACTAAATTTCCATGTTAACTATAAGTCCAAATTTTTCGGGTAAAAAACTTTAGTCGACGATTATTGAAATTTCGGGTAATCTAATATGAAATTTGATGTTGATTTTTCGGGTAATACAAAGGCCTAATTTCGGCCAATCATGTAGTGAAAATCGGGTAAAATTAATTTTCGGTCAACACTGAACATGTATTAAAAGTCGTCGTCGATTTTAAAAGAAAATTCGTGTGAAGTTTTTTCGGTCAACGAGTCAACATGTACTAATGGTTGTCGCCGACTTTAATTAAAATTGGGGTGGTGAAAGTGAGGTGGATTTTTGGGTAAATACTAAAGTTTGCTACAGTCAAAATTCGTCGATTTGGAAGAATTCAGGTAGACTAATTTCGGGTGGACAAAGAGTGTGTGAACAGTGGATTTTTGGGGAGAAATTCAAATTTCAACCGAAAATTGCCCGAATGGTTAAACCCTAATTTGCTAAATCTGGAAAAATTAGCGAAAAACAAGTTAAAAACTGGCAAATTTGAAGTCGTTCTTACCGATTATGGTTGAATAAGTGCCAAAATGGAAGAAATGTTTGGATTAGAAACGGAAATGGTGCAATTTTTCTGGAAAGTCGAGAGGTTTTTTAATTTTTGGGTGAGTTTTGAGTAGTAAAAAAGTGAATTTGAAATTCGGGTAAGTTGCTAAATATAGAGGGTACTGTTGATTTTCGGGTGAATTGGATTTTCGGGTAAATCAAATTTTGCCGAGATTTTAGTTTTTAATATAAAATAATGATGAAAACAAGCCGAAAATTGACATGTACCCAAATTTTTTAAATTTAGATATTTTTACCGAAAATCATAATTTCAACAATTTTAAATAGTATAGAATTGAAAAACTTTGGCTAGAAAAATTGTAAAGCAGTTCGAACTCTCCCACAATTTATGCATGTGTTTCAAAAACTCACTCTAGATAGAATAGTAAAAACTCCCCATGGATTTGGCCATACAAAAGGGCATAGAGAATAAGAAAAAAAATATGTAAGACATATATACCTAAGGTTCATGTTTTGAGGTGCATGGAGGCCCCATTGATCATGTCTTGTGGTTTACAAGTTAGTCACAATGATTTGGAATCGTTTTTCATCCAATGTCTCCGTGAATAGATCGGCAAGTTGAAACTCACTGTTAACGAAATGCATTTCGATGGTGCCTTGTTGCACATGTTCCTATAATAAAGTGATACCTTCTATGTCATCTCCAACCGAAAAACTCATTCTCAGACTCAAACTAATTCTCAAACTCAAAATGCAATAATTCTTCTCCAACCATTATACTCAATCTCAAACTCAAAAGATTATATTGTAATATTCTCTTTCACACTAGCTTTTAATGCAACCCACATATTTTATATTTTCTCAAATTAGACCACATGATTATTTTTAAGTCAATTAAGAAAAAATAAAGAATAAAATATTATTAATCATAAAGATTTATTAAATCTAAAAAAATTATACTACAAAAAAAAATTATTTATTTAAAAATATTTATTATTTTTTTAAAAGATAATTCTTCAAGTCTCCGATTGATGTATTCCTCCAACAAATGATTAATTAGCACATTAAGAAGTGTAAAGTTTATCTCTAATTATTTTAAATATTGTAGTTTTAGTCAAACCAGATTATATATAAATAAAATATAAAAAATTATATATTAAGTGATAAAAGAATTACCATTACAAAAAAGAGTAAATGTATAACTAGTTTTATTATGATAATTATTGATGCATAATTTCCTTTTGTGTATTTTTATTTTTTTTTACACGAGTGCTTCAATAAGTCAATATAAACAAAGAGACTTGTTTGCAATTTTGAACATCAAACTCATTTTTTTGCGTTCAAACGCAAATTTGGGTTTGAAAGAGGTGAGAGAAACCCGAAAATGCACTTTGAGTTTGCGTTTGGGGTTTGGTTGGGGTATTTTTACTTCATTTTTTGAGTTTTGAGTGTCGGGTGGAGATGGTCTTAGAGTCGCTAACTATGGAAATATTATTGAGTAAAAGATCAAAATCTCGTAGATGGGTTCTCATCCAAAAAATCTGCACACAACAACTCGCAACAGCGACATATTCTGCCTCAGCTGTCGAGGTTGAGACACAATTTTGTTTCCGAGAAGACCAGCTTACGAGTTTACCCCTAGAAATTGAGCTGCTCCGGATGTGCTTTTCATGTCCAGCTTGCATCCCGCGTAGTCTGCATCCGTGTATCCAATGAGTCTAAAGGCTGAATCCATAGGGTACCATACACCGAGGTTTGAGGTTCCCTTGAGGTACTCGAAGATTCTCTTTACAACCAACATATGGGATTCATTCGGATCGGCTTGGAAGCGAGCATGAAGACACGTCACAACATGATGTCTGGTCGACTGGACGTGAGATAGGGTAATGATCCTATCATGCCACGATAAGCGGTTTGGTTGACGGATTTTCCTGAGGTATCCGCATCTAGCTTGCATGAGGAGACATCGGAGTCTTGGCAGGAGTGGAGTTGTCCAACTTGTACTTCTTGAGGATGTCGTGAATGTATTTGGACTGACTGATGAAGTTGCTTGACTTGAAGACCTAAGAAGAAGCTTAGCTCTCTCATCATACACATTTCAAATTTCTGCCTCACCATGTCTTCGAAATTCCTGCGGAGTCTTGCGTCCGTCGATCCCAAAGATGATGTCGTCGATATATATTTGTACGAGCAGTATATATGATCCACTTCTTTTGGTGAAGAGAGTCGTGTCAATCTTCCATTTCGTGTAACCGGATGAGATGAGAAAATCTGAGAGGACTTCATACCATGCTCGTGGAGGTTGTTTGAGTCCATGGAGGGCTTTGTCCAGTCGGTACACGTAGTCGGGGTTCTCTTCGCTCACAAAACCTTCAGGCTGAGAGACAAAGACTTATTCCTTTCATACTCTATTGGGGAAGGCTGTCTTAACGTCCATCTGGTACACTGTGGAGTTTCTGTAAGAAGCAAAGGCTAGAAAGATCCTTATCGCTTCAATTCTAGCAACATGTGCATATGTCTCATCGTAATCAATTCCTTTAGGTGCATATGTCACTAGCCTAGCTTTATTTCTGATCACGACTACTTGCTCATCTTTCTTGTTTCTGAAGATCCACTTAGTGCCAATTATGGTTTTCCCTTTCGTTCTAGGTACTAGTTTCCAAACGTTCAGTCTCTCAAACTGGCTAATTTCTTCTTGCACGGCAATGATCCAGTCTGGATTGGTAAGAGCGTCAGCTACTTCGTTCGGTTCATTTTGATTGAAGAAAAATGAGTAGAGACTTTCATTGATCGTTGAAGCGCGAGTGGTAACACCACTAAAGGGATCCCCAATTATTTGTGAGTTTCGATAAGCGCGGGTCCACTTTCTTTCATGTGTGTGGGACGGTTCAGTGGCATTGGTTTCCACGTGAATTCCCTGATTTGGGATGATCTGGGATTCTGTAGGCTCATCCGGTTGGGGTTCTGACTATGCTGAAAATGCTTCTGGCGTGGAGTTAGTGGTTTGAGTGGTGTCATCTTCTGAGCTTGCAATGACATCTTATTCGGTTGGAGGTACATCTGAGTCGGTTGAAATTACGCTATCTTCGCCGATGTGGAGATTTTCCATCATAGGAGGCGTAATGTCATTGCTTGGGGCTGCAAAAGAGGTAGAAACGGTGGGTGGCGATGGTCTTGGATAGAGATGCTCGAATAACAGATCAAGATCCACATCGCTTGGAGTAGAAATATTTGAAGGTGTGCCCACCGTGGAGGTACGTGGTTGATCTTTCGTCAACTCTAGTAAAATTCCGGGTTCTGGACTGATTTGTGCAGAAGCCAAATGGTCTACTTCATTGAATGTAACGTTGATGCTTTCCCTGACAGACCTTCTCTCTTTAAGGTATACTCGATAGGCTTTGGAGTTTGTCGAGTATCCTACAAGTACACATTTGAAAGCCTTTGGATCAAGTTTGGCCCGATCTTTGCGATCGTTGGAAAATAACACTTGCATCCGAAGACCCTAACAAAGGAGACATCTGACAATCTTCAGTTGATCATCTCGTACGGAGTTCTCATATATCTTTTGTGAAGAGTGGCATGATTCTAAATGAAGTACGTCGTATTTAGTGCTTCACCCATAAGAAGTGTGGCAATCCAGAATGAATCAGGAGAGTCCTGGTTGCTTCAACTAGGGTCATGTTCTTGCGTTCGACAACTCCATTCTCCTGGGGTGTCTTTTCAGCAGAGAACAGTATGGTAATGCCTAGTGATCCATAGAAGTCACTGAGCTTTCTGTTCTTGAATTCCCTCCCATTGTCGGTTCTGATTATTTGGACGCTCAGCTGGTAAAGGTTCTGTGCGGTCTTCACAAACTCGATGATGAGATCCGGTGTTTCGTCTTTGGATCGGAGAAATTTTGTCCATGTGAAGCACGAGAAATCGTCCACAAATACTAACACGTATCTTCGCCCATTGATGGTCTGAGTGCACATAGGTCCACACAGATCCATGTAAATGAGCTCAAGAGGTTTGAAGGTTGATGCTGTGTGTTTGGTGTTGTGGGATGTTTTTCTCATCTTCCCCATTTCACACGTCGAGCAAAGATGTTCTTTGTGGTACCTAAACGAGGGAAGCCCTTTGACCACATTGTCCGTTCGGAGCTTGTTTAGATCCTTGAAGTTGTTATGTGAGAGGCGATGGTGCCAAATGTCGTTCTGATGTAGAGAGGCTCGAAAAATGAGGCACGTTGGTCGAGCAGTATTCAGATCAATGGAGTAGAGGTTTGTCTTTCTGTGGCCAGTGAGAAGCTCCGTTCCTTTATCATTGATAACGCTACACTTGTTGGATTCAAAGAGAACCTTCAACCCTTTGTCGCAGAAGTAAGTCCTACACTATCAAAAATACAAGTTACGCCCCTAATTACAAGGATAACTAATAAATGAGCACAATATATAAGTCTTCTGCAATCTCCCCTTTTATGCTCTTTTGCTCTTCAGATCTGTTTATTCTTGTCGGGCATAGAAAGTTTTTTTCAATCCCAAAGATGTCTCATAGTGTCGGACAACATTCCTCATCTCCAACCGTTCGTCAATAGCATTGAGAAGCTCACTCAGGAGCGGGGCTTCTTCTTTTCCAAGGTCCTCAAAGTTCGTGTCCTCATCGATCTCTACCAATCTCCTTTCTATGTTCTTCTTTATGAGATTCAACGTCCCATTGCAGAACTTATGTACCTCAAACTTCATCATCGCTTTCGTCTTTCCAATAACTGGATTCCGATAAGTTATGGAGATGCTTGGCTTCTGGAATATGTAGTTCTCCGGGAAGTCGTTGAGCGGGAAGCCTTTAATGAGCGGCGATTACATGTTGACCTTCTTCATGTTATTCTCTAAAGCGATCTGAAGGTCATGTGCGGTGTGAAATTTGATTTGTTGCACCATGAATCTCTTTGATCCCTTTCTTCTTGATGTACCCAGCAGGTGTCTGGTATTTCTTCTTGTACATATGAAATAGGTGATAGACCTCGTCCGGTGGAAGGTAGGGAAGATAGCTTTCGTCTATCTCTTCTTGAGTGTGAGTTTCATCAGCTCGCTCAATGATGTAGATCGGAGTTGGAAATGGTTCAATCTTGTGTGATACGCTCACGAGTTGGAAGATCGGTGGCTTGTCCCTGAAGTTTCTTCTGAGTTGATCGTTTGGGATACCACCTCGATCTGGACCAAGATAGGTAAGCATAAAGATGTGTTCCATCTTCTTCCGCTCCTCCCAGTGAGAAATCCCCCGTAGATTTAGCTCGTTCAGCTTTTTGATACGTTTTAGTGCTCGCCAGATCTGCTTCCTTATGTCTTCACGGAAGGGCACTTCAATCCAAATATTCTCCAATGGCGTCTCGACTCGAATGGTCCCCTTTGAAAGACGTGGAGGGGTGTCTTATCATCTCTGCTAACTCTGGGAGTTCGGTATTGTAGTCCTCTCCTTCTTGAAGTTCTTCATCTTCAAACAGAACGAGATCAACCGAGGCTTGTTGCAAGAAGTATCTGACGTTGGAGAGGCGAGCTTGAGCAGCTTCCTCTAGTTCCCAGTGCGTCAGCCATTTCTTGCTCAAGATGTAGTCGTCTATGATGGTGTGATGATCGTAGTTGATTGTTGCTTCTTATTGATCTTGGAGCGTGGAGTCAGAGGTTGGGATCGGGCTTTTGGGAGCAGGAGGTGTTGTGTGGGTGTGTGTTGTGGTGGTTGTTTGTTGGCAGGTAGTGGGTTGTGTGGATGTATTTGGTGGGTTGGTTGACGATCCTCTAGCTTCACGGGTTGATGATGCCTTGTCTCGACATTGACCACGGCCGGGTCTTCTTTTTGTTCGGGAGTTTTGTTCTCGGCAGCGTGTTTGAGCGGGCGTTCGGTGTCTTCAACTAGTTCGGACGTTTGAGTGAGTATGGTGGTGGTTGGTGTTGGTAAGATAACGGGTTCGGACGAAGCGTCCTCGAGACTGGCATTTTCCCGGTATCCCGTAGGGAGTTCTCGATGGCGTGGAGGTCTTTCCATTAGCCGGTCTTCGAAAGTATTTAAAGCGCTGGAAAGAGTGTTTTGTAGTCTTTGCTCCGTCACGAACGGTGACACCTCCGGAGTGGAGTCTGGTAGGCATTCCACTGTCACAACGTCATAAACGATTTATGACGTGCCGCCTATGAAAGGACTTAATATTCCGGGATGTCAGAGGACACCCATTGTCAACCCCAGAATCACCACTTCGGTGGGTTGGCCCGTTGTTGCTTCCGAAGATGTCGGTGGACCAACGAGACTTCTATTTAATCCTTGAGATGAAACCGAAGGAATCATCTCTATGGATGTTGTGAAATGTTCGATGTGAACCTGTATAGTCGTCAAGACATGTGGTGGAGGAGGCAACATAGAAGTTGTTGTAGTTGATGGAGATGTAGACTGGACTGGAGATCATTGTCGGCGAGAGCCCCTTCGAGGTAGTCTGCCATCTTTGTCCGAGTCGGTGGCTACAAGTGAGACAGCTATTGGAGGTGTGGGGACACGTGCTTCAACCTCGGGCTCAATGGCCACTGCCTCAGGCTCGTAAACCTCAGCTTCGGGCTCTTATGCCTCCAAAGTTGGACCAAACCATGGCCTCCGTTATTGAATTGTTCTGGCAGTAGTCTTGATATGCTTCATCGGAAGGATATGCGAGACGTAGGAGTTCCAAAAAGATCAGCATTGGTTGCAGCGCCAAATCCGATGCCTTAGGATTCTGGAAGAACCGCAACCTCAGCTGTGTGTATCCTCCGACGGCTGGTAGGCGAGGAATCTTCGGATGAACATCCATTATATGAGAAATCAGCACCGGGAACCATCGGACGTAAGGCATAAATTTGGCCTTCGACTTGGTCTCACATTGACGCATTTGGTCAGCCAGGTCATTCCAGATGAGCTGGGCCACGTCATAGTTTTTGGAGAAGACGAATTCATTGAAGATCCGTAGTATGTTCCCGTTCGCCTTGTCAAAGCCCGAATGCTTCAGGGAGAGACACTTGTTGATGATCCCGCACAAGGTCCTCCATGGATGAGGAATCCCGCTATTCTGAAAGTTGGCAAGCTTTGCCAGCGGTGGCTTGTATCCCATCCCAAGCATGTTGTAAACGATCTCCACATCTGAAGGTAGGGAATCGTAGACGTCATGATGCGGTAGATCAAGGACTAAGGCCAGAAGATCCTTTTTGACGATGACGTTTTTCTGGTTGATTTTCGTTGTGTAAGCTACTTCGTTGCCCACAGTATGGCCCTGCATACATCCCTAAAATTGCTGGAGATACACCATCTGTACGGATGCCGTCATTGTTAGAGCTAGCCATAGTGGATGCCCTTTGAGGATCGAGATGATGACATCATCAAGACATCGGAAGGTTGCTAAGTCCAACTAATAATTGTTGTCATGGACTGTTAGTCAAGCCTCGGACGGATAAATGCAAGAATATTCTTGATGAGCCATTTTTTAAAAAAAAAATGAGTAAGGATCATTAGACTATAAAGTTCAATTCAAATGAAAATTAATGTTAAGTAATTCAAATTTTTGTCGCGCTCACATCGTTTACTTTGAAAATATTTTGCATTAGTGTAAGCATGGTTTGTTAACGTGATTTATTACGCGCAAACAGTTTGCATTTGTGTAACATATGATTTTGAAAAAGAGTTTAAAAAATATTCGAAGTGCTGAACGTGGATACTGTTTGTGGCGCGTTTTTATTTGAACGGGACTTTATTCGAATGCTAAGTTTTGCGTCGAATAAAATATTATTGAAAACTTAAGTTTTTCACCGCTTATTTTGCGATCGAATAAAATCTTCTTGAAAACTTAAGTTTTTCACCTTGAGTTTTGCGATCGAATAAAATCTTATCGAAAACGTAAGTTTTTTCGTCGCTGAATTTCGCGATCGAATAAAATCTTATCGAAAACATAAGTTTTTCGCCGCTAAGTTTTGCGATCGAATAAAATCTTATCGAAAATTTAAGTTTTTCGCTGCTAAGTTTTGCGATCGAATAAAAACTTAACGAAAACTAAAGTTCTTTGACGCTACTGTTTGTGATAAAAATATTTTCGAGCTAAATCAAACAGTAATTTTTGAAACTGCAAATGACGAATTGTTGGAAATTAGAAGATAATCTGGACTCAAAATGTTAAAAAAAAAATTATGAACCCAAATACGCAGTTAATCAACATGGTTAAGTATAAATCGCAGGAAATCAACTTTCATAAGCATGAGCATTCGAAAATCTGAGAGTCAAATATCGCTCGAAAAAAATTTGAAATACATACATCGTTCGTGATTTTCGGAACACAAATGTTAACAGAATCGTGACTCTACCTTCCAAACAGGCGAGTTTTAGTCAAAATATGAAGATGTTTGAGAAATTTTTGATATCGCCGTTTCAACTTTTGAGAGAGTCGATTTTCTTTTCGTTTGATGTGTGTGCGTGTAAACGAGTTTGTCAATCGAAAAAGTGTATAAGTACTTTTGGATCAATAGTGTAAAAGAGTTTTGGGCCAAGAAAATAATTATGGGCTTTTGTCAAAAAAAAATTACTCTTTTACTTTTGCACCCTGAATTTTGAAAAAAAAAATTAAGGGAACTCCCCTTAAGTTCTGAAATAAATGCAATTAACTCCCAATGTTTGATGAAATTCATCACTTGACTCCTCGGATGAGCTCGAAATTCTTTGTAATACTTAGAAAGACACATGAGAAGTCATAATTACAAGTACATTACTTAGGAGATAATAACAAGTATACATTTCACCAAAATATGCATATGAAATTTTAACAATATATGACATAAGCAATAATAACGCATTTAATCAATTCTTCGTAGATTCAAGATCCCCTAATCATGACTATGAAAATTTGCGTTTACATTTACTTGCGTAAAAATTCGCATTTTTACAATTCAGTACCAATGCATATGCTAATGCATTAAAAATGTGCGTAAATATTTTTGTTTTGGGGTCAGATTTTTTATTTTGATTATTATCACACAAAAGTTTCTCATGACACATAGAATAATAATTTGCCGTCAAATTATGTCACTAATCTAATATCCTAAGATCATAGTCTGAATCATTTTGACGACTCTCGCCTGGTTTGCTTATAGCGCTCAAATTATTTTTATCATGGGTATTATTAGTATATATATCACTAATATCAACAAGACAAAATTTTATCAATTAACGTGTTATTGTAGCGCATTTAATCAACTTACCAAGCGAAAGTCCATCAATTTGAATCAAATGGGGCATTTTGAAGGGATTATAATATATATATTATAATTTTGGAATTAGTGAACATAAAATTCTTCAATTCCAGGGGCCCTTTTGAAATTAATTTCTGCAACTTTTTCTTTGCTTTTCTTCTTCATTTGGTCAAGTGGAATCTCTTTTTCTTTACGAGGCTTGAGAGATGAGATCATCTTTTTTATTTCTCGGGCCGAGACCTTGCTCCTTTTAAAGGTGCACAGTTATAGAATTCGAACCCAAGGTCGTGCTCCTCTTCTCGTTTTCTCGATATAAGATCTAGATTATCGTTGGAGAAGTTCACTTCGAGGTGCTTCTCTTCTAGCAGTTTTGACGAGTATACGAGATTATCTAGGAGAAGTTCACAGCGAGATCAATGTTTCTCTTTTAATAATAATCGAGAGAATATTTGAGCGTTGAGCATTCATCGTGTGCGCCTTCGATCTCCTTTTCTCCCCCTCTTTTTCTTGTTTGAGCAGCCCTCGAGACTTATAAAATAAGGTTTGAAGGCTTGATCGGGTTTCAAATGAAAAAGGATGTTGCAGAAGGCCCAAAGGAGATTACTAGAGAAAATAGTAAATGATTTATAATTTGGCTAAGTGAGAAATTTCCTAATTTCCCTTATCATTTTCATGACGAACTAACACAAAGCAAGAATGAGGCCACGAAACACAAATCAAGAGACAAGCATTTGAAGCGTGACACACTCGAAAACAATTGAGGCTCAAAATTCTCACATATATGATGTGTCTTTGTGTCTAGTGAACCATACTAAGCTCTTTAGACAAAAAAATTGTTAGAATATTTAAGCAAATAATCAAGCATGTATCACATAAATATTTTTGTAAGTAAATCAAAATGAACAAAGTCATCGTCATTCCCCGTTTTTTTCTTATTATTTTTATTTTATTATTTATTTAATATATATATATATATATATATATATATTATTTTTCTTTTAATTGAATAATGAAATCACACAAGAAATAACAAAGAGGATCAAAAAGCACATAGAATATCACATGTAAACATAATAGACCATGTAAAACACATTTCAACCAAGATTGAGATTTAACATGCCGAACTCAACGATAAGGAATTGGAATCGTTTTTCATCCAATGCCTTAGTGAATAAGTCGGCAAGTTGAAGCTCCGTGTTGACAAAATACATATCTATAATGCCTTTTCTACATGATCTTTTGTAAAATGATAGCGAATATCTATGTGTTTCGTGCGTGAGTGATGAACAGGATTGCAAGTAATGGCAATAGCACTTTGAGAATTACTATAAATGGAAATGTTATTGAACTCAAACCCATAGTCGGGCAGTTGTGTTCGCATCCAACTTATCGCCCAAGAATTGTGCTCCGCCAGACGTGCTTTTCTTGTCCATTCGACAACCTGCATAATCAGCGTCAGTATAGCCAATTAATCTAAAATTAGTGTCTTTTGGATATCATAACCCTAAGGTGGGAGTTCCTTTGAGATAGCGAAGGATTCGCTTGACCGCGTGCATGTGACTCTTTCGGGTCAGCTTGAAACGGAGCGCGGAGGCAAGTGGCGAACATGATGTCGGGTTTGCTTGACATTAAGTAGAGAAGAGAGCTAATGATACTTCGATAAGTAGTGATGTTGATTGTCTTGCCAGAAGGATCGGCATACAATTTACAGCTTGTTGACATGGGAGTACTCATATGTGTGCTCTTGTCTTGATTAAATATTTTCAGAATATCTCATATATACTTGGTTTGACTGATGAAAATTCAATCGTCGAGTTGCATTACTTGAAGTCCAAGAAAGAATTGGAGTCTCCCATTAAGTTCATCTCGAATTTGTATTCATTAGATCACCAAATTTGAAAGAGTCGTTCCTTGGTCGAGCCGAAAATGATGTCGTCGACGTAAACTTGGACGATCATCAAGTCCTTGCCTTGTTTTTTGATGAATAGTGTCGTATCGATTGTTCCTCTTATAAAGTTGGACTTTACTCGAAATTCGCTCAGAACATCATACCAAGGTCGAAGGGCTTGTTTTAGTCCGTAGAGAGCTTTATCCAATCGATAGACATAATCAGGATGATTTCTTGCACGAACTTCGGGTTGAGCGACGTATACTTACTCTTTTAACACGCCGTTGAGAAAGGAGGTTTTTACGTCCGTTTGATAGACCTTGAAGTCTTTATGAGCCGTGTACGCCAAAATGAGTCGAATAGCTTCTTTACGAGCAACAGGAGCATACGTCTCGTCGTAGTCAATGCCTTCTTGTTGGTTGTACCCTTTGGCTACGAGTCGTGTTTTGTTCACGATAATTTCACCGTTCTCGTTCTTTTTATTTTTGAAGACCCATTTGATTCCACTAATTGTCTTACCATGCGGTCGAGGAACTAGTGTCCAAAGTTGTAGACGATCGAATTGGTTCAGTTCGTCTTGCATTGCGATCACCCAATCCGTGTCTTTAAGAGCTTCAACTACCTTGATTGGTTTGTTTTGGCTCAAAAATCATGTGAAAAGTCCGCTATTTGTAGATGTCCTAGTGCGTACTCCACTTGAAGGATCACCAATTATTTGATCGACAGGATGAGCTCGTGTCCACTTGCGTTCATATGGTAGAACCGAAGTAGAAACATCGTTGATGAGTAGTTCGAGACATCCTGTATTGATAGGGTGATTATTAGTAGGAGGAAAATTTATTTATGAAGTTGAATTTGATGGAATTTCCTCATCTGCATTAGTATGTGTAGTAGTGGTGTGCATTAGTAGGAGCTGCACCACTAGTTGGCACCACTAATTTGATGGAATTTCCTCAAAGTCCAAGTGTAGCGAGAATAGTCGTCGACAATCACTAGCACATACTTGCGACCGTTGATACTTTGTGTTCGCATTGGTCCAGAAAGGTCCATGTGTAGTAATTCCAAAGATCGAGATGTGGAAGCTACTTGCTTGAGTTTGTGTGACGCTCGCTTTATTTTTCCCATTTGACAAGCCGAACATTGATACTCTTTTTGAAGTGAGATAGTTGGCAAACCATTGACAAACGTTTTAGTAGAAAGCTTGTGAAGAGCTTTCAGATTAAGATGAGACATACGTTGATGTCATAAGATGTTCCTCTTGTTTTTAGTCTGAGAGATGAGGCAAACAGCCGCCGAAGGTCGTAAAGTTGTCACATTTATGGTGTAGAGGTGAGATTGTCGAGTTCCTGATTCTAACTGTTTAGAATTCTGCACTATCAGCTTGAAATAACACTTGAAAGCCTTTATTGTCATATGCTGAACAGATTGTATTTGAGACCGTTGACGTATGAGACATCTTTTATTGTCAGATTCTCCAGACTGATATCTCCAAAGCCGAGAATTGGAGCTGAATCGTTGTTGCCGAATCTAACTTAACCGTTGTATCGGTCTTGATAGTTGCTCAACAGTTCTTGATTTGCCGTCATGTGTGTGGAGCAACCCGAATATAGATACCACACATGATGGATCTGCATAGAAAAGTTTAGAGAGACTTAGGTATCCACTTATAATTGGGTGATCTCGGATTTGCAGATTTAGTGGATGAAGTTTGTTCACTTATGCTTCCTAAACTAATATTATTTTTAGTTACTCAAACCAACTTAGAAGTAGTTAGTTTAAGTGTTACCTCTCTAGTCAATGGAGCCTTTTTGGCTTGTGTTAGTGTAGATGGTGTTTTAGGAACCCATTTTGAGTGAACCTTACACGGTACATTAATTTCAGCTCGGACAAATGTCTTATCAAGTCTTAGTTGAGGCGAATATCTTTTCTCTAGCTAGTCTCCTAAGGTGTTAGACCGAGTAAACTTGAACTGGGTACTTTATGAGAGAGCAAGAGTGAATCGAGCTATAAGTTTGCTTAATAGCTGGATCTTCTTTTCCACGAGACTTAAGACTCGCATTTGTCTTAGTGTTAATGTGTTTGTTTTTGGAAGTGGAGCAGATTTAAAACATTTTGCTTTCAAAATTAATAGACTTTAAAGTATAAGTTGAAGCAACAACATGAAAATTAGAAACAGCTCTCTTTTTACGAGTGTCCTTAATTTTTGGTACAGGACAAATTTTAAAAGTGAGTCATTTGTATCAATATTTTTCTTAATTTCTATACTAGACACTCTCTCCTTAGCATGCTCCGTATCTTTAACTACTCTACCCGTGGATGGAGTAGAAAAAGAATTAGTAATAGACCTTTTTCTTTCGAAGAAATTAAAGACTCCTTTTCTCCCTTGACACTTTTTAAAGAAGATTTTTCTTGTTTTTTAATATTTTGTAAAATAAAGGGAGAAGTTTTCTTAATATTTCTTTCGATATTTGAGTGCAACTTAGCGAAAACAGTGAATTTATCGAAAAACTTATGCGTCATTGAACTAATCGAAAAAGATTTTCGAGTCAAATTTTCAATGGAAAAAAAATCGAAGAACACAACGCCAGTTCAATGGAACAAAATCGCAGATTCAAATGAGAAACATCAAATTAGACGCTGAGATTCTGAATAATCACTTGAATATGTGTACTGAACATGAACAAATACAAGATTAAACACGTTTTACAGCAAAATATATCAATTTTAAAGAAAATCAAATCATATTCAAAATGCAATCGCAAACAGTAAAACTGATCGAAATCAAAAATCAAATAAATCCGATGTTCTAAGCGATTGAAATCAGTACGCGATTCATTTCTAACATATAATCTATCACTTTTCCATCAAAATCAACAAAATTCGCAGAATACAACACATAAATCAAATTTGCATTTCGTGCGCTTTTTCGATAAAAAAATATGGAAAACAAATTTAATCTAAAATAGCAAAATCAATCCAAAACAATCACGGTTTGCTCTAATACCAATTGATAGGTCATAAATTATCAACTACCGAGAATTCTAGGCATTAATTCTAGATATTCGAGTGTAAATCTTTGATTGTTACCTTCAATCGAATATCTTCGATGAAGAACACGAGAGAGAGAAGCTTAGTGTGAGAAAGTGTTTTGTATGTGTTGCTCTCTCTAGAATGTGAATTGCAAGCCCTTGTGGAGTACATGGTATTTATACCTATATACATTGTATAGTTACAAGTAAGTCCTACACTATCAAAAATACAAGTTACGTTTCGAATTACAAGGATAACTAATAAAATAAGCAAAATCTATAAGTCTTCTTCAAAATATTTCGAAAATTGATTTTCGCACAACTGACTTTCGAAAACCTCACACTTTGGAAAATCTAAGTCTCGCAACTGATTTTCGCATTCCACACTTAGAAATTTTTCGCATCCAAAACATCTACGAAAACTGACTTTCGCAAACCGACTTTCGAAATTTATACTTAGACATTTCTTTCGCAAAGATATATCGAAAACCATTTTTGAATGACACAGAGAAAATTTCTCGCCCCCGTTCGTCACAGAGGAGGCCTTTTCCCATAGCGTCAAAACGGCCATGGACGGACTTGTCCCATCCCTCCAAGAAAACATCTTGGACAAGTGCGTTCAATGATAGAATCAGCCGTCCGGGACAAAGGCAAGGCTCCTGTGACGAACGAACCCACTCATACAACCCCACCACCACCCCCTTCTCCACCACTAGCCTCAAACCCACTCGACCCATACACGATGCCGCTCCACCAGCTCCATGACATCCTGATATCCCGCCTCCTCGCCATAAAAAACAGAACGCCGATCGAAGAGAAGCTCTACCAACGGCTAATCGATGTCCCCGCGAGCCGCCACAAACAACCTGTCGCGAACAAAGCTCCCGCTCCAAACACCGACAGCATTGGGATTACGGAAATCATTCTACGTCCGACAAGGATAAATGGAGCTGAAACGAAGACAAGCACAAAGGGGGAGATTGCAGAGACTTTAGAATTGTGCTTTGTTATTTTGTTATCCTTGTAATTAGGGGGCATAATTAGTAGTTTTGATAGTGTAGGACTAAATAGTAAATATACCATGTAAATAGGTATAAATACAATGTACACTATCAAAATCAACACAAGTTCATTTTCGGAAAAACACAAGCATGGAATTCACATTCTAAGAGATAGAATAGCAATCGAGAAACACTCTCTCTCAAGATCTTCAAAGAAGATATTCGACCGAAGGTATTTTGTAAGATTTATCAGTCGAATATCTAGAATCCGTGCTTAGATCGATCAGTAGTTGATATAACAGGTCCTAACAATTGGTATCAGAGCAAATAGTGATCTCTTTTGGATTGAATTCGCTATTCTAAGATCAAAATAATTTTCCAGATTTTTCTATCGAAAAACTAACGTGAAATGAATTTCGATCAATGTGCTTAATGTTTGCGAATTTTGTTGATGATCTTGCTGATTAAGTGATAGATTATATGTTAGGAATGATTTACGTAGTGATTTCAATCGCTTATAACGTCATATTAATTCATAATTTTAGATTTAGATTGATATTTATGTTTGCGATCAAGTTTTGATTTCGATTTGATTTTCTTAATATTCGATATATTTTGCTGTAAATTGTGGTTGATCTTGTGTTTGTTCATATTAAGAACTAAGAAACGAGTGATTATCCAGAATTCCAACACGTAACTTGAACATCTCGGTGGAATCTGGAATTTTCACTGTTACATTGAACTTGGGTCGAAAAACTTTTTTCGGATAAGTTTGCAGCCGAGAAATTTTTCCATGACAAACACTGTTCTCGTGTGTTTTACTCAAATATTAGACTCGAAAAACATTATTTCGATAATTATTTTTTCGATTCATATATAAATATCTTTTTCGAGCGTAAAAAACGCGTACTTTTTTCGACGGATACTGTTTTTGCTAGATAAATATCTAAATTTGACTCGAAAAAGTTGTAATAGTAAAACAAGTTTTTCGATCACAAGATTTTCGATCATTTAAATTTTCGAGTCAAAATTTAGCGAAAACATTTTTTGATCGAATAATTCACACTCGGAAAACTTTTAATCAACAATTTGAGTCTAACTTCACGAAAAGTTTTTCGATCACTCTTAATTTTTCGATTGTAAATTTTTAGCTAAAGGTTTTGGCGATCAACAATTGTTCGACAAACTATTTTTCGATAGAATATTTCCTCTGCAAAATTCTTATGTTAGAAAAATAATTTTTAAATCGGAAACATTATTGCTCGAAAAAAATTTCGATCACTGGTCAAACACACAAACATTTTACACTATTTTGAAAGAAATCAAAATTTGTAATTTTCAAAACTTGCGAAATATATTTGTCTCTGAATTATATTTTATGATACTCAAAAATTTCCTTCTTAAATTCAAAATTGTTTAAAAAAAATTTGAGGTAACAATTCTCATATCAAATATTTTTCTTCAAAACAATTTCTCTTTGACACTCGAAAGGGAAATTGCTTAAAGTACGAATCAAACATTAGTAACGAGTTTGTCACTTGTGAAGTATTTTTACCATTTCGATTCCAAACTTTCACGAAGATCCTACCAATCAACTACAAATGGATGCTTACTCACTCGTAAACGACGTCCGACCTCCAATTCTACGAAGAGGCGAATACACCGTTTGGAGAAGGCGATTCTTGAACTTCTCGGAAACTAAAGATCAAGCTACCAATTTGATAGCTTCTCTTCAAGAAGGTCCCGCTCAATTTTGGTTCATCCAAGAAGGCGATGCCACTAATAATCCTCTCATTCCCGCCACTAGAAGACTCAAAATTCCTAGTGAATACACCGAGAGGGAGCGATTAATAGCAAAAGCGGATTTAGGAGCCAAAACTTTCCTAATGCAAGGAATTCCTAACGATATCTATATGCAAATAAATAGTCTATCTAGTGCAAAAGCTATGTGGGATGAACTCCACAAAATGATGCAAAGAACCGAAGTCATAGTCAAAGCCAAAAAAGCCAATATTCTCACGGCCTACAACTCATTCAAAGAAAAATCGGAGGAAAACGTTTATGAACTCTATCAACATTATCTAACTCTTCTCAACGAGATGAGGAAGATAGAAATTCTCAAGACCAACATGGAGATCAACATCCGATTTCTCTCTTCTCTTCAACCAGAGTGGAAGAAAATATCCTTGCAAATCCATCAAAATAAGGACTTGGACGAGATGGATATCCACGTCGTCTTTGATAATCTCGCTCTACACGAGGGAGATATAAGCGATATACAAAAAGAACTTAAGGGCAAGCAGATCGAAGACTCTATAGCTCTAGTTTCTGAATGAAAAATGAGTCGATCTCGCACGGATAAAAGCATCAAGTTGCCAAGTTCTTCAGAAGATAAAGACGAATCTGAATCGGACTCTGAGCTAGATATGAAAGAGTTCAAGAAATAATTGGCTCTCATTACTAAGATGATGAGCAAAAAGTTCTATAAAAAGAAATCCTCCTCTTCGGCTAATAGACATCGGACATCAAGCTCCAAGCACAAGGAAAGACCGACCGAGTCATCAGAACCTAAAAACGCCAAAGAACCACAATAGTGCTATAATTGTGGAAAGATAGGGCACTTCGCAAGAGAATGCAAAGTTCCCAAGAAGAAGGACGCCAACTACTACTCCAAAAAATTCCAACTAACTAAACAAAAAGAGGTTGGAGTAGCTCTGATGGCGGAACAAGAGCATTGGCTGGAAGATACCAAAGATTCTTTCTCTAATGGCGTACCTTGACGACGTCTCATACGATAACTCTTCATGAAGGTCAGACGATGAAGAAAAAACATCCACATCATCACAAGAGGTAACGATGCCTAGATCTACATTATTAAACATGTTAGAATCTTTACAAATTAAGTATTCTAACATGAAGAATGAGCAGAAAAGTAAAAAGGAATTAGAAGAAAGACTAGCCCTTAGTAAAAATAATTTTCAAAAGCAATTCGATAGAACAATTCACTTAGATATTCTCTTATCTAATGCTAAAGAAACCATAACTAGTCTTGAATCTAGGATAGCTACCTCCGAAATAAAAATAAATGACCTTAGTAAGATTCTTAGCGATTGTCAGAGAAATTTAGAAATTTTTATAAATAATTTTAAGAAAATCTCTGATGAACGTAAGAAGTTTTACTCTAGTATTAAAACTTTAGACGATCTTCTAACGAAAAGGGGGCAAACGGATCAGACTATATTTCTAAATCAACCTCTTGATATAGAATTTTATAATCCTAAAGAAGGCTTAGGTTTTAACAATCCCTGTAACTTGAAAAAGGTCAATGTCAAACAGTTATATGATATCAAGTATATGAGATTAGAATTAACTTCTCCAATGGCCTTTACTAATTCTTCCGAAATAAATGCCTTAGAAGAATCTAAACGAAAAGTCACAAATAGGACTGACATCCCTTTTGACTACAACGAATTGAATAATAGTTACAAGACACGGAAAATCAACCTGTCTAGTGATTATAAACATGTTAGAATCTTTACAAATTAAGTATTCTAACATGAAAAATGAGCGGAAAAATAAAAAGGAATTAGAAGAAAGACTAGTCCTTAGTGAAAATAATTTTCAAAAGCAATTAGATAGAACAATTCACTTAAATATTCTCTTATGTAATGCTAAAGAAGCCATAACTAGTCTTGAATCTCGGATAGCTACCTCTGAGATAAAATACATGACCTTAGTAAGACTCTTAGTGATTGTCAAAGAGATTTAGAAATTTCTAGAAATAATTTTATGGAAATCTCTGACGAAAATAAGAAGCTTTACTCTAGGATTAAAATTTTAGACGATCTTCTAACGAAAAGGGGGCAAACGGATCAGACTATATTTCTAAATCAACCTCTTGATATAGAATTTTATAATCCTAAAGAAGACTTAGGTTTAAACAATCCCTGTAACTTGAAAAGGTCAATGTCAAACAGTTATATGATATCAAGTACATGGGATTAAGACTAATTTCTCTAATGGCCTTTACTAACTCTTCTGAAATAAAACCACTAATAGGACTGATATCCCCTTTGAATACACCGAAATGAATAATAGTTACCAGACACGGGAAATTAACATGTCTAGTGACTATAATTCAATATATCTTTTAGAACATCTTCCTAAAGTTCAGGAAGAAAATATTGATTATTTTCAAAATTCTACTTTCTGTTATATTCCTGCTATTATTAAAAAAAATAGCTAATTTAAACACTTCCTTAGAAACAGAAAGAAAGAATTACAAAGCTGAAAAGAATGAGCTTTACTGGAGATTCCTAATCTCAAAACTTCCTCGACTTTAAAAACTTGTCATGATTTTACTTTGAAAGAAAAATCATTAACTAAGGACAAGATTAAATCTAAGAAAACACCTCCCATTATTTTTCAAAATATTTTAAAAGAAGATCAATAATCTTTAAAAAGCGTAAAGGTAGGAAAAGAGTCCTTAAATGCTTCAAAAACGAAAGAGATATTTACTAACTCTTTTTCTACTCCATCCACATGTAGAGTAGAAAAAAAGATGAAGCATGCAAAGGACAGAGTGTCTAGAATAGAATTTCAGAAGAAAAATGATAGAAATGATTTATTATTCTTCTGTATCAAAAACTATGGACACTTGCAAGAAGACAGCCGTTTCTAACTTTAATGATGTTGCTTCCACTTATGTGTTAAAGCCTATTGATTTTGAAAGCACAAATTTTGAAATTAGCTCTACTTCTAAAAACAGAACCCGCCATTCTAAGACAAATGCAAATCTTAAGTCTCGTAGGAAACAAGATCCAGCTATAAAGAAAGCTTATAGGTCGATACATTCTTGTCCTCATTTAAGGTATCCGGTCAATGTACACTCAACCAAACACCTTAAGAGACTACCTAGAGAAAAGATTTTCTCATGCACTAAGATTAATAAGACATTTGTCCGCGCTGAAATTAACCTCCCATATAAGGTTCAACCTCAATGGGTTCCCAAGACACCATCTAGGGCAACGCAAGCCCAAAAGGCCAAGTTGCCTAAGGAGATACCACTTAAACCAACTACTGCCAAGTTGGTTTGGATAACTATAAGCATAAATGGTTTAGGAACCAAAAATGAACAAATCGTACCTACCAAATCTGCTAATCCGAGATGACCCATTACTAAGTGGGTACCTAAGTCTCTCCAAAATCTTTCTATGCAGATCCATCATGTGTGGTATTTAGATTCTGGTTGCTCCACACACATGACGGGAAATCAAGAAATGTTGAGCAACTACCAAGACCGTTACAACGGAAAAGTCAGATTCGGTAACAATGATTCAGCTCCAATACTAGGCTATGGAGATATACTACTGCAGAATCTGACAATAAAAGATGTCTCTTACATCCAAGTCTTAACCACAACCTGTTCAGCATAGGACAATTTTGCGATAAAGGATTTCAAGTGGTGTTTCTAGCTGATCAGTGCAGAATTTTAAATAGTCAGAATCAAGAACTTCAAACAGGATCACGAAGATCAAATCTATACACCATCAATCTGACAACAGTTCGACCTTCGGCAGTTGTTTGCCTCATCTCACAAACTACAATCAAGAGGAACTGCTTATGGCATCAACGCCTGTCTCATCTAAATCTCAAAGCTCTACACAATCTCTCTATAAAATTGGTACACGGTCTACCAACAATTTCCATACGTCAAGAGCATAATTGTTCGGCTTGTCAAATGGGAAAAATGAAGCGAGCATCACACAAACTCAAGCAAGTTGCTTCTACATCTCGACCCTTGGAACTACTTCACATGGACCTTTGTGGACCAATGCGTACACAAAGTATCAACGGTCGTAAATATGTGTTACTAATTGTCGACGATTATTCTCGCTACACATGGACAAGATATCTCTGAACAAAAGATGAGACTGGAGACTTGATAATCAGTTTTGTGAATACGACTCAGAATCTCCTGCAAAAGAAAATCCAAGTAATTCGGACTGATAACTGAACTGAATTCAAGAATCAACGTCTCAACAATTACTATCAGTCACTAAAAATTTTCAGCCGCTAAAACGCCTCAACAAAATGGCGTCGTAGAACGGATGAACCGAACACTAGTTGAAGCTGCAAAAACAATGTTAACATTCCGGTCTCCCTCATTTTCTATGGGCTGAAGCAGTGAGTACCGCGTGATTTACGCAAAATCGAACGATTATTCAAAAACACTTTGAAAAGATGCCGTATGAAATAATTAATCTAAGGGTTCCGAATATCTCATTCTTCAAAGTATTCTGGTGCAAATGTTTTGTGGCCAACGATCGGGAGCATCGAAGCAACTTTGACCCTATAGCATTTGAAGTTGTCTTTGTTGGATATTCATCCACTTCTAAAGCATACCGCGTCTATATCAAGTCTTCGCGTACTATCTTAGAAAGCTACAACGTCACTTTTCAAGAAGTGACCGAATTGGCTTCTGAACAAAACATTTCATAACCCGAGATTATAGGCGTGTTGGCACAAAGTCAACAACTTCCGACAACTTCTACCACAAAGTCAAGAGAAGCAATTCCCACAGACCTAGAAGATTTTGATTTTCTATTTGAACATTTTTATCGGAACGAGTCTCAAATACCTGCTTCGTCCCATTCTATACCAAGCAGTGCTCATTCTCCCTCTACGGAAGAAATTCCAATTGAGACTCTCAATCCTCAAACTCCGACAAATGTTACGGATTCTCCTAATTCTGAATCTTCAACTAGTGCTGCAACTCTTACAAATGCAGATGAGGAACTTCCTTCCAATTCAACCTCTGAATTGAATTTTCCAACTACGAATGATCAGCTCATCAATTCAGGATGTCTCGATTTACAAATCAACGAAGGATTTACTTCGGTTCTTCCTCACGAACGCAAGTGGACTCGAGCTCATCCTATTGACCAAATAATCGGTGATCCTTCAAGTGGACTACGCACTAGGACGTCTACACAAAGCGGATTATTCGCATGCTTCTTAAGCCAAAACGAACCAATTAAGGTAGCCGAAGCCCTTAAAGACCCGGATTGGGTAATCGCGATGCAAGATGAACTCAACTAATTCGAGCGTCTACGAGTTTGAACATTAGTTCCTCGACCGCAAGGCAAAACAATAATTGGAACTAAATGGGTTTTCAAGAATAAGAAGAATGAGAACGGTGAAGTATTCAGGAATAAAGCACGACTCGTAGCCAAGGGGTACAATCAACAAAAAGAAATTGACTACGACGAGACGTATGCTCCGGTTGTACGTATCGAAGCAATTCGACTATTTCTAGCATAAACGGCTCATAAAGACTTCAAAATCTATCAAATGTACGTTAAAACCGCCTTTCCCCACGGTGTGTTTACAAGAAGAAGTCTACGTCGCTCAACACGACGGGTTCGTGCACGAGAATCATCCCGATCATGTCTATCGATTGGACAAAGCTCTCTATGGACTAAAACAAGCCCCTCATGCTTGGTATGATTTCCTAAGCGAATTTTTAGTGAAGTCTAACTTCATACGAGGCACCATCGATACGACACTCTTTATCAAAAGTCAAGGGAGAGACCTGATGATCGTTCAAGTTTACGTTGATGACATCATCTTCGACTCGACGAATGAACGTCTCTGTCAGAAATTTGGTGAACTCATTAAGACCAAATTCGAGATGAGCTTAATGGGAGAACTCCAATTCTTTCTTGGACTACAAGTAAAGCAACTCGAAGATGGAATTTTCATCAGTCAAACCTAATATATTCGAGATATTCTGAAGAGATTTAAGCAAGACAAGAGCACACCGATAAATACTCCAATGTTAACAAACTGCAAATTGGATGCTGATCCGTCTGGAAAAGCAGTCAACATCACAACCTATCGGAGCATTAGCGGATCTCTTCTCTACTTGACGTCCAACCGACCCGACATCATGTTCGCCACTTGTCTCTGTGCTCATTTTCAAGCTGACCCAAAGGAGTCCCACATGCATGCAGTCAAGAGAATTCAAGTGAATTTTACGCTATCTCAAAGGAACTCCACACTTAGGGCTATGGTATCCAAAAGATACTGGTTTTAGATTAATTGGCTATACTGACGCTGATTATGCAGGTTGTCGAATGGACAGAAAAAGCACGTCTGACGGAGCACAATTTTCAGGCAATAAGTTAGTATGCTGGTCCTCAAAGAAGCAGAATTGTGTGTCAACCTCGAAGGCCGAGGCGGAGTACGTTGCTGCTGCCAGATGTTGTTCGCATGTTATATAGACACAACTACGCGATTACGGGTTTGAATTTAATAACATTCCCATTTACAGTGATTCTCAAAGTGCTATTGCCATTACTTGCAATCCTGTTCAGCATTCACGCACGAAACACATAGATATTCGCTATCATTTTATAAAAGATCATGTAGAAAAGGCACTATAGATATGTATTTTGTAAAAACGTATCTTCAACTTGCCGACTTATTCACTAAGGCATTGGATGAAAAACGATTCTAATTCCTTATTGCTAAGATAGGCATGTTGAATCTCAATCTTACTTGAAACGTGCTTTACATGCTCTATTATGCTTCTATATGATATTCTATGTGCTTCTTGATATTCCTTGATTATCTTGCGTGACTCTATACTTCAATTTTTTTATATTCAAAAATAAGAATAAAAATAAAATAGTATATATAGATAATAATAATAAAATTAAAAAAAATGGGAGATGACGATAATTTTGCCTATTTTGAACTATTCACAAAAAATTTTCTTTGATTTATGATTAAGTACTTTGTCTAAAAATTCATGTGACTTCCTTTTATTCAAAGAGCCTCGTTTGTTTCACTAAACACAAAGCCACATCATATATGTGAGAACTTGAACCTCAATATTTTTTTGATTGTGTCATACTTCAAATGACAGTTTTTTGGTTTGTACTTCGTAGCTTCATTCTGTCTTTTGTGTTGGTTTGTCATGAAAATGATAAGGGCAAAATAGAAAATTGCTCACTTAGCCCAAATTATAAATCCTTTACTATTACCTCTAGAACCCACTTTAAGCCTTCTCCGACATTCATTTTCTTTTGAAACCCGATCAAGACTTCAACATTATTCCCAATGTTTTGGGGTTGCTCAATCAAGAAAAAGAAGGGGAGAAAAAGAGATACATGTCTCAATCATTATAGAAAAGAAAAACGGATCTCGCTGTGAACTTCTCCTAGATAATCTCGTATACTCTTAGAAGAGAAGCACCTCGAAGTGAACTTCTCCAACGATAATCTAGATCTTATAAATAGAGAAAACAGTGTCGTCGAAAAACTTTTGTTTTCGTTATGTTTTATTCGATCGCAAAACTCAACGTCGAAAACCTTTAGTTTTCGATATATTTTAATTCGATCGTAAAACTTCCTGGCAAAAACTCTAAGTTTTTCGATATTCTTTTATTCGATCGCAAAACTACGCGGCAAAAAACTTAAGTTTTTCGACAACTTTTTATTCGATCGAAAAATTACTCAGCGAAAAACTATTGTTTTCGATAACATTTTATTTGATCGTAAAAGTCATCGGCGAAAAACTTGAGTTATTCAACACATTTTTATTCGATCGCAAATTTAACGATCGAATAAATTGTCACTCGAATAAAAACACGCTGAAAAAGACTTGGAACATTTTTCAAGTTTTTCTCCACGACTTAGAAAATTTTCCATCGCAAAAATTAACGTTCGAATAAATTCCCAATCGAATAAAAATACGCTTACGAGACTTAGTAAACTTTACAACTTTTTCACCAAGTCTTTCGCAAATAAAACTTAAAACTTAGAAATTTTTTAAATTTCTCTAAGTACACATTTAATTCGATCAATTCGTATATGAAAATTTTATCTAATGAAGTTTATTTCATTCTTTACAGAAATGGCACAACCAGCATATGCTAACATCTACCCTTCTGACTGCTGGATGACGGTCCACAACAACAACTATCAGTTGGACCTTGCCACATTTCGGAGACCGGATGAAGTTATCATCTCCATCCTCAAAGGACACCCACTATGGCCAGCTCTGACAATGACCGCCTCCGTACAGATGGTCTACCTCCAACAATTTTGGGGAGAGCCATGCCGTCAACAATGACGTGGAATACACGACACAGATCAATACAAGACACGTCGTGTTGAACAAAAATCTAATGACCATGGTGATCAATCTCCCGCTCTACGACATCTACGATCAACCTCCAACAGATGCGAAGATCGTGGAAGATATGCTCCGGATGGGATACAAGCCCCCGCTGACCAAACTGGCGAATTTTCAAAGCAGCGGGATCCCTCATCCGTGGAGGACCTTGTTCGGCATAATCAATAAATGCCTCTCCCCAAAACACTCCGACTTCGACAAGGTGAACGGGAATATCCTTTGCATCTTCCATGGAGTGGTTTTCTCAAAGAAATATGGCGCGGCCCAACTGATATGGAATGATCTAGCGGACCAGATACGTCAAAGGGAGACCAAGTCGAAGGCGAAGTACCTCCCATACGTACAGTGGTTCCCGGTGCTGATCTCACATTTTATAGACGTTCATCCAGAGATCCCGAGAGTACCACAGGCCGGAGGATACATCCCACCTCGCCTTCGCTTCTTTCACAAACCGAATGCAGCCGACCTAACCCTCCAACCGAGGTTGATCCCATTGGAGCTGTTCAGCCTAGCTGATCCAACGGACGAGCCTACCAGGACTACTGTCAGAATAACTCCATCACGAAGGAGATGGTACGGGCCGTGGATCAAGCCCCGACGCCTTCTCAAATGGACTCTCTGGTGGCAATAACTTAGCCTGAAGCTGCGGCTCAGGAGACAGAGACACCGCGTGTCGAGCCCGAAGGTGTCCCTCAAGATGTATCTCCTGAGGCCACTGAATCGGATGAATAATACAGACTCCAAAGAAGGGGCTCTCGCCGACAGCAACCCTCGGCCCCGTCTGTATCTGCTTCAATACTACCGGCTTCGGTGCCAACTTCTCCACCAACAACGGATCAGCCAACCGTATGATTCAACCTGAATCTGTTTCAACACCCATAGAGGTGATAACTACTGTATCAGCTCAAGGATTGGATGGAAGCTCTATTGGACCCCCGATATCTTCGGAGCAATCAATAGGCCAACCCGTTGAAGTGGTGCCTTCAGGGTTGATAACGGATGTCCCCGGACGTTTCGGAATCTCAAGACTGTTCCAGGCGGCACATCGGAAATCTTTTCCGATATTGTGACAGTGGAGCGCCTCCCTGGCCCCACTCCACCGATGATTGTGACGGAGCAATGTTTACAAGAAGCAATTTCCACAACCATCTCTTCTCTAGAAGATCGTCTGATGGACAGAATGCTCCAGGCCATTGAGACTTCTCGAAAGGATACCGGAAAAACACCAGTCTCTGAAGCCGCTCCGTCCGAAGCTCAAACCACCCCCGTCTCCTCACCACCTTTAACCACCACAAAACACACCCCCATACAACCCACCCTCACCACCCCAACTCCATCACCTTCACTCATCAACCCTTATACCATCTCGATCACCCAGCTTCATGACATACTCATCTCCCGACTCCTTGCCTTAGAGACCAGGACCCCTGCCCAGGAGAGTCTCTACAAACGGCTGATCGATGAACCCGAGCCGCCCGCCCAAACAAGGTGCCGAGAAGAAAGCTCCCGCACTAAAAGAAGACATGGCGATCCCGATGATCCGGATCGTCATGAGGGGGAGAAAAGCCAATGAACCACACATAGCGGTCGTGGTTTGAGTCGAGAGCAACCAACAAAGACTCAAGAAGCTGGAGGATCACCCTCAAACCCACCAACCACACAACTATCTTGGGAGAGATCACTGAAGAGACGATCTTCGAGGATCTTGGTGAAGGAGAATGAAATCAAGGGAGTTGACGAGCTCCGTCTTCGAGGCCTATCCCATCTCAACGGGAGAACTGATGGACTTCAAAACCTGATTATGCTCTGGACGATACCAAACACGGGCAAACGGACCAAGGAGCAATACATGATTTACCTGAGGAAACAAAATCCCATAATCAAGCTCGTAGACATAGAGCGCTCAACCGGAAGATACGAGAGCAATGTCTACGTAATAGAGAGAACGAATGCGTCCATAGAAAAGATCACCGAAGCCGGTCTTCCTTACCTCCCAATGGGCGAAGTCTAGCAGATGTTCTCTTTGTACCGAAACTTCACCCTCAACACGACCAAATGAGGAAAAGGGTTCGAAGGGATCAAACGTTACATGCTGAGACAAGTCCAATATCATGTTGTTCACCATTTCCAAATGGCTTTGGAAAGCAACATGAGGACGATCAACCTGACTCAGCGTCACAACAATAGGAAATCCTTAGAAAGTCACGGAGAGAGCTCCATCTTTTAGGAACCGGAACTGGCAGTCACGTACTTTCAACACAAAAGTCGTCAGCTGAAAGCCTTCTGGTGTCATAAACGGCCAAGTTCTGTGTGGAACGCTAAGACTAATCCGTGACAAGCTAAGGACGGGACTGAAGACACTTCCTGCCGATGCAAAGCTCGAAGGTGAAGAAGTGGAAGAACCCGTTCTCAACAAGATCATCGAGGCAATCCAAGAGCGACTGGACATCAGAAAAGGCGTAAGACATTACGATATCGTCTTTGGATTTAGGAAGTCATTCTTCACCCACCGGGAACCTCCATCTCCTCCATGCTAGAGAAAGAAGAAGAAATAGGAGACTTAGACGATATTGCTTTATTTGTATTTGGACTCTTATAGGGAGATTGTTAGACATATTAAAGTGTCCAATATATTTTATTAAGTCTAAGTCTTGTATTGTCTTTATTAAGTGAACTAGAGTCCGAGATGTGGGCTCTAGTGATTAGCTAGTGGTTGTAATGGGCCAAGTAGGGGCCCAAGGGTTTATACATATTCAAATCTATAAATACCTAAACCATATACTTTAATTAGTGCGAATTAAATTATAGAATTCCTTGAAACTTGCGCCGCTTCTCTCTCTAGCTAAAGAACACGGACTAAACAAGCATTCAAAGTGAAAATCCGTAAATCACTATTTGATTCCCCCATTGTTGATCGCTAAGGTGTATGGTAACCTATAGTTAAAGAAAATTTTATAATTTAAAAAAACTATGGAATCAAACGCAACGACTTCTGCCTCTACACGAAACAAAGCTCCTCCATAGATCACGAAAAGACAATAAATGACTTAGAAAAATTAGTTAGTAAGTAATCATCTATGCTTAATTAGAAACCTAAGAGAAAAAGACAACCTTATGTGCCTGCTTGAAGCTGTTTAAGAGAGAGTCACAAGTCGTGATGCTCAGATTGAAAATTCAAAGCACAAGTTCACGAACTCACAAATAGCTTGAAGGCTTGTGCACTTGCACGTAATATAAATCTGAGTAAATATAATTTTGTTTTCTGAGGAACGCATTAAATTGTACTCTAAAATTAAAATTTTAGAGCACAACCTTGCGAAAAACGGTCAAAGAAACCAGAGTTCCTCTAAAAACATCGCATCCAACGTGGAAAATGTTTTACATTATGAAAAACCTACTTGTTGGGAAATTCCGGAGGTTTCTAGGGAAGTGGGAGAACTGAACGCAACCCTGAAATCGGAAATAGTATGTTTCCGAGCGGAAAAGAAAAGCTTCAAGAGGAGATTGCAAATCTCAAAAATTCACCGTCCCTACCTATCTTAAATGATCTTTCTATAGAAATATCTTCTCTTATGCAGGCTATGGGAACACAAACGGACGCCGTGGTACCTAGAATTAAGAAGGCTTCCACTAATAATTCTAGGTCAACAGTGACAAAAGCTCAAAAGGCAAATACACATGCTAAGTCATCTTTGACTGGAGTTGAAGTGAAAAGTAAAACCAAAACACTTAAAATTGCTAAGGAACAATATAAGGTTAGGAAGGAGAAAGGAAAATCGACATTATTTATCAAAATGAAGGACAAAAATGTTAAAGATTTTCCCTCTGCGGCTCCTATTAAATAGGAAGCTTGTAAAGAAATAGTTTCAACCTCAAGTAATCGAACATCTCAAGCTTTCAATAATCATCATTATGATGTGAATCGTGTGAATTTCCCTCGTAGGAAGAAGAACACATCTACTAACGATGTGTATACTTCTATTTGTTATTATTTGTACTTGAAATATCCAGTCGATGTTAAGTCTGCGAAATATCTTATGCGACTTGCATTGCAGAAAATTTTTAAAGCTTCTCCAAAACACACGTTCGCCTGCGCTGAAACGTCATATCCGTGTCAAATTACTTCGAAATGTGTACCTAAAGCTACATCATTGGGTGATTTTGGACCAAATTTGACACCTTTTATACCTAAATTGTTTTCTGCTAATAAGGTAGGACCCATAAAACAATGACTACCAAAGTCTCGATAATGTTTTGCAGATGTTTCCAGCATGGGTAGTAGGTATATCGAATGTATATATCTATATATATATAGATATATAATATAATATAATATAATATAGTATAATATAAGAGAGTATAATATAGTCTAATATAGTATAATATAATATAATGTAATATAATGTAATATGATGTAATATAATGTAACATAACATAACATAACATAACATAGTATAATATAATATAATATAATATAATATATTATTCTATTATTAATAAAATATATATACCATTATATATATATAAGAAAACAGGAGAAAAAAAAAGAGAAAATAGAGAGAAAATACAAAAAAAAAAACGAAATGAAAAGAAAAGGAAAATTCTTCTCCTGTTCCAGCTTCAAGGACATATCCTCCGGCATAAAAAGACGGACCACAATGGAGAATATCGAGTTTACAAGTTCAAAAACTTCCATACGGAAAATGTGGCTCACTAACACTACCTCAATGTTCACCTCAACCGACCTACTCCGGCTTGGTGATATAAATAAAAGCAGCACTCACTATTTCCTACCAGATGCACGGATACTTTGTTCACATGATTCAGTCGATCTAACTGAATCTAACTCTGGAACCAAACTGAGCGTTAGTCTCAAATTTTACGAAAATAACTACATATTCCACATCATCCGAACACACCACGAAAGAAGATTTCGATGATGACAAGGAATTTTTTAAGATAAATAAATTCCCTTATCTCACACATCATTCGGACCAACCCCCATAGGTACAAGTGCAAATTTTATTAGCTCCCGAATAAAAGATGTCGCATTAGGTCCAACGTCGCATGCACATCGAGCCTTACCCACTCGCCTGTCTCACAAAAGACAGATGTTTCAAGAAATAACGGGGAGCCACGTCTACTATCACTGCTTCACTCGAAAGTGAGAGATATTGAATTAAGTGGTACTCAGCCCCTCATCCACACTTTCTTGAAGACGATAGATTCTAGTAGTCATGCCAAAATTTAACTGGAACCGGCGGTTCCAACCGGCAAACCGCCGGTTCCGGTTAGCAACCGGAACCGGCATCCGTAGGAGGCCGGTTCCGGGCGGTTTGGGACTTTCCCAAACCGCAAACCGCCGGTTTAATATATATTATAAAATATATTTTTATTATAAATATTATTAGAAAAATTAAAAAAGAAAACATAAAAAATATAAAAAAAATTATTTATCCAAATAAAAAATATTATTATAAAAATTAGTCGGTGTAAAAAATAGAAAATGACAAATTTATGATCGAATTTCGCACAAGCAGATACATGTCCGACATCGATTTCATATCAAAATAATTATTTTAACTATTTGTTCTTACTTTGAATGATGCATTTAAATTTTTGCAACGGAATTTATGTTTCGTAAACTTTAAGTATATGAAGTTTTGTATCGAAAAATATACCAAAAATTTATGCAACGCAGTACCATGATAAAAAAAATAAAATAAAATAAAAATAAAAAAATAAACCGGCGGTTCAACCGTTAACCGGCGGTTGACTAACCGCCGGAGTCAACCGCCGGTTAGCCAAACCGTAACCGGGGGATAGGCAACCGCCCCCGGCCGGTTCAACCGCCGGTTAACCGAAACCGGCGGTTGGGCATGTCTCGATTCTAGTGTGTGCTCACTTCCCATATTTCTAATATTTTATAGGACACATACACTTTTATAACACCTGATCTCTGTGATCAAGTTAGAACTTCCATAGACGTGTCACTCGCAGCCATACTTCGAGGATCGGAAGGAAGTCATGTCATTGCAACATCAAAGCAACAACGGTTTTGTACCATCGTTTATGAGCATAGCTCCCAGATCGATGCAAACAGAAAGTGCTTGTGACTCTGGTTTTTCGTACACGATGGATCGCCTTAGTGGCTTACTCAGGTTATAACCCAACCTGAGCTGAGCAAAAATATTCGGAATCCGAATCCGATCCGGTATCCGGTTTATAAACTCCGGAAAACCAGATATCCGGTTTTTAAAACCGGATCGGATATCCGAATCCGAATATTTTAACATAAACCGGATCGGATACGGATACGCTCGGTACTAAAATCCGAATATTCGGTATCCGGTTTATTATTTAAAATAATTTAATTAATTAAATAATAGCCCAAAAACAAAGAATAATTAGGCCCAAAAAGAGAAAAAAGAAAGAAAAACAGCTCAATATTCTAATTTGACCCAATTAAAATATATCGGATTGAATTTACATCATTCGTGAAAATATATTGAGAGTTGAAAACAAAATCGAATAAGTTAAAATCAATTTTATTCAAAAAAACTAAAAAACCGAATTTCGGATATTCGAATTCCGGATATCCGAAACCGAATTTTCAGATATCCGATTAAAAGCGGATCAGATACGGTTATAGGTTTTCGATATCCGAAAATCTGGATTTCGGATATTCGAAAATCCGGATTTGCTCACCCCTAACCTGAGCCCTACGATGCCTAACATCACCATCCTCTTGTCCGAACGATGCGAAAAATCTCGTCAAACCCATGCTCTATTTGCACCCATCGCCATGATGGTCTCACCAACTCGATTATCATGAGGGGGAGTATTACTAAATAAAGAAAATTGGTGTAGTACCAAGACGAAGGTGCAAGATTGGTTAGAAACGATATATCCACAAGCGTCGTTGAAGAATCAAGCAAACCACTACCTTCAAAAACGAAGTTGCCGCCTCGTGCGCGCATCTCAGAATTTCAAAGAGAACTCCCCAGTCCCAACACAAGGTTGAACAAATGTAGGGGGATTGTGCCACTATCAAATGTAGAGATCGAACACAAAGAGAATAAATCCGGAAAGCAACTTCAAATTACTTCCGGCTTTTCCGAGACAAGCTTCGGTGAAAATTGAAGATGGAAGATCAAGAATCGATGAGCTTGAAGATCACAAGACAAGACAAGGTGGAGAAAATTGAAGAATAACACACACTCGCATGCTTTCGCCGACCCATACACTGATACGTGTTCTTCGAGAGCTCATGACAATATTTTTATAAGACCAAGATAACCAACGCTGAATTATAAATTGAACACATAGGAGGAGATTGTTAGGATAATTTTATTGTGCTCAGTTAATTATGTTATCTTATTCTTGTAGTTTAATTAAGTGAACTATGTTTTATTTTGTAAAGTCAGTGATATACATAATGTAATCGGGCAAGTTACGGCTAAGTATTATATACAAAAATGTGGTATAAATATTAAAACCCAAACACACACTAGTGTGTGTCTTGTTTTCTAGAGAGATAATTTTGAGAGCAAAAGTCCCCTCCCAACGGTCGAGCTCAAGAACCAACACGCACACCCCACAAATCTTTAAAATTTCCGAATCGTCGTAAATCTCTATAATTGTTAGTTGGATAACGGAATCTGGTTTTTCAGACAAGTGAAACAAACATCCCAATACTTCAGTATATTTTGTTTGCTCTTGTGGTTTTTCGTTATTTTTTAATAATACCTCATTTGTACTATATGGTGTACTTACGAGATTTGACGTCAAAGTAACCAAATCTTTTGAGGACCTTCTCTCTGTATTGAGCTTGTGTTAACATTATGCCGCCATTCGTCTAATAACTTAACTCCGAGCATCACTTTTGCTTCATCCTTCCTATCGAAGGTGTTGGAAAGCACAACTTTTATCTTTTCAACAAAATCAATATTTGTTCCAAATATTAGTAAGTCGTCAACGTATAGAACAATTATATCAATATGCTCAAATTCCTTCTTGACGTAAACACATCGATCAACTAAAGAGTGTATAAAACCATGTTTCCCTAAAATGATGTTAATTTTCTCATGCCACTGCTTTGAGGCTTGTTTTAATCCATACAAGGATATTTTAAGTTTACTTACTTTCTTTTCTTGACCTTGCACCTTATAGCCCTCCGACTACAACATGTAAATTTCATCTTCTAGATCTGCATTCAAGAATGTTGTGTTAACATTCATTTGGTGTGTAACGAATTTGTGAATAGATGCCAATATTATTAGCATTTGTACAGAAGAGATCCTTGTTAATGGTGCAAAAGTGTCGGAATAATCTATATTCTATTGTTGAGTGAAGCCTCTTGCAACCATTGTAGATTTATATTTTCCACACTCCCACCCGCTAGTTTTTTCTTTTAAAAACCCACGTACTTGTATTTGGCCCGGATCCAGGAGAAAGATCAACCAATTCCCAAGTAATATTTTCTAAAATGGAAGATAACTCAGATTTATACTTTCTTTCCATTTTTCAACTCCTTTACAAGATGACCTCGTGATATGTTTTAGGACCTTGTTCTACTAAATAAAAATAGTCTCCTCCCATAATATTTTGGGTTCTTCTTCTTTTTCCCATTTAATAGAAACTCGATAAATTAATACTCAGTTATTTAAAAAACTCTCTAGGTAATATTTTTTATGGGTCCTGAGTCGGAGACAACGTGCTAAATTAATAAAGTCGCTAAAATTATAAGATAATACATTTTTAATAATTTCTATAGATCGCATATAAAATACAAATTAATAACTACTTATATATTACATAAATTTGTAGGGGAAAATTTCGATTAGTAACTCCATGTATAATTGTCCATGATTTAGTTACCTTATGGTTAAACCTTTTCCATTTGGTGTCCGAATAAGTTTACCATATACAATGTGGTGCTCATGATTTATATAGGGATCGAGAATGGCACATTATGACTTTTGTAGTACAATCTATACAAAATATGAAGTGTAACCACCACTTAATAATTGCTCAATTTATTTGGACACCAAATGGAAAAGGCTAAGACATGGTAACTACTGGAACTGAAAAATAATTTGGACACCAATTGGGAAAGCCTTATACGCAAGGGTTACCCACCGAAATTACCCATATTTTTATTAAGGTTTCTTGAAAAAGACAAAATCGTAATTTTTTTTAAATGGATTTAACTATGACTCCCGTTTCTAATAAGGTAGGACATTGAATGATTTTGTCAAATTGAACCCTTCATTTGATATATACACATGGTCTGATACTTAACTGAAAGTTTGAAAGGTAATTGAAAATTGAATATTTCATTATAAATTAATAAGATATTAATTTATCGATTAATTAATAACTCTTTTAATTAATAAATCTTGGGGGTCCCAAGTATATTAATTTCTAGAGTTTTTATTGTACTTGATTATCGGTAAGGTCATGAGAGTCAAGCTCTTGGACTCAGCTAATTGTTTTAAGGGTAAATAGCACATAACCTACATGTGGTTTGAAAAATAAGCATAAAAACTCATATGGTTCAAAAATAGCGTAAAATCCCTTCAGTGTCATTTTCACCTGATAATTGGAGGGTACAACGCTATGTTTTAGATAACACAGGGGTACGGTGCTAAGTTTTCGACAACACAGGGGGTACTGTGCTAAGTTTTAAACAACATCGGGGATACGATGCTAAGTTTTAGATAACACAAGGGAGTTTTGTGCAATAAAAAAAGTATAGGATAGTTATGTGCATTTTAGTATAACCACATGGGATAATTTACCTTAAAATCTACATGCTGCCGAGTCTTTAGCATATCCCACAACAAGCAATCACTTGTCCTTGAACCAGTTTTTTTTTTTTTTTTCTTTTTGGTTCGGTTAGTAACACTTTTGCAGGACAACACCATACTCTAAGATATTTCAGATTTGAAGAATAGCCTTCCCATGTCGCATATGGAGTTTTTCCTGTTCTTTTGTGTGGTACTCAATTTTGTAGGAAGCAAGATGTTAAATTTGCCTCCCTTTCACGATTCACCAGCCCCCCCCCCCCCCCCCCCCCCGAATTTAAGAGCATGAAGTTCATCATTTCTTTCTGCTACTCTATTATACTCAGGTTAATATGGAGTAGTTTCATAAATAATTCTATGATTTTCAGAAAATTATCAACGGAAAGAAACTCTTCTCCTCGGTCGGATTTTAATTATTTTCGTCTCCAGTTGATTTTCAACCTCTTGTTTGTAAATAATAAAGTTAAAAAAGGTTTCGTTCTTTTGCATTAGAAGATATAATGTTGCAAATCTGGAACAATCATCAATGAATGTGATATAATATTTGTTCCCTCCACTTGATTAATAATTTTTCATATCCCCGAGATCACTATAAAATAGATCAAGTAGTTGTGTTGACCTTTTCTCATTGTAACACTTGTTTTTTACTAGTTTAGATTCAACACAAATTTCACATTTCTTTTTGTATTATTTGAATAAGTTTTAGGAATTATTTCGCCAGGCAAAATTCTTTTCATGAAATTTTGGCTGCATGCCACAGTCTTTTATGCCATAGTCTTTCATGCCATAAATCGAAAGAACTCACTGGGTAAGCTAGAATTTATTCCATTCACTATAGAGTCCACATTAAGTACAAAGAGACAATTGGTTTTATAGCCTTTGCCTATAAAGATATTATTCGCAGTGAGAATAAGTTTTGCCACTCTCTATTGTGACTTTGATGCCTGCATCGTCCAACAAGGAAGTTGGAACCAGGTTAGCTCTTATAGCCAGAACATGAAGGACATTCTTCAAGGTAAGAGTCTTTTCGGAAGTGAGTTTTAACTCCACCTTACCCTTTCCTTTGACAGTTGTTGCATGAGAGTCTCCAAGGAAGACTTCATTCATCTCTTTATATTGGACGAAATTCCCTCTATTTTTAGCAATATGTTTGGTTGTACCAGAGTCAACCAACCAAACTTCCTTCTTCATGGTTGATACCATGTTGATTTCGGTTGTTACCGCCACCACATTGTCATCCTCTCCCTGAACAACATTTGCTTGTTTCCTGAAATTTCTTTTGTCATCATCGTTGACAATCCTCTTGCAGCATTGGACTGCATGATGCCCTGGCTTACCAAACACAAAACAAGATCTTTTCTTTTTGTTAGTGAAAGTCGGTTTAGGTTTCAAGTACTCTCAACTTTGGGATTTTTAGCTCCCTTTTTCACTGCTTCCACTGTTTTGCCCTTCTCAATGATGATGATGATATGCTTCATCACCTCATTCAAATCCACTTTCTTATTATTTTATTTGAGTTGTTGCTTATCAATCTCAAGGAATCTCCAAATAATTTTCGTCTGGTAAGACACCTCAACAAAATGGTGTCATAGAACGCAATAACAGGAATTTAGTCGAGGCCGCCTAAACGATGTTAATACCCTCCAGGCTCCCTCACTTCCTATGGCTGAAGCTATAAGTACGACTTGCTTATCGTACAAGTATTTCAAACGCTTCGGAAATACTCCGTACGAGCTCAACAACGAAAGATTGTCAAACTTATCCATTATAAGGGTCTTTCATTGCAAATGCGACGTGGCTAAAGGTAGAGACGATTAAAGCAAAATTTATCCCAAAGCCCTTAAAGCGATCTTCATCGGCTACTCTTCTACTTCTAAGGCGTATCGGGTGATGGAGAGCATCAATGTCGCCTTCAACGAATTGTCCAGGTTTGCTCTAGAATAGCTCAGTCCGAGACCCGAACTAAACGAATACTTGGCTTTGGAACAAAGAAGTTCAAAACCCTCGCCTCAATGAAACTTGGTTGTTGAAGACTTCACTTCACGAACCGCGCTTGGCAGACATTTTTCTTTCGAACAAGACCGTTCGGAACTCGATCTAATTGGAGTGTTAGCACAACGTCAACACGTTTCTACACCAGAAACGGTCGCATTCGACTCAACGACATTTGTTCTAATGGACTTGGACTCCCTCTTCGAGCATTGTTATCCCCATTCAAATTCGCACCCGTTATGTCTCACACCATTTCCGGGGATGCCCCTTCTACTTCAACGGTCAAACAACCTCACGTGAATGAAGGCAACTCACGCCCATGCCGAAAATACTCCTAGCACCGACACGTATACTACTTCAACCAATCCCTCAATTGGTGCTACACTTGGTATCACACCATCTCTTTATAATACTACTCCAAACATGGACACATCCGTGTCGGGCGATGAGCACTCACCTTTGGAATTCGAGGATACATCTCTAAACGGCAATATGGTGCCACCTTTACCTCACGAAAAGAAATGGACTAGAGATCATCCATCTACCCTGATTATAGGTGATCTGTAAAGTGGAGTACGCATGCGTGCTTCAACGATAAATAATTGCCTCTGCGCGTATTTTTTGAGTCAATTTGAACCAATCAAAGTCTCGGGAGCTCTTGCCTACCCCGATTGGATCAACGCACTTTAAGACGAGATTATGTAGGTTACCATATACTTTAACGATCAACAACAGGGGAATCAAATTGTGATTTACGTGGGTTTTACCTTGAATGCGCGTTAAGTGCGTGTTCTTTAGGTTGAGAGAGAAACATCGCAATTTTTAAGGTAATCTATATTTTGATTCACCCTCATCAAAGCGTAGGGTTTAGGTATTTATACATTTGAATAGGTATAAACCCTTGGGGCCCTACTTGGCCTATTACTACCACTAAAAAAATCATTAGAGCCCACATATTGGACTCTAGTTCACTTTCTAATGAAATTACAAGACCTAGACTAAATATAACATATTGGACACTTTCATATATCTAACAGATTACTCAACTCAAGAGCCTTAAAATTTGGACCTTAGTTCCGAGACCTAAAGAAAAAACTCTCATTGGAACCAAATGAGTTTTTAAGAACGAAAAAAGGATCAAGATGTCATATTCGTCAGGAATAAGGCACGCCTGCAGGCTAAAGGCTACAACCAACAAGAACGCTACGACAAGACATTTTCCACCATTGCTCTTATTGAAGCCATAAGCCTATTTCTCGCATACGCGACACATAATGACTTCAACACTTATCAAAGAGACATCAAAATTGTCGTTCTCAACGGCATTTTAGAGAACAAAAGTCTATGTTGCTCAGCCTGACGGATTTGTTAGTGCACTAAATCGTGACTATGTCTACCATCTCGATAAGGCTTTTTACGGATTCAAACAAGTTCCTCGAGCTTGTGACGATGTCTTGTCGGATTTTTTAGTCAAGTTCGGATTTACACAGGTCAAATCAACACCACACTCTTCATCAAAAGGTAGGGAACCAACATAATGCTAATCCAAATTTATGTGGACGACATCATCTTTGAATCTAGAATCCTAAACTATGCAAAAGCTTTGATGAATTAATGAAGACCAAGTTTGATATGAGCATGATGGGATAACTTAGCTTCTTTCTCGTGCAAGTCAAACAAGACGGAATCTTCATTATTCAAAGCATGTACATCCACGACATCTTGAAGAAGTATAACATGGAAAATAGCTCACCAATGGCCATGCTGAGGTCTACCATATGTAAGCTTTACTCCGATCCCTTCGAGAAGTCGTCAACGAAATCACATGTCGAGGCATCGTCACTTCACGATTGTACTTGACGTCGATCCGCCCGAACATCATGTTCTACAGTTGTCTCTGTGTACGATTCCAAGGGGATCCAAAGGAAGCACACATGGTTGCCGTAAAACGTATCCTTCAATATCTAAAAGGAACTCCTAACTTAGGTCTTTGGTATCCTAAATCTTCCAGATTTAATCTTGTTGGTTATAGTGATGCTGACTATGCATGATGTAAGATGAACAGGAAAAGCACTTTGGTAGTGCACAATTCCTAGGCGACAAACTTGTATGTTGGTCTTTTAAGAAGCAGAATTGTGTATCAACATCTACGGCCAAGGCAGAATATGTTGCCATCACTAGTTGTTCACAAATTATGTGGATTAGGAGTCAATCGCGACTACGGGTTTGATTTGGAAAAAATTCCAATTTATAGCGACTCGAAGAGCGCAATCGCCATAACATTCAATCTTGTCCGCCATTCACGTACAAAGCACATAGACATTAGGTATCATTTTATCAAAGATCATTTGGAAAAATTCACATTGAGCTACACTTTCGTAAATACCGAGTTAGTCGATTTAATTACCAAAGCCTTGGATAAAAAAACGATTTCAATTCCTTGTTTCTAAGTTAGCCATGTAGTATCTCAACTCATGATCAATTGTGCCTCCTGGATCTTTTTATTTTCTTTTATGTGCTTTTGATTGCATTTTTAACTCATATGCTTCTTTTGAGGGGGAACGTTATTTTGAAAATTATGATTTATTTTAGCAAAGCATGACTTTGAGGGGGAGCACTTACTTTTTTTTGGAGGGGGGTACTTTTCAAATTTTTAAGGGGAGAAAATTTTAAGGTGAGAAAAGTTTTAAGGGGAGAAAATTTGTAATAATTTTCAGGTAAGTTTTCTTATTTTATTATTATTTTCTTGCATTCACTTAATATTTTGTCTTACTAAAAATATTTTTCGTTTTCGATAAAATAGCGAAAGATACCTCATTCGAAAGTCATTATTATCAAAAAGCTATTTCGCAAAAAGTACTCTCAAACAAAGAAATTCGCGAACCCTAATCCTTTACAAAACTATTTGATTTTTCTGCAAATCGATCTCGTGAAGGTATAATCGGGTGATTACAACTCAAATTCATCGTTTTAACTTAACATTTCGCATTTTCGATCTCAATGTTGAGCTTAACACATCCGGTTTTTAAACCTAATCACAACAGCGGCTTTTCGAATCCATGATTTACGGTTTTCGGATCTTCATATTCGATTTAAATGAGGTTTAATCTTCTTAAAACCATGTTTCCATTCGACTCTACCAGGTGTTTTCACATATTTTCATTGCTAAAAGTTTTCGAATGATTTTGGAATCGCAAAATTTGATATCGTAAAACTAGCTTATCATGCATCGCCACCCATATGCCGGCGAATACGACTCGCCGGCCCCGACTGGGTTCCTCCGACCGCCGTTGACCCGCAGTAAACTATCAACTCTGGTCTACCACGTGACAATCACGAAAGTGTTTCGAGCACGAGATCGAGTGGGTCGTCGCGCACCGACGGGAACGGCGCCCCAAACTTCTATGGAGTACTTGGTGAAGTGGAAGGATCAACCTTTGATCGAGATGTCGTGGGAGCACGGTGAGGATTTGTGGTAATTCAAGACGCAGATTAAGGAGTATTTGCGGACCCAAGCACCGGGTTCGTCGATGGCTCAAGCGGGGGCGGATTGTCACGTGGTTGACAAGAGTTGACCGTTGACCGGGGGTCAACGGTGGTTGGAGGAACGGCGGTCAACCACATATGGGCGGCGAAATATCATCGCTTCCAGAGTTGGCTGGACGAGAGGGTCTGGCTGTGTCGGACTTAGCCCGTGAGTTGGCCGCAAGGCACACGAGACGCTGATGGGGATTGGTGGCCTGGGCACGTGCGGCATCACGCGCGCGCCTATTCAGGAGTTGGCGCGCGACATCGTACGCACTCAGAAGGCATCGCGCGGCATGGGCGCGGGCGGCATCGGCACTTTCCATCTAGCAGCCTCGGAACATTGTCTCGGGAAATCATCGCGCTACATCATCGGGCAGCCTCGGGTCGACATCGCGCTGCCTCATCAGGTGGCCTTGGGACGACGATGCGCGGCATCGTCGGGCAGCAGCGCGCGGCAGGAGCCAACATCGCACATCATCGGCAGCACGCACATGCGGGCAACAGCGCGCTCGCGCGAGCGAGCGATGGGCGCGCGCGGCACCCTGGGCATCACCCGATTGGGCCATCCGACATCTTGGCGCGCGGAACATGGCCAGCGTGGCCAGATGCTTCCAGAAGCTCCTGGCTGGCACCCGACAACACCAACAACCCGCATTTAGTGCTTGTTTTCCCATGCCAAAGGGACAATGCATTAAACGCTCGACACTCTTCGTCTTAAGGCATTATGGTGGCAATGAGGCATTTAATGCATGAAATCTTCTTGTCTCAAGGGGGACAAAAGAGAGGTTGCCGCCAAACCCTCTTCTCTCACTGGCCAACGACTTCGGATTGATTTGGAGCTAAAATAGGTTCAAACTTGCCCTCCCCACATTGGTCGACATGTGTAACACGAGCTCTTCTCATTGGACGCGTTGAAGGTGGGATTCCTTGAAGACCTTTGGGCCCTCCTCTTGGCCGAGCTCTATATAAGGACTTCATGGCTCACCTTGCTCAAGTTAGAGATTCCAAGCGAGTCACCACACAAAGAGAGAAGATTTCTGAGAGCCTTAGCCTTGTAGACTTCCGTAGCTTGCGTAGTAGCTTCGATAAGTTAGGTTGAGTGCTTGTGTGTAAAATAGGCGAGCTTGAGCGAGCGTTTTACACTTGTACGAGAGCGTCTTGTACATCCCCGTTCGGGGCCCCGTTTTCTAAGTAGTGAAGTCAGGTTGGGAGAATTTCTCCCGTATATCGCGTGTTCTAACCTTGTTCATTCCTTGTTGGTGTGAGGTCAAAGTTAGGCGCACGGGAGGGTTTTGAAGGAGGCGTTGAAGCCGTGTGTGTTCAAGGTTGAAAGGAGAGTTCGTTCTCGAAGGCATTTTTCCGCAAGTTGAGTAGGGATGAGCGACGGGGCTTTGGCCGAGCCACGTCGTTGCCGGGCACGTGCGGGTACTTAGAGGCGAAAAAAATCTAAGTATTTTACGTCCGTGACATTTTGGTATCAGAGCGTATGGTCCGTGTAGCGACGCACAACTTTCAGAACACCGAGACGGCACAACAGCTTGGGCTACGGATGTTGTGCAACACCACCCTCATCACGACGGCGAACTTGTCACGGATCCAAGTGGCGGACAATGCGATTGTTGCGGTCAAGATTGGTCATTGACTTGGCTTTTTGGAATTCATTGTGGCGCCACTATCATTCGAGATGATTTTGGGCAACAAATTCCTCGTTGACGCGTAAGTGATGCTTCTACCCTATCTTGGTGGGTTTATGTTCATGAGCAAGGATCGAGCCGGGTTCGTGAGGGGCTTTACGATGGCGATGGAGCCAACAGGTCGAACGGGCAGGGGCCGATGTGCTCGGCCATGCAGCTGAATTGGGGCCTCGGGCACGGCGAGCAGACCTATCTCGCTGTTGTGTGCGAGATTGAGACCCCGATGCGGAGCGACCTGCCCGCACATGTCAAGGCGATCTTGGACAGGTTCGTCGACGTGATGCCCGACGAGTTGCCGCAACAGCTACCTCCGCGGTGGCCGACTGATCACCGGATCGAGCTGGAGCCGGGAATAATGCCGCCGCCGGAGGTGCCCTACAGGATGAACCATGTGGAGCTGGCGGAGCTACGCAAACAGCTAGGTGAGCTGCTGGATGTCAGGTTCATTCGACCCTCAAAGGCATCATTTGGCTCGCCGGTGCTTTTCCACCGAAAGAAGAATGGTGCGTCCCGATTTTGCGTAGATCATCGGGCGCTCAACAAGGTCACCGTCAAGAATAAGTACCCTATCCCGAATGCCTTGGACCTCTTCGTTGGCCCAAGAAAGATTCTTTTCGAAGCTCGAACTCCGTTCGGGATATTGGCAAGTTTGCATAACCGAAGGCGACGAGGCCAAAACCACGTGTGATGAGGCACGGTCTTATGAATTCCTTGTTATGCCATTTGGGTTGACAAATGCTCCACCAACATTTTGCAACCTTATGAACGACGTACTTTACGAATTCTTGGACAAGTTTGTGGCCGCATACTTGGACGATATTGTCGTGTACTCGACGAGGTTAGAGGACTATGTGCGACATCTCTCTCTTGTGTTCGATACCTTGAGGAAGAATCGGCTTTTCGTGAAACGCGAGATTGCAAATTTGGGGGCAACAGGATCACCTTTCTCGGCCCTGTGATCGAAGATGGCGTAATCAAGATGGACTGGGCCAAGGTCCGCGCCGTGGTGTAGTGGCCGCGGCCCAGCAACGTCTCTGAGCTCCGATCCTTCCTCGGAGTGACCAACTATTATCGATGCTTTATAAAGGGGTATTCTAAGATGCCCGCTTCTCTGTCCGATTTGCTGAAAAAGGACACGCGATGGGATTTGGGACACTCTTGCGAAGAGGCGTTCGAACGGCTCAAGGCTGCCCTAGCCTTCGAGCTCGTGCTTAAGTTGCCCAACTTTGAGCAGCCCTTCGAGGTTCATACCGACGCGTCCGACAAGGCTATTGGTGGGGTGCTCGTGCAAGACAAGCATCTCGTGGCTTACGAGATCCGCAAGCTGAGAATGTCGAGACGCGCTACTGCACCCACGAAAGGGAGAAGACTGCCGTAGTGCATTGTCTCGAGGCGTGGCGACACTACTTGCTAGGTTCGAAGTTTCTCATCGTCACCGACAACATGGCGAATACGTATTTCAAAACGCAGAAGAAACTCACTCCGAAGCAAGCTAGGTGGCAAGAATTCTTGGGAAAATTCGACTTCGATTGGGTGCATCGACCCGGGCGGCAGAACGAGATCACCGATTCACTTAGCCGCCAACCGTACCTTAACAGCCTTGCCGTGACCAGCAACATCGAGAGTGGCTTCGCCACACAGATAAAGCGAGAAGGCGACAACGATCCCCTGTATAAGAAGCTGAAGGAAGATGTGGAGGACGGCCTTGTGAAGCAATATTGGCTTCTACGTGCCTGCTGGGAAATTGCGCCGAGAGCTACTCCAGGAGCATCATGAGCCGCAGTGGGCAGGTCATCCCGGAGTGGGCCAAATGGTGGCTCTGATCTCACGCAAGTTCTATTGGCCCAAGTTGCAAGCCGATGTCGAGGCGTTCGTGCGGACGCGCGTTATTTGTCAGCGTGACAAACCCGAGCGGGCGTGTCTAGCCGGGCTGCTCCAGCCGCTGCCGATCCCCACGAGTCCGTGGCGCTCATTAACGATGGATTTCATTGTAGGGCTCTCGAAGAGCGAGGGTAACACCTCGGTCTTCGTCGTGGTGGATCGATTCTCGAAGATGGCGGTGTTTATGGCAGCCCTACAAGAATGCCCGACAAACGTTACGGCCGAGCTCTTTTTCGGAATGTGGTCAAGCACTTTGGGATGCCGGAGGAGATCGTCAGCGATCGTGACTCTCGATTTACTGGATGTTTTTGGACCGTGCTGTTTAGGATGCTTGGCACCAAGCTTTGCTTCTCTTCGGCACATTACCCTCAGACGGACGGCCAATCGGAGCGCAGGAACCAGCTGCTCGAGGAGTATCTCTGCCACTACATTTTGTTAAGCCAGCGCAACTGGACGGGCCTCCTTGACGCAGTGCAATTCTTCTATAATCTCCACATGTCGACGGTGACGGAGGAGAGCCATTTTGAGGTGGTCTACGGCTTTCAGCCTTGACGCCCCAAGCGGTCTCTTTGTGGAGTGCTAGCGGGGATTGCCCAACCGCATATGGGTTCGCGCGTGGCAAACAGCTCCTTTGGGACGAGGCGCGCGATAGCTTAGCCAAGGCGGGGCGACGCATGAAGAAGTTTTATGACCGTGGACATCGACTGGTAGATTTCGAAGTGGGCGAAAAGGTGTGGCTCAAACTAACGCCCCAGCTACAAGCTAACTTGAAAGCTCAATCGCACGCCCGAAGCCTAATGCCGAAATTCGACGGCCCGTTTAAGGTGATTTCTCGGATTGGCCAAGTGGCGTATCAATGTTCCATGTTAGCTTCTTACAAAAGTTCCACGGCGACCCCGATCCCGACGAAGGTAGGGCCCAAGTTTGTCGCGAAGCTCGCTTATCGTGAAGCATTTATATCGCAATGCTTCAATATCGAGAACCCCGCATATTGCAAAGCATGAGTATCGCTAAGTAGTTGTACCGTACAGTTTGAATATCGCAAAACTTAATTATTGCATTGTTTGCGTATCACGAAGTTACCTCATCGAACAAAACATTATTATCGCACTATTTGTATATCTCGAAGCTACCTTATCGAAAACAATTATGTCATAAAGCCTGTATATCGCAAGCCTGCATATCGTGAAGCAAACCGAAAAATTGAATACTGTAAACAATACCCCGCTATCGCAAAGCTTCGGAACGACCCAACCACGGGAGCTTCCTCCGGCTCAACCCCCGTCATCCCTACCTTGCAAATAACATCCCGGACCACCACATAGGCACAAGGGTGGAAGTGTTCAGCTCCCAGGTAGAAGTCGATGCATCGGGTCCAACGGCACTCGTACAACTCAGCCTAGACCATTCACTCGTCTCCCACAGAAGAGTTTCTCAGAAACGTACGGGGAATACCCAGTTCGCTCGGAAGTGGAGGATATTGAATTAAATGGCGCACCGCCCCAAGGCGCGACTTTCTTCTCCACATCGAGTTTGTGTCGCCACTCCCCACTTTTCTAGGACATACATTCTTTTAACACCACCTCCTCCACTTGGTATTCATGAACAAGTCGGAACCTCTTTAGAAGAGTCTATTCAAGACTTTATTCGAGGATTAGAGGGTAGTCTCACCGCTGCAACATCAAATCCAACAGCGGTAGATGCTGTAGCGGTAAAGCCTTGCGAGAGATGATAACAGGAAGCCTAAGTTGGCCCGGTTCAGTGATTACCTCGATAGGTCTACGTGAGCATGTTTCGACGACCCGAGTGACACTTAATCTTGTCACTAAGATCGGTCGAAAATCGTGCCATAGTAAGTGCAGGCCACACATCTATAAGTTACTCCAATGTCGTGTCAATGGTAAGCCTTAGTGGCTTTACTGGTAGTGAATCACCCTTAAGGACCTCATCAACCGAGAGCTCATGTCCCCCCTTTCCATCTTCTCCGAAACCTTTCAAGGCCATCTTATGGAATGGGTCAAGGCGTTTTTCGCGAAGGAACTCAAGAACAAAAGCAAGGCACCGATGAGCCTCCACCACCACCACCACCACAAACAACCACCGTACACACATCCATCTCCTCCCCATCACACCACAACCTAAACCCATACACCATGTCCTTATCGGAGCTCCGTGACATACTCATATCACGTCTATTATCCAAGGAATGATTAACTCCCGAACTCGCGGAGCACGTAACCCGTCTACAACCTCCACTACATACATGTCAAGGTGACACGGACACGACGAAAATGCGCTGACATGATGATCAAAATCCCGATCATCTTGAGCGGGAGAAGAAATCATGTGTCACCGAGATTCCTCTTTATAAACCAATAGCTCAAACCTCACAAACCATACAAAACCACCTACTCGCCCTACATCGTCTCGACGGCTCTCATCCTCGAGACGAAGACAAACCACAAAACCCTCCTACCACGTCCCTTACCGACAACTATAAAAATTTAACAAAATACCACGCCATCAATCGCGTCACCGAGCTCAACATCACCGTTCATCGCCGATCCTATGAGAAGATCGACGACTACATCGTGAACGAGCGATGGCGAACACTTTCTGAGACTGAATAGGTTGTCCGAAATTGACTCGACAACGTCGGATACTTAATCTGGAAGGCGACGACCGGCTTCTTCCACATCCACGACGAAGAGCTCGAGGAAGGTGAAGATTTATAAGCAAGACATTAAGAACTTTCGCAACTTCTAACCCGTCAAGTGGTCGATCCTCCACCAAACACGCCGAAAAGACCTATGAAAAATCAAAAGGTCAAGGTGGAGTCACCATGGGAGAACGTGAAGATTCTTTCCCGCCTCCAAAGGAAATATGAAGAAGGATCTTGAGAAAGGAAAAGCAGTTGAAGAAATTGAAAGCGCGCTCCGAGGAATCTCTCACCTTCAAGGAACAACAACAATTTGTCATATCTACATGCTCGGTCCACAATGGATGAGTAAGGAACAACTTATCAAAAACCAGATGGCAAAGGAACCACTCTGTGACATCCTCGAAATCGCGCACTACAATGTAGGAATGACACAATATCATGTCTACGTGGTCAGCCGAATGGATGGATCAACAGATAGAATTTCATTAGCTGACATATCAACGTTGGAGCTCGGGGAAGTCTAGCATATGCTTGGTCTCTAACGGAATGTCTACTCTTAAAGAGTATCATCATCATATGAAATACGAGGCACTCAAACGTTTATGCTCCGAAAAGTCAAGTTTCATGCGGTTGAAGACCTTCAAATTGCTTTAGAGAGTAATATGAAGAAGGCCAACCTTACGCGTCCAAGGAACTTTGCTCCCGACCTCGATGAGTACGAGGAGTGGGAGATCATCAAGGAACACAAGCTAGGATGCGTATTTCTCAACTACAAAAGAGAAAAGTGCATCTTCATCGTGTCTGGCCAAATTCTGCGATGTGACCTTGAAGATCATTCGTCAGAGCATGAAAGGAATACTTGGAAGCTTTGGACCAGTTGGAGTTATTGGAGTTTTCGGAAGATTATGTCATTGAAGAACGAGATCTCACCGAGAAGATCATCGAAGCCATCAAAGCTAGGTTGGATCTATGCATCGAGATCCGACAGTATGAAGTGTCTATCGAACTTCGACTTTTATTCTTCAAAAGACAAACAACATAGAAGACAAAAATAACTGAGCTTCAATGAAGATGAACACAAGGAGGCGATTGTTAGTTCATAATTATTATGTTCAAATGTATTTGTTATCTCTTACCATTATTGTAAATTTAGTTTGTGCTAATTGCAAATAGTCATAGTTATAGGACTACTTAGAAACTATACCACATACCTTGTGGTATATATACATGTATGTTAGGACATTTTTATTGTGTTCAAATATATATGTTATCTTAGTCTTGTAGTGTAAATAGTAGTTTGGGCTTAATTGTAATTATGTTATATATTATGACTACATAACAAATATACCAAACTTGTTTGGTATATAAAGAACCCTAATGTGATGTATTAGGAGAACTCTCTCATTTAATTTAATTGAAAAAATCGTAGAGAGAGGAAGAATTCATTAAGGAGAATATTACAGCTTTAACGTTGACGAAGAACTCCTGAGGCTTCTGCTACGAATCATTACGTGTTCTTCGTAAGTTTTACATTTTCTATCGAATTCTTCACCGAATTTAATCGTGTTTGAAGAGACTTTAGAATTGTCCTTTGTTACTTTGTTATCCTTGTAATTAGGGGCGTAATTAGAAGTTTTGATATTGTAAGACTAAATAGTAAATATACCATGTAAATAGGTATAAATACAATGTACACTATCAAAATCAATACACAAGTTCATTTTCGAAAAAATACAAGCATTGAATTCATATTCTAAAAGAGATAAAAGCAATCGAGAAACACTCTCTCTCAAGATCTTCAAATAAGATATTCGACCGAAGGTATTTTGTAAGATTTATCATTTGAATATCTAGAATTCGTGCTTAGATCGATCAATAGTTGATATAAGAGGACCTACCAATTGGTATCAGAGCTACTCGTGATCGTTTTTGGATTGAATTCGTGAATCTAAGATCAAAATAATTTTCCAGATTTTTCGATCGAAAAACTCCCATGAGATATATTTTGATCAATACGCTTAATGTTTGCGAATTTTGTTGATGATCTTGATGATTAAGTGATATATTATATGTTATGAATGATTTACATACTGATTTCAATCGCTTAGAACGTCATTTTAATTCAGATTTTCGATTTAGATCGATATTTGCGTTTGCGATCAAGCTTTGATTCCGATTTGATTTTCTTAATATTCGATATATTTTGCTGTAAGACGTGATTAATCTTGTGTTTGTTCATATTAAGAACTAAGAAACAAGTGATTATCCAGAATTTCAGCACCTAACTTGAACATCTCGGTTGAATCTGGAATTTTCACTGTTACATTAAACTTGGCTGTTCTTCGATCGATTTTTCGATTGAAAAACTTGGCTCGAAATTATTTTTCGAATAACTTTGCACCCGAGAAATTTTTCGATGACAAACACTATTCTCGTGTGTTTTACTCAAATATAAGACTCGAAAAACATTATTTCGATAATTAGTTTTTCGATTCATATATAAATATCTTTTTCGAGCGTAATAAAGCGTATTTTTTTCGAAGGATACTGTTTTCGCTAAATTTTCGAGTCAAAATTTAGCGAAAACATATTTCGATCGAATAATTCACACTCGAAAAACTACCAGTCAACAATTTGAGTCAAACTTCACGAAAAAATTTTCGATCACTCTTAATTTTTCGATTACAAATTTTTCGATAAAGGTTTTTGCGATCAACAATTATTCAACAAACTATTTTTCGACATGATATTTACTCTGCAAAACTCTTACGTTCGAAAAATAATTTTCGATAAATACAACGACAATCGAAAATCTTTTTCGATCATAGGTTCGAAATTTTTTTTTACCGAAAACTTTATTGCTCGAAAAGTTTTTCGATCAGTGCTCAAACACACACACACACATTTTACACTATTTTGAAAGAACTCAAAATTCAAATTCTTTAACAAAAATTGTGAAGTATCAATTCTCATATCAAATATTGTTTGAAATCAAAACAATTTCTCTTTAACAACCGAAACATAGGTTCGAAAGAGAAATTGCTTAAAGTACGAATCAAGCATTACTAACAAAGTTTGTCACTTGTGAAGCATTCTTCCCATTTCTATTCCAAACTTTCACGAAGATCCTACCAATCAACTGCAAATGGATGCTTACTCAATCGGAAACGACGTCCGCCCTCCAATTCTACGAAGAGGCGAATACACCGTATGGAGAAGCCGATTCATGAACTTCTTGGAAACAAAAGAGCAAGCTACAAATTTGATAGCTTCTCTTCAAGAAGGTCCCGCTCAATTTTGGCTCATCCAAGAAGGCGATGCCACCAATAATCCTCCCATTTCCACAACTAGAAGACTCAAAATACCTAGTGAATACACTGAGGGGGAGCGATTAAGAGCAAAAGCGGATTTAGGAGCCAAAACTTTCCTAATGCAAGGAATTCCTAACGGCATCTATATGCAAATACATAGTCTTTCTAGTGCAAAAGCTATGTGGGATGAACTCCACAAAATGATGCAAAGAACCGAAGTCGGAGTCAAAGCCAAGAAAGCCAATATTATCACGGCCTACGACTCATTCACAGCAAAGTCGGAGGAAAACGTTTATGAACTCTATCAACGTTATCTAACTCTTCTCAATGAGATAAGGAAGATAGAGATTTTCAAGACCAACATGGAGGTCAACATCCGATTTCTCTCTTCTCTTCAACCGGAGTGGAAGAAAATATCCATGCAAATCCGTCAAAATAAGGATTTGGACGAAATGGATAACCACGTCGTCTTTGATAATCTCGCTCAACACGAAGAAGATATAAGCGAGATACAAAAAGAACTTAAGGGCAAGCAGGTCGAAGACTCTATAGCTCTAGTCTCTGAAAGAAAAACGAGTCGAGTTGCGAAGTTCTTCAGAAGATGAAGACGAATCCGAATTGGACTCTGAGCTTGATATGAAAGAGTTCAAGAAACAATTGGCTATCATTACTAAGATGATGAGAAAAAAGTTCTATAAAAAGAAATCCTCCTCTTTGGCAAATAGACTTTCGTCCATCAATCTCCAAGCACAAGGAAAGACCGGCCGAGTCGTTAGAATCTAAAAACGCCAAGGAACAACAAGAGTGCTACAATTGTGGAAAAATAAATGGCCTTTGTAAGACTCTTAGCGATTGTCAGAGAGATTTAGAAATTTCTTGAAATAATTTTAAGGAAATCTCTGATGAACACAAGAAGCTTTACTGTAGGATTAAAACTTTAGACGATCTTCTAACGAAAAGAGGGCAAGCGGATAAGACTATATTTCTAAATCAACCTCTTGATATAGAAATTTATAATCCTAAAAAAGGCTTAGGTTTTAACGATCCCTGCAACTTGAAAAAGGTCAATGTCAAACAGTTATATGATATCAAGTATATGGGATTAGGATTAACTTCTCTAATGGCCTTTACTAACTCTTCCGAAATAAATAGCTTAGAAGAATCTAAATGAAAAGCCACTAATATGACTGATATCTCCTTTGACTACACCAAATTGAATAATATTTACATGACAAGGGAAATTAACCTGTCTACTGACTATAATTCAATATTTCCTTTAGAAGATCTTCCTCAAGTTCAGGAAGAAAATAATGATCGTTTTCAAAATTCTACTTTCTGTTATATTCCTGCTATTATTAAGAAAATATCTGATTTAAACGCTTCCTTAGAAACAGAAAGAAAGAATTTCAAAGCTGGAAAGAATGAGCGTTTATTGGAGATTTCTAATATCAAAACTTCCTCAATTTTAAAATCTTGCCTGAGTTTACTTTGAAAGAAAAACCATTAATTAAAGACAACATCAAATCTAAGAAAACACCTCTCATTATTTTACAAATTTTTTTAAAAGAAGATAAATCTTCTTTAAAAAGTGTAAAGGGGGGAAAAGAGTCATTAAATGCTTCAAAAGGAAAAAGATTTTTACTAACTCTTTTTCTACTCCATCCACAGCTAGAGTAGAAAAAAAGATGAAGCATGCAAAGGACAGAGTGTCTAGAATAGAATTTCAGAAGAAAAATGATAGAAATGATTTATTATAAAAATTTTCTTCTGTATCAAAAACTATGGACACTTGCAAGAAGACAGCTGTTTCTAACTTTAATGTTGTTGCTTCCACTTATGTGTTAAAGCCTATTAATTTTGAAATCACAAATTTTAAAATCGGCTTTACTTCTAAAAATAGAACCCGCCATTCTAAGACAAATGCAAATCTTAAGTCTCGTAGGAAACAAGATCCAGCTATAAAGAAAGCTTATAGCTCGATACATTCTTGTCCTTATTTAAGAACTTCTAACATGATCACGAAGATCAAATCTATACACCATCAATCTGACAATAGTGCGGTCTTCGACAGCTGTTTGCCTCATCTCACAAACTATAATCAAGAGGAACGGCTTATGGCATCAACACCGTTCTCATCTAAATCTCAAAGCTCTACACAATCTCTCTATCAAAAAGTTGGTACACAGTCTACCAACGATTTCCATACATCAAGGCATAATTGTCCGGCTTGTCAAATGGGAAAAATGAAGCGAGCATCACACAAACTCAAGCAAGTTGCTTCTACATCTCGACCCTTGGAATTACTTCACATGGACCTTTGTGGACCAATGCGTACACAAAGTATCAACGGTCGCAAATATGTGTTAGTAATTGTCGACTATTATTCTCGCTACGCATGGACAAGATATCTCCGAACAAAGGATGAGACTGGAGACAATAATCAGCTTTGACGACTCAGAATATCTTGCAAAAGAAAATCCAAGTAATCAGGACTGATAATCGAACTGAATTCAAGAATCAACGTTTCAACAATTACTACCAGTCACTTGGAATTATTCAACAATTTTCAGCCGCTCAAACGCCTCAATAAAATGGCATCGTAGAACGGAAAAACCGGACTCTAGTTGAAGCTGTAAGAACAATGCTAATCCATTATGGTCTCCCTCATTTTCTATGGGCTGAAGCAGTAAGTACAACATGCTTTACGCAAAATCGGAAAATTACTCAAAAACGCTTTGAAAAGATGCCGTATGAGATAATAAATCAACGGATACCGAATATCTCTTTCTTCAAAGTATTCGGGTGCAAATGCTTTGTGGCCAACGATCGGGAGCATCGAAGCAAGTTCGACCGTGAAGCATTTGAGGCCGTCTTTGTTGGATACTCATCCACTTCTAAAGCGTACCGCGCCTATATCAAGTCTTCGCGTACTATCTTGGAAAGCTACAACATCACTTTTCAAGAAGTGATCGAATTGGCTTCTGAACAAAATAGTTCAGAACCCGAGCTTATAGGTGTGTTGGTACAAAGTCAACAACTTCCGACAACTTCTACCTCAAAGTCAAAAGAAGCAATTCCCGCCGACCTGGAAGATTTAGACTCTCTATGTGAACATTTTTATCGGAACGAGTCTCAAATGCCTGCTTCATCTCATTCAATACCAAGCAGTGCTCCTTCTCCCTCTACGGACGAAATTCTAATTGAGACTCCCAATCCTCAGACTCCAACAAATGTTCAAGAATCTTCTAATTCTGAATCTTCAACTAGCGGTGCAGCTCCTATAAATGCAGATGAGGGAATTCCTTCCAATTCAACCTCAGAATTGAATTTCCCAACTACGAATGATCAGCCCATCAATTCAGGAAGTCTCGATCTACAAATCAATGATGGATCTACTTCAGTTCTTCCTCACGAACGCAAGTGGACTCGAGCTCATCCTATCGACCAAATTATCGGTGATCCTTCAAGTGGAGTACGCACTAGGACGTCTACACAAAGCGGATTATACACATGCTTCTTAAGCCAAAACGAACCAATTAAGGTAGCCGAAGCCCTTAGAGACCCGGATTGGGTAATCGCGATGCAAGATGAACTCAACCAATTCGAGCGTCTACGAGTTTGGACATTAGTTCCTCGACCGCAAGGCAAAACAAAACTATGAGTTTTTAAGAATAAGAAGAACGAGAACGGTGAAGTAATCAGGAATAAAGCACGACTCGTAGCCAAGGGGAACAATCAACAAGAAGGAATTGACTACGACAAGACGTATGCTCCGGTTGCACGTATCGAAGCAATTCGACTATTTCTAGCATATGTTGCTCATAAAGACTTCAAAGTCTATCAAATGGATGTTAAGACCGCCTTTCTCAACGGTGTGTTAAAAGAATAAGTCTACGTCGCTCAACCCGATGGGTTCGTGCACGAGAATCATCCCGATCATGTATGTCGATTGGACAAAGCTCTCTACGACGCTCAACGGTATGTTCTCTATGAAGAGATTTAATCAAGATAAGAGCACACCGATGAATACTCCCATGTCAATAAACTGCAAATTGGATGCTGATCCGTCTGGAAAGGCAGTCAACATCACAACCTATCGGAGCATTATCGGATCTCTTCTCTACTTGATGTCCAGCCGACCCGACATCATATTTGCCACTTGCCTCTGTGCTCGTTTTCAAGCTGACCCAAAGGAGTCCCACATGCATGCAGTCAAGCGAATTCTACGCTATCTCAAAGGAACTCCACACTTAGGGCTATGGTATCCAAAAGATACTGATTTTAGATTAACTGGCTATACTGACGCTGATTATGCAGGTTGTCGAATTGACAGAAAAAGCACGTATGCCAGAGCACAATTTTTAGGCGATAAGTTAGTCTGCTAGTCTTCAAAGATGCAAAATTGCGTGTCAACCTCGACGTCCTTTGTGAGCCTTTGTTCTCTACCGGATGCCGATGTTATAGGAGAGACTCCGCCAGGCTTTTTAGTCCTTGTATGTTTCTGAATATGAAATTCAACCTATCGTTTTGAAAAAAAACTATGAGTTACCATTATAAACACTTTTTTTTAAAATACTCATCATTTACTTTTTATTTTTTAGGCTGTAATTCATAAAATACCCCCATGATTTTGAAACTCACCACCAAAAACCTATTGTTCTAAAATAACATAAAATTCTATCGTGGTTTAGTTAACTTTGCACATTCTTCCCATTTTCTTGGGGTACGGTGATCTGTTTTATAAACCATAAGGAGTATGATGATATGTTTTCTAAACCACAAGGTAGTAACGTGATTTTCAGTTTAACCACAAAGGGTATAGTGGAGTTTACCCAATTTTTTTAACTAATTTTATTGTGTTCACAAATTTTTCAAAAGAAAAAAAGCATTTTTTTATTTTATTTCTTTTAATGCTAATTTTTATAATATGCACAAATACAAAAACAAAAGAAATAGAAATTAAACATACGATCCACACAAATAAGATGTCAAACAAAAGAAATAAACTAAATATACTGCACAATTTTAAAAACCGCTACCAAGGTAATCACCACTTGAATTTAATTCCCTAAAGAAACTTTTTACGTGATTTTTTAATCGATGTGGTTGTGTTAATGACCCTAGGGCATCATCATTGTAGATTCATCCCCGAGGTGGCTTCTGAATCGACGATTGGTGTAGCTGTGTATGAAAATTGCTTTCGCAAATTAAAAACTTATTCCAAAACCAGAACCAAAGCCGATCATTAAAATATGTATTGATATATATATATATATATTAAATTAGTAAATAATTTAATATGCAAATTCATGAGCCATATTGGTAAAAATGTGTGGGTGGTCATATCATTCCTCGGCCCCCTCGAGCGATAGACGAGTCCGTCACCGTACTCTAGACAATGTATCATGAACCACTGTATTAACCATGTATAACTTTTAAGTCCCACACTGGTGACATTGGCCTAATCACACACTAATTTTATCTCCCCTCCATTACCCTCCGACGATAATCAATACGTGAGACATGGACAAGCGAACTCTTTAGGCATCACTCATTCGGGTTTGTCAAGTCACTAGCTACTTATTCAACTGCCACTCACACTCACCCGAACGTGGTCATTCTGGTTACTAATAATTCGATACCGAGTGTATGCAACAATAACCAACAAGCCAATAGCACAATCGCAAACCACCAATCGCAGCCAATAACATAAAATTTTGACGGCCTAATTATCGTCAATAATAACAAATACGAACATATTATAGCTAGCAAGGCTCTCTATCAAATCAACTAACCGATAACACATAAGATAAATAAAAATAAGAGATAACGAGGTTCACATATCCCAAGAGGGGAAAATGTCCCCGTATTATCAACTTGTTACATGAAGGTCTAACTTCCTCTAATGTCTGAAGCTTCTCTCGACTCTTTACATGATGCTCCTTCACCTAAAACGGAGATCATGGTTTATGTTCAACATTAGACGAGCAATTGATTTATACGACGCCTTTCCAAACTATAACATAAACGCTTGCCTCAATATAGGAAAATGCCCGAAAGTACTTAACGAACATCACTACAGATACTGTCACAGTACCATAAGCAGAAGAAGTTAAAATAAAACTGGAAATTTCTTCAGCAAATTACATAAAATCCTGTTTTGTAGTCGAAACTTAAAAAAATCATAGAAAATCGGAGAATTATCCAATAAAGACTATTTTTGCAATTTTGAACAGCTATAGGACTTAGCTTTCTGCGATGACCATGTTCGGAGAATTTTCCAATGTGTGTTACCTTAATACAACTCTGAAGAATACTTAGAAATTCTGCTTCGTTTATTAGTTATCATTGTAATTGGGGGCGTAACTTGTATTTTTTTCTAGTGTAGGACTTACTAGTAAATATACCATGAATATATGTATAAATACAATGTACACTATTGAAATCAATACACAAGAATTCAGAAATTCACAAGGGCTTGAAATTCACATTCTAGAAAGAGAAATACACACGAAATACTTTCTCACTCTAAGCTTCACTCTCGTGATCTTCAAAGGAAATATTCGACCGAAGGTAACAAATCGTAATCTGTATTCGAATATCTAGAATTTATACCTGGATCTCTCGGTAGTTGATAAATTAGGACCTAACAATTGGTACAGAGCTATTAAGACAAATTTGAGTCTCAAGTCTCGTAGGAGACAAGATCCAGCTATTAAGCAAACTTATAGCTCGATTCACTCTTGCTCTCACCAAAGGTATCCACTCCAAGTTCACTCAGCCAAACACCTTAGGAGACTAGCTATAGAAAAAATATTCTCCTCAACTAAGACTGATAAGACATTTATCCGAGCTAAAATTAATCTACCATGTAAGGTTCATCCTCAATGGGTTCTTATTCACCATCTAAGCCAACACCAAAAAGGCTCAGTTGACTAAAGAAGTACCACCAAACCAACTATCTCTAAGTTGGTTTGGGTATCTAACAATAAAAATGGTTTAGGAACCAAAAGTGAACAACCTTTAACTACAAAATCTGTTAATCCCAGACGGCCCATTTACAAGTGGGTACCTAAGTCTCTCCAAACTTTTCTATGCAGATCCATCATTTCTGGTATCTAGATTCGAGTTGCTCCACACACATAACAGGAAAAACTGTTGAGCAACTATCAAGACCGATACAACGGTAAAGTCATATTCAACAACAACGATTCAGCTCCAATTTTAGGCTTTGGAGATAGCATTCTAAAGAATCTGACAATAAAAGATGTCTCTTACGTCAAAGGTCTCAAACACAACTTGTTCAGCATAGGGCAGTTCTGCGATAAAGGCTTTCAAGTTGTATTTCTAGCTGATCAGTGCAGAATTCTAAATAATCAGAATCATGAACTTCTTACAGGAGCTCGAAGATCTAATCTCTACACCATAAATCTGACAACTTTACGACCTTCGACGGCTGTTTGCCTTATCTCTCAAACGACAATCAAAAGAAACGGCTTATGGCATCAAAGAATGTCTCATCTTAACCTCAAAGCTCTTCACAAGCTTTCTACTAAAAAGTTGGTCAATGGTTTGCCAACTATTTCACTTCAACAAGAGCATCAATGTTTGGCTTGTCAGATGGGTAAAATAAAGTGAGCGTCTCACAAACTCAAGTAAGTAGCTTCCATATCTCGACCTTTGGAACTACTACACATGGACTATGTGGACCGATGCATACACAAAGTATCAACGGTCGCAAGTACGTACTAGTGATTGTCGATGATTATTCTCGCTGATAAGGTTTCTACGAATAAAAGATGAGACTGGAGACTTGATAATAAATTTTTTGAATACAACTCAGAATCTCCTGCAACAAAAAATTCAAGTAATCAGAACTGACAATGGGACTGAGTTCAAGAATAAGCATCTCAGTACTTTCTATCAGTCACTTGGAATCATTCAACAATAGTTAGTCGCTAAAACGCATCAAGAAAATGGCGTCGTAGAACGGAAGAACCGGACTTTGGTTAAAGCAGTGAATATAGCTTGTTTTACGATAAATTGGACAATTATTCACAAACGTTTTGAAAAGACGCTGTACGAGATAATAAATCAAAGGATACCGAATATCTCTTTCTTCAAAGTCTTCGAGTGCAAATGCTTTGTGGCAAATGATCGAGAGCATCGAAGCAAGTTCGACCCTAAAGCATTTGAAGCCATCTAGGTAGGATATTCGTCAACTTCTAAAGCTTACCGCGTCTATATCAAGTCTTCTCTTACAATAATGGAAAGTTACAACGTCACTTTTCACGAAGTGACCGATTTGGCTTCTGAATAAGACAGTTCCGAACCCGCTCTTACAGGCGTGTTGGCACAAAGTAAACAAATTTCGACAACATCTCCCTCACCGTCAGTAGAAGGTCTTCCCGCTGATTTGGAAGACATGGACTTTCTTTTTGAACATTTTATTCTGAACGAGTCTCAAACGCCTGCTTCATCGCAATTTATGCCAAGCAGCACACCTTCCCCTTCTACGGTGGAAATTCCAAATGAGATTCTCAACCCTCAAAATCCAGCCAATGTTGTAGATTCTCAAAATTCAGAGTCACCAACTAGTGCTGCAGCTCTTACTAATGCAGATGAGGAAATTCCATCAAATTCAACTTCAAAAATAAATTTCGAATGATCAGCCAATCAATTCAGGGTGTCTCGAACTACATATCAACGATGGTTCTACTTCGGTTATACCTCATGAACGCAAGTGGACACGAGCTCATCCTGTCGATCAAATAATTGGTGATCCTTCAAGTGGAGTTTGCACTAGGACATCTATACATAACGGACTTTTCACGTGCTTTTTAAGCCAAACGAACCAATCAAGGTAGCTGAAGACACAGATTGAGTATCGCAATGCAAGACTAACTCAACCAATTCGAGCGTCTACAAGTTTGGACACTAGTTCCTCGACCGCATGGCAAGAAAATTATAGGAACAAAATGGGTCTTCAAAAATAAAAAGAACGAGAATGGTGAAATTATCAAGAACAAAGCACGACTCGTAGCCAAAGGCTACAACCAACAGAAAGGCATTGACTACGACGAGACGTATGATCCTGTTGCTCGAATAAAAGCTATTCGACTCTTTTTGGCGTACGCGGCTCATAACGACTTCAAGGTCTATCAAATGGACGTAAAACCGCCTTTCTCAACGGCGTGTTAAAGATGAAGTCAATGTCGCTCAGCCCAAAGGGTTCGTGCACGAAAATAATCCCGATTAGGTCTATCGATTGGATAAAGCTCTCTAAGGACTAAAACATACCCCACAAGCTTGGTATGATGTTCTGAGCGAATTTCTAGTTAAGTCCAACTTTATAAGAGGAACAATCGATACGATACTATTCATCAAAACGCAAGGCTAGGACTTGATGATCGTCCAAGTTTACGTCGACGAAATCATTTTCGGCTCCACAAATGAACGACTTATGTCAGAGATTTGGTGATCTGATGCAAACAAATTCGAGATGAGCTTAATGGGCGAACACCAATTCCTTCTTGGACAACAAGTCAAGCAGCTCGACGATGGAATCTTCATCAGTGAAACCACGTATATACGAGATATTCTGAAGAGATTTAATCAAGACAAGAGCACACCCATGAGTACTCCCATGTCAACAAATTGTAAATTGGATGTTGATCCTTCTGCCAGGCAGTCAATATCACTCTTATCGGAGTAAGGCTCTCTTCTATACTTAACATCAAGCCGACCCGATATCATGTTCGCCACCTGCCTCGGTGCTCGGTTTCAAGCTGACCAAAAGAGTTTCAATGCACGCGGTCAAGCGAATTCTACGCTATCTTAAAGGAACTCCCACCTTCGGGTTACGGTATCCAAAAGGCATTGATTTTAGATTAATTGGCAATGCTGACGCCAATTATGCAGGTTGTCGAATCGACAGGAAAAGCACGTCTGGCGGAGTACAATTTCTGGGCAATAAGTTGACATGTTGGTCCTCAAAGAAGCAAAATTGCGTATCAACTTCGACGGCCGAGGCAAAATACGCCGCGGTAGCCAGTTGCTGCTCACAAGTTCGGTGGATGCGGACGCAACTACGCGACTACATGTTGAATTTCATAACATTCTCATTTATAGTGATTCTCAAAGTGCTATTGCCATTATTTGCAATCATGTTCATCACTCACGCACGAAACACATAGATATTCGCTAGCATTTTATAAAAGATCATGTAGAAAAAGGCACTATAGATATGTATTTTGTTAACACAGAGTTTCAACTTGCCGACTTATTCACTAGGCTTTGAATGAAAAACGATTCCAATTCCTTATCGCTAAGCTAGCCATGTTGAATCTCAATCTTGCTTGAAATGTGCTTCACATGGTCTATTATGTTTACGTGTGATATTCGATGTGCTTCTTGATATTCTTTGGTATATCTTGCGTGATTTTATTTCTAATTTTTTTTACTAAAAATACGAAAAATATATAATAATAAATATATATATCAATATAATATAGTATAATAAAAAAATGGGGGATAAAGATGATATTGTTCATTTTGATTTTAATTGCAAAAATATTTATGTGATATATGCTTGGTTATTTGCTTAAAAATACATGTGACATTCTTTTATCTCAAGAACTTAGTATGTTTCACCAGACACAAACCCACATCATATATGTGAGAATTTGATCCTCAATATTTATAAAAAGGAATTATCCTTGAGTGTGTCACACTTGAAATACTTGTCTCTTGGTTTGTGCTTCATGGCCTCATTCTTGCTTTGTGTCAGTTCGTCATTATAATGATAAGGGCAATTAGGAAATTCCTCGCTTGGCCCAAATTATAAAACATTTATTATTTCTCTAGTAGTTCCCTTTGAGCCTTCTCCAATATTCTTTTTCATTTGACACCAGATCAAGCCTTCAACCTTATTCATAAGTTTCCGGGGTTTCGCAAACAAGAAAAAGAGAGGGAGAAAAGGAGACGCACATAATGAATGCTCAAAGAATCTCTCAATTATTAAAAAGAAGCATGGATCTCGCTGTGAACTTCTCCTAGATAATCTCGTACACTCGTCAAAACTGCTAGAAGAGAAGCACCTCGAAGTGAGTCCAACGATAATCTAGATCTTATATCGAGAAAACGAGAAGAGGATCACGACCTTGGGTTCGAATATCATAACTGTGAACCTTCAAAAGGGACACGGTCTCGGCCCAAGAACAAAAGAAGATTTCATCTCTCAAGCCTCGTAAAGAAGACGAGACTCAGCTTGAGCAAGTACATAAGAAGAGAAAAGACAAAGGAGTAGAAATGAATTTCGAAAGGGCCCCTGGAATTGAAGAATTTTTAAGCTCACTAATTCCAAAATTATCATATCCCTCTAAGTCAGAGCCTAAAATAATACTCCCTTCAAAGCTCCTTTGATTCAAATTGATGGACTTTCACTTGGTAAGTTGATGAAATGCGCCACGATAACAGGTTAATTGATATAATTTTGTCGTGTTGATATGACTGATATATATAATAATTATCCCCATGATAAAAATAAATTGAGCGCTATGAGCGAACCATGCGAGAGTTGTCGAAATGATTCATACTATGATCTTAGGATATTAGTTTAGTGACATGATTTGATGGCCAATTATTATTCAATGTGTCATAAGAAATTTTTGTGTGATAAAATTCAAAATGGAAAATCTGACCCCAAAACAAAAATAAAACAAAAATATTTTCGCACATTTTTAAATGCATTAGCACATGCATTGATACGGAATTGTCCAAATGCGAAATTTATGAAAATACATGTAAACACAAAGTTTTCATATGCATGATTAGGGGACCATGAGTCTACACTGAATTAATTGAATGCGTTATCTTTGCTTATGTCATATATTGTTTAAAAGTTTCATATGCATATTTTGTTGAATAAGGGTATATATGCTAAAATTGCCAAAACATTATATGTGTACTTGTTGAGGGGGAGCTTTCATGAATATTTGCTATTATCTCATAAATGATTTACTTGCAATTACGACTTCTCATGTTTCATTCTAAGTTTTACAGAGAATTTTGAGCTCATCTGAGGAGTCAAGTGATGAATTTCATCAAACATTTGGAGTTAATTGCATTTATTTCAGAACTTCGGGGGAGTTCTATTAAAAAATTTTGGGTGCAAAAGTAAAAGAGTAATTTTTCGTTGCAAAACTAAACAGACCTGATTGTAACGAAAGCCCAAAATGATTTCACGGCACAAAATCCTTTCACATTTTAATCGAAAATGTACTTATACATTTTTTTTCTATTGAAAACCTTTTTCTCACGCAAACATATCAATCGAATAACTCTTCACATTCTCAAAAACTTCGAACGACAATTTCAAAAATCTCAACCAACTTCACATTTTCTGCTAAAATTTCGCCTAATTTGAAGATAGAATCCAGATTCGGTTAATCTTTTTGTTCCGAAAAACATGACTCACGACTATTTTTCAAATTCATTCACAATTAGTTTCGACTTTGCGATTTTCGACTGATAATACATAAGATATCCAATTTTCTTTGATTTAGGTTCAACCATTTTTATTAAATGGATGATATTTAGATTCACAACTGATTTCTGAACATTTCGAGTCCAGATTAACTCATGTTTACGCCGAATCGTCATTTGCAGGTTAAAATTTTACTGTTTGATTTCTAAATTTTTAGGTCGAAAATCGTTTTATCGCAAACAGTTGCGTCGAAAGCCTTTAGTTTTCATTAAGTTTTTATTCGATCGCAAAACTCAGCAGCGAAAACCTTGAATTTTCGATAAAATTTTATTCGATCGCAAAAATACGCGAGGGGAAACTTAAGTTTTTCGACAAAATTTTATTCGATCGCAAAACTACGCGGCGAAAAACTTAAGTTTTCGATACCATTTTATACGATCGCAAAACTACGCGGAAAACCATTACTTTTCGATACATTTTTATTCGATCGCAAAACTCAGCAGCGAAAACATTTAGTTTTGCGTAAAGTTTTTATTCGATCGCAAAACTCAGCGGCGAAAACATTTAATTTTTTATAAGATTTTATTCGATCGTAAAACTTAGCGTTTGAATAAAGTTTCGTTCGAATAAAAACACGCCGCAAACAGTATACACGTTCAACACTTAGCAAATTTTTCAAAAAATTTTCAATGGCAAATGTTATTCAAATGAAAATTGTTTGCGCGAACTAAATAAATGTTAAATGCAAATTTTTTTTAAAATTCATGATATGTGCTCAACATAAATTTGAGTTACTCAACACTAACTATAATTTGCATTTGAATTTTACAATCTAATGATTCTTATTCATTTTTTTTAGAGATGGCTCATCAAGAATATTCCTACATCTATCTGTCCGAATCATGGCTAAGTGTCCACGAAAACAATTATCAGCTGGACTTAGCCACCTTCCGATGCCCCGATGACGTTATCATCTCAATTCTGAAAGGACATCCCATATGGCATGCCCTCACAATGACTGCGTCAGTCCAGATGATATATCTCCAGCAATTTTGGGGATGCATGGCGAGCAATGTTGTGGGTGATGATGTGTCCTACACAACAAAAATCAGCCAGAAGCACCATCATCGACAAAGACCTTCTGGCCTTAGTTCTAGATCTACCACATCACGACGTCTACGATCCCCTACCCACAGATGCAGAGCTAGTTGCAGACATGCTTCAGATGGGATACAAGCCACCGCTGACAAAGCTCGCAAATTTTCAGAACAACGGAATTCCTCATCCATAGAGGACCTTGTTTGGCATCATCAACAAGTGTCTCTCCCGAAGCATTCGGGATTTGACAAGGCGAACGGGAACATTCTGCGGATCTTTCATGGAGTCATCTTCTCCAAAAAATATGATGTGGCCCAGCTTATCTGGAATGACCTAGCGGACCAAATGCGTCAACAGGAAACCAAGTCGAAAGCCAAGTTTATGCCTTACGTCCGCTGGTTCTCGGTGCTGATCTCTCATTGAATGGAAGTTCATCCGGAGATTCTCCGCCTACCACATGTCGGAGGATACACACCGCTGAAGCTGCAGTTTTTCCACAATCCGAAGGCATCGAATCTGGCACTCCAACCCATGTTGATCACGTTGGAGCTCCTACGTCTAGCAGACCATACCGATGAAGCCTATCAAGATCATTGCCAGAATAATTCTATCACGAAGGCCATGTTACGGTCCACCAACCCCACTCCGATGCCTATCCGACAAGAACCACCTTTGGATGCACAAGAGCCCGATGCTGAGGTTCAGGAGCATGAGGCAGCGACCATTGAGCCCGAGGGTTCAGCCTGTGTGCCCACACCTCCAATAGTTGTCTCTCCTGAGGCCATCGACTCAGACAAGGATTGCAGATTATTACGAAGGGGTTCTCGCCGACAAAGATCTCCCGCCGCGTCTGCATCTCCCTCCACTACAACAGCTTCGGATTTGCCTCCTCCACCACCACGGGTTCTGACAACTACACAGGTTCCCATCGAATCTGTCCCAACATCCATAGAGATGATTCCCTCGGTTTCATCTCAAGGACTGGATGGAAGTCTCGTTGGTCCACCGATATCTTCGGAAACTACAATGGGCCAACCCATGGTGACTTATGAGCTGACAACGGGTGTCTTCAGACGTCCCAGAATCACAAGTCGTTTCATATGCGGTACGTCATTAATATTTTCGACGTTGTGACAGTGGAGCGCCTCCCTGACCCCACTCCGGAGGTGCCACAATTTGTGACGGAGCAACGCTACATGCTGCTCTTTCCACCGCTCTCAACACACTCGAAGACCGGCTAATGGAAAGAGTTATCCATGCCATCGAGACTTTCCAACGGGATACCGGGAAGGCACCAGTCTCTGAGGCTGCTCCGTCCGAACCCTTTTCCAACCCATTTCCTCACCACCACTAACCACCACCATACACACTCCCAACCAACCCATACTAACCACCCCAACCCAATCTCCCTCCCTTATCAACCCATACACCATACACATTGCTCAGCTTCACGATATTCTAATTTCTCGCCTCCTAGCCCTCGAGACAAGGACCCCTGCCGAGGAGAGTCTCTACCGCCGGCTAGAGGATGACCCCGATCCGCCCGCTCAAACACGCTGCCGAGAAGAAAGCTCCCGAACAAAGAGAAGACATGACGATCCTGACGATCAGGATCACCATGAGGGGGAGAAAAGGCAGAAGACCACCAAAAGCGGACGTGGTAAAGGATGAGAAAAGACATCCTCAACACGTGAAGCTGGAGGATCGTCAACCAACCCATCAACTACACAATTCAATACCCGCCAACAAACAACCACCACATCCTACACCCACACAACACCTCCGGCTCCCAAAAGTCCAAACTCAATCTCAACCTCCGTGTTCCAAGATCAACATGAAGCAATAGTCAACTACGATCCCCGTGCCATCGTAGACGACTACACTCTGAACGAGAAGTGGCTGACGCACTGGGAACTAGAGGAAACAGCTCAAGCTCGCCTCTCCAACGTCACATACTTCTTGCAACAAGCTTCGGTCGATTTAGTTCTGCTTGAAGACGAAGAACTTCAAGAAGGCGAAGACTACAATACCGAACTCCCGAAGTTGCCAGAGATGATTAGACATCGAGCGGTTCCCCTCCTCGTCTTTCAAAGGGGACTGTCCGAGTCGAGACACCTTGGGAGAATGTTCGAATTGAAGTGCCCTTCCTTAAAGATATAAGGAAGCAGATCTAGAGAGCACCAAACCGTATCAGGAAGCTGAATGAGCTTAATCTACGGGGGATTTCTCATTGGGAGGAGCGGAAGAAGATGGAACATGTCTTCATGCTTACTTACCTTTGTCCGGATCGAAGTGTCATCCCAACAGATCAACTCAGAAGAAACTTCAGGGACAAGCCACCGATCTTCCAACTCGTGGACGTATCACACACGATTGGACCATATCTAACTCTGATCTACATCATAGAGCGAGTGGATGCCAATCACACTCGAGAAGAGACTGACGAAAGTTATCTACCATTCCTTCAACCAGACGAAGTCTACCGCCTGTTCCAGATGTACAAGAAGAAATACCAGACAGTTGTTGGGTACATCAAGAAGGAAGGGCTCGAGGGAATGAACAGATTCATGGTGCGGCAGATTAAATGTCACACCGCCCACGACATTCAGATCGCTGTGGAGACTAACATGAAGAAGGTGAACATGGAATCGCCGCTCATGAAAGGCTTCTCGCTCAACGACTTCTCGAAGAACTACATATTCAAGAAGCCAGGCCTCGCCATCATTTATCGAAATCCAGTCATTGGAAAGACGAGAGCGATGATGAAGTCTGAGGTATAGAAGTTATGCGAAGGGATGTTGAAGCTCATAAGGAAGAACATCGAAAGGAAGTTGGCGGAGATCGATGAAGAAACGATCTTTGAGGACCTTAGAGAAGAAGAAGCCCCCCTCCTGAATGAGCTTCTCAACGCGATTAACGAACGTTTTCAGCTGAGGAATGATGTCCGACACTACGAGATAGCATTGGGATTGAGGAAGTTCTTCTACGTCCGACAAGATAAACAAAAATGAAGAGCAAACGAGTACAAGGGAGGGGATTGAAGAAGACTTAGAAACTGTGGTTCGTGTATTAGTTATCCTTGTAATTAGGGGCGTAGCTTGTATTTTTGGGACTTACTAGTAACTAGATAATGTATATAGGTATAAATACAATGTACACTATTGAAATCAATACACAATAATTCAGAAATTCACAAGGGCTTGAAATTTACATTCTAGAGACAGAAACACGCACGGAATATTTTCTCACTCTAAGCTTCTCTCTCGTGATCTTCAAAGGAGATATTCGACCGAAGCATGTTACGTGAAAAAAATTATGAATTTGTCATAGCTCTTGTGGTAGTTTTAATCTATACGTGACACATGCAATCCTTTCTGTGGTAGTAAGAATGCTAATATAATTTAGGCTTAAGTATCCACGATGACGAAATCGCAATCTAGATCTTCAAAACACTCTATCTCATTCATTGAATTCCAGTTCACGTCTTCTATTATCACGAATGAATGTAACTTTTTTAGTTGCACCTTCGATAAGCTCTACTTGTTCAATCTTCTTATTTCCATCTTCATCCCAAAACAGTTGTGTTTGACACTTTCGGCCATAGAGATCTTTCCTATCGGTTATTCCTATGCTTTAATGATAACCATTGTTATACGTGAACTCCATTAATGCTGCATATTTGTCCCAGCTGCCTTTAGATTCAAAACAACCGCATGTAACATGTCTTCTAATGTTTGAATTGTCCTCTGCGATTGTCCATCAGTGTGGCGAGATAAGCCTTACCGAATAACGATTTTGTATCTAATTATTTTTTAAGATTGGGCCAAAGTGTGAAGTAAATTATGGGTCTCGACCAAATATATTGGACATTGGTTCGTCATGTAACTTACGACTTCATCCGGATACAACTTTTCTAATTTTTCTAAGCTATCTCGGATACAAAGTGAGAGAAAGTGGATTGATTTGGTTAAACGGTCAATGATTACCCATACAGAGTCATGGCCTTTTTTAGTTCGAGGCAAATGGATACAAAATCCATATGACATCTTCCTATTTCCACTCGACAATAGAATTGGTTGAAGATTTCTCGATTTCTGATGTTCAGCTTTGATTTGTTGACATGACAATATTTCGGTACAAAGTTTGCAATGTATCGCTTCATACCGGGCCACAATCGAAGAATTATGTATATCTTCGTGCTACTTAGATGCATAACGTAGGCGGAAGAATGATTTTGCCATTCTGTACTACGGGCGCCATTCTGAACAATCGAAGAAATTTATACATCTTCGCACTACTCCCATTCTGTACATCTGCTAAGATATAGAGAAGAGAGTAGTCTCCAGAAGCCTATCGATGGTGAAATCAACTTCTCGATCAGGTGGTTTGTCCCGATAAATCTTCGAGAAGTACATCAGATAATTCTTTCACGGCGAGGTATAATCTACTAATGGTCGCAGAATGAGAAGTTTAAATGATCGAAGTTACGAATGCCTCACATTATTTATGAATTAATTTATGAGCAGAAAATATAGAAACAATAGCGAGTGTTACAAACTGTTCGCCTTCTAAAATCTGTCCCTGCCTACAGAAGATAACTAGTTTTGCTCAACAGTCAAGAAAGTCAAGAAATGCATGATGATAGATAACCAAATCATGGAAACAAGAGCATCTAAATGATCAATGATAAAGGTATTCAGTTGGCTTCAAATGATAAAACTTTTAATGAAAAAAATGGCCATTTTCACCAAATTGGTTATAAAACATATGCCTCTAGGATTATAACCTCCAGATGTCAGTCTTAATTAGGAGTCAAAAGGTAAAATCGATTCACCGAGAACAACATCGTGAGCTCAAGATCAATGAACGAACAACATATCGTGACATTGAGGTACAGCGAAAATCGTAGGGTCCGTCCTATGTGGTGGAATAAAGCGTTCTTAGCGGGATTAAAACCATGTTCACTAAAATATTTTGGTATCTTCGATAAAGCTAGAAGTAAAGAAGCTTTGCATACACAAATTTTGCCAAATTTTTTCTATCCAAACCATGAGAAATGTTTAAAGATGTACTTTTGAGCTTGGAGCTGCATTTGAGATCGTTCATTTGCAACTTTATCTGGATGCTTCCTCTTCGCGCGGGTTATGAGGGTTCTATATCATCCACCTCTGCCAAATGCTTATTTATGCCATAGTAATTAGCAAAACACGATTTCATTGGGATTTCTTGTTTTGGTACCTTCTTCAATTGATTCCAGAATGTTGGGGATCCGACTGTTGCTGGCCTCGCGTCCGAGATTCAGGTTTGACTTAACATTGCCTAACCCTAAAGTTCCGCCAGAATGTCGACATCGATGCTTCAGTCATGCGGAATTTCGAACATAAGTTCATCATCCATTCTGATGTGACCTCGATCGTGGTGGTTTGGAATCCAGTACTATCCAACATGTACTTTATTGGGAGAACGAGGATAATCTAAGGTTGAGTTGCCTTTAGAAAAAAGGGAGAAATTCAAGAAAGATTCAGAGAGATATTCCGTGTGAAACCAATTTTGTATATTTATTGGCAATATCGAAAAAGAGAATACGGACTCGGATCATCTGGCTCAAAAAGATGTTCCACTTTTTTCTCAAATTTTCCGATGTTGACCATGTGTCAAATCATGTGATCATCAATCGTCCCGTTTTTTTTACTTTTTAATTACATATTATATTATATCATAAAATTATTTTTATTTCATGTGATTTATGTGATAAAAATAAAATAACATATCTAATTTATTTTTTGTTTCGATCAAATAGATATCTATATTTTATTATTTTTTTTATATTCTGTTAGGACATTATTATTGTGTTCAAATATATATGTTATCTTAGTCTTGTAATATAAGTAGTAGTTTGGGCTTAATTGTAATTAAGCCATAGATAAGGACTACTTAGCAAATATACCAAACTTATTTGGTATATAAGGAACCTTAATGTGATGTATTATGGTTAACAATTCATTTTAATAGAAAACTGAGCTTTACAACGTGAAGAACGCTCTCAAGCTTCCGCGCCAAATTCAAGCGTGTTCTTCGTAAGTTTTATATTTTCTATCGAATTCTTCACTGAACTTAATCGTGTTGGATATAATAGGACCTAACAATTGGTATCAGATCAGAACGCGTTCGGATTTGCATCTGATTTTGAGTTTTTAATCGAGAATTTAGTTTTCGGCTCGATAATTTTTAAAGTGTTCTTCGCTCAATTTTTCGCAAACTGATCATGTTATGCTTTCGAGTATGAATAATTGAGTGTTTTTTAACTTATCTGCAATCGAAATTGTACTTGAGACTGATTTTCGAGCTCAATTCATGCGTTAATTCATCAAATCGGGCTTTGACATTTTCAAATTTTCGGTCAATGTTCTACGATCTTCATATAGTTCTTTGCTATATTCTTCAAATTCGACACTCTTTGTTGATCAAAAGATGTGTTCGACTGTTTTTAAACTAGTATGTGCTGATATTTGATCTATTACATCAACAATTTCGGAATTTGAAGTTACGGTTGAATTGCGTTCTTCCCGAGTTCATATGAAATTCTCCAAAATTCGACATAATTTGCTATTTCAGGTTTAATTGAGTGTTTTTTCTTGAATATATAAGTGTTTTTATCCATAACCCAAGCACAATTCGAATAATTTTGTGTTTCAGATCGATTATTATGGTTTCTTCTTAAAAAAAGAGGATATTCGCTGTTTTTTTAAGTTCTCGATAGTCCTTTTTTTCTCGTAAAAAGTTCTCAATAAGCTTCGCAATACTACATGCGTCTTCAAGTTTTGCGATAAGATTTCGGTTATATTTATCGCAAAGATTATTGTTTATGAGATTCTATCACGAGGAACAAACTAACAATAATAGCATAATATTCTTGGCGATAGTCTTGAGGTAAGTTTGTCCTTCTGGCACTTGTGGTCAACCCGCAAAATATGGTCTACTCGAAAAAAAAAATTTAATCGAAATTTTAACGAGAAAATTTTAGAGTTTCTCGTTATCCATTATTGGACAAATATTTCATCGCAAACATTACTTTTCGACACTTTATAGGAAACTAAGGTTTCTCGATACTTTCTTGCATAAAACTTTTTCGCACAAATTTTTTTTGCACGAAACTTTACTTTACCGTAAAACCTTTATCGACAAACTTTCTCCGTATCATTAGACAATAGAATTTCTCGATTTTAATTTTGGCAAATTATAAGAAAATTTTGGTATTTTTTTTCGAAGTTTTCGACATCAATGTAAAACATTTCGGTATCTACCAAGGTTTCCGATACTTATATATTTTCAAAACTTCACTATATTTCACGAATACTCCAAAATTTTTCGATACGAAATTTTACAGAGCCAATTTTAAATTTTTTATCGAAGAAATTTTTACGGAGAAAAGTTAATCAACCCGATAAACTAAGTCAAACCGAGAAATTTTAGTTTTCGGAAAGGTTTTACCGAGAACCTATATCGCAAAATTAAGTTTCTCAGAACAATAAATTTTTCTCGATACACATATTTTTTCCATACTTAACCATTTGAGTTGAATTTTTCAAACTTTAATATTTTGATCCTAAGAGTTTCAATTTCAATTTATTTTTTCAGAAAAATAAAAGTTTTCAATCTTATTCAAAATTTTACGGCACGTTATAGAAAAGTTTTGGTCAATTTTCGAAGTATTGAACATCAATGTAAAACTTTTCGGTACACAACCAAAAAATTTTCGCCCAACGACGGCCGCCTAGGGTTTTTCACCCAAAAACCCTAACGGGCCTTTTTATCGGGCCTGGCCCATTTAAGGCCCAAATTGTCGGTTTCGGTTAGAATTCATGAAATTGTCAACGTGCTCGTTATGATTATGATTTAAGGCACACTTACGGGTTTAGGATTTCTATTTGGTTTTTCGGGTTATTTGTTAAGGGCCTCGTCCCCCGGGTTGTATTTGTCTTTTACGGGTTGTTTGGGACTGATGATCCCCCCGTGTTGTACTTCAAAGTCTTTATTAGATTAGGCTTAGTTTAGAATACACGAAGCTGTTCGACGGTTGACGACTCCCCGGGAGAAGATGACTTGGTGGACGATCGACGACTTGGAGGCCGTTCGAATGATGAAGGGCGATTGTCGACTTCAAAGCCCATACGGAGAACCGATGATTTTTTGAAGCCACATACACATAATTCACGTAATAGGGCTAGAATATAAATAACCCGTTCGTGTTGCCTTGTAGTTTATTTTCCTAGGGTTTATTTACTACTTAGGTGCATGTCGATTTGTGAAATGATATGCATGCTTTATGTGCTCTTATGTGAAAAAGGTTTTTTCTCCCGTTTGATAAATACTAAGTGAGAAAAGGAATTGGGTTCCTGTTTTCTATCATGCTTGAGATGTCTGGTGTTAGGGAGTTTGTACGGTTTGTTCCGAGTAAGTTGGCGCCGTACATCAAGCCCTAACATTAGCGTTTCGGGTTCGTTTGTAAGGCAGCAAGGCGGAATTCAAATGTGCGGTTAGAGCATAAGTTGATTAGGTTGAACTTAGACAGTTATACCCAAAATGCAGGGTTAGCCGTGAGGGTCACTGACTGAGACAAAGATAGTTGAAATACTCATAGGATGGGTTCGAGTGAAACTCGACTTCAATCGATTAGGCAGGCCAAATATTGCGTTAAAGGCTGAGGCATGTCTAATCGAGTCGGGGACCTCAACTCCACTATGAAACTACTCAACGAAGTTTCCGAAATTCTTAAATCGGGAGAATAGAATTTTCGAGAAAAATAGTGGGAGTCAAGCGAAACGAAAAGTCCGTGTTTGCGCTTGATGAATGATAGAATAAACCTAACTATGTGATCTTTATCTTCTGCAGAGTTATTTTCTTTCTAGTTACTATGACGAATCTTTTAAACATGCTGCTTGAAAAGAACCGTTTGGTAGGACCAAACTTCGTGGACTGGCTCCGTAACCTCAGGATAGTTCTAGGTATGGAGTCTTTGACTTATGTCCTCGATGATGCCCCATTTTGATGCATCGCCATGACAATCTCCCCACTCGATCATCATGAGGGGAGTAGTATGGGAGCAATACAACAACGAAAGTGCAAGATTGATCGGAAATACTAAATTATTAAGCGTCGTTGAATCAAGCAAACACCACGAGCTTCCATCATTGAAGTTTCCGCTCGTGTACGTCTCTCCAAATTTCAAATCGAATTCCCCGATTCCAACACAAGGTTGAACTAAATAGGGGGAGTTTCGTCGTTATCAAAGGGAGAGATGGAACACAAAAGAGGAAATTCTCCAAAAAATCCGGCACGCGACTTCACACACCTTCCGGCATTTGGAGACGAACTTCAAAAGAAAATTAGAAGAAATATCTGGTGCCGAAGAGAGTATTACAAGACATGGTGAGCTTGAAGATCTCCAAAAAAGAAAGAGATCACAAGACAAGATAAAGGAAGATATTGTACAAATATCTCGTAAAGAGGAGATTGTTAGGACTCGGGGAATCTTTTCAAAACAAGACAAGATAACCTACGCTCAAGCGAAGATTGAACACAAAGGGGGAGATTGTTAGGATATTTTTATTGTATTCAAATATATATGTTATCTTAGTCTTGTAGTATAAGTAGTAGTTTGGGCTTTATTGTAAAGTTATAGATTAGGACTACTTAGCAAATATACCAAATGTGTTTGGTATATAAGGAACCCTAATGTGATGTATTAGGGTTAAGAATTCATTTTAATAGAAAATCGAGCTTTACAACGTGAAGAACGCTCTCAAGCTTCCGTGCCAAATTCAAACGTGTTCTTCGTAAGTTTTACATTTTCTATCGAATTCTTCACCGAACTTAATCGTGTTGGATATAATAGGACCTAACATATTCATTTATTTTTGTAAAAAAATTAATAAAATTGAGAAATAGAAACTAAGTAAAATTTCCGGACAAATATGTTAGTCCGAAAAAAAGTGTAAATTGCCCTATAGCCCCATGTGGTTAAACTGAAACTCACGTTACTACCTTATGGTTTGTAAACGTTGCGATACTCCCTTATGGTGTAGAAAACATATCACCAAACCTCCAATTAGCATAATCTGCCCGTGAATTCAAAACTACAGGGTTTTTTGTGATGTGTTCCAAAATTTTGGAGGTGTTTTATGAAGTTTAGCCCCAAAAAAAACAATGTAACTACACAACCAAGCGCTCAAAATTGAACAAAGGGATCTAACTCATTGTCACTTAATTAAGAAAGAGTCTTCGATCGTTAGAACTTTGAAATAAATAAATAATAAATGAGTAGAAAAGATCACACGGAGATCGAGCTACGCTTGAGTGGCGTTAATATGCATGCTAGCAACCAACTCCCTACCGACTTTAGCTTTGCACCAAAATCACACCAAACAACATCTTACGTTATCATCATCGTTCAACTAACTTATATAAATTAGTGGAAAAAACATCGGAGGTTCATTAAAAACATTTCTTCCTTGTCAAAACTACTATGACCATAGTCGCCGAGGCACCAGGCTTCATCCAAGTATTCACAGATGGCACTGTCAAGCGCTTTGCTCCTGAAACAGTTGCCGCCTCGGAGGAATGGTCCGACGGATACAAGTCCAAGGATGTAGTAATCGATCAGTCAAAAGCGATAACCGCCAGACTGTTTTCACCCGATGTGTCTTCCACAAAATATCCGATCGTGGTTTATTTCCACGGTGGAGGATTCTGCATTGGCTCAACAGCCTGGCTCGGGTATCATGTCTTCCTGGGAAACCTTTCGGCTACGGCCAAAACCATTGTATTGTCAGTAGATTACAGGCTTGCACCAGAATATAAGCTCCCAGTTGCTTATGAAGACTGTTACGACGCGATCGACTGGTTGTTGAGTCCGAGAGGAGGAAGCTCTGACCTATGGCTCCAAAATGCCGACTTCTCTAGGGTTTTTCTCTGTGGTGATAGCGCGGGCGGAAACATAGCTCATCAGGTTGCAATGAAATGCACTACAAATAGGATTATTCTCGGGTTTAAAATAAAAGGGCTGATGCTTATTCATCCGTTTTTCGGAAGCCATGTCAGAACCGAGCTCGAGATGAAAGGCTCATTGGAACATGATGTAGCCATGAATGATATGTTCTGGAAACTGAGCTTGCCCAAGGGCGCGGACCGCGATTTTTATGGGTGCAATTTCGAGAAAGGAAATAATATAGCATGGGACTTGTTTCCTTCGGTTATGGTGTTTGTTGCGGAGCTCGATTTTCTGAAAGAAAGAGGTGTGACGTATGTCGAGTTCTTGAAGGGGAAAGGTGTGAAGGAGGTGAACTTGATGGAAGCTAAAGGCGAATCTCATGTTTATCACGTGTGGGATCCTCATTCAGATGCAACACGTTTGCTCCAGAAGCAGATTACGATATTCATGCATAACCTTCCCCTGTTATCGTGTTAATTTTTCGGTTTATGTTACTTGATATTAAACATTGGTACCAAACAATGTTTTAAAACATACATCGCGCAATGCGTAGCGTTTTAGTTCCGATATTGCGTAGCGCAAATAGCTTAACGTGTTGTGTGAGTATTTCGAGCAAACCGTTTATAATGTCATATAAATATTAAGTGTAATACCTAATATAATTATTTTCCTTTATTTCTTGATATATTCTTCTTACACTAATTTCAATTATTTTTTTATAATTTAGTCTTTCGAAAAATAATAGAATTTATTAAAATTAGAAAATATAATAATGATAATGATTTACTAATAATAATAGTAGTAATAATTATTCCTTAATTTACAAAAAAAAAAATTAAATATGGACAACTATTGTATTAAATCGAAAAAGAAATTTGGGCGAACATTAAAGTTCTAAAATTAAAAAAAATCAATATGAATTAGAAAAACTATAATAACTAATTTTTAGTGTAAATATTACGGACAAAGCTAACATTAATATATATATATATATGTGTGTGTGTGTGCCGACTCTCTTATATTTTTATAAAACGTAGAGGTATATTTTGGGATATATAAATTGATTTAGCCTTTTGTGGATAAATTAGAAAATAATTTCTGCAATAGGTAGTATAAGAGACTTATGGATATACATTGGTCAATATTTTCAATTGTCTTTTAACTATAATTACACGGTTCATCAACTGTTACCATTTCAATAATTGATTTAATATGGAACACATTATGATGAATAAATTACGCATTGCACACCTAATTTTCATCAAATTATCATCAACCCAAAAAGCGTGGGTAATTTTCAAAATAGCGCAAAAGCGTAATATAGCACAAAATAGCATAAAATAGCGTATGCTTTTTGGGAAAAACGCGAAATGCCATGCGTTATAACGTGTTTTTGCAAATATTTGCGCTATAGCGCGCTACACTGCGCTTTTTTAAACACAGGTACCAAATCACTAAACTAGATCACTAACTATTTTTTTTGTCCCGAGGTATCCCCACTCGACCTGACTATGGGTAGCCCCTAAATACCGGCGTGGGCTTGCGTCACACAGACCTGACGGAGGTTTAATTGCGTTACAAACTCTACAGGTTTAATTTGAAAATTAATAACTTAAAAACGCGAAATGCCATGCATTATAACGTGTTTTTGCAAATATTTGCGCTATAGCGCTACGCTGCGCTTTTTTAAACACAGGTACCAAATCACTAAACTAGATCACTAACTATTTTTTTTGTCCCGAGGTATCCACACTCCACCTGACTATGGGTAGCCCCTAAATACCGGCGTGAGCTTGCGTCACACAGACCTGACGGAGGTTTAATTGCGTCACAAACTCTACAGGTGAGACTAATACCTGGGTCCAGATAGATACGTGTCAAACCCACCTGACAACGATAGTCATGGGCCATAAAGCACATGAGGACTACTCAAGGAATTGTAGGAGGGGGGATTCGATCACACGACCTCCTTTAACCACAAATCTTTAAGGCTTCCTCCTTGACCACTAGATCGAGGCCTCATTGGCATCTAGATCACTAACTATGACTCTCGTGTTTTTTGATAAGTTTCATTAAATGATTGAAAATCTAGGTTAATTTTATATTTAAATCTAGAGAGAATAATACATATACTGTTTTGTAAATACTAAATACAAAAACAGTTAACTTCCTACCACTCTTACAAGACTAATTAAATTTTATTTTAAAAAGTCAATTTTTTTTTTACGAAAAATCTTTTCAAAATTAGATCTTTTAACCATCAATATAGCAAATTAGAAAAGTAGTTATTGATAATTATACTTTAAAATCTTTAAAAAAATTATACTTTTAACAATTCATCTTTAACAATTTTTAACAAAAAAGTTACATATGAAGCAATTTTTCTTTGTTTAACAATATCCTTATTAGTGTTATTATTATTATTATTATTATTATTATTATTTTTGAGAGTTGATTTTACAAAAATAATACTAACGCATAAAAAACTGAAAAAAATTAGAGAACAGTGCAGTAATCCTTAGAAATATCAATTAAGCATATAAAGAATTTCACAACTTATCATAATTTTTTCCCCTTGAGTGTTTGTTCTAGCGGAGTTTGATCCATTTTACATGGATATCATTGTGTTCGTTTACTTCATGTTTTCTCTCTAGACGTAAATTATAATGAGTGTGTACCAGATGTAAAGGCGGCTTCCATCATCACTCCTCTAATGGCCACTCAAACTGATAAGAGTATTCTGCCTCCTATATTTCATTCTAAAATCATGGATTAACTTTAAAATCGGCTACGATAAATTTTTCGTGAATTATATCACATTCATGTTGTTTTAGTTGCTCGTAAAGCGAATGATCCTGAACGTTCGATAGATGATGACTATCCTTGGTTCTTGTTCAATTTCCATGTGTAATGAAAGAGAAATATGTTTGTGTGCAATATCTGCGTTGACTGAAGTTATTTTCTCTGCAAATTTGGTTTTGCTGCAAAAAAGTCTACAAGCCCATATCGTCAGCACGTAACCTCGATTGATCTAAAGAATGCATTCTGATTCCGGTACTTGACTATTCGGACGACGAAAGAATGTCTATCATTTCTTATTAGTTAAAAATGAACCGTGGTTTGAATATTTTACTAATTTGAGATATTGATTTTGTAATTGAAAAACAAAAAATCCTGGTGAAAAATGAAAATAAGTTAAAATTGAAAAATTAATTAATTTTGTAATAGTGTCGAAAGTTAAATATTTTTGTTTACACTATTTCCTTTAGTCTCTTCAAAAAAACTTAGGTAAATTAATTTCTTCATCTGATGATGAAGAGGAAAAGAAAAACTTATGAAAATAATTTTCTCTTTCGCTTTTGGTTTTCACGCTACTTTCTTCAATTTAAGCACAACCATGATGTTAGAATTCGGGCATTTGATATACGTTGCATGTAAAAGTTGTTTTACTTTTGTTATCGTCGGATTTTAAGGGTCAAATATTTAAAGAAGGAAACCCACGAGGCGGAGGCCCATCATGAAAAGAAGGCTAGTTAGGCCCAAATGTGCACGAAACTTTTAAGACAAGGACAAGGGGCTCAACATGAAAACGTTTCCGAAAATACTTACATAAGTTGGCCGGTTGAGAAATGAAAAGAGAAGAACGAGGAAAATGAACACGAGGACAATGTGTTCGAGACGCTGGGGGCATTTCATGTTCAGAGACGTCGAATGTTCAGGAAATTTGGTCCGGGGCGCCGTAGTGGTGTAATTAGTAAGGTCTGAATTTTTTATGCAGTCTCAAGCGCATTCTTAGAAGGTTGCATGTGGGTTCCCTCAAGACTTCTATAATAGTAGCAGACAGAAAGCCTGGGAAATTCAGTTACAACAGACACTACACACATTCGATGTGTGTTTGAGATATATATATATATATATATATATATAGAGGAAAGAGAGAGAGAGACGAGGTTAAAAGGCAAAGAAAGATCAAAATTGCTCCGGCGCGCTTATTGGCTAAGACAATTCCGATTGGCGGATGTCCGCGCGTAGGAGTTGATCGGTTCGGTGGTAAAGAGGAACGTGTGACGCTTGAGAATTGGATTCTTAAATCTGTTTGAAGTGTTGCAGGACCCAAAGGAGATTCGAGCGAAACTCCTATCGTAGGAGAAACATATGCGATCCTCGGTGAGAAAGGAGAAGTGTCTAGCGCGACATCAATGTTTTGTTGTATTTGTTAGGAATGTGCCATCGAAATGAAATTCCTAGGATTAGAAAATTATGGTGACGGCCTATGTAATATTTAGATTCGTATTATTATAATCGAATTTTTATTTTAAATAAATAAATATCGAATCCACGTGTTTTTCATTCGAAGTAAGGCATGTCATTTGTTTATGTTAGGATTATTTTATTGTGTTCAAATTAATTATGTTATCTTAGTCTTGTAGTTTAAATAAGTGAACCAGACTTTAGTCTGTAAAGTCTAGTGATATACTTAATGTAATTGGGCTAGTTAGGGCCCAAGTGTTATGTCCTATTATATCAACTACCGATCGATCTAAGCACGAATTCTAGATATTCGAATGATAAATCTTACAAAATACCTTCAGTCGAATATCTTCTTTGAAGATCTTGAGAGAGCGAGAGAGTTTCTCGATTGCTTTTCTCTCTCTTAGAATATGAATTCAATGCTTGTGATTTTTCCGAAAAATGAACTTCAATCTTCCCAATGTGAGATAATCCGTAGATTTAATTCGTTGAGCTTCTTTATCCGGTTAGGAGCCCTCCATATTTGATTTCTAACATCTTCAATGAACGGAACTTCAATCCTTATATTCTCTCATGGCATCTCGACTCTGACTGTCCCTTTTGATAAGCGGGAAGGAGAGTCGACTCTATTCATGATCATTTCTGGTAGTTCTGGGAGAGCGGTGTTGTAGTTCTCGCCTTCTTGAAGTTCTTCATCTTCAAGCAACACTAAGTCCACAGAAGCTTGTTGTAAGAAGTATCTGACGTTGGAGAGTCGAGCTTGAGCAACTTCCTCTGGTTCCCATTGCGTCATCCACTTCTCGTTTAAGATATAATCATCTACGATCATATGTGAATCGTAGACGACTGCTTCTGGTTGGTTTTGGAGGAAGTTAGGGGTCGGGATTGGATTTGGATTTGTGGGAGAGAGAGGTAGTGTGTGGGATGTGGTGGGAGATGTGGTTGTTTGTTGGCAGGTTGTGGGTTGTGTGCTTGGTGGGTTTGAGGATGATCCTCCAGCTTCATGAGTCGTTGTTGGTTTCTCTCGACTCAAACCACGGCCGCTATGTGTGGTTCGTTGCCTTTTCTCCCCCTCATGATGATCCTAATCATCGGGATCATCATGTCTTCTTTTGGTGCTAGAGCTTTCTTCACGACACCTTGTTGGGCGGGCGGCTCGGATTCATCGATCAACCTTTTGTAGAAACTCTCATCAGCGGGGGTCCTGGTCTCTAAGGCGAGGAGTCAGGAAATGAAATGTCATGAAGCTGGGTGATGGAGATTGCGTATGGGTTGATGAGTGAAGGTGATGGAGTTGGGGTGGTGAGGGTGGGTTGTATGGAGGTGTGTATGGTGGTGGTTAGAGGTGGTGAGGAGACGGGGGTGGTTTGAGCATCGGACGGAGCGGCCTCGGAGACTGGTGCTTTCCCAGATCCCTTCGGGAAGTCTCAATGGCCTGGATCATTCTGTCCATCAGGCGATCTTCAAGTGAAGAGATGGCTGTGGAGAGTACTTCTTGTAAGCATTGCTCCATCACGATCATCGGTGGAGTGGGGCCAGGGAGACGCTCCACTGTCACAACATCGGAAAAGATTTCCGATTTGCCGCCTGGAATAGGTCTGAGATTCTGGAACGTCCAGGGACATCCGTTATCAACCCTGAAGTCACCACTTCAGTGGGTTGGTCTATTGTTTGCTTCGAAGATATCGGGGGTCCAATAGGGCTTCCACACACTCCTTGAAATGATACGGTAGGTATTACCTCCATGGGTGTTGAAACAGATTCAAGTTGAATCTGTACGGTTTGCTGATCCCTATATGTTGGAGGAGATGTCACCGAAGCGGGTACTATTGAAGGAGATACAGACGGGGCCAAGATTTGTTGTCGGCGAGAGTCCCTTCTTTGAAGTCTGTATTCTTCATCCGATTCGGTGGCCTCATGAGATACATCTTGAGGGACACCTTCGGGCTCGACGGTCGGTGTCTCTGTCTCCTGAGCGGCGGCTTCGGGCTCGGTTATTTCCAACAAAGATTCCCTGTGAGAAGGTGTCGGAGCTTGATCCACGGCCCGTACCATTTCCTCCGTGATGGAGTTATTTTGACAGTAGTCTTGGTAGGCCTTGTCCGTTAGATCAGTTAGGCTGAGCAGCTGCAATGGGATCAACATCGGTTGGAGTGCTAGGTCGGCTGCCTTCAGGTTGTGAAAGAAGCGAAGGCGAGGTAGGATATATCCTCCAACCGGTGGTAGTCTCGAGATCTGTGGATGAACATCCATGAAATGTGAGATCAGCACTGGGAACAACCGTACTTCGTCTCCCTTTGACGTATCTGGTCCGCTAGATCATTCCATATAAGCTGGGCCACGTCGTCGTATTTCTTTGAAAAGAACACTCCATGAAAGATGCGAAGGATATTTCCGTTCGTCTTGTCAAATCCGAAGTGCTTTGGGGAGAGGCATTTATTGGTGATGCCGAACAAAGTCCTCCACGGATGTGGGATCCCCCTGTTTTTGAAATTTGCCAGTTTGGTCAGCGGGGGGCTTGTATCCCATCCGGAGCATGTCTTCTACGATCTCCGCATCCATTGGAAGTTGATCGTAGTGTTCGTGGTGCGGAAGATCGAGCACCATGCCCTTTAGGTTTTTGTCCAGCACGACGTGTCTTGTATTGATCTGCGTCGTGTATTCCACTCCATTGCCGACGACATGGCTCTGCATACGTCCCCAGAATTGCTGGAGGTAGACAATCTGTACCGAACGGTCATTGTCAGAGCTGGCCATAGTGGGTGTCCTTTGAGGATTGAGATGATAACTTCATCCCGACACCGAAATGTAGCAAGGTCCAACTATAGTTGTTGTCATGGACCGTCATCCAACATGCAGAAGGGTAGATTGTTAGGATATTCTGGATGTGTCATTTCTGTAAAGAATGAAATAAAATTCATTAGATTAAATTTTTACTTTGCGAATTGATTGAATTATATGCGCTCTTAGAGAAATTTTAAATTTTATAAGTGTTAAAGTTTATTAGCCAAAGACTTAGTGAAAAAGTTAAAAAAAATTTGGTATGTCTTGTTAGCGATTTTTATTCAATTGGGAATTTATTCGAACGTTAAGTTTTGCGATCGAAAATTTTCTAAGTCTTAGAGAAAAACTTGAAAACTTTTCTAAGTCTTTTCAGCGTGTTTTTATTCGAGTGACAATTTATTCGATCGTTAATTTTTGCGATCGAATAAAAATGTATCGAATAACTCAAGTTTTTCGCCGATGACTTTTACGATCGAATAAAATGTTGTCGAAAATATTAGTTTTTCGCAGAGTAATTTAGCGATCGAATAAAAAGTTGTCGAAAAACTTAAGTTTTTCGCCGCGTAGTTTTGCGATCTAATTAAAGAATATCGAAAAACTTAAAGTTTTCTCCGCGAAGTTTTAGGATCGAATTAGTAATATATTGAAAACATAAGGTTTTCGACGCTGAGTTTTGCGATCGAATAAAACTTAACGAAAACTAAAGTTTTTCGGCGACACTGTTTGCGATAAGAACTTTTTCGATCGAAAAGTTTTCAAATCAAACAGTGAAAGCTTTAACACTTAAAATGTCGATTTCTGGGTAAATAATGAGTTAAACTGGATTCGGAACATTCAGAAAACAGTTGCGAATCCAAATATCATGATTTTAACCCAAAAGGTTGAGTTAAAACGCATTAATTTGAGAGTTTAAAATGGTTTCAGTCGAAAAATGTCGAAGTTAAAATTTTCGTCAAAAGATTTGAAGAAACTGTCGCGAATCGTTCGTTTTTGAACGGAAATTGATCCGAAACGAGTTTTTACCTTCAAATTCAGGGAGTTATAAGAAAAATTTCTGAAGATTGAAAGGTTACGATGAAATCGCCGAAGAAAGTTTTTCGAGTGAAATGAGTTGCGTGTGAGTGAGTTTTTCGATCGATAAAGTGGTATTAATATTTTACGATCGGGTAAGGTAAAAAATACTTTGGGCCGTAAAAAAATAGTTTTGGGCTTTCGTTAAAACTCAAGTCTGATTAAATAAAATTTAATCTTTTATGGATTAGCCCAAAAATAAATTGCATAATGCTCATGTATTTCTGAAAGAAATGCAATTATCTCCCAATGTTGATGAAGTTCAACACTTGACTCCTTGGATGAGCTCGAAATATTCTGTGATGCTTAAAAAGAATATTAGAAGTCGTGTTTTACAAGTAAATCATATAGGAGATAAGAAAAAATTTCGGGCACTTTCATATAAAATTTTTCAAGTCCGAAATTTTTTCTAAGTAACATTTTTATCTACTCTGCCTAGTCTAACAATTTTCTGTGTTTTCTTCTTAGCAGATTACATAAACATGTTGAGACAAATTGACGAAGTCTTTCCTCAAAGTCAATGGGCCACTAAACTACCCAACAACCCGGCCATTGACTTTGACAACATCACGGTCCCCGCACCGATAATACTAGAAATCCTTCGTCACCATCCTCTACACACCGCCCTCACCATTACGGAATCGGCCCCAGAAGTATACGCACAACAGCTATGGGCCAACCTACAACCATCAACTTCAAAAACCCCTCCAACCTCACTTACCTCACAAATAGACCAAACACCCATAATCTTCACCCCATCCATACTACGCCGTATCTTAAACCTACCTCACAGCCTAATATATAACCCACCACCCACGGAGGAAGAATTGAAAACCGACTTCCTCCTAATGGGATATCGCCCAGACATCCATAAATCCCTACACCTACCCGATTTCTGCGCCAAGGACATTCCACAACCTTGGCGCACACTCTTTCTCATAATAAACAAATGCCTATCACCCAAGCACTCAGGCCCAGATCGCTGTAACCGCAACATTATGATCATCTTCCACGGTGTCATCTTTAATAAAAATTATGACATCGTGCAGTTGATCTGGGCCGATATCCTTGACCAACTCCGCCGAAGGGACTTATCCACCAAAAATAAAACCCGACAAGTCCTTCCCTACCTTCGGTGGTTTCCAGTGATAATAACCCACTTTCAAGACCTACACCCCGAGATAACCCGTCGACCGAGATCGGAGGGATACCAAATTCCCAAGCTAGCATCCCTCCATTCTTCCAAATCCAAATTTGATCTCGAGTCGATGCGGATCCCTGACCACCTCCTACAAATCGCTAATCCTTCCAACCCAATAGTAGCGAGGTACCTCCAATCCATCACCCTTGAAGACACTCCTATGGTTCGACAAAACCCAGTCGAACCTACCCCGGGAATTAGCCTACCCCAGCCTCAGTTAGGTCTAGGAAGCGCCGCTTCCCCTCCTCGTTCCTCACGAAAAACAAAACGAGGGGAAGACGTAAGACGCATACAGGATCGTCGCACCAAACAAAAACATGATCGACCTCCTCAGTCCTCTAACCCACTACAAAGCCGGGCCGAACCCGTAGGAACAGGAGACGACACGATCGTCTCCCGAGTAGCAGTCGTGCCATCAGGCCCAAGCACGCAAATAATCCTTCCAACCCATTCGGTCGTCTCCCAACAGACGACCGTCTCAATAGCACCGGAGGAGCCACGACAACCATCATTGCCTTATTCGGAGGCAATAGATGTTGAATTAAGCAGTTCACTTCCTCCGACTGCGCCCTCCTTGATCACAGGTCTAGTGTCCGCACCAACTAAAATTTTTTCCATTTCTAGGACACATACACTATTTTCCGCACCTCTAAGTCTTCCAGACTTAGACAGAACGCTCTCTGACGTCACTCTGGGGTTAAACTCCGAGGGACTGAGCGGAAGCCCCGAAACGATCAACATCCCACCAGTCGTCTCGGGCCAACGGTCTGAGTTTGTCTTAGCACCGTTGCCACCGGTGTGCCTTGGTGGCCCCGGAAGACCCACTACAGTGGGCGGCACGTCAGAAATCTACTCTGACGTCGCGACAACGGCACGCCTCAGTGGCTCCGTTTTATTTCCCGATCCGTTTGTGACGGAGTCTCGGCTACGATCTTTTGGCGACGAACTAGTGGAAAAAGTTCGGGCCATGATCGAAACATCAAGACAAGACAAAGGCAAGACTCCAGTCACACACGAGACAGCTGCTGCTGTTCCTTCACTCACACAACCAGAAGAAGGACCGTGGGACGTGCCCATTGAAGAACTCTTCAACATTCTTTTGGCACGTATCCGGTCGGCGCCACACCTGACACCGAAGGAGAAAGAAATCCAGAGGCTGATTGACCCCACCAGCTGCCGAACACAAGCCGGGGGCCTATCTGGATCGCGGGACGACCCTGAAGACGAGGACCGTCCCGAGGGGGAGAACCGACAGCGTGGAGTCGAATCCCCTCACCAGCAGCAGCCAACAACCAAAACAGTCCAAGAATCCAACCCGCTGGATACCTCAAGCTCAAAAGGCAAAACAAAACAAGTCTCCAGCACCACAATAATATTCCCTACCATGGAGATCTCAACCACAACCGAACAAAATACACAAGAGATCTCCAATACACTTTCCCTTTCGACACCCACTCCAGTCACTATAAGCCTTAGCTCACCAAGAACCTTCTACCGACAAAGTCCACCTCAAGCCACATCTATTGACCTCCAAATCTCGGAAGAAATCAGCCAACTCTACAATCCACATGATGTGGTAGAGAAATATATATTTGAAGAAGGATGGCTGAAGCAACCGATGGACCTCCAGCTCGAAGCCAGATTTCGAGAAAACGCCAGACTATTCCTCGAAAAGGCGTCGATAAGCCTGGTGAAAGTCCATGAAGATGAGGAGCTGGAAGATCTGCAAAGTGACCTCCCCGATCTACCGGAACTACTCAAACATCAAGTCCAAAATGAGGATGCTCCACTTCTCATGTCAAAGATCGGGGCAACGGTCGATCTTCCGTGGCAAAACGTCAGAATCTTAGTTCCATACCAAGAAGAGATAAGGAAAAGAATCTGGCGTAAAGAGGATCAGCTCGTCAAATTGAACGAGCTGGAGCTACGTGGGATGACGCACCTGTCAGAGCGCAGAGCCAATCTCTACCTTCTTTCCCTAAGACGTCTTCATATGTTCTTAGGGAAAGGAAATGATCTGGCTGCTCTCAGGCGAGAGGAAAAGCAGAGGCCCCGAATACAAGCCGTAGAAAGAGTTGGAATAGATCGGCTCGGGACCTTCCTACTAAGCGTCTACCACGTAGTGAGGGAAGACGGTACAAGAGAGACCTTGACAGAGGCTGACTTCCCGTACATCAGAGCTGAAGACATCTCACAGATGATTGGAAGCTACCGATACGTGGGAACGCTGCAGGACCAGGACGTCAAATTAGGATACATGACGATCAAAAGGTTCATGCTCCGAAAAATCAAGTACGGAGCGACGCACGACCTGCAGCTAGCACTGGAGTCAAATGTCAGAAAGGTCAACCTCACCAAACCATCATTCGAGCTCCCTGAACAAGTTGAATATGGTGAAGGCCACGTGTTCGAAAGTGAAGATCCAGCGGTGGTCTACATCAACTACAAGGGAGAAAAGCGAATATTGAAGACATCGGAGATACCAAAATTCTCCGACGGAACGCTCCTCATCATACGAGAGAAGTTGAGGAGCATACTGGATAAGATGGAAGGTGAAGGACCGGACACAAAAGCCAAGATACTGAATATGCTGAACAACATACAAGAAAGGCTTTCGTTCCGGAGGGAAATAAGGACGTACGAGCACAAGCTTGGACTACGGAACTCCGTGTACGCCCAGCAACGACCCAAAGGCTCAAAGAAACAGACAAAGACGAAGAAAGGACACTAAGGGGGAGAATGTTAGGAATTAATTGTAGTGTCCTTAGTTAGTATTTGAGTTTTGGGTCAATATTAGTTAATTTATTGTATTTGGGGTCAAATTGTAAATATTTTATTGTTTGAGTCCCAAGCCTTAATATACCAACTCATGTGGTATATAAGGCATCCCATTAACCCTAATTAGGGTTGGTCAAGCATAATTCTTAAAAAGTAAGTTCTTAATTTCGGCACACACACACAAACACACACTGAAGGTGTTTTAAGAACTTTATCATTTTGAAGCTTTTGATCCTCTCTTGAGTGCGTAATCGGACTAACAGCCTAAAAATTGTGCTCCGCCAGATGTGTTTTTTCTGTCCATTCGACAACATGCATAATCAGCGTAAGTATAGCCAATTAATTGAAAATCAGTATCTTTTGGATACCATAGCCCTAAGTGTAGAGTTCCTTTGAGATAGCGTAGAATTCGCTTGACTGCATGGATGTGGGACTCATTTGGGTTAGCTTGAAAGCGAGCACGGAGGCAAGTGGCGAACATGATGTCGGGTCGGCTGGACGTCAAGTAGAGAAGAGATCCGATAATGCTTTGATAGGTTGTGATGTTGACTGCTTTCCTGATGGATCAGCATCCAATTTGCAGTTTGTTGACTTGGGAGTATTCATCGGTGTGCTCTTGTCTTGATTAAATCTCTTCAGAACATCTCGGATATATTCGGTTTGACTGATGAATTCCATCTTCGAGTTGCTTTACTTGTAGTCCAAGAAAGAATTGGAGTTCTCCCATTAAGCTCATCTCGAATTTGGTCTTCATGACGTCACCAAATTTCTGACAGAGACGTTTATTTGCCGAGCCGAAGATGATGTCCTCAACGTAAACTGAAACCATCATCAGGTGTTTGCCTTATATTTTGATGAAGAGTGTCGTATCGATGGTTCCTCTTATAAAGTTGTCCTTGACTAAAAATTCTCTTATAACATCATACCAAGCACGAGGGGCTTGTTTTAGTCCATAGAGAGCTTTGTCCAATCGATAGACATGATCGGGATGATTCTCGTGCACGAACCCGTCGGGTTGGGCGACGTTGACTTCTTCTTTTAACACCCTGTTGAGAAAGGTTTTTTTAACATCAATTTGATAGACTTTGAAGTCTTTATGAGTCGCGTATGCTAGAAATAGTCGAATTGCTTTGATACGTGCAACCGGAGCATACGTCTCGTCGTAGTTAATTCCCTCTTGTTGATTGTACCCCTTGACTACGAGTCGTGCTTTATTCCTGATAACTTCACCGTTTTCGTTCTTCTTATTTTTGAAGACCCATTTAGTTCCAATAATTGTTTGGCCTTGCGGTAGAGGAACTAATGTCCAAACTTGTATACGCTCAAATTGATTGAGTTCATCTTGCTTCGCGATTACCCAGTCCGGGTCTTTAAGGGCTTCGACTACCTTAATTGGTTCGTTTTGTCTTAAGAAGCATGTGAATAATCTGCTTTATGCAGACTTCCTAGTGCATACTCCACTGGAAGGATCACGGATTATTTGGTCAATAGGATGAGCTCGAGTCCACTAGCATTCATGAGGAAGAACCGTAGTAGATCCTTCGTTGATTTGTAGATCGAGACTTCATGAATTGATGGGCTGATCATTCGTAGTTGGGAAATTCAATTCTGAGGTTAAATTGGAAGGAATTCCTCATCTGCATTTGTAGGAGCTGCAGCACTAGTTGAAGATTCAGAATTAGGAGAATTTGGAACATTTGTTGGAGTCTGAGGATTGGGAGTCTCAATTGGAATTTCTTTCGTAGAGGGAGAAGGAGCACTGCTTGGTATAGAATGAGACGAAGCAGGCTTTGAGACTCGTTCCAATAAAAATGTTCAAATAGAGAATCCAAATCTTCCAGGTCGGCGGGAATTGCTTCTTTTGACTTTGAGGTAGAAGTTGTCGGAAGTTGTTGACTTTGTGCCAACACGCGTATAAGCTCTGGTTCTGAACTGTTTTGTTCAGAAGCCAAATCGGTCACTTCTTGAAAAGTGACGTTGTAGCTTTCCAAAATAGTACGCGAAGACTTGAGATGGACACGGTATGCTTTAGAAGTGGATGAATATCCAACAAAAACGGCTTCAAATGCTTTAGAGTCGAACTTGCTTCGATGCTCTCGATCGTTGGCCACAAAACATTTGCACCCGAATACTTTGAAGAATGAGATAATCGGAATCTTTGATTAATTATCTCATACGGCGTCTTTTCAAAGCGTTTGTGAATAATCGTCCGATTTTGCGTAAAGCACGTTGTACTCATTGCTTCAGCCCATAGAAAATGAGGGAGACCGGAATGTATTATCATTGTTCTTGCAGCTTCAACTAAAGTCCGGTTCTTCCATTCTACGACGCTATTTTGTTGAGGCGCTTTGGGGGCTGAAAATTGTTGAATAATTCCAAGTGACTGATAGTAATTGCTGAGACGTTGATTCTTGAATTAAGTTCCGTTATCAGTCCGGATTACTTGGATATTCTTTTGTAGGAAATTCTGAGTCGTATTCACAAAGCTGATTATCGAGTCTTTAGTCTCATCTTTTTTTCGGAGATATCTTGTCCGTGTGTACGAGAATAATCGTCGACAATTACTAACACATATTTGCGACCGTTGATACTTTGTGTACGCATTGGTCCACAAAGGTCCATGTGAAGTAATTCCAAGGGTCGAGATGTAGAAAAAACTTGCTTGAGTTTGCGTGTTGCTCGCTTCATTTTTCCCATTTCAGAAGCCGAACAATTATGCTCTTGATGTATGGAAATCGTCGGTAGACCGTTTACCAACTTTTTAATAGAAAGTTTGTGAAGTGCTTTTAGGTTTAGATGAGACAGGCGTTGATGCCATAGGCTGGTCATCTTGATTGTAGTCTGTAAGATGAGGCAAACAACTGTCGAATGTCGTACTGTTGTCATATTGATGTGTACAGATTAGATCTTCGAGATCCCGTTAGAAGTTCTTGAGTCTGACTATTTAAGATTATGCACTGATAAGCTAGAAACACCACTTGAAATCCTTTGTCACAGAATTGTCCTATGCTGAACAGGTTGTGTTTACGACATTGGACGTAAGAGACATCTTTTATTGTCAGATTCAGCAGTAGAATATCTCCAAAGCCTAGTATTGGAGTTGAATCATTGTTGTCGAATCTGACTTTTCCGTTGTAACGGTCTTGATAATTGCTCAACAGTTCTTGATTTCCGGTCATGTGTGTGGAGCAACCAGAATCTAAATAGCATACATGATGGATCTGCATAAAAAATTTTTGAGAGACTTAGGTACCCACTTAGTAATGGGTCCTCTCGGATTAGCAGGTTTGGTAGGTAAGTTTTGTTCATTTTTGGTTCCTAAACCATTTATGTTCTTAGATACCCAAACTAACTTGGAATTAGTTTGTTTAAGTGGTACCTCTTTAGGTAACTTGGCCTTGTAGGCTTGCGTTGGCCTAGATGGTGTCTTGGGAACTCATTGAGGTTGAACCTTACATGGGAGGTTAATTTCAGCGCGGACAAATGTCTTATTAATCTTAAAGCATGAGAAAATATTATCTCTAGCTAGTCTCTTAAGGTGTTTGGCTTAGTGTACTTTGACCGGATACCTTAGATGAAGACAAGAATGCATCGAGCTATAAGCTTTCTTTATAGTCGGGTCATGTTTCCTACGAGACTTAAGATTTGCATTTGTCTTAGAATGATGGTTTATGTTTTCAGAAGTAGAGCCGATTTCAAAATTTGTGCTTTCAAATTTAATTGGCTTTAGTGCATCAGTGGAAGCAACAACATTAAAATTAGAAACATTTGTCTTCTTACGAGTGTCCATAGTTTTTGATACAGAAGAAAATTTTGAAAATAAATCTTTTCTATGATTTTTCTTCTGAAATTCTATCCTAGACACTCTGTCCTTTGCATGCTTCACCTCTTTTTCTACTCTACTTGTGGATGGAGTAGAAAAAGAGTTAGTAAAATCTGTTTCCTTTTTGAAGCATTTAAGGACTCTTTTCCTCCTTTTATACTTTTTGAAGAAGATTTATCGTTTTTTAAAATATTTGGTAAAATAACGGGAGGTGTTTTCTTAGATTTGATCTTGTCCTTAATTAATGATTTTTCTTTTAAAGTAAAATCAGGACAACATTTTACAATTGAGGAAGTTTTTAGATTAGAAATCTCCAATAAAAGCTCATTCTTTCTGTTTCTAACGAAGCCTTTAAATCAGCTATTTTCTTAATAATAGCAGGGATATAACAGAAAGTATAATTTTGAAAATGATTATGATTTTCTTCCTGAACTTTAGGAAGATCTTCTGATGGATATATTGAATTATAATCACTAGACAGGTTGATTTTCCGTGTCTTGTAACTATTATTCAATTCGGTGTATTCAAAAGGGATGTCAGTCCTATTTATGGCTTTTCGTTTAGATTCTTCTAAGGCATTTAATTCGGAAGAATTAGTAAAGGCCATCAGAGAAGTTAATCATAATCCCATATACTTGATATCATATAACTGTTTGACATTGACCTTTTTCAAGTTACATGAATTGTTAAAACCTAAGCCTTCTTTAGGATTATAAAATTCTATATGAGGTTGATTTAGAAATATAGTCTGATCCTTTTCCCCCCTTTTTGTTAGAAGATCGTATAAGGTTTGAATCCTAGAGTAAAGCTTCTTACGTTCGTCAGAGATTTCCTTAAAATTATTTCTAGAAATTTCTAAATCTCTCTGACAATCACTAAGAGTCTTACTAAGGTAATTTATTTTTATCTCAGAGGTAGCTATCCTAGATTCAAGACTAGTTATGGTTTCTTTAGTATTAGATAAGAGAATATCTAAGTGAATTGTTCTATCTAATTGCTTTTGAAAATTATTTTCAGTAAGGACTAGTCTTTCTTCTTATTCCTTTTTACTTTTTCGCTCATTTTTCATGTTAGATTACTTAATTTGTAAAGATTCTAACATGTTTAATAAAGTAAAATTAGGCATCGTTACCTCTTGTGATGATGTTGATGCTTTTTCTTCATCATTAGACCTCCTTGATGAATTATCGTTTGAGGCGTCGTCGAGGTATGCCATTAGAGCAATATTTTTGTCTTCAGAATATATTGTGGCGACCCTACTTCCTAATTAAGTTAATTGGCGGATTTCCCCGCAACAGAACACGCGGAAGACCCGATAAAATTTTCTTTTTTATTTAAATAACCTACATAGTATTATATCGGGTTTACAAAAATATCTACTATTAATACTTTGGGCCGAAGCCCCAAAATTTCAAACCCAATATCAAACACTATGCCACTCCACAGGTCGCGTCCCATGTACTGCGCCACCCTCAAAAGTCCGTGGAGTCACCGCCGCCAGCTCGCCATGAATCTCAACCCTGACACTAGTCGATGTCGGGTTCATTCTTACCTACAAACAAAAATAGGATAGAACCCTGAGCTATTGCCCAGTAGGTGATTATATAACATGCAATACGTGCGTGCACTCCACCCAATCCCGGTTTCTCACAATATAATATAATGCACACTCGACAAATCTCATCTATCAATTCTCAATTCTCAACAGGGCCCTAGGCAGACTCGGCACCCACGCGCGCAATGGCAAAGTACACCATCAACCATGCGGTAGCCCACACCGGCCGCGCCGGGTCGCTCCTTCCGCACACAATCTCAACCCGACGGCTTTTTCCCCGAATGTTATACCACAAGTTCGGGTAGACAGGAATCTCACATCTGTCTGCCGTCCCTGAGCCAAATAATATCCGGTGGTTTACACCTCGGGTGGCTCAATCCCGAGTAGATGGGTGTCGCAAACCCCCTCTCCCACCAAGTGCATAATCGAGTCTGAACCTGACTGCCAAAATCGGCAACTCTACCCTTCTCACATTCGACACAATATCGTGTCACCGTATCATTACGGTACCTTCACCTCTCTTATGCATGTCGTGAAATGCATATCACATTCGTCACATATATCACGATTATTTCTTACAAATAATATCCCAAAATACTCTCGTATCTTAAAATAAGGGTTGACCCGAAAGTTCTAGTCAAAGTATGAATATACTTTGATTTAAAGATAAAATGAACTTAAAATAATTTTATTCAAAGATGTGGGCTATTACCCGAATTTAACCTTTTAAATTCGGCGAAATTTAAATCTTTCGCTTAAATATCGAAATTCTGCCCGAATTTGAAATATTAAATTCGGCGAAATAAAATGCCCGAATTTAACCTTTTAAATTCGGCGAAATTTAAAATTTGGCCCGCGACCTTCTTTTCTCACTCACATCTTTACAAATCTTTCGGCCCGCGAATTTTATCGCAGCCCGCGATTTTCTTTCCTCTCTCACACTTCACGAACCTTTTTGGCCCGCGAATTCTTTTCAACCCGCGAATTTCTCATGAGCTGAAACTTTCTTCATCTCATCGAAATTCATATTTTCCAGAACTAAATAAATTAAACTTAAAAACAGTTTGTAGGGGTTAAAAACCACCTACCTCACTTCCAAGTTAGCCGAAATTGCTTAGTTCTTCTCTACTTTTCTTCGTTTGTTTTCTCCTCTTTCTCTTTCTCTTTTTCTTTCGTTTGATATTTTCGTTTGTCCTTAAAACCTTTTGAGATAAACCTTTAAAAGGAAAGTTACGTTTCCTTTCTCTTAAGGAAATCTCTTATTGGGCCTACTTTAAATTAATTTGGGCCCATATCTATTTATTTTACTCAAAGAGTATTTTTCTTATTTTCGGTTCAATTTCCCGAAAATTCGCTTTGTCCGAAAATTAACTTCATAATTTTCCGAAAATTACAGAATAATTTTCACGCTAATTGCGCATTATTCCCGTATTAATTTTACGGGTATTACATATATGGTATCTTCCAGCCAATGCTCTTGTTCAGCCATCGGAGCTACTCCAGCCACTTTTTGTTTAGTTAGTTGGAATTTTTTGGAGTAGTAGTTGGCGTCCTTCTTCTTGGGAAGTCTGCATTCTCTAGTAAAGTGCCCTATCTTTCCACAATTGTAGCACTTTTGTGGTTCTTTGGCGTTTTTAGATTCTGACGACTCGGCCGGTTTTTTTTTTGTGCTTGGAGCTTGATGTCCGAAGTCTATTAGCCGAAGAGAAGGATTTCTTTTTATAGAACTTTTTGCTCATCATCTTAGTAATGAGAGCCAATTGTTTCTTGAACTCTTTCATATCTGGCTCAGAGTCCGATTCGGATTCGTCTTCATCTTGTGAAGAACTTGGAAACTTGATGCCTTTATCCTTGCGAGATCTACTCATTTTTCTTTCAGAAACTAGAGCTATAGAGTCTTCGATCTGCTTGCCCTTACGTTCTTTTTCTATCTCGCTTATATCTTCCTCATGTTGAGCGAGATTATCAAAGACGGTGTACATATCCATTTCATCCAAATCCTTATTTTTACGGATTTGCATGGATATTTTCTTCCACTCCGGTTGAAGAGAAGACAGAAATCGGAGGTTGACCTCCATGTTGGTCTTGAAAATATCTATCTTCCTCATCTCATTGAGAGGAGTTAGATAGCGTTGGTAGAGTTCATAAACGTTTTCCTCCGATGTTGCTTTGAATGAGTCATAAACCGTGAGAATATTGGCTTTCTTGGCTTTGACTCCGACTTCGGTTCTTTTGCATCATTTTGTGGAGTTCATCCCACCTAGCTTTTGCACTAGATAGACTATCTATTGCATATAGATGTCGTTAGGAATTCCTTGCATTAGGAAAGTTTTGGCTCATAAATCCGCTTTTGCTCTTAATCGCTCCCCCTCGGTGTATTCACTAGGAATTTTAAGTCTTCTAGTGGCAAGAATGAGAGGATTATTGGTGGCATCGCCTTCTTGGATGAGCCAAAATTGAGCGGGACCTTCTTGAAGAGAAGCTATCAAATTGGTAGCTTGTCTTTAGTTTCCAAGAAGTTCAAGAATCGGCTTCTCCAAACGGTGTATTCGCCTCTTCGTAGAATTGGAAGGCGGACGTCGTTTCCGAGTGAGTAAGCATCCATTTTTAGTTGATTGGTAGGATCTTCGTGAAAGTTTGGAATCAAAATGGTAAAATTGTTTCACAAGTGACAAACTTCGTTAGTAATGTTTGCTTTCGTACTTTAAGCAATTTCCCTTTCGAATCTATGTTTCGGTTGTTAAAGAAAAATAGTTTTCATTTAAATAAATATTTGAGAATTGATACTTCAAAATTTTTCTAAATAATTTTGAATTTAAGAACGAAAATTTTGAGTATCGTAGAAAATAATTCGGAGACAAATATTTTTCGTAAGTTTTGAAAATTACGAATTTTGATTTCTTTCAAAATAGTGTAAAATGTGTGTGTTTGGGTAGTGATCGAAAATTTTTTGGAGCAATAAAGTTTTCGATTGAAAAATTTTCGAAATTTTAATCGAAAAATATTTTCGATCGTATAAGTTTTTCGTTGTATTTATCGAAAATTATTTTTCGAATATAAGAGTTTTGCAGAGTATATATCCTATCGAAAAATAGTTTGTCGAATAATTGTTGATCGCAAAAACCTTTATTAAAAAATTTGTAATAAAAAAATTCTAAGTGATCGAAATTTTTTTTCGTGAAGTTTGACTCAAATTGTTGACTAAAAGTTTTTCAAGGGTGAATTATTCGATCGAAATATGTTTTCGCTAAATTTTGACTGGAAAATTTAAATGATCTAAAAACTTGTTTTACTATTACAAGTTTTTCGAGTCAAAATTAGATAATTTTTTAGCAAAAACAGTATCCGTCGAAAAATATTTGCTTTATTACGCTTAAAAAAGATATTTATATATGAATCGAAAAACTAATTATCGTAATAATGTTTTTCGAGTCTTATATTTGAGTAAAACACACGAGAACAGTGTTTGTCATCGAAAAATTTCTCGGCTGCAAACTTATTCGAAAAATATTTTTCGAGCCAAGTTTTTCGATCAAAAAACGATCGAAGAACAGCCTTCAAGTTCAATGTAGCAGTGAAAAATCCAGATTCAACCAAAATGTTCAAGTTAGGAGCTGAAATTGTGGATATTTACTCGTTTCTTAGTTCTGAATACAAGATTAACAATGTTTTACAGCAAAATATATTGATTATAAGTAAAATCAAATCGTAACTAAAACTTGATCGCAAACGTAAATATCGATCGATATCAAAAATCTGAATTGGTATGATGTTCTAAGCGATTGAAATCAGTACATAAATCATTCCTAACATATAATCTATCACTTAATCAACAACATCATCAACAGAATTCGCAAACATTAAGCGCATTGGTCAAAATATATTGTTTACGCGAGTTTTACGATTGAAAAATCTGGAAAATTATGTTGATCTTATAATCACGAAGTCAATCCAAAAGTGATCACGATCTGCTCTAATACCAATTGTTATGTCCTACTATATCAAATACCGATCAATGATCTAAGCACGAATTCTAGATATTCGAATGAAAAATCTTACAAAATACATTTTGTCGAATATCTTCTTTGAAGATCTTGAGAGAGAGTTTCTCGATTGCTGTTTTCTCTCTTAGAATATGAATTCAATGCTTGTGATTTTTCCAAAAAATGAACTTGTGTATTGATTTCGATAGTGTACATTGTATTTATACCTTTACAAGGTATATTTACTATTCAGTCATACACTATCGAAACTACTAATTACGCCCCTAATTACAAGGATAACAAAATAACAAAGCACAATTCTAATATCTCTTCACCAAGTATTATATCCAAAATGTGGTATCAATGCTAAAATCCTAACACACACTTTAGTGCGTCTTATGTGTGAAATTAATATAGAGAGATAAATTCTAAAGATAGGAAACCCAACACCCCTCAAGAACACGCAAGCATACCCCACGAATCTCGCCTCTTCCAATCTTATTTCGCGGTGAAATGGCTTTAAATATTGTTTAGTTGGGTATATTAGGACTTTCAATCTGTATAGAGCCAAACGCGCTAAGATTTGAGTAAAAATTTTCGAAATAGTGTTTTCGGTGTTCTTCATGTTCTTAAAAAAATTCGAATTTTTTAAAAATGTTTTGGTGTTTTTGATGTTGACTGAGTGTTTAGGATTGAAAATATAAGTATTTGTTACGTCATAAATTATCAACTACCGAGAAATCTAGGCATGAATTCTAGATATTCGAGTGTAGATCTATGATTGTTACTTTCGGTAAAATATCTTTGAGGAAGAACACGAGAGAGAGAATCTTAGTGTGAGAAAGTATTTTGTGTGTTTCTCTCTCTAGAATGTGAATTGCAAGCCCTTGTGATTTCTTCAATTCTTGTGTATTGATTTCAATAGCGTACATGGTATTGATACCTATATACATGATATAATTACAACTAAGTCCTACACTATAAAAAACACAAGTTACGCCCTAATTACAAGGATAACTAATAAATGAGCACAATCTATAAGTCTTCTTCAATCTCTCCCTTTGTGCTCGTTTGCTCTTCTGCTAGACGGAGGAGCTCCAATGGTATGAGCATTGGTTGGAGCGCCAAATCTGATGCATTGGGATTAGGAAGGAACCGCAGCCTCGACGGTGTGTATCCTCCAACAGGTGGTAGGTGGGGAATCTCCTGAAGGACTTCCATTAAATTAGAAATAAGCATCGAGAATCATCGGACGTAAGGCATAAACTTGGCCTTCGACTTGGTCTCCCGTTGACGTATTTGGTCATTCCAGATGAGCTGGGCCACGTCATAATTTTTGGAGAAGAGGACTCAATGGAAGATCCGTAGTATGTTCCCGTTTTCTTTGTCAAAGCCCGAATGCTTCGGGAGAGAGACACTTGTTGATGATCCCAAACAAGGTCTTCCATGGATGAGGAATCCTGATGTTCTGGAGTTGGCGAGCTTTACTAGCGTTGACTTGTATCCCATCCGAATCATGTCGGCAACAATCTCCTCATCTGAAGGTAGGGGATCATAGACATCATGATGCGGTAGATAAAGGACTAAGGCCAGAAGATCCTTTTTGACGATGACGTTTTTCTGGTTGATCTTTGTTGTGTAAGCTACGTCGGTGTCCACAGTATGGCTCTGCATACATCCCCAGAATTCCTGGAGATACACCATCGGTATAGATGTCGTTATTGTGAGAGCTGGCCAAAACGGATGCCCTTTGAGGATAGTGATGATGACATCATCAGGGCATCGAAATGTAGTCAAGTCCAACTGGTAATTATTGTCGTGGACTTGTAGCCAAAGCTCGGACGAATAAATGTGAGAATATTCTTGGTGTGCCATCTTCCGAATGTTTGATGAAATTCATCACTTGACTCTTCGGATGAGCTCGAAATTCTATGTAATACTTAGAAAGAAACATGAAGTCGTAATTACAAGTACATCATTTATGAGATAATAGCAAATATTCATGTAAGCTCCCCCTAACCAAGTACACATATAATGTTTGACAATTTTGCATATATGCACATATTCACCACAATATGCATATGAAAATGTAACAATATAAGATATAAGCAAAAATAACGCATTTAATCAATTCAGCATAGATTCATGATCCCCTAATCATGTCTATGAAAATTTCTGTTTACATGTACTTTCGTAAAAAAATTTCACATTTTTACAATTCAGTACCAATGCATGTGCTAGCATTAAAAAATGTGCGAAAATAGTTTTTGGGTCAGAAAATGTCATGTTGATCATTATCATGCAAAAATTTCACATGACACATAGAATAATAATTTTCCATCAAATCATGTCACTAAATTAATATCCTAAGATCATAGTATGAATCATTTCGACAACTCTCGCATGGTTCGCTAATAGCGCTCAATTTATTTTTATCATGGGAATTATTAGTATATATATCACTCATATCAACACGACAAAATTTTATCAATCAACCTGTTATCGTAGCGCATTTAATCAACCTACCAAGTGAGTCCATCGTTTTGAATCAAATGGGCTTTGAAGGGATTATTATTTTAGGCTCTGACTTAGGAGGATATGATAATTTTGGAATTAGTGAGCTTAAAATTCTTCAATTCCAGGGGCCCTTTTGAAATTCATTTCTGCTCCCTTTTCTTTGCTTTTCTTCTTCATTTGCTCAAGCAGAATCTCTTTTTCTTTATGAGGCTTTAGAGATGAGATCTTTTTTCTCGGGCCGAAACTGTGCTCCTCTTGAACGTTCACAGTTTTGGAATTCGAACCCAACGTCGTGCTCCTCTTCTCGTTTCCTCGATATAAGATCAAGATTATCGTTGGAGAAGTTCACTTTGAGGTCCTTCTCTTCTAGCAGTTTTGACGAGTATACGAGATTATCTAGGAGAAGTTCACAGCGAGATCCATGTTTCTCTTTTATAATAATCGAGAAAATATTGAAGCGTTGAACATTCATCGCGTGCGGCTTCTATCTCCTTTTCTCCCCCTCTTTTTCTGGTTTGAGCAGCCCCCGAAATTTATGGAATAAGCTTGAAACCTTGATCGGGTTTGAAAAAAAAAGGATATTGGAGAAGGCTCAAAGGGGGGGGGGGTTACTAGAGGAAATAGTCAAGGAATTATAATCTGACCAAGTGAGGAATTACCTAATTGCCCTTATTGTTTTCATGACGAACTTAACACAAAACAAGAATGAGGCCACGAAGCACAAATCAAGAGACAATCATTTGAAGTGTGACACACTCAAGGATAAATCCTTTGAAAAAAAAGATATTGAGGCTCAAATTCTCACATATATGATGTGACTTTGTGTCTTATGAAATATACTAAGCTCTTTAGACAAAAGAATGTGACTTGAATTTTGAAGAAAATAATCAAGCATGTATCACAAAAATGTTTTAGTAAGTAAATCAAAATTAACAAAGTCATCATCATTCCCTGTTTTTTTTAATTTTCATTAAAAAAATGAAATAACGCAAGATATAACAAAGAGGATCAAGAATCACATAGAATATCATAGGTAAACATAATAGAGCATGTGAAACACAGTTCAAACAAGATTGAGATTCAACATGCCTAACTTAGCGATAAGGAATTGGAATCGTTTTTCATCCAATGCCGCAGTGAATAAGTCGGCAAGTTGAAATTCCGTGTTAACAAAACACATATCTATAGTGTCTTTTTTACATGATCTATTATAAAATGATAGCGAATATCTATGTGCTTTGTGCATGAGTGATGAACAGGATTGCAAGTAATGGCAATATCACTTTGAGAATCACTATAAATCAAAATATTATTAAATTCAAACCCGTAGTCGCGAAGTTCTGTCCGCATCCATAGAACATGAGAGCATCAACTGGCCGCCGTGACGTACTCCGCCACGGCCGTCGAGGTTGATACGCAATTTTACTTCTTTGAGGACCAGCAGACCAACTTATCGCCCAAGAATTGTGCTCCGCCAGACGTGCTTTTCCTGTCCATTCGACAACATGCATAATCAGCGTCAGTATAGCCAATTAATCTAAAATCAGTGTCTTTTGGATACCATAATCCTAATGTGGGATTTCCTTTGAGATAACGTAGGATTCGCTTGATCGCGTGCATGTGAGACTCATTCGGGTCAGCTTGAAATCGAGCGCATAGGTAAGTGGAGAACATGATGTCGGGTCGGCTTGAGATAAGTTGTGATGTTGACTGCCTTGCCATAAGGATCTGCATCCAATTTACAGCTTGTTGACATTGGAGTACTCATGGTGTGCTCTTGTCTTGATTAAATCTCTTCAGAATATCCCTTATATATTTTGTTTGACTATGAAAATTCTATCTTCGAGCTGCTTGACCTACAGTCCAAGAAAGAATTGGAGTTCGCCCATTAAACTCATCTCAAATTTCGTCTTCATCAGATCACCAAATTTCTGACACAGTCGTTCATATGTCGAGCCGAAAATGATGTCGTCGACGTAGACTTGGACAATCATCAAATCCTGCCTTGCATTTTGATGAACAGTGTCGTATCGACTGTTCTTCTTATAAACGTGGACTTTACTAGAAATTCTCTCAGAACATCATACCAAGCTCGAGGGGCTTGTTTTAGTCCGTACAGAGCTTTGTCCAATCGATAGACATAATCAGGATGATTTTCGTCCAGGAACTCTTCGGGTTGAGCGACATAGACTTTCTCTTTTAACATACCGTTGATAAAGACGGTTTTTACGTCCATTTGATAGACCTTGAAGTCTTTATGAGCCGAGTACGCCAAAAAAAGTCGAATAACTTCTATTCAAGATACAGGAGCATACGTCCCGTCGTAGTCAATGCCTTCCTAGTGGTTGTACCCTTTGGCCACTAGTCGTGCTTTGTTCGTGATAATTTCACCGTTCTCGTTCTTTTTATTTTTGAAGACCCAATTGGTTCCTATAATTGTGTTGCCATGCGGTCGTGGAACTAGTGTCCAAACTTGTAGACGCTAGAATTGGTTGACTTCGTCTTGCATTGCAATCACCCAATATGTGTCTTTAAGAGCTTTAGCTACCTTGATTGGTTCGTTTTGGCTTAAAAGCACGTGAAAAGTCCGCTATGTGTAGATATCCTAGTGCATACTCCACTTTAAGGATCACCAATTATTTGATCGACAGGATGAGCTCGTGTTCACTTGTGTTCATGAGGTTGAACTGAAGTAGAACCATCGTTGATGAATAGTTCGAGACATCCTGTATTGATAGGCTGATTATCAGTAGGTGGAAAATTCATTTCTGAAGTTGAATTTGATAGAATTTCCTCATCTGCATTAGTAGGAGCTGCAACACTAGTTGGTGATTCAGGATCTCGAGAATTTTGAACATCGATTTGATTTTGAGAGTCGGGAATCTGATTTGAAATTTCCACCGTAGAAGGGGAAGGTGCGCTGCTTGGTATAGATTGCGATGAAGCAGGGGTTTGAGACTCGTTCCGATTAAAATGTTCAAAAAGATATTGTCGGATGAAGCAGGCGTTTGAGTCTTCCAAATAAGTGGGAAGAACTTCTACTGACGGTGAGGCAGATATTGTCGGTATTTGTTGATTTTGTGCCAACACGCCTCTAAGCTCGGGTTCTGAACTGTTTTGTTCAGAAGGCAATTCGGTCACTTCTTGAAAAGTGATGTTGTAACTTTCCATTATTGTACGAGAAGACTTGATATAGACGCGGTACGCTTTAGAAGTTGAAGAATATCCAACAAAGACGGCTTCAAATGCTTTAGGATTGAGCTTGCTTCAATGCTCTCGATCGTTCGCCACAAAGCACTTGCACCCAAAGACCTTGAAGAATGAGATATTCGGAATCCTTTTATTTATTATCTCGTATGGCGTCTTGTCAAAGCGCTTGTGAATAGTCGTTCGATTTTGCGTAAAGCAAGCTGTACTCACTGCTCAGCCCATAGAAAGTGAGGGAGACCGGAATGTATACGCATAGTCCGTGCAGCTTCAACCAAAGTCCGATTCTTCCGTTCTACGAGACCATTTTGTTTAGGCATTTTATCGGCCGAAAATTGTTGACAGATTCCAAGTGACTGATAAAAAGTACTGAGGCGCTGATTTATTATCAAGACTCCAGTCTCATCTTTAGTTCGTAGAAATCTTGGCCAAGTGTAGCGAGAATAGTCGTCGACAATCACTAGCACATACTGGCGACCGTTGATACTTTGTGTTCGCATTGTCCACAAAGGTCCATGTGTAGTAATTCCAAAGGTCGAGATGTGGAAGCTACATGCTTGAGTTTGTGTGACGCTCGCTTCATTTTTTCCATCTGACAAGCCGAACATTGATGCTCTTTTCGAAGTGAGATAGTTGGCAAACCATTGACCGAATGTCTAGTAGAAAGCCTGTGAAGAGCTTTGAGATTAAGATGAGACATACGTTGATGCCATAAGTTGTTCCTCTTGTTTTTAGCCCGAGAGATGAGACAAACAACCGTCGAACGTCGTACAATTGTCAGATTTATGGTGTAGAGGTTAGATTGTCGAGCTCCTGTAAGAAGTTTCTAATTCTGACTGTGTAGAATTCTGCACTGATCAGAAATAACACTTGAAAGCCTTTATCGCAAAATTGTCCTATGTTGAACAGGTTGTGTTTGAGACTTTTGACGTATGAGACATCTTTTATTGTCAGATTCTTCAGAATGATATATCCAAAGTCGAGAATCGGAGCTAAATCGTTGTTGCCGAATATGACTTTACCATTGTATGGGTCTTGATAGTTGCTCAACAGTTCTTGATTTTCCGACATGTGTGTGGAGCAACCCTAATATAGATACCACACATGATGGATCCGCATAGAAATGTTTAGAGAGACTTAGTTACCCACTTATAAATGGATCCTCTCAGATTAGCAGATTTAGTGGTTAAAGATTGTTCACTTTTGGTTCCTAAACCAATGTTAATTTGAGGTAGCCAAACCAATTTAGAAGTAGTTGGTTTAGATGTTACCTCTTTAGGTAACTGAGGCTTTTTGGCTTGTGTTGGCCTAGATGGTGTTTTAGGAACCCATTGTGGGTGACCCTTACATGGTAAATTAATTTCAGTTTGAAAGTTCAACATTTGTAGATGTTTTGAGCAGTAAGATTTTCGATTTGAAAATTTCGATCCTTATATTCAAAAAGGATTTTTGTAGGTATAAGTTTTTTCGGAGGATGTTTATCGAAAGTTGTTTTTCGACTGGTAAAAGTTTTGCGAAGGTATCGAAAAATGGTTTATCGAAAAATTATTCGATCGAAAAAAAATTATTATGATCGAAAATCTATTGCCTTTTAAAAAATTACGATAAGTTTGACTCGGTTGACTAAACTTATTCGAGTGTGAAATATTCGATTATAGTATGTTTTCGCTAATCTTTAACTCGAGAATTAAGACGATAAAAAAACTTGCGATAAAAAAACTAGTAATCGTAAAACAGGTGTTTCGTGTCAAAAGTAAAAATGGATATAGCAAAAACAGTATTAGTCCAAAAATTTTACGATTAGATATACTCGAAAAAGATTACTGTGTGAGGATCGAAAAACTATTTATCGAAAATAAAGTTTTTCGTGTCGATATTTGAGTAAAACTTAGCGAAAACAGTGAATTTATCGAAAATCTTCTGCGCCAGTGAACTAATCGAAAAAAAATTTTGAGTCAAATTTTTGATCGAAAAACAATGAAGAACAACGCGATTTCAATGGAACAGTAAATCACAGAGTCAAGTGATAAACTCAAATTAGACACTGAGATTTTGGGTAATCACTTAAATTTGTGTACTGAACAAGAACAAACACAAGATTAAACACGTTTTACAGCAAAATATATCAATTTTGATGAAAATCAAATCGTATTCAGACGCAATCGCAAACTGTAAAACTGATCGAAATCAAAAATCAAATAAATCCGATGTTCTAAGAGACTGAAATCAGTACGCGATTCATTGCTAACATATAAACTATCACTTTTACATCAGAATCAACAACAAAATTCGCAAAATTCAGCACATAGATAATATTTCTATTTTGCGCGCTTTTTTCATCGAAAAAAATATGGAAATAAATTTGATCTGAGTCAGCAAAAATCAATACAAAACAATCACGGTTTGATTTGATACCAATTGTTAGGTTCTAAATTATCAACTACCGAGAAAACTAGGCATGAATTCTAGATATTCGAGTGTAGATATGCGATTGTTACCTTCGGTCGAATATCTTCGATGAAGAACACGAGAGAGAGAAGCTTAGTGCGAGAAGTGAATTGTGTGTTTCTCTCTCTAGAATTTGAATTGCAAGCCCTTGTGATTTCTTCAATTCTTGTGTATTGATATTAATAGTCTACATGTTATTTATTCTTATATACATGGTATAATTACAAGTAAGTCCTACACTATAAAAAATACAAGTTACGCCCCTAATTACAAGGATAACTAATAAATGAGCACAATCTATAAGTCTTCTTCAGTGTTTTGTGATCCGTAACCCAGACCCAATTTTAACAATTTTGGGTTTGTGGGATCGAATTTTGTGTTCAGTGTGCATCTCTGAGTTTGCGTGAAAAAATCTCTATTGCGAAAACCCGTGCAAAAATGTGTGCGAAAAGTCACTCCAAAAAGCTCCTTCGACTGAAATTTTGTCGCAAAGATTGGTCGAAAATCTATTTATGCCCGAAATTCCGTCGACATAGCCCGTCGAGAACGAAGGCGACGAAATCCCGTCCAAATCAGCCGTCGAAGGCCTGCCCGCGAGCTTCTCGTCGAAGATTTCCATCGGAATTTCCGTTAACCAGCCGCGTCAAAGAGCTTGCCACAACACTTCCATCGAGTCATTAATTGGCTGTTGGCCCGTGGAGCTTCTCGTAGATGTTTCCCCATGGAACTTCCCGTCGAAGTTTCCCACGGTTGCCCCGTCGCCAGTTGCCGTCGAATGCGACCACGAAAATCCCGTCGCAGACCGGTCGAAATTTTGTCGTCGAAAATTGTCCACCGCAGGGCTTCAATCGATTTCCATCAAGATCAGGTTAGCAAATTTTCGTCGACCAGTTCCCCGTCAAAGGGCTTCCGTCGCCACGCCGTCGACTCATCGATTCCCATCGTGTCCCGTTGAAACTTTGCCACGAAAATCCCGTTACAATAACTTTCCCACCCAAATCTTCAACCGTATTCCCGTCTCTAATATCTTTAACCAAACTACTGTGGAGTAATTCCATCGATTTTGTTGTTTTTTCTTCGAAGCCCCATTGAAAATTGATGTTTTCGCAATAAAGAAAGTTTTTGCACGGACCTAGTTTTTGCATCCTTTTGTTTCCGCAGCGGGTTTGGTTTTCGCAATGAATTAGCTTTTCGCAGTCCTTTAATTTCCGCACTAGGCTAGTTTTTGCACTACGCATTTTCCGCAGTGTCTGTTCCGAAAACTGACTTTTCGCAAGGCATAGTTTTCGTAAGATAAAGTTTCGCAAGCCCAAACGTTTTCGCACTCAACACTGCAAAAACCAATTTGTGAACTCAACACAGCGAAAATTCAAATTTTCGCACTCACTTATACCGAAAATCAAATTTTCGCATTCCAACTCCGAATATTTGTATTTATGCACCCGAGCACTCCAAAATTATATTATCGCGGTCTACACTCCGAAAATTTATTTTTGAAACTTAACACCTCGGAAAAATAATTTTCGAACACTCCGAATATTTAATTTTCACACCTAGACTTCAAAAATCTCTATTTTCGCACTCTACACTTCGAAAATTCAAATTTTTGCATCCTTACACTAGAAAAAATTACATTTCGCATTAATTATCAAAACAAAAATTTTGAACCCAAAATGTTAATATATTTGGCACATTATAGAAAACCTTTTTGGTAAAATTTTTCGATGTTTTTGTTGGTCTGATTTTTTACCAAATAAGGATCAAATGGATTTTAAGCTTCGAAATCGACGAACACATTGTAGTGTGTGTTTGTGCATGTTTCCTCTTTTCGATGGTAAAACGTGTCTTGCTATTAATTTCTTTTGATAATAACCCTAAAAAACATGATAAAAAGGGCCTTATATACCACATGAGTTGGTATATTACGGCCTATGACATAAATTATATTATATTTTACGTAGCGGTCCAAAACCAACCACAATCTAACTAATTACAAAGTAGAGCCAATACTTATAAGAATTAAGGACACTACAAAATCTTCTAACAATCTCCCACTTAGTGTCCTTTTTCACTGTGGCATCGTCTTTGCACCAGCTCGTAGACGAATCTTCTGATTACGACAGTAGTTCAGAGTAGATGTCGATCATATTCTGAAATCTTTCTCAGCTTATCTCGTATAATCATGAGGGTTCCATCACAGAACATGGAGATCTCCGATATCTTCATAAATCTTTTCTCGCCCTTGGAGTGATGTAGACCATCGATGGATCTTCTCCATCAAAGATGTGGTCTTCACCGTAGCTTTCAGCTTCGGGGCGATCGAAAATAGGCTTTGTGAGGTTCAACTTCTTCAAGTTGCTTTCCAGCGCCATCTGAAGGTCGTGAGATATGGTGTACTTGATCTGACGCAGCGTGAACCTCTTTAAGGTTTGATAGCCCAACTTAACCTCAGGATTTTGAAGAGTTCCAAGCATTCTGTAGCTTCCGACCATCTGATAGATGTCTCCACTCTGATGTAGGAGAGGACCGCTTCACTCAGTTCTTCGGTAGTTCCGTCATCCCGTTGAACTCAGTAGATTGGGACGAAGATTGATCAAAAGTGGGCATCTGCACCCTGTTACCGCTGAGATCCTTGGCCTCTTCTTCTCATCTCTTCGGAGAGCTTCTACGGCACTTCCTTTTCCATCGAACATAAGCTTTCGACGGAGGCTGAGCATACAGGCTGGCTCTATGCTCCGAGAGATGAGTCATGCCTCGCAGCTCCAACTCGTCGAGCTTCTTGAGGCGATCCTCTTTCCTCCAGAATCTCTTTCGAATATCTTGTTGGTATGGCGTCAGGATCTTGGCGTTTTTCCAAGGCAGGTTCAGTTCCTCTCCAATGTTTGACTTCAACGGCGGGTCGTCCTCGTCATGACTCTGTGTTGGAGGAGCTCGAGAAGTTATGGGATGTCGATTTTGTAATCTTTGCCTTCCTTGAGTTCCTCCTCTTCGCTCCGAATCAGGTCGCTGGCTGCTTTCTTTAGGAAGAATCTTGCATTTCCCATCAACCCCTTGCCTAGTTCGGGAGTCGGTTGAGTCATCCATTCTTCGTTGAATATGTAGCTCTCCACCTTGTCACGTGGGTTATAGAGCTCTTCGACGGTGACAAGTGGCTCGTCGGTAGTTGGAGAGGGAACTGGTGAGGTAGAGGTTTGAAGAGGTATTAGAGGGTCTTTTTGGATGAAATGTTGAGGTGATGGGAGGCTTATAGTGGTTGGTGAAGGAATGGTAGTGTGGGCTACGGAGGCAGCTTCTTTTCTAGATGAAGAAGCCTCCGATTGAGTGGTTTTGGTAGTTTGGGTTGTGGTGGATGGTGTAATCTGCTGCATCTGGGGTTTCGAGTTGTGTCTCTTCTCCCCCTCGGGACGGTCCTCATCATCTCGGTCGTCACGTGATCTCTTCGTCTGCTCCGCTTCTCCGCGGCAAGACATCGGGGTCATTAGCCGTAGGTTGATGTCTTGCTCCCTCTCGTTCAGTGAGAGGGCAGACTGTACCCGAGCTAGGAGGATGTCGTGGAGTTCTTCAATGGGTACGTCCCACGGTCCTAGTTCGGAGGTGTGTGTTGGCGGAGCGGATGGAGGAGACGCAACAGGTTCGGTGGGCCTTGCCTTCATCTCAAGTTGATGTTTTGAGGGCCTAGTATACCTTCTTCACGATGGAGTCCTCGAGCTTTTTGGCGAGTCCATAAGACGGGCCTCTATCACAAAAGGGGAAAAATATGGGACGAAGCCACTAAGGCGTTCCGTCGTCACGAATTTAGAGGGAACTGACACGCCGCCTGTTTACACGGGACTTGAGAAACCGGGGCCACTTAGGCTCACCATTTGCATCGAAACTGAGACGAACTCAATTTGATGGCCCAATGCAGCAGCTGCAGGGATGTTGGCTGTTGTGGGACTTCCGCTCAGTCCCTGGCTCGTTTCCAGCTAGGAGACACCGAAGAGCATTCTGCCTAGATCCCTAATATCTGGAGTTATATAAAAACATGTTTGTGTCCTAGGAAATGTGAAAATATTGGAGGGTGAGGACACTAGACTCGTGGGAAAAAAAGGTGCAGTCTGAGGCGGAGGACTGCTGATTTCAATATCTACTGCCTCCGAGCGAGGCAGTAATGACATGTGTGGCTCCTCGTGCGTAAATGAAACAACCATCTATTGAGAGTTTGTTGAGTGGCTATGTAAGGTTAATTGTGCGGTTGGACCAGATGCCGCGACTTCTACTCGGGAAACGACAACTCGCCTGCTGCACATTTGGGCTCAGTCTTGGCTATTTGTGGACTGAAAGACAGAGGATTTCGGTCGCTTCTTTGTTTTGTGCGCCGTTCTTGTTTGCGTATTACGGCATCCCCTTTTGATTTCTTCTTTTGTTTGCGAGGGGGAGATGTTACGCGTCCTAGACCTAAACTTGAGTCGATGCGTCGGCTTGTTCCCAGGGTAGGTCTAACGGGATATATTGGACCATAGAGTACCTCCTTGAGCTCGTTGTCCCGGAGATAAGCTCGGACGATCGGTTTGGTTGGGTCGGCGAGCCTTAATAGGTCTTCAGCTATTGACATCGCCTCCCGATCGAATTTGGGCTTTGGTGAATGGAAAGAGCCAAGCTTCGATGGTTGGATCCTTCAGATGGATCTCGACTCTTGATATCTGGGACGATGTCCATGAAATGCTTAACAAAGACGGGCAGCCACCTCAGGTAGGGCTGACTTTGTAGTTGAGGGGAGGTCGCGTCTTCGTAATTGGTCGATCAGACCCGACCAAATAAGTTGAACGACTTCGTACTTTTATTAAAGACGATGTCGTGGAAGATGAGCTTATATTTATGTTGCATCTGTCGGGCCCGCTATGTTTGAGGGATAGACATTTATTTATGATGAGGAAGAGAGTCAGCCAAGGTTGAGGAATATCCTTGGCGGTGAAGTTAGGGAGGTGGATCGATTTGTGGGCGTCGGGTTTGTAGCCCATGAAGAGGAAGTCATGTTGAAGTTCTTCTTCAGTGGGGTGTGGGCGTAATTGAGGGATGATGGTAGGTGGAAAAGTGAGCGTAGTATGGATGGGTGTAGGACGACGGGTGTTTGGTCGATTTGTGCGGTTAGGGTGTTAGGGTTTGGTCTTGTAGTAGGATTTGTAAGAGTGGCCCAGAGTTGTTGGACATATACTTCTTGGACGCACTCGAATATGGTAAGGGCGGTGTATAGTGGGTGGTTGTGTAGGATTTGGAGAATAAGAGCTAGGCATACGACTTTCTCGAAGTTGAGTTCTAGGTTATTTTGGGTTCTCTGTGCCCATTTTGTTCGGGGAACAATTTATTCAATCGTACGCACCACCATCTTTGTTATGAAAATGGATAAATAGATAATTAGTTCATAGAACATATAATTGTATAAATTTATCCCGATATAATTTCTAAGTCGAAGTTGATTGGAATGAAATAAAAATATCGGGACTTAGAAAATTATGAATCCTTAGAAAAATTCGTCCAGATATAATTGCGTCCTGTTAGTATAAATTCGTCCCGATATAGTTTGGACATAGAAAAATTTCTAATTTAAATACAAGTCCAAATTTTCGGGTAAGAGACTCAGTCGGCGATTGTTGAAATTTCGGGTCATTTAATTCGAATTCGGGTGATGATTTTTCGGGCAATACAAAGGCCGGAATTCGTTTAATCATGATGTAAAAATCGGGTAAAATGTATTTTTGGGGTCAACACTTATCATGTATTACAAGTCGTCGCTGATTTGAAAAGTAAATTCGGGTGAAGTTTAATTTTCGGTCAACACTTAACATGTATAAAATGTCGTCGCCGATTTTGATTAAAATTCGGGTGGATTTTTCTGGTAAAATGTTAACGTTTGCTACAATCAAAATTCGCCGATTTTGAAGAATTCATGTAGACTAATTTCGGGTAGACAAAATTCGGGTGGACACAGAGTGTGTGTACAATAGATTTTCGGGGAGAAATTCAAATTTCATCCGAAAATCGCCCGAATGGTTAAACCCTAATTTGTGTAAATCTTGAAAAATCAGAAAGTGAAAACATCCAAATTTGAAGTTCGTCCTTACCGATTTTGGTTGAATACGTGTTGAAATGCAAGAAAAGTTTGGATTTCATACGGAAATGGAGAGATTTTTCTTGAAAGTCGAGAGGTTTTGTTTAATTTTTGGGTGAGTTTTGAATACTAAAAAGTGAAATGAGAATTTTCGGCTAACTCAGTAAATATAGAGGTTACTATTGATTTCGGGTGAAATGGATTTTTTTCAGGTAGGTAAAATTTTCCCGAGATTTTAATTTTTTAATATAAAATAATGACTAACGAAGCCTAAAATGACATTTACCCGAAATTTTGAAATTTAGATATTTTTTTACCAGAAATCATAATTTCAACAATTTTCAAAGGTAGAGATTTGATAAAATTTGGCTAGGAAAATTGTAAATTATTTCAAACTCCCCCTTAATTTATGCATATCTTTCAGAATCTCACCCTAAATAGAATAGTAAAAACGCCACCTCGATTTGTGCACAAAAAAACGACATAGAAAATAAGAAAAAATATGTATGACATCTACACAATTTAAGGTGCATGAAGGCACCATGGATCATGTCTTGAGGTTCAACATGCCTAACTTAGACACGAGGAATTGAAATAATTTTTCATCCAATGCCTTAGTGAATAGGTCGGCAAGTTGAAGCTCGGTGTTACTAAAATGCATTTCGATGGTGCCTTGTTCCACATGTTCCTTAATAAAGTGATACCTAATGTATATGTGTTTTGTGCGTGAATGATGCGCGGGGTTACAAGTTATCGCTATTGCATTCTTAGAGTCGCTAAATATGAGAATGTTATTGAGTAAAAGCTCAAAATCTCGTAGATGGGTTCTCATCCACCAAATCTGCTAACAACAACTCACACCAGCGACATTCTGCCTCCGCTGTTGAGGTTGAGACCCAGTTTGGTTTCCTAGAAGACCAGCTTACGATGTTTACCCCCTAGAAATTGAGCGGCTCCGGATATGCTTTTTCTGTCCAGCTTGCATCCCGCGTAGTCTGCATTCGAGCATCCAACAACTCTGATGTCTGAATCCATAGGGTACCATAGACCAGGATTTGGGGTGCCCTTGAGGTACTTGAAGATCCTTTTTACGGCTAGCAGATGGGATTCCTTCGGATCGGCTTGGAAGCGAGCACAAAGACACATTGCGAACATGATGTCTGGTCGTCTGGATGTGAGACAGAGCAATGATCCTATCATGCATTGATAAGTGGTTTAGTTGACGGATTTTCCTGAGGTATCCGCATCGAGCTTGCATGAAGGAGACATCGGAGACTTGGCATGAGTGGAGTTGTCCAATTTGTAATTCTTGAGGATGTCATGAATGTATTTTTTGGGCTGACTGATGAAGATTCCGTCGTGACGCTGCTTGACCTGAAGACCTAAGAAGAAGCTTAGCTCTCCCATCATACTCATTTCAAATTTCTGCTTCATCTGTCTCCAAAATTCCTATCGAATCTTGCGTCCGTCGAGCCAAAGACGATGTCGTCGACATATATTTGTACGAGCATTATATTTGATCCGCTTCTTTTGGTGAAGAGAGTCGTGTCAAGCTTCCCTTTTGTGTAGCCGGATGAGATGGTAAAATCCGAGAGGACTTCATACCATGCCCGGGGAGCTTGTTTGAGTCTATAGAGTGCTTTGTCCAGCCAATACACGTAGTTGGGATTCTCTTCGCTCACAAAGCCTTCACGCTTAGAGATGAAGACTTCTTCCTTTAATACTCAGTTAAGGAAGGTAGTCTTGATGTCAATCTGGTACACCGTGAAATTTATGGGGGTTGCAAAAACTAGGAAGATCCTAATCGCTTCAATTCTGGCAATAGGTGCATAGGTCTCGTCGTAGTCGATTCCTTCATGTTGATTGTATCTTTTTGCTATTGGCCTAGCTTTATTTCTGATCACGACGCATTGTTTATCCTTCTTGTTTTTGAAGATCCACTTAGTGTCGATTATGGTTTTCTCTTTCAGTCTAGGTATTAGTTCCAAAGTTCAGTGTCTCAAACTGCTAGTCTGGATCGGTAGGAGCATCGGCTTCTTTGGTCGGTTCCTTTTTGACTAAGGAAACATGAGTAGAGACTTTCATTGATCATTGAAGCGTGAGCTGTAACACCACTGGAGGGATCCCCAATTATTTGTGAGTTTGGATTAGCGCGGGTCCACTTTCTTTCATGTGTGTGGGAAGGTTCAGTGATATTGTTGTCCCGTGAACTCCCTGATTTGGGATGATCTGTGATTTCGTAGGCTCATCCAGATGGGGCTCTGACTCTGCTGAAGATGCTTCTGGCGCGGAGTCAGCTGTTTGAGTGGTGCCATGTTCTGAGCTTGCAATGACATCTGATTCGGTTGGAGGTATATCTGAGTCGGTTGGAGGTACGTTATCTTCGCCAATGGGAGATTTTCCATCATAGGAGGCAAAATGTCATTGCTTGGGGTTGTAAAGGGGGTAGAAACGGTAGGTGGAGATGGTCTTGGATAGACATGCTCGAATACCATATTAAGATCCACATCGCTTGGAGTAGAAATATTGAAAGCATGCCTACCGTGGAGGTACTTGGTTGATCTTTCGTCAACTCTCGTAGATTGATTTGTGCAGAAGCCACTTGGTCTACTTCGTCGAATGTAACGTTGATGCTTTCCATGACAGACTTTCTCTCTTTTAGGTATACTCAATAGGCTATAGAGTTAATCGAGTATTCTACAAGTACGCCCTTCGAAAGCCTTTGGATTAAGTTTGCCTCGATTTTCGCGATCGTTGGCAATATAACACTTGCATCCGAAGACCCTGAGAAAAGAGACCTTTGGCACTCTTTGGTTGATCATCTCGTACGAATTTCTCATAAATTTTCTGTAAAGAGAAGCATGATTATGAGTGAAGCACACTGTATTTAGTGCTTCATCCCATAAGAAGTCCGGCAATTCAGAATGAATCAGGAGAGTCGTAGTTGCTTCAACTAGGGTCTTGTTCTTGCATTCGAAAACTCCATTTTGTTGGGGTGTCTTTGCAACTGACAATTGTTGGGTAATGCCAAGTGATCCGTAGAAGTCATTCAGCTTTCTGTTCTTGATTCAGTCCCATTGTCAGTTCTGATTATTTGGACGCTCAGTTGGTAAAGATTTTGTGTAGTCTTTACAAATTCGATGGTGAGATATGTTGTTTCGTCTTTTGTTCGGAGAAACTTGGTCCATGTGAAGCGCGAGAAATCATCCATAATTACTAACACGTATCTTCGAACATTGATGTCTGAGTGTCCATCAGTCCATACAGATCCATGTGAATGAGCTCGAGAAGTTTGGAGGTTGATGTTGTGTGTTTGGTGTTGTGAGATGCTTTCCTCATCTTCGCCATTTTGCACGTAGAGCAAAGATGCTCTTTGTGGTACATAAATGAGGGAAGCCCTTTGACCAAGTTGTCCGTTCGGAGTTTTTTTAGATCTTTGAAGTTGAGATGTGAGAGGCGCTGGTGCCAAAGGTTGTTCTGATGTAGAGAGGCTAGAGAGGGCACGTTGGTCGAGTGGTCATCATATCAATGGAGTATAGATTCGTCTGTTTGTGGTTAGTGAGCAGCTCCGTTCCTTTATCATTAATGATGCTACACTTGTTGGATTCGAAGAGAACCTTAAAGCCTTTCTCACAGAAGCGTCCGATGCTGAATAGGTTGTAGCTTAGGCCATCGACGTAGGAAACTCCTTGATGGTGAGTCTGTCACTAATGAGGTTGCTATTCCTAACATAGGAGCATTGTCACTATTTCCGAAGTAGCCCTATCCGAGATAGCCTTCGGAAAGGTTGCTCAACAGCTCTTTATTTCCTATCATGTGTGAGGAGCAACCTGAGACGAACCTGCAAAACAGGTTAAGAAAGCTTAGACTCGTATGATTACGAGTCCTTGTTTAATTGCAGGTGTGGGGTTCACCCTTTTCGTTGATTTATTGAGTTCTAAGTCAGCTTGTTGAATAACTGATTTAGGAACACAGACTCAATTATAGCCTATCGGGTGTAGTAGGGATTTTGGAATCCACATTTTTCTGTGTTTTAACAGTTTATTATGCTTGTCTTTGTCCCGATTTTCGGGTGAGGTGTATCTCTTTCTCTTTGTTTTGTGAGATTGCTTGTATTGCGTCGGAGATACACCATCAGGAGGAGGGGAAGAGAAATGTTTTCTTCTTTGCAAACTGGAAACATTTTTCCGAAAACTATTGTTATGAGAACGTGAAAGTACATCATAGTTGTCATAACAATGCTTAGTAGAAAATAATGAAACACGGTCTGCCATATACGGTCTGGAAACATTCTCTTGTACATCTGATACAGACGGTAGACCTCATCCGGTGGAAGGAAATGGAGATAGCTTTCATCTATCTATTCTCGAGTGCGGTTGTTGTCCGCTCGTTCAAGTTGCCATTTCTCCCCCTCATGACGATCCGGATCATCGAGATCGTCATGTTTTTGTTTTGTACGGGAGCTCTCTTCTCGGCACCTTGTTTGTGCTGGCGGCTCTGGTTCATCTACCAGCCTTTTGTAGAGACTCTCCTCAGCGGGGGTCCTAGTCTCTAAGGCGAGGAGGCGGGAGATGAGTATATCGTGAAGTTGGGTGATCGGGATGGTATAGGGATTGATGAGAGAAGGTGATGGAGTAGGGGTGGTGAGGGTGGGTTTTATGGGGGTGTGTATGGTGGTGGTAAGAGGTGGTGAGGAAACGGGGGTGGTTTGTGTGTCGGTCGGAGCAGCCTCGGAGACTGGCGCTTTCCGGTATCTCTTCGGGAAGTCTCGATCGCAGCATGCGATCCATCAGACGATCTTCAAGAGAAGACATGGCTGTGGAGAGCGCTTCCTGTAGGCGTTGCTCCGTCACGATAATTGGTGGAGTGGGGCCAGGGAGGCTCTCCACTGTCACAACATCGGAAATGGTTTCCGATGTGCCGCCTTGAGTAGGTCTTGATGGTCCAGAACGTCTTGGGACATCCATTGTCAACCCTGAAGTCACCACTTCAATGGGTTGACCTATTGTTGGCTCCGAAGATATCCGGGGTCCAATAGGGCTTCCACCCAATCCTTGAGATGATACAATAGGTATCACCTCTATGGTTGTTGAGACAGATTCAATTGGAATCTGTGTGGTTTGCTGATTCGTTGGTGGTGGAGATGTTGGCACCGAAGCCAGAACTGTTGAGGAGATACAGATGGGGCCGAGAGTTGATGTCGGCGAGAGCCCTTCTTTGGAGTCTGTATTCTTCATCTGAGTTAGTGGCCTCGGAGAGACATCTCGAGGAACACCTTCGCGCTCGACGGCCGGTGTCTCTCTTTCCTGAGCCGTGCCTTCTGTGGCGACCATACTTCCTAATTAAGTTAATTGGCGGATTTCCCCGCAACAGAACACGCGGAAGACCCGATAAAATTTTTCTTTTTTTTTTTTTTTTAATTTAAATAACCTACATAGTATTATATCGGGTTTACAAAAATATCTACTATTAATACTTTGGGCCGAAGCCCCAAAATTTCAAACCCAATATCAAACACTATGCCACTCCACAGGTCGCGTCCCAAGTACTGCGCCACCCTCAAAAGTCCGTGGAGTCACCGCCGCCAGCTCGCCATGAATCTCAACCCTGACACTAGTCGGTGTCGGGTTCATTCTTACCTACAAACAAAAATAGGATAGAACCCTGAGCTATTGCCCAGTAGGTGATTACATAACATGCAATACGTGCGTGCACTCCACCCAATCCCGGTTCCTCACAATATAATATAATGCACACTCGACAAATCTCATCTATCAATTCTCAATTCTCAATTCTCAACAGGGCCCTAGGTCAGACTCGGCACCCACGCGCGCAATGGCAAAGTACACCATCAACCATGCGGTAGCCCACACCGGCCGCGCCGGGTCGCTCCTTCCGCACACAATCTCAACCCGACGGCTTTTTCCCCGAATGTTATACCACAAGTTCGGGTAGACAGGAATCTCACATCTGTCTGCCGTCCCTGAGCCAAATAATATCCGGTGGTTTACACCTCGGGTGGCTCAATCCCGAGTAGATGGGTGTCGCAAACCCCCTCTCCCACCAAGTGCATAATCGAGTCTGAACCTGACTGCCAAAATCGGCAACTCTACCCTTCTCACATTCGACACAATATCGTGTCACCGTATCATTACGGTACCTTCACCTCTCTTATGCATGTCGTGAAATGCATATCACATTCGTCACATATATCACGTATTATTTCTTACAAATAATACCCCAAAATACTCTCGTATCTTAAAATAAGGGTTGACCCGAAAATTCTAGTCAAAGTATGAATATACTTTGATTTAAAGATAAAATGAACTTAAAATAATTTTATTTGAATATTTGGGCCTAATTTAAGACAAAAGTCCAAAAATAATTAGACTGGTCGAATCGTGAAGTTCGGTCAACTTCAGACTTTTTTTTTTTTTTTTTTTTTTTTTTTTTAAAAGCATATGGTCAACCCGACATTTGGAGTCAAAATTCGGGACTCTTCACAGTGTTAGCGGTATTGCCCGAATTTGGATTTCGCGCGTCATTTGATCGAATTTGCGAAGTCTGATTTAGTTCGCGTGTCACCCGAAATTCACTCACAGGAATCACCCCGCGAAATTCAAGTTGACCCGCGAAACTTTAGTCCGACCCGCTACTTCTCTCACAGGAATCACCCTGTGGTCGACCCGCGAAATTAATTCTGACCCGCGAAAAACCCATTTACTCACACAATAAAATCCATTTGAGTCCGCGAAGAACTTTTCGCGACCCGAATATAATTCGCGAACTAAACTTCGGCGAACTATCGAAAATCTGCCCGAATTTCAACCTTTCAAATTTGGCGAAATTTAAAATTTGGCCCGCGACCTTCTTTTCTCACTCACATCTTTACAAATCTTTCGGCCCGCGAATTTTATCGCAGCCCGCGATTTTCTTTCCTCTCTCACACTTCACGAACCTTTTTGGCCCGCGAATTCTTTTCAACCCGCGAATTTCTCATGAGCTGAAACTTTCTTCATCTCATCGAAATTCATATTTTCCAGAACTTCATCACATGAATCCGTTCCAGATTTCACATAAACATGTAAGAATTCACAGAACTCATATATTGAGCTCAAACTTAACATCTCAACACAGCAAATACAACACATAATCATTCAAAGCTCCCGAAATTCATGAATTCGGATGACCTTTCATCCAAATTCGTTAAACTAAATAAATCAAACTTAAAAACAGTTTGTAGGGGTTAAAAACCACCTACCTCACTTCCAAGTTAGCCGAAATTGCTTAGTTCTTCTCTGCTTTTCTTCGTTTGTTTTCTTTCGTTTGATATTTTCGTTTGTCCTTATCACCTTTTGAGATAAACCTTTAAAAGGAAAGTTACGTTTCCTTTCTCTTAAGGAAATCTCTTATTGGGCCTACTTTAAATTAATTTGGGCCCATATCTATTTATTTTACTCAAAGAGTATTTTTCTTATTTTCGGTTCAATTTCCCGAAAATTCGCTTTGTCCGAAAATTAACTTCATAATTTTCCGAAACTTACAGAATAATTTTCACGCTAATTGCGCATTATTCCCGTATTAATTTTACGGGTATTACATCCTCCCCCCCTAAAAGAAATTTCGTCCCCGAAATTTAAGTTGTCTGAAACAACTCAGGGTATTTCTCTCTCATTTCGTCTTCTCGCTCCCAAGTGGCTTCTTCCAATATCTGGTTTCGCCATAAGACCTTCACGAGGGGAATATTCTTATTTCGTAATTGCTTCACCTCATACATTAGAATCTCTACCGGCTTTTCTTCGTAACTCAAGTCCGGCTTCAATTGTTGGTGAAGTCTTTTGTCTCTTAGCACATGATACGGGTCCAACACATACTTTCGCAGTGTAGACACGTGGAATACGTCATGGACTTGTGCTAACGGCGTCGGTAATTCTAGCTGATATGCTACTTCACCGACTCTTTTCAAAATTTTGAAAGGTCCTATATATCTCGGACTCAACTTTCCTTTTTGTCCGAACCGTTTGACACCCTTCATAGGTGATACATTCAAAAATACTTTATCACCTTCTTCAAATTCTAACGACCTTCGCCTCTTGTCTGCATAACTCTTCTGGCGACTTTGGGCCGTTTGCATTTTCTCCCGAATTTTCTTAACAACTTCAGTCATTTCGCGTACCATCTCGGGACCTAATAGCGCCTTCTCGCCGATTTCATCCCAATGAACTGGGGATCGTAATTTACGTCCGTATAAGGCTTTGTAAGGCGCCATTCCGATCGTTGCTTGATAGCTGTTGTTATATGAAAATTCTATTAACGGGAGATATTTACTCCAACTCCCTTGAAAATCCAAGACACATGCTCTCAACATGTCTTCGAGTGTCTGGATCGTCCTTTCCGATTGTCCGTCAGTCTGGGGATGATAAGCTGAACTAAATGATAATTTAGTTCCCAGAGCTTTCTGTAAGCTTTTCCAGAACTGGGACAGAAATCTTGAATCTCGATCTGATACGATCGATATCGGAATTCCATGGAGTCTCACTATCTCTTGAATGTAGAGTTCAGCGAACTTCTCCATGGGATAGGTCTGGTGAATAGGCAAGAAATGGGCGGACTTAGTCAGTCTGTCAACAATCACCCAAATTGCATCATAACCTTTCACCGTTCTTGGCAACCCGACGACAAAATCCATTGTTATATGGTCCCACTTCCACTCGGGAATCGTCAAAGGTTGTAACATTCCTGCCGGTCTTTGATGTTCTGCTTTGATCTGCTGACAAGTCAGGCATCTATGTACAAATGCAGCAACATCCTTTTTCATTCCCGGCCACCAATAATTTAGTCGCAAATCACGATACATTTTCGTTGCACCGGGATGCACCGAATATATTGTCGTATGTGCCTCCGTCATTAAAGTTCGACGAATCTCTTCATCTTCCGGCACATATAGCGACTTTTAAATCGTAAACTCCCGTCTTCTCGGAATTCAAATTCCGATGAGACTTCTTTATCTTGTTCTCTTTGTTTCTTCAAGTACAACTCATCTTTCTTTTGTACTTCAATGATTCGGTCTAATAGTGTTGGCTTAAGTGTCAACACTGCCAACTTTTCTTCAATCTCTCCGAAATTGATTACTTCAACTCCGAATTGGCGTAATTCAGTGTTTACAGTTTTGCGGCTCAATGCATCTGCGACTACGTTCGCTTTTCCTGGATGATAATTTATCACACAGTCGTAGTCTTTGACTAACTCGAGCCATCTTCTTTGCCTCATATTTAACTCCTTCTGGGTGAAGAAGTACTTCAAACTCTTGTGATCCGTGAAGATCTCGCATCTTTCTCCGTAAAGATAGTGTCGCCATGTTTTAAGAGCAAACACTACGGCTGCGAGTTCGAGATCATGAGTGGGGTAATTTTTCTCATATGGCTTTAATTGTCGGGAGGCATAAGCGATCACCTTCCCGTTTTGCATTAAAACACACCCCAACCCATATTTAGAGGCATCACTATAAACAGAAAAATTTCCAGTACCCGAAGGTATTGCTAACACTGGAGCAGTTGTTAGCCTTTTCTTTAATTCCTGGAAACTTTGCTCACATTCATCCGTCCATTTGAACGGAACATTTTTCTTTGTCAAATTGGTGAGCGTCGAGGCGATGCTGGAAAAGTCCTTAATGAACTTTCGATAATACCCAGCTAGCCCGAGAAAACTTCTTATCTCCGTGGGAGTGGTTGGTCTTGGCCAATTTTCTATAGCTTCTATCTTGCTGGGATCTACTGAAATTCCACTTCCCGAAATAACATGCCCCAGAAAGATTACTCGATCCAACCAAAATTCGCACTTTTTAAATTTGGCGAATAATTGTTTCTCCCGAAGAATTCCTAGGACCGCTCTCAAATGTTCCTCATGTTCTTCTTTTGTCTTGGAATAAATGAGAATATCGTCGATAAAGACGATAACACATCGGTCCAGCAATTTTTTGAATACTCGGTTCATCAAATCCATGAAGGCTGCCGGAGCATTCGTCAATCCGAAAGGCATGACCAAAAATTCATAGTGGCCGTACCTCGTACTGAATGCGGTTTTTGGAATGTCCGCTTCCCGGATCTTCAGCTGATGATAACCGGAGCGCAGGTCGATCTTAGAAAATACTGTTGCTCCTTGGAGTTGATCGAATAAATCGTCAATCCTTGGCAATGGGTATTTATTCTTAATCGTGATCTTGTTGAGTTCACGATAATCGATACACATTCTCATCGACCCGTCCTTTTTCTTCACAAATAAAACCGGGGCTCCCCATGGTGAGAAACTGGGTTGAATAAAACCCTTCTGCAACAAATCTTCCAATTGCTCCTTCAATTCTCGTAATTCGTTCGGTGCTAACCGATACGGGGATTTAGAGATCGGGGCAGCCCAGGTACAAGATCGATTGCAAATTTAATCTCCCGATCTGGGGGTAATCCCGGAAGATCCTCGGGAAATACATCGGAATATTCGTTCACTATCGGAACCTCCTCAAGTTTAAGCTGGGAAGATTCCTCAGCATTCACCGCAAAAACTAGGAACGATTCGCAACCCGTATTTACGAGTCGCTGAGCTTTTAAAGCAGAAATCCGAGGGATTGAGTTTCTATTCTTTCTTCCCGAAAATTCAAACTCCTCTCCCTCTGGCGATCGAAACCTAACTACCCTTTTTGAACAATCAATAATGGCTCCGTATTTCGAAAGCCAATCCATCCCGAATATAATATCGTAATCATTCATCGGGATTACTATTAGGTTCACATCTAACTCTCTACCCTCAATTCTTACGGGACATTTCTCAACCACCAAATTTGATCGAGTTGGATCCCCATGTGGTAAAGATACCACGAAATCACATAATGAACGGGAGGGATAGATTCCTGCCCTGGCCACAAAGTTAGCCGATACAAACGAATGTGTGGCTCCCGAGTCAATCAAGATCGAAGAGGGCACGTGAAATATACTCAACGTACCCGTAACTACATTCGGGTTTGCCTCCGCCTCCTCATTAGTCAGAGTAAAAACTCTTGCAGGCACAGGTGGAGGTCGAATGAGGTTACGCGGTTGAGTCTGCACTGGAGGCTGACCTCTCGGGCAATTCCGTGCGATGTGTCCGGCCTCACCGCACCGGAAACATTGCAGAGTCTGCACCGGTCGTGGTCCGTAGCATATGCCAAAGTGATTTCGTCCACACTGTTGGCATTGGGGCGCTGGTACCGGGGGTCGGTTGGGAACATTGGCCGGTCTCTGATAAGCATTCGGGCGCCACATCTGTTGACTCGGTCGATTTCCTTTATTCTTCGGGTCCTTGCCGAAGAATTGTCGCTTTTGGCCGCTTCCTCCTTGCTGTTGCTGACTCTCTCTTTTCCTACTTGCCTCTTGGGCTTCCCTTACTACTCCTTCCGCTTGTTCTGCGATCAACGCTCGCTCCGTCGCCTGACGGAACTCTAATTGGCGTACTCCCGCCACACTTAAATCTCGATAAAATTCGGGCTTCAGCCCTCGAAGAAATCTCGTCACCTTTAGAGTATTGGTTGCCACGAGATGAGGTGCAAAACGAGATAATTCTTCAAATTTGCGGATGTATTCCGCAACTGGCATTCGCCCTTGTTTCAGGTTCATGAATTCATACATTCGCTGCTCCTGATCGTGAGCAGTGAAGTACTTATCATAAAACAGTTCCCTGAAGCGTTCCCATGTCATCGTCGCCGGATCTTCTAACACCTTTATGGTGTTCCACCAAAAACGCGCGCTTCCCCAAAATAGGGAAACGGCACACAACACCTTCTCATTGTTCGGCACACGACTGTATATAAATAAGTCTTCTATTGTGTCGATCCAGTCCTCAGCTGCCGCAGGATTAGTAGCTTCGGCAAAAACTGGTGGATTTAACTTACGAAATCGCTCCCCTATGATCTCTACGCGATCAGGCTGTGGGGATGGACGGTGCTCAGATGAGCTCTGGTGATTTATCAAATCATGAATTTGGTCTGACTGTCTTTGGATAAGTTCAGTCAGCCTATTTATCGTGTCATGCTCACGAGTCGGGGGTGGGGATTCAGATTCGCCCCTCCGACTGGACTCTCCAACGAACACGTTCCTCGGTCTTCCTCTTGGCATTTTCCAAATACTAGATAATTCATGTAACAAATATACATGAGATCACATAATCATATCAAAGTATTACACTTAACTTACAGGCGAGGCTGGTTCTCCCGGCTTTTGAGTGGCAGTACATGGACAGTCTTCAGAATCTAAAGCCTAAGCTCTGATACCACCTGTGGCGACCCTACTTCCTAATTAAGTTAATTGGCGGATTTCCCCGCAACAGAACACGCAGAAGACCCGATAAAATTTTCTTTTTTTTTTTTTTTTTTTTTAATTTAAATAACCTACATAGTATTATATCGGGTTTACAAAAATATCTACTATTAATACTTTGGGCCGAAGCCCCAAAATTTCAAACCCAATATCAAACACTATGCCACTCCACAGGTCGCGTCCCATGTACTGCGCCACCCTCAAAAGTCCGTGGAGTCACCGCCGCCAGCTCGCCATGAATCTCAACCCTGACACTAGTCGGTGTCGGGTTCATTCTTACCTACAAACAAAAATAGGATAGAACCCTGAGCTATTGCCCTGTTGGTGATTACATAACATGCAATACGTGCGTGCACTCCACCCAATCCCGGTTCCTCATAATATAATATAATGCACACTCGACAAATCTCATCTATCAATTCTCAATTCTCAATTCTCAATTCTCAACAGGGCCCTAGGTCAGACTCGGCACCCACGCGCGCAATGGCAAAGTACACCATCAACCATGCGGTAGCCCACACCGGCCGCGCCGGGTCGCTCCTTCCGCACACAATCTCAACCCGACGGCTTTTTCCCCGAATGTTATACCACAAGTTCGGGTAGACAGGAATCTCACATCTGTCTGCCGTCCCTGAGCCAAATAATATCCGGTGGTTTACACCTCGGGTGGCTCAATCCCGAGTAGATGGGTGTCGCAAACCCCCTCTCCCACCAAGTGCATAATCGAGTCTGAACCTGACTGCCAAAATCGGCAACTCTACCCTTCTCACATTCGACACAATATCGTGTCACCGTATCATTACGGTACCTTCACCTCTCTTATGCATGTCGTGAAATGCATATCACATTCGTCACATATATCACGTATTATTTCTTACAAATAATACCCCAAAATACTCTCGTATCTTAAAATAAGGGTTGACCCGAAAATTCTAGTCAAAGTATGAATATACTTTGATTTAAAGATAAAATGAACTTAAAATAATTTTATTTGAATATTTGGGCCTAATTTAAGACAAAAGTCCAAAAATAATTAGACTGGTCGAATCGTGAAGTTCGGTCAACTTCAGACTTTTTTTTTTTTTTTTTTTTTTTTTTTTTTAAAAGCATATGGTCAACCCGACATTTGGAGTCAAAATTCGGGACTCTTCACAGTGTTAGCGGTATTGCCCGAATTTGGATTTCGCGCGTCATTTGATCAAATTTGCGAAATCTGATTTAGTTCGCGTGTCACCCGAAATTCACTCACAGGAATCACCCCGCGAAATTCAAGTTGACCCGCGAAACTTTAGTCCGACCCGCTACTTCTCTCACAGGAATCACCCTGTGGTCGACCCGCGAAATTAATTCTGACCCGCGAAAAACCCATTTACTCACACAATAAAATCCATTTGAGTCCGCGAAGAACTTTTCGCGACCCGAATATAATTCGCGAACTAAACTTCGGCGAACTATCGAAAACCTGCCCGAATTTCAACCTTTCAAATTTGGCGAAATTTAAAATTTGGCCCGCGACCTTCTTTTCTCACTCACATCTTTACAAATCTTTCGGCCCGCGAATTTTATCGCAGCCCGCGATTTTCTTTCCTCTCTCACACTTCACGAACCTTTTTGGCCCGCGAATTCTTTTCAACCCGCGAATTTCTCATGAGCTGAAACTTTCTTCATCTCATCGAAATTCATATTTTCCAGAACTTCATCACATGAATCCGTTCCAGATTTCACATAAACATGTAAGAATTCACAGAACTCATATATTGAGCTCAAACTTAACATCTCAACACAGCAAATACAACACATAATCATTCAAAGCTCCCGAAATTCATGAATTCGGATGACCTTTCATCCAAATTCGTTAAACTAAATAAATCAAACTTAAAAACAGTTTGTAGGGGTTAAAAACCACCTACCTCACTTCCAAGTTAGCCGAAATTGCTTAGTTCTTCTCTGCTTTTCTTCGTTTGTTTTCTTTCGTTCGATATTTTCGTTTGTCCTTATCACCTTTTGAGATAAACCTTTAAAAGGAAAGTTACGTTTCCTTTCTCTTAAGGAAATCTCTTATTGGGCCTACTTTAAATTAATTTGGGCCCATATCTATTTATTTTACTCAAAGAGTATTTTTCTTATTTTCGGTTCAATTTCCCGAAAATTCGCTTTGTCCGAAAATTAACTTCATAATTTTCCGAAACTTACAGAATAATTTTCACGCTAATTGCGCATTATTCCCGTATTAATTTTACGGGTATTACACCTTCAGGGTCCGTTGTTTCCACCAGCGATTCCCTTTGAGAAGGTGACGGAGCTGGATCCAAGGCTCGTACTTTATCTCCTCCGTGATGGAGTTGTTTTGACAGTAGTCTTGGTAGGCCTCTTCCGTTGGATCAGCTAGTCGGAGTAGCTCCAATGGGATCAACATTGGTTGGAGCGCTAGGTCGGCTGCCTTCGGGTTGTGAAAGAATCGAAGGCATGGCGGAATGTATTCCCCAATTGGTGGTAGTCTCGGGATCTCTGGATGGATGTCCATGAAGTGTGAGATCAGCACCGGGAACCACCGTACATAGGGGAGAGATTTAGCTTTCGACTTGGTCTCCCTTTGACGCATCTGGTCCGCTAGATCATTCCAAATTAGCTGGGCCACGTCGTATTTCTTGGAGAAGATCACTCCATGAAAGATGCGAAGGATATTCCCGTTCGCCTTGTCGAAGCCGGAGTGTTTTGGAGAGAGACATTTGTTGATGATGCCGAACAACGTCTTCCACGGATGGGGGATCCCGCTATTTTGAAAGTTCGCCAGTTTTGTCAGTGGGGGTTTGTATCCCATCCGAAGCATATCTTCTAAGATCTCCGCGTCCGTTGGAAATTGATCATATTTGTCGTAGTGCGGGAGATCGAGCACCATGGCCATGAGATTTTTCGTCAGGGCGATATGTCTTGTGTTGATCTTTGTCATATATTCCCCGCTATCGCCGTTGACGAAACTCTTCATGCTTCCCCAGAATTGCTGGAGATAGACCATTGGTACGATGGATGTCCTGGTCAAGGCTGGCCATAGTGGTGTCCTTTGAGGATCGATATGATGACTTCATCCGGACACCGAAACGTTGTAAGGTCCAGTTGGAAGTTGTTATCTTGAACTGGCATATAACTTCCAGTGGGGTAGATGTTTGGGTAGATAATTCTTTAGTTGGGAAATTTCATATGCAACTAAACGGGATTAGAGTGGATTTAGAGAGAATTGTATGTATTAAGGTTTATGTTCGAAAGACTTAGTGAAAAATTTTGAAAAATTTGTAAAATTGACTTAAGTCTTAGAAGCGTATTTTTATTCGATCGGAAATTTATTCGAAAGTTAATTTTTGCGATCGAAAATTTACTAAGTCTTTTACAGCATGTCTTTATTCGAGTAACAATTTATTCGATCGTAAATTTTACGATCGAATAAAAATGTGTCGAATAACTCAAGTTTTCGCCGATGACTTTTAAGATCGAATAAAATGTTATCGAAAACAATAGTTTTGCGCTGAGTATGTTTTTGATCGAATAAAAAATTGTCGAAAAACTTAAGTTTTTCGCCGCGTAGTTTTATGATCGAATAAAATAATATCGAAAAACATAAAATTTTCGCCGCTGACTTTTGCGATCGAATAAAATATAATCGAAAAATTAAGTTTTCGTCGCGAAGTTTTACGATCGAATTAAAATATATCGAAAACAAAAGGTTTTCGACACTGAGTTTTGCAATCGAATAAAACTTAACGAAAACTAAAGTTCTTCGACGACACTGTTTGCGATACGAACTTTTTCGATCGAAAAATTTTCAAATCATATTGTAAACGTGTAATACGTAAAACACTTGCGAATCCAAATATCATGATTTTAACCCAAACAATCGAGTTTAAAACACATTGATTTGAAAGTTTAAAATCGGTTTTAGTCGAAAAAGTATGAAAATGAAATTTCTTCAAATGTTTTCGTGAAACTGCTTGCGAATCGTATGTTTTTTAACAGAAAATGATTCGAAACGTATTTCTACCTTCGAAATGAGCGAGTTTAGTGAGAAAATCTCAGAGCTAAGATGATTTTTTGGTGAATATCGCCGGACTGCGAAGAGTATTTTTCAGAAGTCGAAATGTTTTTCGATGGAAATGAGTTGCGTGTGAATGAGTTTTTCGATCGATAAAGTGGTATTAATACTTTACGATCGGATAAGGTAAAAATACATTGGGCCGTAAAAAAAATTTGGGCTTTAGTTAAAATTCAGGTCTTATTAAACAAGAATTTAATCTTTTATGGATTAACCCAAAAAATAAATTGCATAATACTCCCTATATTTTTTAAAGAAATGTAATTATCTCCCAATGTAGATGAAATTCAACACTTGTCTCCTCGGATGAACACGAATTTTCTGTGATGCTTAAAAAAATATTAGAAGTCATGTTTTATTAGTAAATCATATAGGAGATAATAACAAATTCTCATATAAAACTCCCCCTCAACAATTGCACGATTTAACTTTTCGGCATTTAAGCACATTTTTAGTACAATTTGGCATATGAAAATTTACTATTTAAGAACAAGTAAGGCAATTTTGAACAATTCAGCATAGATTCATTAAAATTTTGCGTTCTTAAAAAAGTTTCGCATTTTATCAATTCTGAGCCAATGCACGTATTAATGCATTTAAAATGTGCGAAAGATATTTTCAAATAAAAATTTTCAAAAATATTTTCTTTTGTTTTGGTGTCGGATGGAACATTTTGAACATTATCACGCAAAAGTTTCTTATGACATATAAAATAATAATTTGCATAAAATCATGTAACTAGACTAATATTCTAAGATCATAGTATGAATCACTTCAACAACTCTCACAAGTTTCGCTCATACCACTCAATTTATTTTTATCATGGAAATATTTAGTAGATATATCATTCATATCATCAAGACAAAATTATATCAATTAATTTGTTATCGTAGTATTTTTAATCAACTTACCTCGTGAAAGTTCATCATTTTGAATCAAAGGGACTTTTAAGGGATTATTTTTAGGCTCTGACTAAAGGGGTAGGAAATTGTGGGTTAGTGAGCTTAAAAAAAATTCTTCAGTTCCAGGGGACCTTTTGTGAAATTCTATGTTGATCCTTTTGCTTTTCTTTTCAGGATGAGTCTCCTCTTCTTTACAAAACTTTGAGAGATTAGAACTTCTTTTTGGGTCGAGACCGTGTTCCTTCCGAAGGTTCCACAGTTATGGAATTCGAACCCAAGGCCGTGCTTCTCTTCTCATTTTCTCTATTTATAAGATCTAGATTATCGTTGGAGAAGTTCACTTCAAGGTGCTTCTCTTCTAGGAGGAATATACGAGATTATCTAGGAGAAGTTCACAGCAAGATTGTGTCTCTTCTATAATGATTGAGAAATTCATCATGTGCATCTCTTTTGCTCTCCCCCTCTCTTTCTTGATTGAGTAACCCCGAATCTTGTGAATAAGGTTGAAGGCTTAATTGGGTTTGATAAAGAAAAAAAATGTCGGAGAAGGTCAAAAAGGGGTTTTCTAGAGGAAAAATTAAAGGATTTATAATTTGGGCTAAGTGAGGAGTTTCCTAATATGCCCTTATCATTTTCATAACGAAATAGTCACAAAAGTAAGAATGAAGCTTCGAAGTACAAACCAAAGAATAGTCATTTGCAGTGTGACACACTCAAGAAGAAAAAAAATTATTGAGGTTCAAATTCTCACATATGTAATGTGGCTTTGTGTGTCTAGTGAAACATACGATGGTCTTTGAGTAAAGGAAAGTTATATGAGTTTTTAGACAAAGAACTAAGCATATATATCGAAGAAATATTTTTTTGTGAGTGATTCAAATTAGGCAAAATTATCGTCATCCCCCATTTTTTTTATTATTATTATATTTATATACTATTAAATTTGGGATAGAGTCACGCAAGATAATCAAAGAATATCAAGAAGCACATAGAATATCACATTGAAGCATAATAGAGCATGTAAAACACTTTTCAAGTAAGATTGAGATTCAACATGCCTAACTTAGCAATAAAGAATTGAAATCGTTTTTCATCCAATGCCTTAGTGAATAAGTCGGCAAGTTGAAGCTCCGTTTTTACAAAATACATATCTATAGTGCCTTTTTCTACATGATCTTTTATAAAATGATAGCGAATATCTATATGTTTCGTGCGTGAATGGTGAATAGGATTGCAAGTTATGGCAATAGCACTTTGAGAATCACTGTAAATGGGAATGTTATTAAATTCAAACCCGTAATCGCGTAGTTGTGTCCGCATCCATAGAACTTGCGAGCAACAGCTGGCAGCAGCGACGTACTCCGCCTCGGCCGTCGCTGTTGACACACAATTTTGTTTCTTTGAAGACTAGCATGCCAACTTTTCGCCGAACCGCCAGACGTGTTTTTCTGTCCATTCGACAACCTGCATAATCAGCGTCAGTATAGCCAATTAATCTAAAATCAGTATTTTTAGGATACCATAGCCCTATGTTGGGAGTTCCTTTTAGATAGCGCAAAATTCGCTTGACTGCTTGCATGTGGGACTCCTTTGGGCCAGCTTGAAAACGAGCACATAGACAAGTGGCGAACATGATGTCGGGTCGGCTGGACCTCAAGTAGAGAAGAGATCCGATAATGCTCCGATAGATTGTGATGTTGACTGCCTTGCCAGACGGACCATCATCCAATTTGCAGTTTGTTGAGATGGGAGTATTTATCGGTGTGCTCTTGTCTTTATTAAATCTATACAGAATATCTCGGATATATTTGGTTTGACTGATGAAGATTCCATCTTGGAGTTGCTTTACTTGTAGTCCAAGAAAGAATTGGAGTTCTCCCATTAAGCTCATCTCGAATTTGGTCTTCATGAGTTCACCAAATTTCTGACAGAGACGTTCATTTGTCGAGCCGAAGATGATGTCATCAACGTAAACTTGAACGATCATCAGGTCTTAGATGAAGAGTGTCGTATTGATGGTGCCTCTTATGAAGTTGGACTTCACTAAAAATTTGCTTAGGACATCATACCCAGCACGAGGAGCTTGTTTTAGTCCATAAAGAGCTTTGTCCAATCGATAGACATGATCATGATGGTTCTCGTGCACGAAGCCATCGGGCTGAGCGACGTTAGACTTCTTCTTTTAGCACACCATTTAAAAAGGCGGTTTTAACATCCATTTGATAGACTTTGAAGTCTTTATGAGCCGCGTATGCTAAAAATAGTCGAATTGCTTCGATACGTGCCATCGGAGCATACGTCTCATCGTAGTCAATTCCGTCTTGTTGATTGTATCCCTTGGCTACGAGTCGTGCTTTATTCCTGATAACTTCACCGTTTTCGTTCTTCTTATTCTTGAAAACACATTTAGTTCCAATTATTGTTTTGCCTTGCGGTCGAGGAACTAACGTCCAAACTTGTAGTGGCTCGAAGTGGTTGAGTTCATCTTACATTGCGATTACCTAATCCGGGTCTTTAAGTGCTTCGGCTACTTTAATTGGTTCGTTTTGGCTTAAGAAGTATGTGAATAAGCCGCTTCGTGTAGACGTCCTAGTGCGTACTCCACTTGAAGGATCACCGATAGTTTGGTTGATAGGATGAGCTCGAGTCCACTGGCGTTCATGAGGAATAACCGAAGTAGATTCTTCGTTGGTTTGTAGATCGAGACATCCTGAATTGATGGGTTGATCATTCGTAGTTGGGAAATTCAATTTTGAGGTTGAATTGGAAGGAATTTCCTCATCTGCATTTGTAGGAGCTGCAACACTAGTTGATGATTCAGAATTAGGAGATTCTTCAACATTTGTTGGAGTCTGAGGAGTGAGAGTATCAATGGGAATTTCTTCCGTAGAAGGAGAAGGAGCACTGTTCGGTATTGAATGAGAGGAAGCATGCATTTGAAACTCGTTCCGATAAAAATGTTCAAATAGTGAATCTAAATCTTCCAAGTCGGCGGGAATTGCTTCTATTGACTTTGAGGTAGAAGTTGTCGAAAGTTGTTGACTTAATGCCAACACGCCCGCCTATAAGCTCGGGTTCTGAACTGTTTTGTTCAGAAGCCAAACCCGTCATTTCTTGAAAGGTGACGTTGTAGCTTTCTAGAATTGTACGAGAAGACTTGAGGTAGACGCGATATGATTTGGAAGTAGAGGAATATCCGGCAAAGATGGCTTCAAAGGCTTTGGGATCGAACTTACTTCGATGCTTCCGATCGTTGGCCACAAAACATTTGCAACCAAATACTTTGAAAAATGAGATATTCGGGATTCTTTGATTAATTATCTCATATGGCATCTTTTCGAACCGTTTGTGAATAATTGTCCTATTTTGAGTAAAACATGCCGTACTCATTGCTTCAACCCATAGAAAGTGAGGGAGACCGGAGTATATGAGCATTGTTCTTGCAGCTTCAACTAAAGTCCGGTTCTTCCTTTCTACAACACCATTTTGTTGAGGCATTTTTGCGGCTGAGAATTATTAAATAATTCCAAGTGATTGATAAAAATTGCTGAAATGCTGATTCTTGAATTCAGTCCCGTTGTCAGTCCTGATTACTTGGATTTTCTTTTGCACGAGATTCTGAATTGTATTCACAAAGCTTATTATCAAGTATAGCGAGAATAATCGTCGACAATTACTAACACATATTTTCGACCGTTGATAGTTTGTGTACGCATTGGTCCACAAAGGTCCATGTGAAGTAGTTCTAAGGGTCGAGTTGTTGAAGCAATTTGCTTGAGTTTATGTGATGCTCGCTTCATTTTTCCAATTTGACAAGCCGAACAGTGCTGCTCTTGATGAGGAGAGATTGTTGGTAGACCGTTGACCAACTTTTTAACAAAGAATTTATGAAGAGCTTTGTGATTTAGATGAGACGAGCGTTGATGCCATAAGCTGTTCCTCTTGATCGTTGTCTGTGAGATGAGGCAAACAGCTGTCAAAGGTCGAACTGTTGTCAGATTGATAGTGTAGAATTTGATCTTCATGATCCTTTTAGAAGTTCTTGATTCTGACTATTTCAAATTCTGCACTGATCAGCTAGAAACACCACTTGAAATCCTTTGTCGCAGAATTGTCCTATGCTGAACAAGTTGTGTTTAAGACCTTGGACGTAAGAGATATCTTTAATCATCAGATTCGGCTGTCTCCAAATCCGAGTATTGGAGCTGAATCATTGTTGCCAAATCGGACTTTTCCGTTGTGATGGTCTTGGTAGCTGCTCAACAGTTCTTGCTTTCCCGTCATGTGTGTGGAGCAACCAGATTCTAAATACCAAACATGATGGATCTGCATAGAAAGAGGTTAGGGAGATTTAGATACTCAGTTTTGAATGGGTCCTCTCGGATTAGCAGATTTGATAAGTAAGGTTTGGTCATCTTTGGTTCCTAAATTATTGGAATGCTTAGGTACCCAAACCTACTTAGAAGTAGTTAATTTAAGTGGTACTTCTTTAGGCAACTTGGCCTTATTGGCTTGTGTTGGCCTAGGTGGTGTTTTAGGAACCCAGTGAGGTTGAACCTTACATGGGAGGTTAATTTCAGCGCGAACAAATGACTGATTTGTCTTATTGCTTGAGAAAATGTTTTCTCTAGCTAGTCTCCTAAGGTGTTTAGCTGAATGTATGTTGATTGAGTACCTTAGGTGATGACAAGAATGTATGGAGCATAAGCTTTCTTAATAGCTGGATTTTGTTTCCTACGAGACTTAAGAGTTGCATTTGTCTTAGAATGATTGTTTATAACACATAAGTGGAAGAACCAACATTAAAGTTTGAGACGGCTGTCTTCTTACGAGTGTCCATATTTTATGATACAGAAGAAATTTTTGAAAATACGACATTTCTATCATTTTTCTTCTGAAATTCTATCCTAGGCAATCTTTCCTTTGCATGCTTCACCTTTTTTTCTACTCTACCTGTGGATGGAGAGAAAAAGGGTTAGAAAAGTTTTTTTCCTTTTCGAAGCATTTAAGGATTCATTTCCTCCCTTTACTATTTTTAAAGAAGATTTATCTTCTTTGAAAATATTTTGAAAAACAATGGGAGGTGTTTTCTTAGATGTAATCTTGTCCTTAATTAAATGATTTTTCTTTCAAAGGACAAGTTTTTAAAGAGACGAAGTTTTGAGATTAGAAATCTCCAGTAAAAGCCCATTCTTTTCAGCTTTGAAATGCTCTCTTTCTGTTTCTAAGAAAGCGTTTAAATCAGCTATTTTCTTAATAATAGCTGGAATATAACAGAAAGTAGAACTTTGAAAGTGATCACAATTTTCTTCCTTATTTTTAGAAAAGTCTTCTAGGGGATATAATGAACTATAGTCACTAGACAAGTTGACATCCCTTGTCTTGTAACTATTATTCAAGTCGGTGTAGTCAAAGGAAATGTCAGTCCTATTTGTGGCTTTTTCTTTACTTTCTTCTAAGGTGTTTATTTCTGAAGAATTAGTAAAGGCCATTAGAGAAGTTAATCCTAATCCCATGTACTTGATATCATATAATTGTTTAACATGACCCTTTTCAAGTTACATGGATTGTTAAAACCTAAGGCTTCTTTAGTATTATAAAATTATATATCAAGAGGTTGATTTAGAAAAATAGTTTGATCCGTTTGACCCATTTCCGTTAGAAGATCATCTAAAGTTTTAATCCTTGGGTAAAGTTTCTTACGTTCGTCAGAGATTTCTTTCAAATTATTTTTAGAAATTTCTAAATCTCTCTGACAATCGATAGAAGTCGTGTTAAGGTCATTGACTTTAGTATCAGAGGTAGCTATTGTTAATTCAAGACTAGATATTTTTTCCTTAGCGTTAGATAAGAGAATTTCTAAATGAATTTTCTTATCTAATTGCTTTTGGAAATTGTTTTCACTAAGAGCTAGTCTCTCTTCTAATTCCTTAGTTTTTTTCCGCTCATTTTTCATGTTAGAGTACTTAATCTGTAATGATTCTAACATGTTTAATAATGTGGAATGAGACATCGTTACCTCTTGTGATGAAGAGGATGCTTTATCGTCGTCATCGTCAAGCCTTCTTGAAGAGTTATCATTTGAGGCATCTTTGAGGTATCCCATTAGAGCGAGATTTTCGTCTTCAGAATCTGTAGTGTCTTCCAGCCAATTCTCTTGTTCGGCCATCAGTGCTACTCCAGCCTCTTTTTGTTTAGTGAGTTGGAATTTTTTGGAGTAGTAGTTGGCGTCCTTTTTCTTGGGAAGTTTGCATTCTATGGCGAAGTGCCCTATCTTACCAATATTATAGCATTTTTGTGGTTCTTTGGCGTTTTTAGATTCTGAGGACTCGGCCGGGCTTTCCTCGTGCTTGGAGCTTGATGTCCGAAGTCGATTGGCCGAGGAAGAGGATCTTTTATATAACTTTTTGCTCATCATTTTAGAAATGAGAGCCAAACTGTTTCTTGAACTCCTTCATATCGGGTTCGGAGTCCCTTAAGTTCTTTTTGTATCTCGTTGATATCTTCCTCGTGTTGGGCGAGATTATCAAAGACGGCGTGGATATCCATTTCGTCCAAATCCTTATTTTGACGGATTTGTATGGATATTTTCTTCCATTCCGGTTGAAGAGAAGAAAGAAATCGGATGTTGACCTCCATGTTGGTCTTGAAGATAGCTATCTTCCTCATCTCATTAAGAAGAGTTAGATAGCATTGATAGAGTTCATAAACGGTTTCCTCTGTCTTGGCTTTGAATGAGTCGTAAGCGGTTAGAATATTTGTCTTCTTGGCTTTGACTCCAACTTCGGTCGTTGCATCATCTTGTGGAGCTCGTCCCACATAGCTTTTGCACTAGATAGACTATATCTATTTGCATATAGATGTCATTAGGAATTGCATTAGGAAAGTTTTGGCTCCTAAATCCACTTTTGCTCTTAATCGCTCCCCCTCGGTGTATTCACTAGGAATTTTGAGTCTTCGTGAGGTGGGAATGGGAGGATTATTGGTGGCATCTCCTTCTTGGATGAGCCAAAATTGAGCGGGACCTTCTTGAAGAGAAGCTATCAAATTTGTAGCTTGCTCTTTTGTTTCCAAGAAGTTCATGAATCGGCTTCTCCATACGGTGTATTCGCCTCTTCGTAGAATTGGAGGGCGGACGTCGTTTCCGAGCGAGTAAGCATCCATTTGTAGTTGATTGGTTGAATCTTCGTGAAAGTTTGGAATTGTAATGAAAAGTGCTTCACAAGTGACAAACTTCGTTAGTAATGTTTGATTCGTACTTTAAAGAATTTCCCTTTCGTACCTATTTTTCGGTTGTTAAAGAGAAATTATTTTGATTTAGAAAAATATTTGATATGTGAATTGATACTTCAAAATTTTTCTAAAGATTTTTCATGTTAAGATCGAAAATTTTGAGTATCGTAGAAGATAATTTGGAGACAAATATTTTTCGTAAGTTTTGAAAATTACAAAATTTGATTTTTTTGAAAATAGTGTAAAATGTGTGTGTGTTTGAGCAGTGACCGAAAAGTTTTCGAACAATAAAGTTTTCGATTAAAAAAATTCGAACCTATGATCGAAAAAGATTTTCGATTGTATAAGTTTTTCGTTGTACTTATTGAAAAAAAATTTTCGAACGTAAGAGTTTTGCAGAGTAAATATCCTGTCGAAAAATAGTTTGTCGAATAATTGTTGATCTCAAAAACTTTTATCGAAAAATTTGTAATCGAAAAATTAATAGTGATCGAAAAATTTTGTCAAGTTTGACTCAAAGTTTTTCGAGTGTGAATTATTCGATCGAAATATGTTTTTGCTAAATTTTTACTCGAAAATTTAGATGATCGAAAATCTTGAGATCGAAAACTTGTTTTACTATTACAAGTTTTTCGAGTCAAAATTAGATATTTATTTAGCGAAAATAGTATCCGTCCAAAAAAAAATATGCTTTATTACGCTCGAAAAAGATATTTATATATGAATCGAAAAACTAATTATCGAAATAATGTTTTTCGAGTCTTATATTTGAGTAAAACACACAAGAACAGTGTTTGTCATCGAAAAATTTCTCGGCTGCAAACTTATTCGAAAATCCGATCGAAGAACAGCAAAGTTCAATGTAACAGTGAAAATTCCAGATTTAACCGAGATGTTCAAGTTAGGTGATGAAATTCTAGATAATCACTAATTTCTTCGTTCTTAATATGAGCAAACACAAGATTAACCACGTTTTACAGCAAAATATATAAAATATTACGAAAATCAAATCGAAATCAAAACTTAATCGCAAACACAAATATCGATCTAAATAAAAAATCTGAATTAATATGACGTTCTAAGCGATTGAAATCAGTACGTAAATCATTCCTTACATATAATCTATCACTTAATCAGCAAGATCATCAACAAAATTCGCAAACATTAAGCATATTGATCAAAATACAAGTTGCGTAAGTTTTTCGATCAAAAAATCTGGAAAATTATTTTGATCTTAAAATCGCGAATTCATTCCAAAATCAATCACGATATGCTCTGATACCAATTGTTAGGTCCTATTTTATCAAATAGCGATCGATCTAAGCATGAATTCTAGATATTCAATGATAAATCTTACAATATACATTCGATCGAATATCTTCTTTGAAGATATTGAGAGAGAGGTTTTCTCGATTACTTTTCTCTCTCTTAGAATGTGAATTCAATGCTGGTGATTTTCTGAAAATGAACTTGTATATTAATTTTGATAGTGTATATTGTATTTATACCTATTTACATGGTATATTTACTATTTGGTCCTACACTATCAAAACTACTAATTACGCCCCTAATTAAAAGGATAATAAAACTACAAAGCACAATAATAAATTCTCTTCAATTTCTCTATAGAAATATCTTCTTTTAAGCAGGATAAGGGAACACAAACGGACGCCTTTGTTCCTAAAACTAACACAGTTTTTAGTATTCATTCTAAGTCACCCGTGACGACTCAACGTCCACGGTGATCCGAGCGAAAAAGATAAGTAAAAGGAACAGAAGAAAAACAGGTAGGAGAAAGGAAAATTACCATTATCTTCCAAATTAAGGTTGGAAATGTTGATGACTTTCCCTCTCCCGCTCCTATTAAAAACGAAGCTCTTAAAGCAGAAGTTCCAAACTCAAGCAAGCGAACTTCTCAAGCTTCCAAAATTCCTCATTCTTTAAAGAATGATCGATATGGACTTGCTTACCCGTCCAAAAATGTTCACCATTTTAGTAAGCAAAATTCCATTAAAATCCATCATTATAAAGTGAATTGTGCGAAGTCTTCTCGTACGAATTTATCCGCTATACAGGCTTACAATGCTATAGCCTCGTATTCCTACATGAAATATCCGGTCAAAGTCCTTAAAAAAAACACCTTATGCGACTGGCTAAGGAGAAGATCTCATCACCTAGTAAACCTAAACACACATTTAGTCGAGCTGAAAGGTCTTTTCCGTGTCAAATCGATCGCAAATGGGCTCCTAAGTCAACAATTAAGTTAGGTAATCCCAAACGAAGTCGGTTATCTAAAAGTATGTTAATGAACGATTTAGGACTAAAATCTAATTTGACACCTTATATGCTTAACTTGTTTTCCGCTAATTAGCGAGGACCCATACAAAATGTGTACCAAAGTTCCGATAATGTTTTGCAGATCTCCAAGCATGGTTGGTATCTTGTTGCTCCACACCCATAGCTGGTATGCACCTTGAGCAATTTCCCATCATGTATGGTATCTCGAATCGCTCCACATACACGACTTGTATTAGATGAACTATACCAGACATTGAAATTCAAACAACATATTATTACGCATGGAAATGATAAATACCTTTTTTTTTCTAAAACGAGATTAACTTGAGGGGGATCTACTCTTTTATTTTTAAAAGAGAAGCAACTCTTATATTTGTTTAAGGGGAGCAAATAATTACAATTTTAAGGGCGAACAAACCTTAAATGCGTGAATTTAGGGAAATATATTCGAACTTCTTTTTCGATTGACTACGCATCTTTTGATGGGGAGCAATATTACTATATGAAGCATGATTTGAAGCAGAGGAACAAAAAACTAATATTTATATACAATACAATATATAATATATTATTCTAATTCTAATAGAATAAAAATATATATATTAGAATATATATAGAAGAAAAAGGGAGAAAAAAAAGAGAGAAAAAGAGAAATAGAGAGAAAAATACAAAAAAAAGGGGGGGAAATAAAAGAAAAGAAAAAACTCCTCTCTATAACTAGCTTAATAGATATTCCCTCCGACATCATTAGACGGACTTCAATCAAGAATCTCAAGCTCACAAGTTCAGAAATTTACATACGGAAATGTTGTCCCTTACACTAACTACCTCGGTGCTCAGTTCAACTGACCAGCTCCAGTTTGCTAACACAAACAAAGTAACACTCATCAAATTCTAACCGAGTGCATGGAATTTTAGGTTCCCATGATTCAGTCAAACCTAACTGAATCTAACCCGGAACATCACCGAACCGATCTTAAACGAAAATAACCACATATCCTACATCATTCGAACACACCACATTAGATGATTTTGATGTGACATGAAAATTTTTGAAGATACATAAATTCCCTTATCTCACAAATTATTTGGACCAACCCCCATAGGCACATGTGCTAATTTTATTAGCTCCCGGGTAGAAGACGCCGCATTAGGTCTGACGACACATGCACATCCGAGCCTTACCCACTCGTTTGACTTACAAAGACATGTGTTTCAAGAAATTACAGGGAGCCATGTCTACTATCACCGCTTCACTCGGAAGAGGGATATATTTGATTAAGTGGTACTCTGCCCCACAACCAGACTTTCTTGAGCACGATAGAGTCTAGTGTGTCCTCACTTTCCATATTTTTAATATTTTTCTAGGACAATTTTAAAACATATGTTCCTTGTGATCAAGCTAAAACTTCTGTAGATGTGTCACTCATAGATAACTTCGTCATTGCAACATCATAAAAACGTCGGTTTCAGCCCATCATCTACGAGCATAACTCCTAGATCGATGCAAACGAGAAGTCTTTGTGACCCTGATTTTCGTATACGACGGATCGCCTTAGTGGCTCCGTGAGGTTATTACCCAACCTGAGTCCCTACGATGTTTAGCATCACCATCATCTTGTCCGGACGTTGCAAACATCTTGCCAAACCCACGCCCCATTTTCACCCATCGCCGTGATGGCCCAACTCGATCATCATAAGGGAGAGTAGTACTAAATAAAGAAAATGAGATACGTACCACGACTAAGGTGCAAGAGTGATCATAAATGCTATATCCTCAACCGTCGTCAAAGAATCAAGCAAACCACGACCTTCAAAAATCGAAGTTGCCGCCACATGTACGCCTCTTCAAATTTAAAGATAACTCCCAACACCAACACAAGGTTTAAAAAACGTAGGGGGAGTGGTACCACTATCGAAGGGAGAGATCGAACACAAAAAAAAAAGAAATATGGCAAGTGATAAATGTATTTTAATAAGTTTATCTTGATTAAACATAAATCTTATTTTGAGTTAATCGTAGCCGTTTATGCATCTATTCGTGTTATTATGCTTATTTTATGATGAAGGAACATAGAACGGCAATTGGGAGAGACCGAGCGAAAACGAAGCGGACAATGACTCAAGTTCGTCCCGCAGGCACCATCACGGCATGTTGACACCCCGTCCATGCCGTGACGACCAAAGTAAAACAAGAATAAGCTCCCAGAAAATTGTCACGGCATGTTGACACCTCGTCCATTCCGTGACGCCCAAAGTAAAATAAGATTATGCTCCCAGGAAATCGACAGGGCATGTTGACACCCCATCCATGCCGTGACGACCAAGGCTGAGAGAGATTTAGCTCCCAGGAAATCATCACGGCATGTTGAGTACTCGTCCATGCCGTGACGATCAACAGTAAAAGGGCTTTGCGGCTTCGTCCATGCTGTGACAGCCCATGATTATCCTGTGACGCGCGCTAAACACTATACAAGGTCGTTTTGAAGCCCTAAATTTGAACTTCCACAATTCAAAACACATGACCTAAAAATTCTAAAGGGTTCACAAGAGGAATCCAACGAAGAATCATCGCGTAATCCGATAAGGAACGAAGGAATTCTTCTAGACTTCTCAGAACGCACCCGTATAGGAAAGAATCGTGAATCCTATGTCCTTGTTCTCTATCCATTTCATTGTTTATCCATGTATCATGAGTAACTAATCCTCGTTTGTGTCTGGGATGAGATGAACACTAAGTAGAATCGTTGTTTTGGCGTAGATTACTCGTGAATGCGTATCTTTGATTATTTATCGTTTATGAATCTATCTATTCGACCCAATATGTCTATCTGTTGAGTTGATTCTTCGTATCAATACGTCCATGTGTTGATTCAATGTTTGGTATCGTTTAGGGCGACAGCTAAATAACGATTAGACCTTTCATGAACGTTAAGACTCGATTATAGGGCGACATCAAATAATCAACCATCGTATTAGGTAATTGCTAACTTAGATTCTCACGAACGTCTAGGGCGACAACAAATTCGGGAGTAAGTCGAAATTACTACGATCTAATCGATAGTTCATGTAGTTACGGTAGTTTACGGCTTAGTCGATGACACCTAATGGGATTCAATATTCCGAGCACATATTTATTATCTCAAGTTACTCATACTTATTTAGTCTTATCTTTTAGTCCTTTATGTACTGTTAGTTTAGGTTGTCGGAATTTAGTTTCATAATATCGTAAGACATTTATTAGGCTAGATATCAAGTCGATAGGTTAGTATTAGTACTTAATTTATTTCTTGAGATCGATACTCGGATACTCGCTAGAACTATTTTACGAATGTAGCTACACTGCCTGTCGCGCGTGGTGATAGTTATAACGTTATTCGTTTTAATTATTACTTGTTGCAATTTGCACGCACACACCCACTCTAAATAATTAATGTACCGGGAAGCGATCAGCAAGCAAGTTCAAATTTATCTCGGATTTCCAACACAAGCTTCAAGAGAAGACTTGAAAGAAGATCCGATGCCGACAAGAGAGGGTAAAAAAATGGTGCGCTTGAAGATATCCAAAGGAAGAGATCACAAGACACGACAAAGGATGAGTTAATTGAAGAAGAACACTCACCGCAGGCTTTCGCCGATGCATACGCTGATACGTGTTCTTCGAGGACTCAAGAGAACATTTTTACAAGACCAAGATAACCAACGCTGAATTGCAAGTTGAACACAAAGGGGGAGATTGTTAGGATTATTTTATTGTGTTCAAATTAATTATGTTATCGTAGTCTTGTAGTTTAATTAAGTGAACTAGTCTTTATTTTGTAAAGTCTAGTGATATACTTAATGTAATTGGGCTACTTACGACCCAATTATTATATACCAAAATGTGGTCTAAATACTAAAACCCTAACACACACTTTAGTGCATCTTGTGTGAAATTAATATAGAGAGATAAATTCTAAAGAGAAGAAACCCAGTGCCCCTGAACAATACGCACGCGCAACCCACAAATCTTACTTCTTCCGATCTTATTTCGTGGTAAAATTGCTTTAAATATCGATTAGTTGGATATACAAGGATATTTAGTTTATCATGCAAGTTCTTAATTGCACATTCAATAAGAAAGATAAATAAATAAAACCCTAACACAGTGAAAGTTTGGTCATCCATTCTGCTTGGTCGAGAGGGGACGGACACCAGTGACCTAATATCCTCTAGTGTTAAATTAGTCCACAAGTCTCACCCAGTCTACGATTGGGTGACTCGATTGATTAGTATCATTTGATATGTCGATGTGTCTAAAGTGAATGTGTGAGTCATTTACTAGGAAAAGTGGGAGCTCGTGGCATTGATACATGATGAATTAAGGGATTGTCTGTATATGAACTCTGACTTGCAGTGCCGATCAATCGCATGCTTCGAAAGTCAATGATCGATCGAATGAATATAATAAGTTGCGTAAACCTTAGACCGAAGGGGTAAAGCGGAGTTGACTTTAGGGTCTTGACTTGTCACTAGTTTTGTTAGGCCCCGATTTGTGAATGCATGGATCAGTGACGAAATTCAGTCTTGATATCGGAGTGTCATTGCAGGCTTGAACAACCGAGCGGGATTAACGGCTTCGACTAAATCAAAGTATGTCTATGAGAGTTTTGGGGATGAAAATTACAAAGTCATGTTGGGACTTAGAGGGTAGTTTACTAATTTCGCCTATTCGTGATTTATCATAGCATCATGTTCAATGAGTTTGATAAAGCATGATTGTCACCGATCGGGACATCCAATGAAGGTTGATACATAAATACGATTCTATAGTCCGTTATTAGATCTAAAATTCAAATTCAACTAGGGAAACAGTTTGATATTGCAAGATTGCCTAGGCGCTTACCGGACCCTTGGATCAAGTTTTGAGTGGGACAAACGAAGATGGTCGGGCTTAAAAGGGATCACCAAGGGAGTGTCAATTAAAAGAGAAGTTGGATTTGAAAGTTCGTTTCGGTTAGAATCGAAAGTAATAAATTAATTCGGGGCTTGGCGGAAATTAAGACATTAATTTGGGCTTGGCCAAAATTAATAATATAGGTGGAAGAATTTTTTTTTTATTGGACAATTAATATTAAATATTCAGAGGATAAAATCAGTATTCGATAAGGGTAAAATGGTTTACCTCATAATTTTCGATGATATAAATATCTCAAAACTTATATGTATGTATATTAGATATATTTTCGAAAATAATATATTTTGGAAAGATATGATTTTTGAAAAAGATTTGATTTGTAATCTCAAGGAGATAATATATGAATCTCCTTACGACTGTTTTGGGCTTAGGTTTCGAGGATCTATAAATACTCTCATAGGTATTTTCGAAAACACACCCTATTCTCTTGAGGAAAAGTAAAAAATTACAAAGATCGGGATTCCTTCATCGGTCGAAATTTCTCTAGCAATCTAAAGGGAATTCTCGGACCGGACACACTACGGGATCGGCGTGACCGTCTTCCCCTCCGTAGCCACACGCACACAACAAAACTAGGAGGGAGATAGCGAGCCAGCAACCGTTGTTATGTATCATGGATTGTACCCTACTTTGTTGCGGCTTAAGGTTGCTTTTAATCGTTCTCTATGTTCATGCACATCCGAGACATCCTAGGAAAACGGGGTCACCGGAAAAATTTTAAACTCCACACGTTCTTGGGGACCACAAATTTCACAACCTTCGGCGGACCCCGAATAGTGGTATCAGAGCGAAGGCTCAAATCACGAACCAGAGCTTGAAAGATCGAATCAAATGAGGTTAGTAGGAGTCGATTGATGACGTACATTGCTTGGGCCACAACGCGCACGCCTCAACCTCAGACAAGCCGCAGCCTTGGCAGGCCATAGCTCCATCGACCACGGCGGCGATGATTGCGGTTGCCCCAACATGGCGGGACACAGCAGCCACGCGCGTAACCAAGCAGCGCACCCACGGTTCAGCGACCAGCCGCGACACAATGCGCGGTCATGGCCGGGTGATTGACCTGCTGTGGCGGGGACCCGAGGCCGGGTTTTCCGTGGCTTCGGCAACCCTCTGACGGCGACGATTGCTTGTGATCTTGATTTGCGTGAAACTCTAATGGCCCCGAGTTTGGGCCGGCTAAATGAAAGCCCTAGCTTCTCACGTATCTTGTCCAATAATCGTCAATTGCATGCTTATGTGACAACATGAAATTGTTTGTTTTCGTAACTAGGAGGCATGTTAGTTTTGATACGTAACTTGATGACCAGGATTTATGCATGTCAGTATTATATTCGGATCATCACATGCATACGTGCTCGTGATTCTATCTAAATTCTTCCATTACATAAATACCAAGTGAGAAAAGGAACATTGATTCCCGTCTTCTATCAAGCTTGAGATTACTACGACAAAGGGGTCCGTATTTTTTCCGAGTTATCGGCTCCAATCCGTCACCTATGTCGTGAAAAATTTCAAGTGCGTCATTGAAGGCGCAACTCTCCAATACCACACGACTGTCTGACAAAGTGAATATCCTGAGGGCAAAGTTTCTATGTGTGAGGATGTACGTGACGTTTATAAGTAGCACTTAGGAAGTTCATATCCAATATGCAGGGTTTACCGTGAGGATTCCTCAGTGTAGACAAAGCGTTGAAACATTTATTTGATAAATTCATCGGGTCACGACTCCATGTGTATCCCTAATCCAACATAATATATGAAATTATCAAATAAACGTAGATTAGATTACCGAAGTAGGTGCGGAAATGTTAACGTTCGGAATCTTCGTTGAGAGTGTTTCTTCGATATGACTTGAAGCACGAGATAACACTTGAGTTTGTATATTGAAAATGAGTTTTACAACCTTTACAAGATACATCCACTCTCCTATATATACCAAAACATATTTTGGTATATTTACAATTTGGCCCCTGAACATATAAGAAATTACAGATAAGCCTGAAAAAAAGATAACTATTATTAGAACACTATTAATTCCCTAACATTCTTCGTCTTCGTCTTGATTGAGTTTTTTTTGCCTTTTGAAGAAGGAGGTATGAGTCCGAGAGATACCTTACATTGTCGGATTTCATTTCGAAGATCTAACCTTTCTTGAATAGCTTGGATTATCTTCTCGGCTCAGCTTCATTCAAGATTTGAATATAGTGCATCATGTTTTCTCGAATAATCTTCAATGTCCCATTGCAATATTTCTCCACTTTCCATATTATGAAAATGCGCAATTCGTTCGTGTGACTTTTGTATACATCCTAACTCGAGATTCCTGACGATTGCGTGTTCCTCATAGTCTTCGAGGTCGGGAGCACAATTTCTTTGTCTTCTTAGATTGATCTTCTAAAGCAATTTTAAGGTCATGAGCCGCACAATATTTGAGTTGGTAGCGAAACTCTTTAAGAGTGAAAGCTCGATAGACGCACATCATGTATTGAAAAATTTTCCTCAACGATCTTGTCCTTTGAGCTCAACCTCGTAGACGGAATATTGGGTTCTCCCGACGTTGTGATGTTCCACGTCAATAATGAGGGATATTGGTGCTTGGGCCTTCTGTTGCTTCATCTATTGCTCTCTACCCATCCACGTGGGAGCGGCAATCATGAATTTGAGCATGTATATATGCCTGATTGTTGTTGTTCCTTTAAGATGTGAAAGGCCTCGTAGGTCGAGCTCATCAATCTTCTTGAAGCGATGTTCCTTTCTCCGAATTCTATGACGAATTTCTTCTGGAAAAGGGGCAAGGATCCTCGCGTTCTCCCAAGGGCCCTCGACCTTAACCTTTTAAGCTTTCTTTGATCGTTTAAGCATATTTGGTGGAGTGTATGCCACTTGGAAAGCTAGGAGTTGTGGGAGTTCAGTTACATCTTGCCTGTAGTCCTCTCCTTCTTCGAGTTCCTCTTCATGTATATGGAATAAGTCAATTGTAGCCTTTCAAAGTAAGTACCGAACTTTGTCAAGTCTTGCCTTGACTGCTTGTTCGGTTTCTAGTAGAGTCCGCCACTTTTCTTCCATGATGTAATCATCAATCCTTTCATTTGGATCGACTATGCAGGTTGATGAAGAGGATGGCTCGGTTGTAAGCTTGATAATTTTTAGACCAGGGATTGGACTTGTTGGAGGTGGGGATGGTATAGGTTGAGGTATTATAGGTATAAGTGGGTTTCTTGGTTTTTTTTTGCGTAGGTTGTTTGGAGGTGGTTTTGGTGGTTGTTTGTGGTTGAGAGGTAGTGCTTGTGACGCCGACTTGGGGTCTCATCTCCCCCTCGCGACGATTGGATCCATCACCGGGATCGTCGTGTTGATGTTTGTGAAGCTTTGAGTGTCTGCTACATGTGCTCGGTACTTGAAAGGGGCTCGGTGTCGTCAGCCGAGCTAGTAGATCCTCTTCCTCGAGCATCGTGAAATCTGTTGAAATGAGCCGAGAAAGAACGAATGTGTGGTATGATGATTAGGTTATGAAGATTGATATGAAACTCATAATGCGTGGTATGATGATTGATTTTATGATTGAAAAAAAAATTCATTAATGTGTAAAACAATTAAGGACTTAGGAAAATTTTGTGAAAGTTTGAAATTTATCAATAAAATCACTGTAGCGCTTAATGATATCGAGAAAAAAATTATTTGTATATCGATAAAATGTTAGGTCCTAATTAATCAACTAACGATCGATCTAAGCATGAATCTTAGATATTCAAATAATAATTCTCGAAAGTTACATTCGGTCGAATATTACGTTTAAAGACCGGGAGATAGAACGCATTTAGAGTGACGAATTTCTCGATTGTATTTCTCTCTCTAGAATGTGAATTCTATGCTTTTAGAATTTTATGAAATTCTTGTCTATTGATTTTTGTCGTGTACATTGTATATATACCTCTATACATGATATATTTACTAACTAGTCCTACACTAACAAAAATACGAGCTACACCCCTAATTACAAGGATAACAAATAAACAAAGAACAATTTCTACGTTTCTTCAATCTCCCCCTTTGTCCTTGTTTGCTTTTCAGCTCCGTTTATCCTTGTCGGGCGTAGAAGGACATCATCAATCCCAATGATGTCTCGTAGTGTCGGACCGCATTCCTTAGCTCCAGTCATTCATGGATAGCATGCAGAAGCTCATTTAGGAGCGGAGCCTCTTCTTCTCCAAGGTCCTCGAAGATTGTTTCTCCAGTGATCTCCGCCAACCTCTTCTCGGTATTTTTCCTTACGAGCTTCAACGTCCTGTCACAGAATTTGTATACTTCAGACTTCATCATCGCTCTCATCTTTCCAATAATTGGATTCCGATATGTGATGGTAAGGCCTGGCCTCTTGAAGATGTAATTCTCTGGGAAGTCGTTGAGCGGGTAGCCTTTCATGAGCGACGACTCCATGTTGACCTTCTTCATGTTATTTTCTACGGCAATTTGAAGGTCGTGTGCGGTGTTGAACTTGATCTGCCTCACCATTAATCTCACCCGTCGAGTCCTTCCTTCTTGATGTAACCAGTAGGTGTATGGTGTTTTCTCTAAAACATCTAGAAGATACGATATACTTTGCCTGGTGGAAGGAACGATAGATAGCTCTCGTCTATCTCCTCTCGAGTGTGGTTGTTTTCCGCTCGCTCGATGTGGTAGATCGAGGTTGGATAGCTTCCAATCGTGTGCGATACACCCACGAGTTGGAGGATCGGTGGCTTGTCCCTGAAATTTCTTCTAAGCTGATCCGTTGGGACGCCACTTCGATCTGGACCGAGGTAGGTCAACATGAAGATGTGCTCCATCTTCTTTCTTTCTTCCTAGTGAGAGATGCATGTAAATTAAGCTCATTAAGCTTCTTGATTCGGTTTGGAGCCCTCCAAATCCGCTTCTTAATGTCTTCGATGAATAGAACTTCAATCCGTACATTCTCCCAAGGCGTCGCGATTCTGACAGTCCCCTTTGATAAGCGACGAGGGGTGTCGACTCGGTGCCTAATCATCTCTGGTAGTTCAGGGAGTTCAAAGTTGTAGTTCTCGCCTTCTTAAAGTTCTTCATCTTCAAGCAGCACCAAATCTACCTGAAGCTTGTTGTAGGAAGTATTTGACGTTGGCAAGTCTGGCTTGAGCAGCTTCCTATGGTTCCCAATGCGTTAGCCACTTCTCGTTTAAAATGTAATCATCTACGATTGCATGTGGATCGTAGACGATTGCTTCAGGTTGATTTTTTATGTTGGAGTTCAGGATTGGGTTTGGACTTTTGGGAGTTGGAGGTAGTGTTTGTGTGTGGGATGTGGTGGATATGGTGGTTGTTTGTTGGCAGGTGTTAGTAGGTTGTGTGGTTGTGGGTTAGTGGACTAACCCCAGCTTCACGAGTCGAGGATGGCTTCTCTCGACTCTGACCACGACCGCTTCTTGTGGTCTTTTGCCATTTCTCGCCCTCATGATGATCCGAATCATCGGGATCGTCATGTCTTCGCTTCGTACGGGAGCTTTCTTCTCGGCAATGCGTTTGAGCAGGCGGCTCTGGTTTATCTACTAGCTGTTGGTAGAGACTCTCCTCAGTTGGGGTCCTTGTCTCAAGGGCTAGTAGGCGAGATATGAGGATGTCGTGAAGCTGGGTTATTGGAATGGTGTATGGGTTGATGAGGGAAGGGGATTGGGTCAGGGTGGTTAAGGTAGGTTGTATGTGAGTGTGTATGGTAGTGGTTAGTGGTGGTGAGGATAAGGCTTGGGAGTGGATTTTGGAAGGAGCTGCCTCTGAGACTATGCTTTTCCGTTATCCCGTCGTGAAGTCTCGATGGCGTGTAGCATCCGTTCCATCAGCCGATCTTCGAGGGAGTTTATGGCTGTGGAAAGAGCTTCTTGTAATCTTTGCTCCGTTACAAGGATGGGTGCCACCGGAGTGGGGTCAGGAAGGCGCTCCACTGTCACAACGTTAGAGAATATCCTGACGTGTCGCCTGGGAGAGGACTTGTGATTCCGGAACGTCCAAGGACATCCGTTAACAACCCGGAAGTCACCACTTCGGTGGGTTGACCCGTTATTGGCTCCGAAAAAGTCGAGGGTCCAACGGCTTCCATCGAATCCTTGAGATGATACCTATGGATGTTGGAAAGATTCAATGTGAACCTGTGTGGTCATCTGAACCGGTGGCGGTGGAGGAGCTAATACTGAAGCCGTTTTTGTAGAGGTAGATGCAGATGGGGCAGAGATTTTGTGTCTGCGGAAGCCCCTTCGTTGTAGTCTCCACTCCTCATCGGATTAAGTTGATTCAGGAGATTCGACATGAGGTGTGGGTTCACGAGTACACCTTCGGGCTCAATGACCGGTGTTTCTGTCTCCTAAGCCGTAGCATCGGGCTCGTGAGTCTCCACCGGGGATTCGGTCGGGAAAGCATCAGAGGCGGATTGACGGACCATACCATCGCCTCCGTGATCGAGTTGTTTTGGCAATAGACTTGGTAGGCCACGTCGGTGGGATCAGTCAGGCGTAGCAGCTCCAATGGTATCAGCATCGGTTGGAGCACCAGATCGGATGTCTTAGGGTTACGGAAGAACCACAACCTCGGCGGTATGTATCGTTCGACGGGTGGAAGACGAGGGATCTCCGGTGTAGTTCCATCAGGTGGGAGATCAGCACCGGGAACTACCGTACGTAGGGCAGAAATTTTGCCTTTGACTTTGTTCCCCTTGACGTATTTGGTCCGCTAGAACGTTCCAGTTTAGCTGTGCCACGTCATAGTTCGTCGAGAAGATGAGTCCTTGGAAGATTCTGAGAATATTTCCATTCGCCTTGTTGAATCCAGAGTGCTTCGGGGAGAGACATTTGTTGATGATTCCGAATAGTGTCCCCTATGGATGTGGGATCCCGATGTTCTAAAAATTTGCCAATTTCATCAGTGGTGGCTTATATTCCATCTGAAGCATGTCTTCTACGATTACCGCATTTGTCGGTAGTGGGTCGTAAACTTCGTGATGCGGTAGATCGAGCACCATGGCCAGTAGATTCTTGTTGATGATGACGTGTTTCTGGTTTATTTTGGTTGTGTAGACCACGTCATCACCGTCGATGTGGGTCTTCATGTATGCCCAGAACTGCTGGAGGTAGACCATTTGAACCGAGGCAGTCATGGTAAGAGCTAGCCATAATGGATGTCCTTTGGGGATGGATATAATAACGTCATCAGGACACCGGAAAGTGACGAGGTCAAGTTGGTAGTTGTTGTCGTGGACGGTCATCCAACTGTCGGAAGGGTAGATGTAGGAGTACTCTTGATGAAGCATTTCTAAAAAAATGAATAAAATTCATTAGTTTGAAATAATCATATGCAAATTGTATTAAGCAATTGTGAATTGGGAAAAAAATTAAAATTTTCAATTTAAATTGTTGTTAATGCGCAAATAGTGTTTATGTTTATAGAAAATGACTAAAATTTTTATAATTGTTTAAGTGTATTATCGAAAGACTTAGACAAAAAGGTTTGAAAATTTTTCTAAGTGTTTACTGCGTGATTTTATTCAAGCAAAAATTTATTCGAACGCTAAGTTTTGCGATCGAATAAAAACTGAGCGAAAATTCAAGATTTTCGCCGCTGAGTTTTGCAATTGAATAAAAATTTATCGAAAATTAAAGTTTTTCGCTGAGTAATTTTGCGATCGAATAAAATGTTGTCGAAAAACTTAAGTTTTTCACCGTGTAGTTTTGCGATCAAATAAAAATATATCAAAAAACTTAAAGTTTTCGCTGCTTATTTTTGCGATCGAATAAAATTTTATTTAAAACTAAAGTTTTCGCCGCGAAGTTTTACGATTGAATAAAAACATATCGAAAAACATAAGGTTTTCGCCGTTGAGTTTTGCGATCGAATAAAACTGAATGAAAACTAAAGTTATTCGATAACACTGCCTGCGATAAGACTATGTTCGATCGAAAAAATTTGAAATCAAACAGTAAATGCGTAAAAACGTAAATAACAATTTTGGGTAAATCATGAGTTAAACTGGACTCGTAATAATAAAAAATAAGTTGAGAATCCAAATATCATGCTTTTAATCAAAATGGTCGAATTTGAACACATTAATTTTGAGTTCTTAAGAGGTTTCAGTCGAAAAAGTCGCGAAGTTGATAATTTTCGTCGAATGATTTTGAAAAACTGTCGCGATTCGTATGTTTCAGAATGGAAATAAGAACCGAAACTGGTTTCTACCTTCAAATTCGGCGTGTTTTGACATAAAATTGGTGAGGATTAAGAGTTTTGAAATCGCCGTTTGAAGAGTTTGAGAATACGAAAAGTTTTGTGATCGTTTTCGTTTGCGTGAGAATGAGTTTATCGATCGAAAAAAGGTATATTAATACTTTTTGATCAGGTAAAGTTAAAGGGCTTTTGGTCGTGAAAAATTATTTTGAGCTTTCGTTAAAAATCTGGTCTGGTTAACGAAAAAAAATTTAATCTTTTACTTTTGCACCCAAAAAAAAAAATTCATAGAGCTCCCTGTATTTCTGAAATAAATGCAATTATCTCCCAATTGTGATGAACTTCAACACTTGACTCCTCGAATGAGCTCAAAATCCTCCGTGACACTTAGAGAAAAACACTAGAAGTCTTGATTGCAAGTAAATCATTTAGGATATAAGAACAAATTTTCTTGTAAACTCCCCCTCAACAAATGCACGTTTAACTTTTCAGCAATTTAGCACATATTTGACACAATTATGCACATGGAAATTTACGATATGAACACAAATAACGTATTTAATTAATTCAGCGTAGATTCATGAAAATTTTGCGTTTTTCAAAAATTTCGCATTTTATCAAATCTGAACCAATGCATGTATTAATGCATTTAAAATGTGCGACAAATATTTTTTCTTGGGGTCAGATGTCCATTTTGAATGTTATCACGCAAAAAAATTTCACATGACACATAAAATAATAATTTTCCGTCTAATTATATAACTAAACTAATATTCAAAGATCATAGTTTGAATCATTTCGACAACTCTCCCAAGGTTCGCTCATAGCACTCAATTTATTTTATCATGGGAATATTTAGTAGATATATTACAAGTTCTGTGATGAAGTCATAGCTATGATGAAGTCAGAAATCCACAAGTTCTGTGACGGGACGTTGAAGCTAGTGAAGAAGAACATCCAGAAATGATTGAGAGAGATCACTGAAGAGACGATCTTCGAGGATCCTTGGTGAAGAAGATGCCCCACTCTTAAATGAGCTTCTGGATGCAATTAATGAGAGGTTGGAGCTGAGGAATGCTATCAGACGTTACGAGACAGCATTGGGATTACGGAAATCATTCTACACCCGACAAGGATAAATGGAGCTTAAACGAAGACAAGCACAAAGGGGGAGATTGAAGAGACATTAGAATTGTGCTTTGTTATTTTGTTATCCTTGTAATTAGGGCCGTAATTAGTAGTTTTGATAGTGTAGGACTAAATAGTAAGTATACCATGTAAATAGGTATAAATAAAATGTACACTATCAAAATCGATACACAAGTTTATTTTCGGAAAACTACAAGCATTGAATTCACATTCTAAAAGAGAGAATAGCTATCGAGAAACACTCTCTCAAGATCTTCAAAGAAGATATTCGACCAAAGATATTTTGTAAGATTTATCATTCGAATATCTAGAATTCGTGCTTAAATCGATCGGTAGTTGATATATGAGGACTTAACAGTTGGCAAGCTCGAGCTCCATTTTGAAATTCGGATTCTGAAATCCTAACGTTTGCCAAACGATGGATTTGGATTTGAAATTACGATTTTGAAATTTATAATTTGAAATCACGGAATTCAATTCAAATACATGAATCCAAACACACCCTAAGTGTTGTTCTCGATATAGAAACTGCGGCGCAAAAAAAATCTCAGTAATAATTTTGGGTATGATTTTCTCGATAAGGTATGACTGCAGCACGACAAAATATTATTGAGCTCGGTAAAAGTTTATCGATGAAGACTCACTATAGCGTTACAGTTAATCGATAAAAATTTTCTCGATAAAGAGTCTTGTTAAACCTTTGTGGATTATAACTTGATTTTGAGTGAAGCATGCAATATTTATTGCTTCGGCCCACAAAAAGTACGGTAGACTTGCGTATGCGAGCATTGTCCTTGCAGCCTCGACTAGCGTTCAGTTCTTTCGTACAACTACACCGTTCTGTTATGGAGTTCCTGCTGCTGCAAACTGTTGCGTAATTCCAATAGAGAGATAAAATTCTTTGAGTGTCTTATTTTTTAACTCGGTACCATTATCCGTTCGGATAACTTGGATTGTTTGTTATAGCAAGTTCTGTGTAGTTTTGACGAACGATATGATAAAGCTAGCGGTCTCTTCATTGTCCATAGAAACTTTGTCCACGTGTATCGAGAGTAGTCATACACAATAATTAAGACGTACTTTCGACCGTTTAGACTTTGTGTTCTCATTGGACCACATAAGTCCATATGAAGAGTTGCAAAGGCCGAATGGTAGACGCCACATGTTTGCTTTTATGAGAAATCTCTTCATTTTCCAAGTTCACACGATGAACACTTGTGATCTTTATAATAAGGTGAGACTAGAGAATCCCGTGACTAGTTTCTTGGAAATAAAGCTTGTGTAGATCTTTGAAATTTAGATGAGAGATTTGGTGATGCCAGAGGTTATTTTGATTTATCGAAGCTTCACTGATGAGACATACCGCAGTATAATGTATCGTCGTCTTCATGTTGATTGTATATAGTGTAGAGTTGCGAGACCCGGAAAGAAGCTCCCCTGTTTTATTATTGACGATGAAACATTTGTCGGCTCGGAAATGAGATGCAAGATTCTTATCACAAAATTTTTCCGATGCTAAAGAGGTTATGCTTCAGCCGTTCTACGTAGGAAACATCTTGAATATTAATATTGTCCAATTTTAATGTTGCCAAATCTTAATATTAGAGCGGATTCATTTTTTTCGAATCGAACTTTTCCGTTGTAATTCTTTTTGTAGTTGCTCAACAGTGCTTTGTTTCCCGTCATGTGTGTGGAGCAACCAGAATCGAGGTACCACACATGAGGATTATGCAAAACAAATTAAGACTATTTTGGGTACCCTCGTTTAGGACAAGTCCTTCCTTTGTTAAAAAGTTTTCCAAATTATTTAATAAGAATCCTAACATAGTATGCAAAGCAAAACTATAGGTACCCTTATTTCGGTCATATTCTTCCTTAGTGGAAGAATTTGTGCTTAGTAGCAACAATCCTAAAATAGTAGTTATAGCTAACTCATAAGATTTCGTTGTGTAACTACTTTTTCAGGTAAACTCACTTGGTTTGATATGATTGAGGGAGTTTTGGGTACCCGTACGAGCTTCTCTCTCGGGGAAGGGGTTTTGGGATCCCAAACTTTGTGCACCTTTGGTGATTTAATGGCTTGAGTGGGATTTTTTTTAATAACTCGCTTTTTGGTGACCTTGGAAGACGTAATAGTTTTCTTTGCTTTGGGGAACCATTTTGGCGTTCTCGTGGACGATATGTTGGTTGGATTCTTTTTGGGAGCCCATTTTTGGTTACCTTTGAAGGTATTCGAGTGGGTTGCTTTGGCTTGATGGATCTTGTTTCGGAACCGAATTTTGTGTTTTTCTTTGTCTTATTTTTATTATTCAAGTGTGAAGTAGAATACGTGTAATATTTAACATCTAAAGAAATACTATTCAACGTAGCATGTACATGTTTTTTTGTTGTAGGAAAAAATATTCTTCGGAGTACACGTCCAATATCACTAAAATCGATAGATGGAAACATAGATGGCATAGTTTGAGAACAACTAGAGGGAGCAGAAGCATCCACACTCTCCATAGATACTCTACTTATGGCTTTGTATGTAGAAGGAGTGATAGAGTTAGAAGAGGTAGAAGGACTTTGAGGAACTCGCTTCTTATTTCCTATTTGGATATATTCCTTCAGAGGCAATGTAGGAGAAGAAGAAGAGAGCGTGGTTGTTGTAGGGATTTTCTTAAGTAAAGAGATTTCCTTGAAAAGTTGTTATTTTCCAATTGAGAATCTTGTTTTTCTTTTTCCAAAGGAGAGTGCAAATTAGCAATTTTCTGAATAATATTTGGAAAGTAACAAGGTTTGGGAGTAGGATTTTCAAGATTGGAATTTACTTCTTGAGCTAGCACGGGTTCGAATGATGGAGTAGGAATTCAGAGATAGTCGGAAGACAAATGAATGACTCTCGTCTCATAACTCTCATTTAATTCCTTATAGTCAAACGAATTTTTCGCTTTTGCTCTATTTTTCGTTTGTCGTCCTCATCGGCAATTATTTTGGATGCACTAGTATAGTGCATAAGCTCAAAGAGACCTATGCCCACATACTTTATGTCATAAAGTTGTCTAACCTTATTGATTTGTAAAATAAACGCATTTTGAAATCTTAGGCCTTCTATGGAACGATAGGATCAGACGAATTTTTGTTCATTGAAAAATATATTTTTTGTCCGTTTGATCCCTCTTTTCAAGAGTTTCTTCAAGCTCAATAATTTTGGAATACGCCTTTTTCCGTTTCTGAAGTAGAGCTTCATTTGTGAAGAGAATTTAGAATTGTGCTTTGTTATTTTGTTATCCTTGTAATTAGGGGCGTAATTAGAAGTTTTGATGGTGTAGGACTAAATAGTAAATATACGGGGTAAATAGGTATAAATACAATGTACACTATCAAAATCAATACACAAGTTCATTTTCGGAAAAATACAAGCATAGAATTCATATTCTAAGAGAGAGAAAAGCAATCGAGAAACACTCTCTCTCAAGATGTTCAAAGAAGATATTCGACCAAAGGTATTTTGTAAGATTTATCATTCGAATACCTAGAATTCGTGCTTAGATCGATCGGTAGTTGATAGAAGACGACCTAATTGGTATTAGAGCCGATCGTGATTGTTTTTGGATTGATTAGCAAATCTAAAATCAAAATAATTTTCCAGATTTTTCGATCGACAAACTCACGTGAGATATATTTTGATCAATGCGCTTAATGTTTACGAATTTTATTGATGATCTTGCTGATCAAGTGATAGATTATATGCTAGGAATGATTTGCATACTGATTTCAATCGCTTTGAACGTCATATTAATTCAGATTTTCGATTTCGATCGATATTTGCGTTTGATAACAAGTTTTGGTTACGATTTGATTTTCCTCATAATCGATATATTTTGCTGTAAAACGTGGTTAATCTTATGTTTGTTCATATTAAGAACTAAAAAACGAGTGATTATCCAGAATTTCAGCACCTAACTTGAACATCTCGGTTGAATCTAGAATTTCACTGTTACATTGAACTTGACTGTTCTTCGATCGATTTTTCGATCGAATAACTTGGCTCGAAAAATATTTTTCGAATAAGTTGGCAGCTGAGAAATTTTTTGATGACAAACACTGTTCTCGTGTGTTTTACTCAAATATAAAACTCGAAAAAACATTATTTCGATAATAAGTTTTTCGATTCATATATAAATATCTTTTTCAAGCGTAATAAAACTTTTTTTTCGACGGATACTGTTTTCGCTATATAAATATCTAATTCTGACTCGAAAAACTTAAATAGAAAAACAAGTTTCTCGATCACAAGACTTTCGATTATTAAAATTTTCGAGTCAAAATTTTGGCGAAAACATAATTCGATCGAATAACTCACACTCGAAAAACTTTTAGTCAACAATTTGAGTCAAACTTCACGAAATTTTTTTTTATCACTCTTAATTTTTCGATTACAATTTTTTCGATAAAGGTTTTTGCGATGAACATTTATTCGACAAACTATTTTTCGATAGGATATTTACTATGCATAACTCTTACGTTCGAAAAATAATTTTCGATAAATACAACGAAAAATTTATACAATAAAAAATCTTTTTCGATTAAAGATTCGAATTTTTTTTTAAATCGAAAACTTTATTGCTCGAAATTTTTTTCGGTTACTGCTCAAACACACACACATTTTACACTATTTTGAAAGAAATCAAAATTCGTAATTTTCAAAACTTACGAAAAATATTTTTCTCCGAATTAACTTCTACGATACTCAAAATTTACATTCTTAAATTCAAAATTCTTTAGCAAAATTTTGAAGTATCAATTCTCATATCAATACAATTGCTCTTTAACAACCGAAACATAGGTTCGAAAGGGAAATTGCTTAAAGTACGAATCAAACTTTACTAACGAAGTTTGTCACTTGTGAAGCATTTTTTACCATTTCGATTCCAAACTTTCACGAAGATCCTACCAATAAACTACAAATGGATGCTTACTCAGTCGGAAACGACGTCCGCCCTCCAATTCTATGAAGAGGCGAATATACCGTTTGGAGAAGCCGATTCTTGAACTTCTTGGAAACTAAAGATCAAGCTACCAATTTGATAGCTTCTCTTCAAGAAGATCGTGCCCAATTTTGGATCATCCAAGAAGGCGATGCCACCAATAATCCTCCCATTCCCCTCACTAAAAGACTAAAATATCCTAGTGAATACACCAAGGGGGAGCGATCAAGAGCAAAAGCGGATTTAGGAGCCAAAACATTCCTAATGTAAGGAATTCCTAACGCTATCTATATGCAAATAGATAGTCTATCTAGTGCAAAAGCTATGTGGGATGAACTCCACAAAATGATGCAAAGAACTGAAGTCGGAGTCAAAGCCAAGAAAGCCAATATTCTCATGGCCTACGACTCATTCAAAGCAAAGTCGGAGGAAAACGTTTATGAACTCTATCAACGCTATCTAACTCTTCTCAATGAGATGAGAAAGAGAGAAATTTGCAAGACCAACATAGAGATCAACATCCGATTTCTCTCTTCTCTTCAACCGGAGTGGATGAAAATATCCATGCAAACCGTCAAAATAAGGATTTGGACGAAATGGATATCCACGCCATCTTTGATAATTTCGCTCAACACGAAGAAGATATAATCGAGATACAAAAAGAACTTAAGGGCAAGCATATCGACGACTATATAGCTCTAGTCTCTGAAAGAAAAACGAGTCGATCTCGCAAGGATAAAAGCATCAAGTTGCCAAGTTCTTCAGAAGATGAAGACGATTCCGAATCGGACTCTAAGCCAGATATGAAGGAGTTCAAGAAATAATTGGCTCTCATTACTAAGATGATGAGAAAAAAGTTCTATAAAAAGAAATCCTCCTCTTCGGCAAATAGACTTCGGACATTAAGCTCCAAGCACAAGGAAAGACCGGCCGAGTCATCAGACTTTAAAAAACGCCAAAGAACCACAAAAGTGCTATAATTGTGGAAAGATAGGGCACTTTGCCAGATAATGCAAACTTCCCAAAAAGAAGGACGCCAACCACTACTCCGAAAAATTCCAACTAACTAAACAAAAAGAGGCTGGAATAGCTCTGATGGTGGAACAAGAGCATTGGCTGGAAGATACCACATATTCTGAGGACGAAATTCTTGCTCTAATGGCAGGCCATGACGACGCCTCAAACGATAACTCATCAAGGAGGTCAGATGATGAAAAAAAAAGCATCCACATCATCACAAGAGGTAACAATGCCTAATTCTATGTTTGAATCCTTACAAATAAAGTATACTAACATGAAAAATGAGCGGAAAAGCAAAAAGAAATTAGAAGAAAGACTAGCCCTTAGTGACAATAATTTTCAAAAGCAATTAGATAGAACAATTCACTTAGATATTCTCTTATCTAATGCTAAAGAAACCATAACTAGCCTTGAATCTAGGATATCTACCTCTGAAATAAAAATAAATGACCTTAGTAAGACTCTTAGCGATTGTCAGAGAGATTTAGATATTTTTAGAAATAATTTTAAGGAAATCTCTGACGAACGTAAGAAGCTTTACTCTAAAATTAAAACTTTAGACGATCTTCTAACGAAAAGGGTGCAAACGGATCAAAATATATTTCTAAATCAACCTCTTTATATAGAATTTTAAAATCCTATAGAAGGCTTAGGTTTTAACAATCTCTGTAGTTTGAAAAAGGTCAATGTCAAACAGTTATATGACATCAAGTATATGGGATTCTGATTAACTTCTCTAATGGCGTTTACTAATTCTTCCGAAATAAATGCCTTAGAAGAATCCAAACGAAAAGCCACTAATATAACTGATATCCCCTTTGACTACACTGAATTGAATAATAGTTACAAGACACGAGAAATCACCATGTCTAGTGACTATACTTCATTATATCTGTTAGAAGATTTTCCTAAAGTTCAGGAAGAAAATATTGATCATTTTCAAAATTCTATTTTCTGTTATATACCTGCTATTATTAACAAAATAGCTGATTTAAATGCTTCCTTAGAAACAGAAAGAAAAAATTTCATAGCTGAAAAGAATGGGCTTTTATTGGTGACTTATAATCTCAAAATTTCCTCAATTTTAAAATCTTGTCATGATTTTACTTTGAAAGAAAAAACTTTAAATAAGGACAAGATCGAATCTAAGAAAACACCTCCCATTATTTTACAAAATATTTTAAAAGAAGATAAATCTTCTTTAAAAAGTGTAAAGGGAGGTGTCAACTCCAAAGAAGGGGCTCTCGCCGACAGCAAACCTCGGCCCCTTATGTATCTCCGTCAATATTACCGGCTTTGGTGACAACTCCTCCACCAAGAACGGATCAGACAACCGTACAGATTCAATCTGAGTCTGTTTCAACACCCATAGAGGTGATACCTACTGTATCATCTCAAGGATTGGGTGGAAGCCCTATTGGACCCCCGATATCTTTGGAGCAAACAATAGGCCAACCCACTAAAGTGGTGACTTCAGGGTTGATCACGGATGTCCCCGGACATTCCGGAATCTCAAGACCTGTTCAAGGCAGCACATCAAAAACCTTTTCCGATGTTGTGACAGTGGAGCACCTCCCTGGCCCCACTCCACCGATGATCGTGACGGAGCAACGCTTACAAGAAGCACTCTCCATAGCCATTTTTTCTCTCGAAGATTGTCTGATGGACACAATACTCCCGGCCATTGAGACCTCCCGAAGGGATATCGGGAAAGCACCGGTCTCCGCGGCCGGTCCGTCAGAAGCTCAAAGCACCCCCATCGCCTCACTACCTCTTAACACCACCATACACACCCCCATACAACCCACCATCACCACCCCAACTCCATCCCCTTCACGATCACCCAGCTTCATGACATTCTCATCTCCCGACTCCTCGCTTTAGAGACCAGGACCCCCGTTGAGGAGAGTCTTTACAAAAGGCTAATAGATGAACCCGAGCCGCCCGCTCAAACAAAGTGCCGTGAAGAAAGCTCCCTCACCAAAAGAAGACACGACGATCCGATGATCCGGATCGTCCTGAGTGGGAGAAAAGGCAATGAACCACACGTAGCGGCCGTGGTTTGATTCGAGAGCAACCAGCAAAGACACAAGAAGCTCGAGGATCATCCTCAAACCCACCAACCACACAACCCACAGCCCGCCAACAAACAACTACATCTCCCACCACATCGCACACACTACCTCCCTCTCCTACAAATCCAAATTCAATCCCGACCTCTAACCTCCTCCAAAACCAACCAGAAGCAGTCGTCTATGATCCACTTATGATCGTAGACGACTATATCTTAAACGAGAAGTGTATGACGCAATGGGAACCAGAGGAAGCTGCTCAGGCTCGACGCTCCAACATTAGATACTTCCTACAACAAGCTTCTTTGGACTTCGTGCTACTTGAAGATGAAGAACTTCAAGAAGGCGAGAACTACAACTCCGCTCTCCCAGAAGTACCAGAAATGATCAGGCATAGAGTCGCCTCTCCTCCCCGCTTATCAAAAGAGACAGTCAGAGTCGAGACGCCGTGGGAGAATATAAGGATTGAAGTTCCGTTCATTAAAGACGTTAGAAAGCAGATATGGAGGGCTCCTAACCGGATAAAGAAGCTCAACGAATTGAATCTTCGGGGTATCTCTCTCATTGGGAAGATAGGAACAAGAAAATGGAGCACATCTTCATGCTCAACTATCTTGGTCCAGATCGAAGTGACATCCCAACGGATAAACTGAAGAAAAACATCAGGGACAAACCACCGATCCTCCAACTCGTGGGGGTTTCGCACTTGATTGGAAGCTTCCCTACCCCAATCTACCACATTGAGCGAGCGGACAGAACCGCACTCGAGAAGAGATAGATGATAGCTATCTCCCCTTCCGTCCACCGGATGAGGTCTACCGTCTATATCAGATGTACAAAAGAAAATATCAGACGCCCTCCGGATACATCAAGACAGAAGGACTCGAGTGATTGAAGAGATTCATGGTGCGGCATATCAAGTATCACACTGCACACGACCTTCAAAGTCCTATAGAGAACAATATGAAGAAGGTCAACATGTAGTTTCCGCTCATGAAGGGATTCCCACTCAATGACTTTCCTGAGAACTACATATTCAAGAAACCTGGTGTCGCCATAACTTATTGGACTCCAGTAATTGGAAAGACGAGAGCTATGATGAAGTCAGAAATCCACAACTCATGTGACAAGATGTTGAAGCTAGTGAGGAATAACATCCAGAAAAAGATTGGGAGGGATCACTGAAGAGAGAATCTTTGAGGATCTTGGTGAAGAAGAGGCCCCACTCTTAAATGAGCTTCTGGATGCGATTAATGAGAGGTTGGAGCTGAGGACTGATGTTCGACGTTACGAGACAACATTGGTATTACGGAAATCATTCTACGCCCGACAAGGATAAATGGAATTGAAACAAAGACAAGCACAAATGTGGAGATTGAAGAGAATTTAGAATTGTGCTTTGTTATTTTGTTAATTAGGGGCATAATTAGTAGTTTTGATAGTGTAAGACTAAATAGTAAGTATACCATGTAAATAGGTATATATACAATGTACACTATCAAAATCAATACACAAGTTCATTTTCGGAAAAATACAAGCATATAATTCATATTCTAAGAGCGTGAAAACCAATCGAGAAACAATCTCTCTCAAGATCTTCAAAGAAGATATTCGACCGAAGGTATTTTGTAAGATTTATCATTCGAATATCTAGAATTCATGCTTAGATCGATTGGTAGTTGATAGAAGAGGACCTAACAATTTGGCATAAGCCTTCATTTCGCTTGGCTTCTACTACTTCTATGTTTCTACTGAGCTCTTTTATTTTCATTTCTATCTCTTCTATCTTTGCTTCCAATGACGTGATATTGTCACGTGCCGTTTCAAAATACATTTTCTCATAAGAGTATTTTACACGAAGGTTTAAAAATACACAATTGTTATTTTCAACTCGATCTTCTAATTCTTTAGTTGTCTTACGTTCTTCGTGTATTTTCATGTATTTAATTTGTAAGGTACTAACTAATTCTTGCAGTTCAGAAATTTGTACCTCTTTCTCAGAGAGCGTTGGTTCGTCATCCGTTGCATTCGATTCATCCTTCGATCCCTCCTCAGTTTTGGCCATGAGTGCGAGATTTTTTGCCTCGCTCTCGGTTGAGTCCTCAAGCTAATTGTCTCTTTCGTCCATAAGAGCTACGCCTTTTATATTGGTATGAGAAGTTGCATCTTCTTGCCATCGTAATTCAAGTCCTTCTTTTTCGGTGCGTAGCAATCTTTGGACCAATTCCCAACCTTTCCACAATTGAAGCATTGTTTGTCGATTTTTGGCTCAGACGGCTCGGGAGCTTTGTCCTTTGACCGTGAGCTAGAGGTCCGTAGCTTGTTGGAGGAAGAGGGAAATTTCTTCTTAAAGAATCATTTGTCCAATGCCTTCGTGACGAGGGCCATTTGTTTATGGAAGTCTTTCATATTCGCATCCGAGTCGGAATCGGTATTTTCTTCCTCTGAAGAACTAGGTTCGACGATTGCCTTTTTAGAAGATTTCCTTGTCCGAGTCTAGGAAACAAGAGCGAGAGGGTCCACCGTGTTCTTGCCTTTCATCGTATATTGATTTTCCAACACGTCTTCAGTGTGTTGAGCAAGATAGTATAGGATGGTGTGTACATCAATCTCATCACAGTCTTTCGTTTGGCGAAGTTGTGTATAAACTCTTTTCCATTCGGGTGCAAGAGATGCTATGAAATGGAGATTTACTTCCAATGTTGGAGCGGTGAATTTTTATTTTTCTCATCTCATTTAAGAGAGTGAAAAATCGTTGGTATGTGTCATAGATATCTTCGCCTTCTTTGGCCTTGAATCCTTCATAGGCCGAGAATATATTCGTGTTCTTAGCTTTTATACCAACCTCCGTCCTTTGCATCATCCCGTATATTTCATCCCACATTTCCTTCGTTGTTTCCATGCTATCGATTTGCATGTATATTTCATTTGGAATAGCTTGGATAAGATAGGTTTTGGCTTGACGATAAGCCTTTGTTCTTAATTTCTCCCCGGGAATATAAGTCAAAGTCGTTGAGTTTGATGGACCTTTCTATAGGTGGATTGTTATTGGTAACCAAGAATTTTACGGGTCCTTGAGTGAGAGATTCTATCATCTCACTTGAGTGATCTTTGGATTCAAGAAAATTGAGAAAATGCATGCGCCAAACAGTGTATTCACCCCTTCGGAGAATTGGAGGGGCAACATCGTGTCCCATAGAGTAAGCATTCATTGTACTATCAATTGGATTTACGGATCTTTTTTGTGTCGACATAAAGAAGGATTGTAAAGTAATAACAGTGTAATTGATAAAACTTTTTGTAATCCGAAAGATAATTTTCAGATTTGAACCTGCCGATTTTTATCGAAAAAATTAATTTTCTCGATATCTTATCGAAAAATATTTTTTCGAGAAACTTTGTACAGTAAAAAATTTATCGGTATAGATACGGCGATATCAAGAAAAAATTTACGATTAAAGTTTACCATAAGATGCTTGTCGAGAAAATCAGAAAAGATATCGTAACAGATTTGCAGATAAAATTTTCTTCTTTACCGAAAGAAGTCTGTCATTAAAAAATTTTATCGATAAAGGATTAGCCGATAAGTTTTTATCGATATAATGTTTTACATGTCGATAAAAAAAATTGTCGAGAAAAAGGAAAAAAAATTGTCAGTAAAATTTTATCAATATTAGATTTGTCGATAAATTTTTTCTCGATAAAATGTTTTGCATATAGATAAAAATCATTGTCGAAGAAACAAATTTATGGATCGATAAATTTTTCCGAGAAAAATATTTTTGTATTAATTTTGGCGAGAAGAGTATTTGAGTATCGATAAAATTTGTGTATCAATAAAATTAGTATATCGATAAATTTTTGTATCGGGAAAAAAATTTGAAGAGACTTTAGAATTGTGCTTTGTTATTTTGTTATCCTTTTAATTAGGGGCGTAATTAGTAAAATTGTAAAATTGATAGTGTAGAACTAAATGGTAAATATATCATGTAAATAGGTATAAATACAATGTACACTATCAAAATCAATACAAGTTCGTTTCGAAAAAATCACAAGCATTGAATAGAGAGAGAATAGCAATCGAGAAACACTCTCTCTCAAGATCTTCAAAGAAGATATTCGACCGAAGGTCTTTTGTAAGATTTATCATTCGAATATCTAGAATTCGTGCTTAGATCTATCGGTAGTTGATAAAAGAGGACCTAACAATTGGTATCAGAGCAGATCGTGATCGCTTTTGGATTGAAATCGGTATTCTATGATCAAAATAATTTTCCAGATTTTTCGATCGAAAACCTACGTGAAATGAATTTTGATCCGTGTGCTTAATGTTTGCGAATTTTGTTGATGATCTTGCTGATTAAGTGATAGATTATATGTTAGGAATGATTTACGTAATGATTTCAATCGCTTAGAACGTAATGATTTTCGATTTAGATTGATATTTGCGTTTGCGATCAAGTTTTGATTCCGATTTGATTTTCTTAATATTCGATATATTTTGCTGTAAACCGTGGTCGATCTTGTGTGTGTTCATATTAAGAACTAAGAAACGAGTGATTATCCAGAATTCCAGCACCTAACTTGAACATCTCGGTCGAATCTGGAATTTTCACTGTTACATTGAACTTGGTTGTTCTTTGATCGGTTTTTCCATCGAAAAACTTGGGTCGAAAAATATTTTTTCGAATAAGTTTGCAGCCAAGAAATTTTTCGATAACAATCACTGTTCTCGTGTGTTTTACTCAAATATAAGACTCGAAAAACATTATTTCGATAATTAGTTTTTGGATTCATATTTGAATATCTTTTTCGAGCGTAAAAAAAAAAGGATTTTTTTACAGATACAGTTTCGCTAAATAAATATCTAAATTTGACTCGAAAAACTTGTAATAGTAAAACAAGTTTTTCGATCATTTAAATTTTCGAGTCAAAATTTAGCGAAAACATATTTCGATCGAATAATTCACAATTTTAATCAACAATTTCAATCAAACTTCACTAAAAAAATTTCGATTACTCTAATTTTTTCGATTACAAATTTTTTGCTAAAGGTTTTTGCGATCATCAATTATTCGACAAACTATTTTTCAATCGAATATTTCCTCTGCAAAACTGTTACGTTCGAAAAATAATTTTCGATAAATACAATGAAAAACTTATACGATCGAAAAATATTTTTCGATTAAAGGTTCGAAATTTTTTCAATCGAAACCATTATTGCTCGAACAAAATTTTCTATCACTGCTTAAACACACACATTTTACACTATTTTGAAAGAAATCAAAATTCGTAATTTTCAAAACTTACGAAAGGTCCGAATTATCTTCTACGATACTTAAAATTTTCGTTCTTAAATTCAAAATTCTTTAATAAAATTTTGAGGTAACAATTCTCATATCAAATATATTTTCAAAACAATTACTCTTTAACAACCGAAACATAGATTCGAAAGGAAAATTGCTTAAAGTATGAATCAAAGATTACTAACGAAGTTTGTCACTTGTGAAGCATTTTTACCATTTCGATTTCAAACTTTCACGAAGATCCTACAGATGGATGCTTACTTACTCGGAAACGACGTCCGCCCTCCAGTTCTACGAAGACGCGAATACACCGTGTGGAGAAGCCGATTCTTCATCTTCTTGGAAACTAAAGATCAAGCTAGCAATTTGATAGCATCTCTTCAAGAAGGTCCCGCCCAATTTTGGCTCATCCGAGAAGGCGATGCCACTAATAATCCTCCCATTTCCGCCACTAGAAGACTCAAAATTCTTAGTGAATACACCTAGGGGGAGCGATAAGAGCAAAAGCGGATTTAGGAGCCAAAACTTTAATAATGCAAAGAATTCCTAACGACATCTTTATGCAAATAGATAGTCTATCTAGTGCCAAAGCTACGTGGGATGAACTCCACAAAATGATGCAAAGAACCGAAGTCTGAGTCAAAGCCAAGAAAGTCCATATTCTCACGGCCTACGACTCATTCATAGCAAAGTCGGAGGAAAATGTTTATGAACTCTATCAACGTTATCTAACTCTTCTCAATGAGATGGGGAAGATAGAAATTTTCAAGACCAACATGGAGGTCAACATCCGATTTCTCTCTTCACTTCAACCGGAGTGGAAGAAAATATCCATGCAAATCCGTCAAAATAAGGATTTGAACGAAATGGATATCCACGCCGTCTTTGATAATCTCGCTCAACACGAGGAAGACATAAGCGAGATACAAAAAGAACATAAGGGCAAGTAGATTGAAGACTCTATAGCTCTCGTTTCTAAAAGAAAAATGAGTCGATCTCGCAAGGATAAAAGCATCAACTTGCCAAGTTATTCAGAAGATGAAGATGAATCTGAATCGGACTCTGAGCCATATATGAATGAGTTCAAGAAACAATTGACTCTCATTACTAAGATGATGAGCACTGTTAGGTCCTATTTTATCAACTACCGATCGACCTAAGCATGAATTCTAGATATTCGAATGATAAATTTCGCAATATACCTTCGATCGAATATCTCCTTTGAAGATCTTGAGAGAGAGAGTTTCTTGATTACTTTTCTCTCTCTTAGAATGTGAATTCAATGCTCGTGGTTTTATGAAAATGAACTTGTATATCGATTTTGACAATGTACATTGTACTTATACCTATTTCATGGTATATTTACTATTTGATCCTACACTATCAGAACTACTAATTACGCCCATAATCACAATTTTAAATTCTCTTCAATCTCCCCATTTGTGCTTGTCTTCGTTTCAGCTCCTTTTATCCTTGTCGGGCGTAAAACGATTTTCGCAATCCCAATGTTGTCTCGTAACGTCGAACAACATTCCTCAGCTCCAATCTCTCATTTATCGCATCCAAAAGCTCATTTAAGAGTGGGGCCTCTTCTTCACAAAGATCTTCGAAGATTGTCTCTTCGGTGATCTCTCCCAATCTTTTCTGCATGTTCTTCCTCACTAATTTTAGTGTCCCGTCACAGAACTTGTGGATCGCTGACATCATCATAGCCCTCGTCTTTCCAATGACTGGATTCTGATATGTTATGGCAAGACCAGGTTTCTTGAAGATGTAGTTCTCGGGAAAATTGCTGAGTGGGAAGCCCTTCATGAGCGGAGACTCCATGTTGACCTTCTTCATATTGTTCTCTATTGCGATTTGAAGGTCGTGTGCGGTGTGATAGTTGATCTACCGCACCATGAATCTCTTCAGTCCCTCGAGTCCTTCAGTCTTGATATATCCGGAGTGCGTCTGGTATTTTCTCTTGTACATTTGATACATACGATAGACCTCATCCGGTGAAAGGAAAGGGAGATAGCTTTCATCTATCTCTTCTCGAGTGCGGTTGCTGTCCGCCCGCTCAATGATGTAGATAGGGGTAGGGTAGCTTCCGATCATATGCGAGACTTGAGTTGGAGAATCGGTGGCTTGTCCCTGAAATTTTTCTTCAGTTGATCAGTTGGGATGCCACTCCAATCAGATAGTTGAGCATGAAGATATGCTCCATTTTCTTCCTATCTTCCCAGTGTGAGATGCCCCATAGATTAAGTTCGTTGAGCTTCTTTATTTTGTTTGGAGCCATCCAGATCTCCTTTCTAACGTATTCAATAAACGGAACTTCAATTCTGACATTCTCCCACGGCGTCTCAACTCTAACTGTTCCTTTTGATAAACGGGGAGGAGAGTCGACTCTGTGCCTAATCATCTCTGGTAGCTCTGGGAGAGCCGAACTGTAGTTCTCGCCTTGTTGAATTTCTTCATCTTCAAGCAGCACCAGGTGCACTGAAGCTTGTTGTAAGAAATATCTGACGTTGGAGATCGAGCTTGAGCAGCTTCCTCTGGTTCCCATTGCGTCGTCCATTTCTCATTTAAGATATAATCGTCTACGATCAGGTGTGGATCATAGACGACTGCTTCTATTTGGGCTTGTAGGAGTTTAGGGGTCGGAATTGGATTTGGATTTGTAGGAGAGAGTGGTAGTGTGTGAGATGTAGTGGGAGGTGTGGTTGTTTGTTGGCGGGTTGTGGGTTGTGTGGTTGGTGGGTTTGAGGATGATCCTCCAACTTATTGACTCTTTGTTTGTTCTCGACTCACTCAACGGCCGCTCCGTGTGGTTCGTTGTCGTTTTTCCCCCTCATAACGATCCAGATCATCGGGATGGTCATGTCTTCGTTTGGTGTGGGAGCTTTCTTCTCGGCACCTTGTTTGTGCTGGCGGCTCTGGTTAATCTACCAGCCTTTTGTAGAGACTCTCCTTAATGGGGGGTCCTGGTCTCTAAAGCGAGGAGGCGGGAGATGAGTATGTCGTGGAGCGGGGCGATTGGTATGGTATAGGGTTGTATGGGGGTCTGTATGGTGGTAGTAAGAGGTGGTGAGGAAACAGGGGTGGTTTGTGGGTCGATCGGAGCAGCCTCAGAGACTGGTGCTTTCCCGGTATCTCTTCGGGATGTCGCGATGGCTTTAAGCATGCGATTCATCGGACGATCTTCAAGAGAAGACATGGCTGTGAAGAGCGCTTCCTATAGACGTTGCTCCGTCACGATCATTGGTGGAGTGGGGCCAGGGAGGCGCTCCACTGTCACAACATCGGAAATGGTTTCTGATGTGCCGCCTTGAGTAGGTCACTATGGTCCGGAACGTCCTGGGACATCCGTTGTCAACTCTGAAGTCACCACTTCGATGGGTTGGCCTATTGTTGGCTCCGAAGATATCGGGGGTCCAATATGGCTTCCACCCAATTCTTGAGATGATACAATAGGTATCACCTCTATGGGTGTTGAGACCGATTCAACTGGAATCTGTGTGGTTTGCTGATCCGTTGTCGTTCGAGGTGTTGTCACTGAAGCCTGTAGTATTGAAGGAGATACAGACGGGGCCGAGGGTTGCTGTCGGCAAGAGCCCCTTCTTTGGAGTCTGTATTCTTCATCTGAGTCAGTGGCCTCAGGAGAGACATCTCGAGGTACACATTCGGGCTCGACAGCCGGTGTTTCTATCTCCTGAGCCGTGGCTTCGGGCTCCGTTGTTTCCACCAGCGATTCCCTTTGAGAAGGTGCCGGAGCTGGATCCAAGGCTCGTACCATCTCCTCCGTGATGCAGTTGTTTTGACAATAGTCTTGGTAGGCCTCTTCCGTTGGATCAGCTAGTCGGCGCAGCTCCAATGGGATTAGCATTGGTTGGAGTGCTAGGTCAGCTATCTTTGGGTTGTGAAAGAATCGAATGCGTGGCGGAATGTATTCCCCAACTAGTGGTAGTCTCGGGATCTCTGAATGGATGTCCATGAAGTGTGAGATCAGCACCGGAAACTACCGTACATAGGGGAGAGATTTGGCCTTCGGCTTTGTCTCCCTTTGACGCATTTGGTCCGCTAGATCAGTCCAAATTAGCTGAGTCACGTCGTAATTCTTGGAGAAGATCACTCCATGAAAGATGCGAAGGATATTCCCATTCGCCTTGTCGAAACCGGAGTGTTTTGGGGAGAGGCATTTGTTGATTATGCCGAACAACGTCTTCCACGGATGGGGGATTCCGCTATTTTGAAAGTTCGCCAGTTTTGTTAGCGGGGGTTTGTATCCCATCCGGGGCATATCTTCCACGATCTCCGCGTCCGTTGGAAGTTGATCATATTCGTCGTAGTACGGGAGATCGAGCACCATGGCCATCAGATTTTTGGTCAGGGCGATATGTCTTGTGTTGATCTTCTTCATATATTCCACGCTATCGCCGTTGACGAAACTCTTCATGCTTCCCCAGAATTGCTGCAGATAGACCATTGGTAATGTCTTCGTCAAGGCTGGCCATAGTGGGTGTCCTTTGAGGATGGATATGATGACTTCATCCGGACACCGAAACGTTATAAGGTCCAGTTGGAAGTTGTTATCTTGAACTGGCATATAACTTCCAGTGGGGTAGATGTTTGGGTAGTTTGGAGTTGCCATATCTGTAAAGAGTGAAAGATAATTCATTAGTTGGGAAATTTCATATGCCACTAAACGGGATTAGAGTGGATTTAGAGAAAATTGTATGTATTAAGGTTTATGTTCGAAAGACTTAGTGAAAAATTTTGAAAAATTTGTAAAATTGACTAAGTCGTAGAAGCGTATTTTATTTCGATCGGAAATTTATTCGAAAGTTAATTTTATTTTTTAGCGTGAATTTCTAAGTTTATTCGGAAATTTATTTTCTATTCGAAAGTTTATTCGAAAGTCTTGAAAAAATTTCTCATTCTTTTTCATCGTGTTTTTATTCGAGTAACAATTTATTCGATCGTTAAGTTTTGCGACCGAATAAAAATGTGTCGAATAACTCAAGTTTTCGCCGATGACTTTTACGATCGAATAAAATGTTATCGAAAACAATAGTTTTGCGCTGAGTAAGTTTTCGATCAAATAAAAGGGTCGAAAAACTTAAGTTTTTCGCCGCATAGTTTTGCGATTGAATAAAAGAATATCGAAAAAACTTAAGGTTTTCGCCACTGACTTTTGCGATCGAATAAAATATAATTAAAAATTAAGTTTTCATCGCGAAGTTTTACGATCGAATTAAAATATATCGAAAACAAAAGGTTTTCGACACTGAGTTTTGCGATCGAATCAAACTTAACGAAAACTAAAGTTCTTCGACGACACTGTTTGCGATACAAACTTTTTCGATCGAAAAATTTTCAAATCAAACAGTAAACACGTAAAACGTAAATTTCGATTTCTGGGTAAATCATGAGTTAATCTGGGTTCGGAACGTTCAGAAAACAGTTGCGAATCATCATTATTTTAACTCAAAAGGCGAGTTTAAACATGTTGATTTGAGAGTTTAAAATCGGTTTTAGTCGAAAAAGTGTGAAAATGAAATTTCTTCAAATGTTTTCGTGAAACTGCTTGCGAATCATATGTTTTTGAACAGAAAATGATTCGAAACGTATTTTTACCTTCGAAATGGGCGAGTTTAGTGAGAAAATCTCAGAGATAAGATGATTTTTAGTGAATATCGCCGGAGTTCGACGAGTATTTTTCAGAAGTCGAAAAGTTTTTCGATGGAAATGAGTTGCGTGTGAGTGAGTTTTTCGATCGATAAACTATACATTACGATCGGGTATGGTAAAAATACATTGGGCCATAAAAAAATTTTGGGCTTTAGTTAAATTTCAGGTCTGATTAAACAAGAATTTAATCTTTTATGGATTAACCCAAAAAAATAAATTGCATAATACTCCTGTATTTCTGAAAGATATGAAATTTTCTCCTAATGTTGATGAAATTCAACAGGTTGAATTGGAATGAATTTCCTCATCTGCATTTGTAGGAGCTGTAGATCTAGTTGAAGATTCAGAATTAGGAGATTCTTGAACATTTTTTGGAGTATGAGGAGTGAGAGTATCAATTGGAATTTCTTCCGTAGAGGGAGAAGGAGCAGTGTTTGGTATTGAATGAGAGGAAGCATGCATTTGAAACTCGTTCCGATAAAAATGTTCGAACAGTGAATCTAAATCTTCCAAGTCGGCCGGAATTGCTTCTCTTGACTTTGAGGTAGAAGTTGTCGAAAGTTGTTGACCTTGTGCCAACGCGCCTATAAGCTCGGGTTCTGAACTGTTTTGTTCGGAAGCCAAATCCGTCATTTCTTGAAAGGTGACGTTTTAGATTTCAAGAATTGTACGAGAAGACTTGAGGTAGCGCGATATGATTTAGAAGTAGAGGAATATCCGACAAAGATGGCTTCAAAGGCTTTGGGATCTAACTTACTTCGATGCTCCCGATCGTTGGCCAAAAACATTTGCAACCGAATACTTTGAAAAATGAGATATTTGGGATTCTTTGATTAATTATCTCATATGGCGTCTTTTCAAAGCGTTTGTGAATAATTGTCCTATTTTGAGTAAAACATGATGTACTCACTGCTTCAGCCCATAGAAAGTGAGGGAGACCGGAGTATATGAGCATTGTTATTGCAACTTCAACTAAATCCGGTTCTTCCTTTCTACGACACCATTTTGTTGAGGCATTTTTGCGGCTGAGAATTTTTGAATAATTCCAAGTGATTGATAAAAGTTGCTGAGATGCTGATTCTTGAATTCAGTCCCGTTGTCCGTCCTGATTATTTGGATTTTCTTTTGACGGAGATTGTGAGTTGTATTCACAAAGCTTATTATCAAGTCTACAGTCTCATCTTTTGTTCGGAGATATCTTGTCCATGTGTAGCGAGAATAATCGTCGACAGTTACAAACACATATTTACGACCGTTGATACTTTTTGTACGCAATGATCCGCAAAGGTCCATGTGAAGTAATTCCAAGGGTCGACATGTAGAAGCAACTTGCTTGAGTTTGTGTGATGCTCGCTTCATTTTTCCCATTTGACAAGCCGAACAGTGATGTTGTTGAGATGAGGAGATATTGTTGGTAGACCGACCAACTTTTTAACAAAGAGTTGTGAAGAGATTTGTGATTTGTTGATGCCATAAGTTGTTCCTCTTGATTGTAGTCTGTGAGATGAGGCAAACAGCTGTCGAAGGTTGAACTGTTGTCAGATTGATAGTGTAGAGATTTGATCTTCGTGATCCTGTTAGAAGTTCTTGATTTTGACTATTTAAAATTCTGCACTGATCAACTAGAAATACCACTTTAAATCCTTTGTCGCAGAATTGTCCTATGCTGAACAGGTTGTGTTTAAGACCTTGGACGTAAGAGACATCTTTAATCGTCAGATTCGGCAGTAGAATGTCTTCAAAACCGAGTATTGGAGCTGAATCATTGTTGCCAAATCGGACTTTTCCGTTATAACGGTCTTGGTAGTTACTCAACAATTCTTGTTTTCCTGTCATGTGTGTGGAGCAACCAGAATCTAAATACCACACATGATGGATCTGCATAGAAAGAGGTTAGGGAGATTTAGACCCACTTTTGAATGGGTCATCTCGGATTAGCAGATTTGATAAGTAAGGTTTGGTCATCTTTGGTTCCTAAAGTATTGGAATGCTGAGGTACCCAAACCAACTTCGTAGTATTTGATTTAAGTGGTACTTCTTTGGGAAACTTGGCCTTATTGGCTTGTGTTGGCCTAGGTGGTGTTTTAGAAACCGAGTGAGGTTGAACCTTACATGGGAGGTTAATTTCAGCGCGAACAAATGGCTAATTTGTCTTATTGCTTGAGAAAATCTTTTCTCTAGCTAGTCTCCTATGTTTAGTTGAATGTACATGGACTGGGTACCTTAGGTGAGGACAAGAATATATGAAGCTATAAGCTTTCTTAAGAGTTGTATCTTGTTTCCTACGAGACATAAGAGTTGCATTTGTCTTAGAATGATTGTTTATAATATTTGAAGTAGAGCCGATTTCAAAATTTGTGTTTCAAAATTAATAGGTTTTAACACATAAGTGGAAGCAACAACTTTAAAGTTTGAAACGGATGTCTTCTTGCGAGTGTCCATAGTTTTTGATACAGAAGAAAATTTTGAAAATAAGACATTTCTATCATTTTTCTTCTGAAATTATATCCTAGGCACTCTTTCCTTTGCATGCTCCACCTTTTTTTCTACTGTACCTGTGGATGGAGTAGAAAAAGAGTTAGAAAGTCTTTTTCCTTTTTGAAGCATTTAATGATTCTTTTCCTCCCTTTACTATTTTTAAAGAAGATTTATCTTCTTTTAAAATATTTTGAAAAACAGTGGAAGGTGTTTTCTTAGATGTAATCTTGTCATTAATTAATGATTTTTCTTTCAAAGTAAAATCACGACAAGTTTTTAAAGTAGAGGAAGTTTTGAGATTAGTAATCTCCAGTAAAAGCTCATTCTTTTCAGCTTTGAAATTCTTTCTTTCTATTTCTAAGGAAGCGTTTAAATCAGCTATTTCTTAATAATAGCTGGAATATAACAGAATGTACAACTTTGAAAATTATCAATATTTTCTTCCTTATTTTTAGAAAAGTCTTCTAGGGGATATAATGAATTATAGTCACTTGACATGTTGAGATCCCTTGTCTTGTAACTATTATTCAAGTCGGTGTAGTCAAAGGGAATGACAGTCCTATTTCTGGCTTTTCGTTTAGATTCTTCTAAGGCGTTTATTTCTGAAGAATTAGTAAAGGCCATTAGAGAAGTTAATCCTAATCCCATGTACTTGATATCATATAATTGTTTAACATTGACCTTTTTCAAGTTACAGGGATTGTTAAAACCTAAGCCTTCTTTAGGATTATAAAATTATATATCAAGAGGTTGATTTAGAAAAATAGTTTGATCCATTTGACCCCTTTTCCTTAGAAGATCATCTAAAGTATTAATCATTGAGTAAGGTTTCTTACGTTCGTCAGAGATTTCTTTGAAATTATTTTTAGAAATTTCTAAATCTCTCTGACAATCGATAAGAGTCGTATTAAGGTCATTGTTTTTAGTCTCAGAGGTAGCTATGGTAAATTCAAGACTATATATTTTTTTCCTTAGCGTTAGATAAGATAATTTCTAAATGAATTTTCTTATCTAATTGCTTTTGGAAATTGTTTTCACTAAGAGCTAGTCTCTCTTCTAATTCCTTAGTTCTTTTCCGCTCATTTTTCATGTTAGAGTACTTAATCTGTAATGATTCTAACATGTTTAATAATATGGATTGAGACATTGTTACCTCTTGTGATGAAGAGGATGCTTTTTCGTTGTCGTCGTCAGGCCTTCTTGAAGAGTTAACATTTGAGGCATCTTCGAGGTATGCCATTAGAGCGAGATTTTCGTCTTCAGAATCTATGGTGTATTCCAGCCAATGCTCTTGTTCGGCCATCAGTGCTACTCCAGCCATCCGAAGTCTATTGGCCGAGGAAGAGGATTTCTTTTTGTAAAACTTTTTGCTCATCAGTTTAGAAATAAGAGCCAACTGTTTCTTGAACTCCTTCATATCGGGTTCGGAGTCCGATTCATATTCGTCTTCATCTTCTTAAGAACTTGGCAACTTGATGCTTTTATCTTTGCGCGATCGACTTATTTTTCTTTCAGAAACAAGAGCTATAGAATCGTCGATCTGCTTGCCCTTGAGTTCTTTTTGTATATCGCTTATATCTTCCTCGTGTTGGGCGAGATTATCAAAGACGACGTGGATATCCATTTCGTCCAAATCCTTATTTTGGCGGATTTGCATGGATATTTTCTTCCACTCCAGTTGAAGAGAAGAAAGAAATCGGATGTTGACCTCCATGTTGGTCTTGAAGATATCTATCTTCCTCATCTCATTAAGAAGAGTTAGATAGCGTTGATAGAGTTAATAAACGGTTTCCTCTGCCTTGGCTTTGAATGAGTCGTAAGCGGTTAGAATGTTCGCTTTCTTGGCTTTGACTCCAACTTCGGTTCTTTGCATCATTTTGTGAAGTTCGTCCCACATAGCTTTTGCACTAGATAGACTATCTATTTGCATATAGATGTCGTTAGGAATTCCTTGCATTAGGAAAGTTTTGGCTCCTAAATCAGCTTTTGCTCTTAATCGCTCCCCCTCGGTGTATTCACTAGGTATTTTGAGTCTTCGTGAGGCGGGAATGGGAGGATTATTGGTGGCATCGCCTTCTTGGATGAGCCAAAATTAAGCGGGACCTTCTTGAAGAGAAGCTATCAAATTTGTAGCTTGCTCTTTTGTTTCCAAGAAGTTCATGAATCGGCTTCTCCATACGGTGTATTCGCCTCTTCGTAGAATTGGAGGGCGGACGTCATTTCCAAGCGAGTAAGCATCCATTTGTAGTTGATTGGTTGAATCTTCGTGAAAGTTTGCAATTGTAATGAAAAGTGCTTCACAAGTGACAAACTTTGTTAGTAATGTTGGAATCGAAATGGTAAAAATGCTTCACAAGTGACAAACTTCGTTAGTAATGTTTGATTCGTACTTTAAGCAACTTCATTAGAAATTGTTTTGATTTCGAAAAATATTTGATGTGAGAATTGATACTTCTAAACTTTGCTAAAGAATTTTGAATTTAAGATCGAAAATTTTGAGTATCGTAGAAGATAATTCGGAGACAAATATTTTTCGTAAGTTTTGAAAATTACGAATTTTGATTTCTTTCAAAATAGTGTAAAAGGTGTTTGTGTTTGAACAGTGACCGAAAAGTTTTTCGAACAATAAAGTTTCCGATTAAAAAAAACATCGAACATATGATCGAAAAAGATTTTCAATTGTATAAGTTTTTCGTTGTATTTATCGAAAATTATTTTTCGAACGTAAGAATAATTGTTTGTCGAACGTGTCGGAAAATAGTTTGTCGAATAATTGTTGATCGCAAAACCCTTTTTCGAAAAATTTGTAATTCGAAATATTAAGAATGATCGAAATTTTCTCGTGAAGTTTGACTCAAATTGTAAACTAGTTTTTCGAGTTTGAATTATTCGATCGAAATATGTTTTCGCTAAATTTTGACTCGAGAATTTAAATGATTGAAAATCTTGTGATGGAAAAACTTGTTTGACTATTACAAGTTTTTCGAGTCAAAATTAGATATTTATTTAGCGAAAACTGTATCCGTAAAAAAAAATAAGTTTTATTACGCTCGAAAAAGATATTTATATATGAATCGAAAAACTCATTATCGAAATAATGTTTTTTGAGTCTTATATTTGAGTAAACCACACAACAATAGTGTTTGTCATCGAAAAACCGATCGAAGAACAGCCAAGTTCAATGTAACAGTGAAAATTCCATATTCAACCTAAGATGTTCAAGTTAGGTGCTGAAATTCTGGATAATCAGTGGTTTCTTAGTTCTGAATTTGAAGAAACACAAGATCAACCATGTTTTACAGCAAAATATATCGAATATTAAGAAAATCAAATCGGAATCAAAACTTGATCGCAAACGCAAATATCAATCTAAATCGAAAATCTGAATTAATATGAAGATCTAAGCAATTGAAATCAGTACGTAAATCATTCCTAACATATAATCTATATCACTTAATCAGCAAGATCATCAACAAAATTCGCAAACATTAAGCGCATTGATCAAAATATACTTCACGTGATCAAAACATTAAGCGCATTGATCGAAAAATCTGGAAAATTATTTTGATCTTAGATTCGCGAATTCAATCAAAAAACGATCACGACCGCTCTGATACCAATTGTTAGGTCCTCATATATCAACTATCAATTGATCTAAGCATGGATTCTTGATATCCGAATGATAAATTTTACAAAATACCTTCGGTCGAATATCTTCTTTGAAGATCTTGAGAGAGAGTGTTTCTCGATTGCTATTCTCTCTCTTAGAATGTGAATTCGATGCTTGTATTTTTCTGAAAAATGAACTTGTATATCTATTTTGATAGTTTACATTATATTTATACCTATTTACATGGTATATTTACTATTTAGTCCTACACTATCAAAACTACTAATTACTCCCCTAATTACAAGGATAACAAAATTAACGTTCGAATAAGTTCACGATCGAATAAAAATACGCTTACGAGACTTAGTGGGTTTCCTTTGAGGATGGAGATGATAACTTCATCAGGACACCGAAATGTGGCAACTGATAGTTGTTGTCGTGGACCGTCATCCAGCAGTCAGAAGGATAGATGTTAGCTTATGGTGGTTGTGCCATTTCTGTAAAGAATGAAATTAACTTCATTAGATAAAATTTTCATATACGAATTGATCGAATTAAATGTGCACTTAGAGAAATTTCAAAAATTTCTACGTGTTAAGGTTTATTTGCGAAAGACTTGGTGAAAAAGTTGTAAAGTTTAGTAAGTTCGTAAGCATATTTTTATTGGATCGGGAATTTATTCGAACGTTATTTTTTGTTATCCTTGTAATTTGGGGCGTAATTAGTAGTTTTGATAGTGTAGGACTCAATAGTAAATATCCCATGTAAATAGGTATAAATACAATGTACACTACCAAATCAATACAAGTTCATTTCGAAAAAATCACAAGCATTGAATTCACATTCTAAGAGAGAGAATAACACTCGAGAAACACTCTCTCTCAAGATCTTCAAAGAAGATATTCGACCGAATGTATTTTGTAAGATTTATCATTCGAATATCTAGAATTCGTGCTTAGATCGATTGATAGTTGATAAAAGAGGACCTAACAAAATTTCTTAGCGATAAAAATTTTGCGTGTCGAGAATGATGTATGCTAATGAAAATTTGTCGATAAAAGCGTTGTCGTAAAAACTTTTCGATAGAATTTTGATAAAATAAAATTCGATAAAGTTTGCCGAAAATTAATTTCTCGATAATGTTTGTTATATCAAAAGTTTAATGATAAAGAAAATTCGTAAAAGAATTTATTGGTATATTTTTATCGGTTGAAAATTTTCGTTAAAAATTATTTTACGTAAAACCGTTACGAAAAAAATTATCGATAAGATTTATTGGTAAAATTTTAGATTGAATTTTGTCGATAAAACTCGGGGTTGAATTTGGCGAAAATTTTTTGTCAATATAATATCGCGAAAATCGTTCAAATCACAATTACGATCGAAAAACACTAAATCGATAATATTTGATACGCATAATCGATCAGGATGAGTAAAGTTGCAGCTTTAACACTTGATTAACTAAGATAATCAGCAAAACATAGACCGATTTTGATGAAAATCGTTGAAAAATAATTGAATACCGAATTGGTTAAGTTTCGATCAAATTTCAGAATTCGACGAATCAGAGGTTAAACGATCGAAATCAATAAATTAATTTAAAGCAGTCGATTGAAGCTCAATTTAAGCAAAACCAAGTCGAATTTTGAAAAAAAAAATTAAATCGTTGAGTGTTCTTCGCGGATTAAAATTTCGAATAAAATTTCTAGACCGATTTCGTTTCCAGCAGATTAATGACGGCATTTGTTAGGTCCTAGATTATCAAATACCGTAAATCATAGGCATGAATTCTAGATATTCGAGTAGAAATCTAAGATTTGATACCTCGGTAGAATATATTTGATGAAGAACACGAGAGAAACGATTTGTGTGAGAAAGTGTTTTGTGTGGTTCTCTCTCTAGAATGTACATTGCAAACCTTTCGCATTTTTTCTAATAACTTTCTGTATGAATTCAATAGTGTATATTGGTATTTATACCTATATACATGGTATAATACAACTAAGTCTTACACTATTGAATATACAAATCCCCTTTGTGCTCGTTTGCTCTTCCGCTCTGTTTATCCTTGTCGGGCATAGAATGACTTCCTCAATCCCAATGTTGTCTCATAATGTCCGACAGCATCCCTCAGCTCTAATCGTTCCTAAATAGTGCTGAGAAGCTCATTCAGGAGCGGGGCTTCTTCTTCTCCAAGGTCCTCGAAGATACTGGTCTCATCTATCTCTTCCAATCTCCTTTCAATATTCTTCTTTACGAGCTTCATCGTCCCATCGCATAACTTGTTTACTTCAGACTTCATCATCACTTTGTCTTTCCAATGACTGGATTGCGGTAAGTGCTGGTGAGGCCTGGCTTCTTTAAAATGTATTTCTCCGGGAAGTCGTTGAGCGGGAAGCCTTTTATGAGCGGAGATTCCATGTTGACCTTCCTCATATTATTCTCCAATGCAATCTGAAAGTCGTGTGCGGTGTGAAACTTGATCTGCCGCACCATGAAACTCTTTAAGCCCTCAAGCCCTTTCTTCTTGATGCACCCAACAGGTGTATGGTACTTTTTCTTGTACATCTAGAACAGACGGTAGACCTCGTCCGGTGGAAGGAAGGGGAATAACTCTCGTCTATCCCTTATAGAGTGCGAATGTGATCTGCCCGCTCGATCGTGTATATTAAAGTTGGATAGGGACTAATCGTGTGTGAGACTCCCACGAGTTGGAAGATCGGTGGTGTCCCTAAAGTTTCTTCAGAGTTGATCTATTGGGATGCCAATTCGATCTGGACCGAGATGGGTGAGCATGAACATGTTTTCCATCTTCTTCCGCTCTTCCCAATGAGAAATCCCCCGAAGCTTCAGCTCGTTCAGCTTCTTGATTCTGTTCGTTGCTCGCCATATCTGCTTCCGTACATCTACAAGAAAATGCACTTCAATCAGAATATTTTCCCATGGTGTCTTGACTCGGACGGTCCACTTTGATAGACATGGACGGGTGTCTGCTCGATGTCTTATCAGTTCTGGTAATTCTAGTAGTTCAGCATTGTAGTCCTCTCCTACTTGAAGTTCTTCGTCTTCGAGCAGAACTAGATCAACTGAAACATGTTGCAGGAAATATCTGACGTTGAATAGGCGACGAGCTTGAGCAGCTTCTTCTGGTTTCCAGTGCGTCAGCCATTTCTCTCTTAGGATGTAGTCGTCTATGATGGCTTGAGGATCGTAGTTGACTGTTGAGGCTTCTGGTTGATCTTGGAGCGTAGGGTCAGAGGTTGGGATTGGGTTTGGACTTTCGGGACCCGAAGATGTTGTGTGGGTGTGGGGTCTGGTGGTCATTTGTTGGCGGTTAGTAGGTTGTGTGGATGTTGTTGGTGGGTTTGTTGACGAGCCTCCAGCTTCACGAGTCGAAGGTGTCTTTTCTTGTCCTTGACCGCGGCCGCTTTTAGTTATCTTCTGCCACTTCTCCCCCTCATGGAGATCCTGATCATCAGTATCGTCATGTCGCATGTTGGAACAGAAGCTCTGTTCTCGGCAGCTCGTCCGAGCAGGCAGTTCAGGGTCATCAACCAGCCGTAGGTAGAGATTCTCCTAAGCAGGGGTCCTTTCTTCGAGGGCTAGGAGACGAGAAATGAGAATGTCGTGAAGCTGGGTGATTGGGATGGTGTATGGATTGATAAAGGAGAGAGTGGGGTTCTGCTGGTGATTATGGGTTCGGACGGAGTGGCCTCGGGGACTGGTGTTTTCCCGGTATCCCGTCGAGAAGTCTCGATGGCTTGTAGGTCTCTCCCCATCAACCAGTTCGAAGGAAGTAAGTGCGGTAGAGAGAGCTGCTTGTAGTCGTTCCTCCGTCACGAACGGTGACACCTCTGGAGTGGGGCCAGGTAGGCGTTCATTTGTCACAGCGTCACAAAAGATTTCTGACGCGTCGCCTATGATAGGACTTATGATACCGAGACGATTAAAGACGCCCGTTGTCAACCTTGAAGGCACCACTTCGGTGGGTTGGCCCGTTGTGTCTTCCGAAGATGTCGGTGAAGCGACGGGACTTCCATCCAATCTTGGAGATGAAACCATTGGAATCATCTATATGTATGTTATGACATGTTTGGTGTGAACCTGTGTAGTCGTCAAGAAGGGACTTGGGATCTTTGTCGTCTGGAGTCCCTTCGAATTAGTCTGCAGTCCTCATCTGATTTGGTGGCTTCAGGTGCGGCATCCATCGGAGGTGTTGGCATGCGTGCTTCAACCTCGGGCTCACTAACCGCTACTCCAGGCTCCTGAACCTCAACTTCAGGCTCATGTGCCTCAACTATTTGTTCTTGACTTACGGGCATCGGGGTCTCGGTGGTGATGGACCGAACCATGGCCTCGATGATGGAGTTGTTCTGGCAGTAGTTTTTATAAACTTCGTCTGGAGGATCTAATAGGCGGAGGAGTTCCAATGGTATGAGCATTGGTTGGAGCTCCAATTATGAGGCCTTTGGATTGTGGAAGAACCGCAGCCTCGGCGGTGTATATCCTCCAATGGGTGGTATGCGGGGAATCTCCAGATGTACTTCCATGAGATGCCTAACAAGCAAGGGGAACCATCGTACATAAGGCAGAAATTTAGCCTTCTACTTGGTCCCGTTGACGCATCTGGTCGGCCAAGTCATTCCATATGAGCTGGGCCACGTCATACTTCTTGGAGAAGACGACTCCATGGAAGATCCTTATAATATTCCCGTTCACCTTGTCGAATCCCGAATTCTTTGGGGAGAGACATTTGTTAATGATCCCAAACAAAGTCTTCCAAGGATGAGGGATTCCACTATTCTGAAAGTTGTCGAGCTTGACCAAGGGGGGCTTGTATCCCATCCTAAGCATATCGGCAATTATCTCCGCATCAGAAGGTAAGGGATCGTAGACTTCGTGATGCGGCATATCAAAGACTATTCCTAGGAGATCCTTGTTGACTACGACGTTTTTTTGGTTGATCTTGGTTGTGTAGACTGTGTCGTCACCCACGGTATGGCTCCTCATACATCCCCAAAATTGCTGGAAATAGACCATATGAACAGAAGTTGTCAGTGTTAGAGCTGGCCAAAGCGTGTACCCTTTGATGATTGAGATGATGACGTCATCAGGGCATCAGAAGGTTGTCAAGTCCAGTTGATAATTGCTGTCGTGGACTTGTAGCCGAAGCTCGGATAGATAGATATGGAAATATCCTTGATGTGTCATCTCTAAAAAAATGAATAAAGATTCTTTCAAAGTAAGCAAAAAAGATTTGTGTCATCTCCTTGATGTGCCATCTCCAATTCAGAGTAAACAAAGAAGATTTGTGTAAAATATTTCAAATTTTATTGCGCTCAAACATTATTTATTTGGAAAATACCTTGCATTTGTGTATGTATGGTTTGTGAAAAGACTTGAAAAAACTTTTCTAAGTGTTGAAAGTGATTAATGTTTGCGGCGCATTATTATTCGAACGGGGCTTTATTCAAACGCTAAGTTTTGCGACAGAATAAAATTCTATCGATTGCGATCAAATAAAATCTTACCGAAAACAAAAGTTTTTCGCCGCTTAGTTTTGCGATTGAATAAAATCTTATCGAAAACTAGAGTTTTTTGATGCTTAGTGTTGCTATCGAATAAAATCTTATCGAAAACTAAAGTTTTTCTCCGCTTAGTTTTGCGATCGAATAAATTTCATCGAATTTTTCTCCCTTTGACGCATTTAGTCCGCTAAGTCGTTCCATATTAGCTGTGTCACATTGTATTTTTTCGAGAAGACGACTCCGTGGAATATTCGGAGGATGTTCCTGTTCGCCTTGTCGAAACTGCAGTGCTTCGGGGAGTGGCATTTGTTGATGATGTCGAACAGTGTTCTCCATGGATGTGGGATCCCGCTATTCTGGATGTTGGCCAATTTTTGTCAGCGATGGCTTATATCCCATCCAAAGCATATCCTTCATGATCACCGCATCTGTTGGTAGTTGGTCGTAGACTTCGTGATGCGGTAGATCGAGCACCATGGCCAGAAGGTTATTGTCAATGATGACGTGTTTTTGATTTATCTTCGTTGTGTATTGCACGTCATCGCTGACAACGTAGCTCTTCATACATCCCCAAAATTGTTGGAGATAGACCATTTGTACATAGCCTTATATCGTAAGAGCTGGCCATAGAGGATGTCCCTTGAGGATGGAGATTATTATTTCATCTCGACACCGAAAGGCGGCGAGGTCCAATTGGTAGATGTGGTAGTACTCTTGATGTGCCATTTCTGAAAAGAAGAAATAAAATTCATTCGATTGAAATATTCATATGCAAATTTTACTAAATGTGGATGACGAAAAGTAATCGAAAAATTTTGCTAAGTCTTTTTAGCATGTTTTTATTCGAGCGTGAATTTATTCGAACGATAAATTTTGCGATCGAATAAAAACTTATCGACAGAATTAAGATTTTCTGCTCCGTTTTTTACGATCGAATAAAAATTTGTCGAAAACAAAAGTTTTTCGTTGAGTAATTTTGCGATCGAATAAAATTCGAAAAACAAAAGTTTTTCGCCGCGTAGTTTTGCGATCGAATAAAAATGTATCGCAAAACTTAAGGTTTTCGCCGCTTATTTTTGCGATCGAATAAAATATATTCGAAAACTAAAGTTTTTGCCGCGAAGTTTTACGATCGAAAAAAATATCGAAAACATAAGGTTTTCGCCGCTGAGTTTTGCGATCAACGAAAACTTATCGAAAACTAAAGTTCTTCGATGACACTGTTGCGATAAGAACATTTTCGATCGAAAAACTTTGAAATCAAACAGTAAACGCTTAAAAAATGCAAATGACAATTCTGGGTCAATCATGAGTTAGTCTGAACTCGGAATGATCAGAATCAGTTGCGAATCCAAATATCATGCTTTTAATCAGAATGGTAGAGTTGAAACATGTTATTTTGAGTTTTTAAGATGTTTCTGTCGAAAAAGTCACGAAGTTAAAAATTTTCGTCAAATGATTTTGAAAAACTGTCGCGATTCTTCCGTTTCTGAACGGAAAGATGATCCGAAACTGGTTTCTACCTTTAAATTCGGCGATTTTGGACAGAAAATCGATGAAGATTGAAGAGTTTAAAGGTCTTTGGGCAGAAAAAGTATTTTGGGCTTCGTTAAAAATCATGTATGATTTAACGAAAAAAAAATTTAATCTTTTACTTGTGAACTCAAAAAGAAATTTCATAAGGCTCCCTGTATTTTTTAACGAAAAAAAAATTTAATCTTTTACTTGACTCCTCGAATGAGCTCGAAATATTCTGTAATACTTTAAAAAAAATTATAAGTCGTGTTTGCAAGTAAATCATTTAGGAGATAAGAACAAATTGTCATGTAAACTCCCCCCTCAACAAATGCACATTTAACTTTTTCGCCAATATTAGCACAAAGTTAATATAATTTTGCATATGAAAATTTACTATATAAGCACAAGTAACGCATGTAATCAATTCAACATAGATTCATAAACATTTTGCGTTTTTAAAAAATTTCGCATTTTATCCGTTCGGAACCAACGCATGTATCTAATGCGTTTAAAATGTGTGAAAATAATTTTAAAAAATATTTTTCAAGAATATATTTATATAAAAAAATTTGTTTTGGGGTCAGATCGTCCATTTTGGACATTATCACGCAGAAATTTCTCATGACATATAAAATAATAGTTTTCCGTCAAATCTCACTAGTTTTGCTCATAACACTCAATTTATTTTTATCATGGAAATATTGAGTAGATATATCACTCATATCAACACGACAAATTATATCAATTAATTTGTTATCGTAGCGTATTTAATCAACTTACTAAGTGAAAGTCCCAATTTGAATCAAAGGGACTTTGAAGGGTTTAATTTTAGGCTCTGACTAAAAAGGGTAGGAATTTTGGGATTAGTGAGCTTAAAAATTCTTCAATTCTAGGGGCCCTTTTGAAATTCATTTCTGCTCCTTTTTCTTTTCTTTTCTTCTGCACTTGTTCAAGATGAGTTTATTTTGCTCTACGAATCTTTGAGAGACTAGATCTTCTTTTGTTTTTGGGCCGAGACCGTGTTCCTTTCGAAGGTTTCACAGTTATGGAATTGGAACCCAAGGCCGTGCTCCTCTTCTTGTTTTCTCAATATAAGATCTAGATTATTGTTGGAGAAGTTCACTTCGAGGTGCTTCTCTACTAGGAGTATACGAGATTATCTAGGAGAAGTTCACGGCGAGATCCGTGTTTATCTTTTATAAAGATTGAGAAAATCATCATGTGCATTTCTTTTTCTCTCCCCCTCTTTTTCTTGATTGACCAATCGTGAAACTTATGAACAAGGTTGAAGGCTAAATCGGGTTTCAAAAGAAAAAGAATGTCGGAGAAGGCTCAAAGGGGTACTCTAGAGAAAATAGTAAATCATTGATAATTTGGGCCAAGTGAGAAATTTCTTAATTTTGCCCTTATCATTTTCATGACAAACTAATAGAAAAGCAAGAATGAGGTTACGAAGTACAAATCAAGAGATAGACTTTTGGAGTGTGACCCACTAAAAAAAATATTTAGGCTCAAATTCTCACATATACGATGTGGCTTTGTGTCTAGTGAAACAAACGAAACTCTTTGAATAATAGAATGTCACATGAATTTTTAAGCAAAGAACTAAACATATATCAAAGAGATATTTTTTTGAGTAGTTCAAAATAGGCAAATTATCATCATCCCCCCATTTTTTATTTTATTTTATGTTATTATTATTATATATATACTATTTTATTTTTATTTATCTTTTTGTATATAAAAAATTTGAAAGATAGAGTCACACGAGATATAGCAAGAACTATTAAGAAGCACATAGAATATCATACAGAAGCATAATAGAGCATGTGAAGCACATTTCAAGTAAGATTGAGATTCAACATGCCTAACTTAGCAATAAGGAATTGGAATCATTTTTCATCAAATGCCTTAGTGAATAAGTCGGCAAGTTGAAGCTCCGTTTTAACAAAACATATCTATAGTGCCTTTTTCTACATGATCTTTTAAAAAATGATAGCGAATATCTATGTGTTTCATGCGTGAATGATGAACAAGATTACATGTAATGGCAATAGCACTTTGAGAATCACTATAAATGGGAATGTTATTAAATTCATTCTTGTAGTCGCGTAGTTGTGTCCGCATCCATAGATCTTGTGAGCAACAGCTGGCAGTCGCGACGTACGCTGCTTCGTCCGTCGATGTTGACACGCAATTCTGTTTCTTGGAGGACCAACAGACCAACTTATCGCCTAGAAATTATGCTCCGCCAGACGTGCTTTTTCTGTCTATTCGCCAACCTGCATAATCAGCGTCAATATAGCCAATTAATCTAAAATCAGTGTCTTTAGGATATCATAGCCCTAAGTTGGTAGTTCTTTTGAGATAGCGTACAATTCACTTGACTGCGTGCATGTGGGAATCCTTTAGGTCAACTTAAAAATGAGGACACAGGCAAGTGGCGAACATGATGTCAGGTCGGTTTGACGTCAAGTAGAGAAGAGATTCGATAATACTCCGATAGGTTGTGATGTTGACTGCCTTGCCAGAAGGATCAGCATCCAATTTGCAGTTTGTAACATGGGAGTATTCATAGATGTGCTCTTGTCTTGATTAAATCTCTTCAGAATATCTCGGATATACTTGGTTTGACTGATGAATATTCCATCTTCGAGTTGCCTGACTTGTAACCCAAGAAAGAATTGGAGTTCGTCCATTAAGCTCATCTCGAATTTGGTCTTCATTAGATCACCAAATTTCTGACAGAGTCGTTCATTTGTCGAGCCGAAGATGATGTCATCGACGTATACTTGAACAATCATCAAGTCCTTGCCTTGCTTTTTGATGAAAAGTGTCGTATCGATTGTTCCCCTTATAAAGTTGGACTTTACTAGAAATTCGCTCAATACATCATACCAAGCACGAGAGGCTTGTTTTAGTCCGTAGAGAGATTTATCCAATCGATAGACATAATCCGGAAGATTTTCCTGCACGAACCCTATGGGTTGAGCAACGTATACTTCCTCCTTTAACACGCCGTTGAGAAAGGCAGTTTTGACGTCAATTTAATAGACTTTGAAGTCTTTATGAGGCCCGTATGCTAGAAATAGTCGAATAGGTTCAATACAAGCAACTGTATCATACGTCTCGTCGTAGTCAATACCTTCTTGTTGATTGTATCCCTTGGCTACGAGTCGTTCTTTATTCCTGATAATTTCACCGATCTCGTTCTTCTTCTTTTTCAAAACCCATTTAGTTCCTATAATTGTTTTGCCATGCGGTCGAGGAACTAGTGTCCAAACTCGTAGACACTAGAATCGATAGAGTTCATCTTGCATTGCGATCACCCAATCCGTGTCTTTAAGGGCTTCGGCTACCTTAAGTGGTTAGTTTTGGCTTAAGAAGCACGTGAATAATCCATTTTGTGTAGATGTCCTAGTGCGTACTCCACTTGAAGGATGACCGATTATTTGGTCAATAGGATGAGCTCAAGTCCACTTGCGTTCATGAGGAAGAATCGAAGTAGATTCATCGTTAATTTGTAGATCGAGACATCCTAGATTGATATGTTGATCATTTTTAATTGTGAAATTCAATTCTAAAGTTAAATTGGAAGAAATGTCCGCATCGGCATTGGTAGGAGCTGCAGCACTAGTTGAAGATTCGGAATTTGGAGAATCTAGAACATTTTTCGAAGTTTGAGTGTTCGGAATCTCAATTGTAATTTCTACAGTAGAAGGAGAAGGTGCGCTGCTTGGTATAGAATGAGATGAAGCACGCATTTGAGATTCGTTCCTATAAAAATGTTTAAATAGGAAATCCAAATCTTCCAAATCGGCGGGAATTGCTTCTTCTGACGTTGAGGTAGATGTTGTCATAATTTGTTGACTTTGTGCCAACACACCTATAAGCCCGGGTTCTGAATTGTTTTGTTCAGAAGCCGAATCGGTCGCTTCTTGAAAAGTGACTGAAGAGATATTAGAATTGTGCTTAGTTATTTTGTTATCCTTGTAATTAGGGGCGTAACATATAGTTTTGTTAGTGTAGGACTTAATAGTAAATATACCATGTAAATATGTATAATACAACATACACTATCGAAATCAATACAGAAGTTATTTTCGAAAAATCACAAGCATTGAATTCACATTCTAGAGAGAGAAAGTCAATCAAAAAACTATCTAATCGTTTCTCTTTCAAGATCTCCAAGTTTTATATTGGACCGAAGGTAATTCGTAAGATTTCTCATTCAAATATCTAGAATTCATGCTTAGATCGATCATTAGTTGATGTAATAGGACCTAACAATTGGTATCAGAGGAGATCGTGATCGCTTTTGGATTGAATTCGCTACTCTAAGATCAAAATAATTTTCCAGATTTTTCGAAAGAAAAAACATAAGTGAAATGTATTTTGATCAATGTGCTTACTATTTGCGAATTTTGTTGATGATCTTGCTGATTAAGTGATAGATTATATGTTAGGAATGATTTATGTACTGATTTCAATCTCTTAGAACCTCATATTACTTCATATTTTCAATTTTGATCGATATTTGCGTTTGGGATTAAGTTTTGAATTCGATTTGATTTTCTTCATAATCGATATATTTTGCTGTAAAAGGTGATTAATCTTGTGTTTGTTCATATTCAGAACTAAAAAACGAATGATTATCCAGAATTTCAGCACCTAACTTGAACATTTCGGTTGAATCTGGATTTTCATTGTTCCATTGAAATTGAAGGCTGTTCTTCAATTGTTTTTCGATCGAAAAATTTCGCTCGAAAAATATTTTTCGAATAAGGTTACAGCCGAAAAGCTTCTCGATACAAACATAGTTTTAGTGTGTTTTACTCAAATATAAGACTCGTAAAACATTATTTAGATAATTAGTTTTTCGAATCATATATAAATATATTTTTCTAGCGTAGTAAAGCATTTTTTTTTCGACGGATACTGTTTTCGCTAAATAAATATCTAATTTTGACTCGAAAAACTTGTAATAGTAAAACAAGTTTTTCGATCATCAAAATTTTCGACTAAAAATTTAGCGAAAACTTATTTCGATCGAATAATTAACACTCGAAAAACTTTTAGTCAACTTTGAGTCCAATTTATCGAAATTTTTTGATCACTCTTAATTTTTCGATTTGCGATCAACAAAATAATTCGACAAACTATTTTTCGATAGAATATTTACTTTGCAAAACTCTTCCGTTCTGAAAATAATTTTCGATAAATACCACGAAAAACTTATACGATCGAAAATCTTTTAAAGGTTAGAAAAAATTTTAAACCAAAAACTTTTACTGCTCGAAAATTTTTTCGACCACTGAAATTTTAAACTCACACATTTTACACTGTTTTGAAAGAAATCAAAATTCGTAATTTTCAAAACTTACGAAAAATATTTGTATCCGAATTATCTCTTTCGATACTCAAAATTTTCGATCATAAATTCAAAATTCTTTAGCAAAAAATTTTGAGTATCGATTCTTATATCAAATATTTTTTGAAATCAAAACAATTCTCTTTAACAACCGAAAAATAGGTTCGAAAAGGAAATTGCTCAAAGTACGTATCAAACATTACTGACTAAGTTTGTCACTTGTGAAGCACTTTTACCATTTGATAGCTTCTCTTCAAGAAGGTCCCGCCCAATTTTGGCTCATCCAAGAAGGCTATGCCACTAATAACCCTCCCATCCCACCACTAGATGACTCAAAATTTCTAGTGAATACACCGGAGGGGGAGCGATTAAGAGCGAAAGCAGATTTAGGAGCCAAAACTTTCCTAATGCAAGGAATTCCGAATGACATCTATATGCAAATAGATAGTCTATCAAGTGCAAAAGCTATGTGGGATGAGCTCCACAAAATGATGGAACGGACCGAAGTCGGAGTCAAAGCCAATAAAGCGAACATTCTCACCGCTTACGACTCATCAAAGCAAAGGCGGAGGAAACCGTTTATGAAATCTATCAACGCTATTTAACTCTTCTTAATGTGGTGACGAAATAGAAATTTTCAAGACCAACATCGAGTTCAATATCCGATTTCTCTCTTCTCTTCAACCGGAGTGGAAGAAAATAACCATGCAAATCCGTCAAAACAAGGATTTGGTCGAAATGGATATCCACGCCGTCTTTGATAATCTCGCTCAACACGAGGAAGACATAAGCGAGATACAAAAAGAACTTAAGGACAAACAGATCGAAGACTCTCTAGCTCTAGTTTCAGAAAGAAAAACTAGTCGATCTCGCAACGATAAAAGCATCAAGTTGCCAAATATGAAGAGTTCAAGAAACAATTGGCTCTCATTACTAAAATGATGAGTAAGAAGTCCTATAGAAAGACCGACCGACCGAGTCGTCAAACAAAAAACGCCAAAGAACCACAAAAATGCTACAATTGTGGTAAAGTCGGGCAATTCGCCAGAGAATGCAATCTTCCTAAGAAGAAAAGGAGGCTGGAGTGGCTCTGATGGCCGACCAAGAGCATTGACTAGAAGACACAACGAATTCTGACACCAAAAATCTCGCTTTAATGGCATACCTCGACGACGCCTCAAACGATAACTCATCAAGGAGGTCCGACGACGAGGAAAAAGCATCAACATCATCACAAGAGGTAACAATGCCTAACTCTACATTATTAAACATGTTAGAATCTTTGCAAATTAAGTATACTAACATGAAATATGAGCGCAAAAGTACAAAAGAATTAGAGGAGAGACTAGCCCTTAGTGAAAGTAATTTCCAAAAGCAATTAGATAGAATAGTTCACTTAGAAATTCTATTATCTAATGCTAAGGAAACCATAACTAGTCTTGAATCTAGGATAGCTCCCTACTGAGATAAGAATCAATGACCTTAGTAAGACTCTTAGCGTATCTGAGAGATTTTGAAATTTCTAGAAATAATATTAAGGAAAACTCTGACGAACGTAAGAAGCTTTAATCTAGGATTGAAGCTTTAGACGATCTCGTAACGAAAAGGGGGCAAACGGATCAAACCATCTTTCTAAATCAACCTCATGATATAGAATTTTATAATCCTAAAGAAAGCTTAGGTTTTAACAATCCCTGTAACTTGAAAAAGGTCAATGTCAAACAGTTATATGATATCAAGTATATGAGATTATGATTAACTTCTCTAATGGCCTTTACTAATTCTTCCGAAATAAATGCCTTAGAAGAATCTAAACAAAAAGCCACAAATAGGACTGATATCCCCTTTGACTACACCGATTTGAATAATAGTTACAAGACACGGGAAATCAATCTGTGTTGTGATTATAATTCATTATATCCATTAGAAGATTTTCTTAAATTAAAGGAAGAAAATAATGATAATTTTAAAAATTCTACTTTCTGTTATATTACTGCTATTATTAAGAAAACAACTGATATAAACGCTTCCTTAGAGACAGAAAGAAAGAATTCAAAGCAGAAAAGAAAGAGCTTTTATTGGAGATTTTTAATCTAAAAAATTCCTCAATTTTAAAATCTTGTCCTGATTTTAAAGGAAGGAAAAGAGTCCTTTTTACTCCATCCACAGGTAGAGTATAAAAAGAGGTGAAGCATGCAATAGAAAGCGTGCCTAGAAAAGAGAATTTCAGAAGAAAAATGATAGAAATGATTCATTTTCAAAACTTTCTTCTATAACAAAAACTAAGGACACTCGTAAGAAGGCAGCCGTTTATAATTTTAATGTTGTTGCTTCAACTTATGCGTTAAAGCCTATTAATTTTGTAAGCACAAATTTTGAAAACGGATCTACTTCTAAAAACATAAACCATCATTCTAAGACAAATGTAAGTCTTAAGTCTCGTAGGAAACAAGATCCGGCTATAAAGAAAGCTTATAGCTCGATTTATTCTTGTCCTCATCTAAGGTATCCGGTCAAAGTACAGTGAGCCAAACACCTTAAGAGACTAGCTTGAGAAAAGATTTTCTCAAGAACTAAGACTAATAAGACATTTGTCCGCGTTGAAATTAACCTCAGATGTAAAGTTCAACCTCAATGGGTTCCCAAAACACCATCTAGGCCAACGCAAGACAACAAGGCAAAGTTGCCTAAAGAGGTACCACTTAAACCAACTACTTCTAAGTTGGTTTGGGTACCTAAAAGCACCAATGGTTTAGGAACCAAAAATGAACAAACCTTACCTACCAAATCTGCTAATCCGAGAGGACCCATTACTAAGTGGGTACCTAAGTCTCTCTAAAATTTTTCTATGCAGATCCATCATGGGTGGTATTTAGATTCTGGTTGCTCCACATACATGACAGGAAATCAAGAACTGTTGAGCAACTACCAAGACCGTTACAATGGAGAAGTCGGATTCGGCAACAATGACTCAGCTCCAATGCTAGGCTTTGGCGATATTCTACTTCAGAATCTGACAATCAAATATGTCTCTTACGTCCAAGCTCTCAAGCACAACCTGCTTAACATAGGACAATTCTGAGATAAAGAATTTCAAGTAGTGTTTCTAGCTGATCAGTACAAAATCTTAAATAGTCCGAATCAAGAACTTAAAGGATCTCGAAGATCTAACCTATACACCATCAATTTGACAACAATACGACCTTCGACAGCTATTTGCCACATCTCACATACTACAATCAAGAGGAACAACTTATGGCATCAACGCTTGTCTCATCTAAACCTCAAAACTCATCACAAACTCTTTAGCAAAAAGTTAGTCAACGGTCTACCAACAATTTTTCTCGCTACACCTGGACAAGATATCTCCGAACTAAAGATGAGACTGGAGACTTGATAATAATAAGCTTTGTGAATACGATTCAGAATCTCTTGCAAAAGAAAATCCAAGTAATCCGAACAAACAACGGGACTGAATTCAAGAATCAAGGTCTCAACAATTACTATCAGTCACTTGGAATTATTCAACAATTTTCAGCCGCTAAAACGCCTCAACAAAATGGCGTCGTAGAACGGAAGAACCGGACTCTAGTTGAAGCTGCATGAACCATGCTAATACATTCCGGTCTCCCTCAATTTCAATGGGCTGAAGCAGTTATTACTGCATGCTTTACGCAAAATCGGACGATCACAAATGCTTTGAAAAGACGCCGTATGAGATAATTAATGAAAGGATTCCAAATATCTCTTTCTTCAAAGTATTCGGGTGCAAATATTTTGGAGCCAACGATCGGGAGCATCGAAGCAAGTTCGTTGAAGCCGTCTTTATTGGATATTCTTCTACTTCAAAAGCATAGAGCGTCTATATCAAGTCTTCGCGTTCTATTTTCGAAAGCTACAACGTCACTTCTGAAGAAGTGACCGATTTAGCTTTTGAACAAAACAGTTCAGAACCCGAGCTTATAGGCGTGTTGACACAAAGTCAACAACTTTCGACGACTTCTACCTCTAAGTCAAAAGAAGCAATTCCCGCCGACCTTGAAGATTTGGACTTTCTATTTGAACATTTTTATCGAAACGAATCTCAAATGGCTGCTTCGTCTCATTCTATACCAAGCAGCGCTCCTTCTTCCTCTACGGAAGAAATTCAAATTGAGACTCTCAATCCTCGATTTCCAACAAATGTTCCAGATTCTCCAAATTCTGAATATTCAGTGCTGCAGCGCCTACCAATGCCGATGCGGAAATCCCTTCCAATTCAACTTTAGAATTGAATTTCCCAATTACGAATGATCGACATATCAATTCAGGATGTCTCGATCTACAAATTAACGATGAATCTACCTCGATTCTTCCTCATGAACACAAGTGGACTCGATCTCATCCTATCGACCAAATTATCAGTGATCCTTCAAGTGGAGTACGTACTAGGACGTCTACACAAAGCGGATTATTCACATGCTTATTAAGCCAAACAGAACCGATTAAGGTAGCCGAAGCTCTTAAAGACACGGATTGGGTGATCGCAATGCAAGATGAACTCAACCAATTCGAGCATCTACGAGTTTGAACATTAGTTCCTATACCGCATGTCAATCACCAAGAAGGTATTGACTACGGTGAGACGTATGCTCCAGTGCTCGTATCGAAAAAATTCGACTATTTCTAGCATATGCGGCACATAAAGACTTTAAAGTCTATCAAATGGATGTTAAAATCGCCTTTCTCAACAGCGTGTTAAAGGAAGAAGTATCGCTCAACCCGAAGGGTTCGTGCATGAGAACCATCCTGATTATGTCTATCGATTGGAAAAAAGCCCTAACGGACTAAAACAAGCCCCTCGTGCTTGGTATGATTTTCCAAGCGAATTTTTAATCAAGTCCAACTTCATAAGATGAACCATCGATACGACACTCTTCAATAAAAGGCAAGGCAAAGACTTGATGATAATTTAAGTTTACGTTGATGACATCATCTTCGGCTCAACGAATGAACGTCTCTGTCAGAAATTTGGTGATCTGATGAAGACCAAATTCGAGATGAGCTTAATGGGAGAACTCCAATTCTTTCATGGATTACAAGTCAAGCAACTCGAAGATGGAATATTCATCAGTCAAACCAAGTATATCCGAGATATTCTGAAGTGATTTAATCAAGACAAGAGCACACCAATGAATACTCCCATGTCAACAAACTGCAAATTGGATGTTGATCCGTCTGGAAAGGCAGTCAACATCACAACCTGTCTGAGTATTATCGGATCTCTTCTCTACTTAACGTCAAGCCGACCCGACAACATGTTCCCCACTTGCCTATGTGCTCGTTTTCAAGCTGACCCCAAAGGAGTCCCACATGCATGTAGTCAAGCGAATTCTACGCTATTTCAAAGGAACTCCAAACATAGGGCTATGGTATCCTAAAGACACTGATTTTAGATTAATTGGCTATACTAACGCTGATTGTGCAGGTTGTCGAATGGACAGAAAAAGCACGTCTGGCGAAGCACAATTTTTAGGCGATAAGCTGGTCTGCTAGTCCTCAAAGAAGCATAAATGCGTGTCGACTTCGACGGTCGAGACAGAATACGTCGCGGCTGCCAGCTGTTGCTCGCAAGTTCTATGGATGCGGACACAACTACGCGATTACGGGTTTAAAATTTAAGAACATTCTCATTTACAATTATTGTCAAAGTGTTATTACCATTACTTGCAATCTTGTTCATCATTCACGCACGAAACACATAGATATTCGATATCATTTTATAAAAGATATTGTAGAAAAAGGCAATATAGATATGTATTTTGTTAAAACGGAGCTTCAACTTGCCGACTTATTCACTAAGGCATTGGATGAAAAACGATTACAATTCCTTATTGCTAAGTTAGGCATGTTGAATCTCAATCTTACTTGAGATATGCTTTACATGCTCTACTATGCTTCTGTATGATATTCTATGTGCTTCTTGATATTCCTTGATTATCTTGCGTGACTCTATCATTCAATTATATATATATATATATATATATATATATATATATATATACGAAAAGAACAATAAAATGAAATAGTATATATATAATAATATAAAATGGGGGATGACGATAATTTTGCCTATTTTGAACCACTAACCAAAATATTTTTTTGATATATGATTAGTTCTTTGTTTAAAAAAATTCATGTGACATTCTTTTATTCAAAGAGCTTCGTTTGTTTCAATAGACATAAAGCAACATCATATATGTGAGAATTTGAACCTCAACCGTACAGATTCAACTTGAATCTGTCTCAACACCCATAGAGGTGATACGTACTGTATCATCTCAAGGATTGGGTGGAAGCCCTATTGGACTCCTGATATCTTCGGAGCAAACAATAGGCCAACCCACTGAAGTGGTGACTTCAGGGTTGATAACGAATGTCCCTGGACGTTTCGAAATCTCAAGACCTATTCTAGGCAGCACATCAGAAATCTTTTCCGATGTTGTGACAGTGGAGCGCCTCCCTGGCCCCACTCCACCGATGATCGTGATGGAGCAACGCTTACAAGAAATACTCTCCACAGCCATCTCTTCACTTGAAGATCGCCTGATGGACAGAATGCTCCAGGCCATTGAGACTTTCCGAAGGGATACCGGGAAAGCACCATTCTCCGAGGCCGTTCCGTCTCCTCACCACCTCTAACCACTACCATACACACCCCATACAACGCACCCTCACCACCCCAACTCCATCACCTTCACTCATCAACCAATACACAATCCCGATCACCCAGCTTCATGACATACTCATTTCCCGACTCCTCGCCTTAGTGACCAAGACCCCCGCTGAGGAGAGTCTCTACAAAAGGCTGATCGATGAACCCGAGCCGCCCGCCCAAACAAGGTGCCGAGAAGAAAGCTCCCGCACCAAAAGATGACACGACGATCCCGATGATCCGGATCATCATGAGGGGGAGAAAAGGCAACGAACCACACGTAGCGGCCGTGGTTTGAGTCGAGAGAAACCAACAAAGACTCTAGAAGCTGGAGGAGCATCCTCAAACCCAGCAACCACATAACCCACAACCCACCAACAAACAACCACATCCCACACACTACCTACGTCTCCCACAAATCCAAATCCAATCCCGACCTCTAACCTTCTCCAAAACCAATCAGAAGCAGTCGTCTATGATCCACTTATGATCGTAGACGATTATATCTTAAACGAGAAGTGGATGATGCAATGGGAACCAGAGGAAGCTGCTCAAGCTCGACTCTCTAATGTCAGATACTTCTCACAACAAGCTTCTGTGGACTTGGTGCTACTTGAAGATGAAGAACATCAAGAAGGCGATAACTACAACTCTGCTCTTAAGATATGGTACTTCAGGACCAAGTAGCTCTTCATCATTTCGCGTGGTCTGAAGGAATCTTTATTTACGTCTAAAGATCTAACAATCATTGGAGTATCCAGTGGATGAGATCCATCCATGTAAAATCTTTTCAATACCTTTTTCGTATAAGTCTCTTGATGTACAAATATTCCACTTTTCAAATATTCAATTTGAAGTCCAAGACAAAATTTTGTTTTTCCGAGATCTTTCATTTCAAACTCCCTTTTCAAATAATCAACAATTTTGGTCAACTCTTCAGGAGTTCCAATTATATTGATATCATCAACATAGACTGCTATAATGACAAACTCATTTTTACATCTTCTCAGAAGTATGCAGGGACAAGTTTGATCATTCTGATACCCTTCTTTTACTAAAAATTCACTTAGGCGATTATACCACATTCCCCCAGATTGCTTTAATCCATAAAGCAATTTTTCAACTTAACTGAGTATTCGTTTCTGGGCCCTGAATTTTTAGGCAACTGAAATCCCTCGGGAAGCTTCATATATATTATGTCAATGTCAAGTGTTCCATATAGATAAGCAGTGACAACATCCATAAGACGCATATCGAGACCTTCTCTTACTGCCAGACTCACTATATAACGAAAAGTAGTTGCATCCACCACAGGAGAATACGTCTCCTCGTAATCAACACCTGGTCGCTGCGAAAAACCTTGCGCAACAAGCCGTGCTTTGTATCTTACAATTTCGCTGTTTTCATTCCTCTTTCTAATGAAAACCCATTTATATCCAACCAGCTTTACATTTTCTGGTATACGGACTACAAGTCCGAAAACGTTTCGTTTCTCAAGTGATTTCAATTTTCGGCCTCGATTGCATCTTTCCATTTTGGCCAATCATTTCTTTGTCTGCATTCTTGTACAGACTTTGGTTCATGATCCTCATTCTCATTAACTCATTCATTTCATGTAGCGCTACGTTAAATGAGAATTTATCGTCAACGTTGATTTCATCTCAGTTCCATCTAATTCCATTTTGGGCATAGTTTATCGAGATCTCTTCATTATCATTATTTTCTGAACGTTCAGGTACATGAGTTTCATTCTCATTGCCCATCGACTCTTCGCTAGTCGATAAATCCTCGGTTGGACCATTCTTATTATTATTTGCTCCTTTTCTTTTTCGAGGATTTTTATCTTTGGAACCCGAGGGCTACCACGCTTTAGCTGTGGCTTAGGCTCGATAATATTTTCTGCAGGAACAATTATTTTTGCATGAGCATTAACAGCTGGTATATGTGACTTTGTCACTCTTTTAAGGTCAGTAAAGTTTTCTGGCAGTTGATTAGCTAAACTCTGTAAATGAATTATCTTTTAAAATTCTAGTTCACATTCTTTAGTTCGAGGATCATAATGATTTAGCGATAATTCATTCCAACTAACATTTCTCTCCAGCTGTTTCTTTTCTCCCCCTAATGTCGGAAAATTCAATTCATCAAAATCACAGTCGGCAAATCTGGCTGTAAATAAAGCTCCAGTTAGAGGTTCCAAATACTTTATTATCGATGGAGATTCATATCCGACATATATTCCCAACCTCCTTTGAGGTCCCACCTTTGTTTGTTGTGGTGGAGCAACTGGAACATATATTGCACATCCAAAAATTCTTATATGGAAAATATCTGGGTCCTGACCATGAACCATTTCTAATGGGGAGATATCATTATAACTTGTTGGCCTGATGCGGATTAGTGTTGTTGCATGCAATATAGCATGTCCCCAGCAAGACGAGGGAAGATTTGACTTCATCAATAATGGTCTTGCAATAATTGCAAGCGCTTAATCAACGATTCTGCAAGACCGTTTTGCGTATGAACATGTGCCACGGGATGCTCAACATACTTCGGATAGACATACAATAATCATTAAATGCCTTGGAAGTAAATTCAGCAGCAGTATCAAGGCGTATTTTCTTTATCGGATAATCTGGAAAATGTGCTCTTAGTCGGATCATTTGTGCAAACAATCTCGCAAACGCCATGTTGCGTGTTGATAACAAACATAAATGAGACCATCTAGTTGATGCATCAATTAATAGCATGAAATACCTAAATGGTCCACATGTGGATGTATCGATCCGCAAATATCACCATGTATACGCTCCAAAAATGTTATGGATTCATTCTTTATTTTCGCTGGTGATGGCCAAATAATTAACTTCCCTTTAGAGCAAGCGACACATGATAATTCATTACTTTGAAGAATCCTCTGGTTCTTCATTAAATGCCCACGTGAATTCTCAATTATTTTCCGCATCATAATTGCACCGGGATGGCCCAATCGGTCATGCCAAACATTAAATGTACTGTCATTAGTAAACTTCTGGTTTACGGTAGCATACGATTCGATCGTTCTAAGATATGTGTAATACAACCCAGAGTCAAAGGAATGTAATGTTTCCATAATTCTTTTATCATTAGAAACCCCCTTTGTAATGTACAACTATTCAACATCTGCCTTTTCTGCAGTATCGACATGACATCCATTATGTCGAATAGCTTTAAAGCTCAATAAATTTCTTTGAGACTTAGGAGAATATAAGGCGTTTTCAATTATCATCCTTGCTCCTCTAGATAGTATAATGTTGGCTCTTCTGGAGCCTTCAATTATATTTGTGCTACCCGATATTGTAATTGTTAGGAATTAATTGTAGTGTCCTTAGTTAGTATTTGAGTTTTGGGTCAATATTAGTTAATTTATTGTATTTGGGGTCAAATTGTAAATATTTTATTGTTTGAGTCCCAAGCCTTAATATACCAACTCATGTGGTATATAAGGCATCCCATTAACCCTAATTAGGGTTGGTCAATGTATAATTCTTAAAAGTAAGTTCTTAATTTCGGCACACACACACAAACACACACTGAAGGTGTTTTAAGAACTTTATCATTTTTAAGCCTTTGATCCTCTCTTGAGTGCGTAATCGGACTAACAAGTGGTATCAGAGCAAGACACGGATCGATCTGTGCAAATCTATACCAATTTCGTTTGATTTCGTCAAGATCGAAAGAGTTTACTAAGCAAATTTTATTTTCGATTTTTTTTCAAGTATTTTGGGTTAGATCTTGCTGTTATTGATGTTTTTAAACCTTTAAATGCTTGATTATCAGTCTTGGCTTGTTTAGGAACTCGTTTAGATTAATTTTCGTCAAGTTTGAGAAATTTCTGGGGAGAAATCGATTGAAATTGGTGTGTTTTAAAGTTGCTGGAAAAATTTCGGGCGTTCTCTAGAACAGTGTTTATTCACTCGAAGTTCGTTCTTGAACCCGAAAATTAACTCATATTGCCGAATTTCAATTGAAATTCGCCGAAATTGAGAAAATTTTCGATCAGAAAATTGACCGAATTTGAGTAAGCTAAGTTTATTCGCCGAATTTGCTTTCTACTGTTTAAAATTCACGGAGAATTTGGTCGAATTTTAAAATTAAGATTGCCCGAATTTCAACTTAAAATTTTCGGCGAAGTTTTGATTTAAGTCACCCGAATTTCTTAATTCTCGGCGAACTTTTATCAGAAAGTCACCCGAATTTTGATTTTTTTTAATTCTCGACTGAATTTAGTTTACCCGAATTTTGAAAGTAATTTTCGATAAAATTTTTCCTACCTTAATTTAATCCTGAACTTCGGCGAACTTATTTTTGTCACCCGAATTTTGATTTCCTTTGATTTCAAAATTCTCGACAAAGTCTTTTCATCCGAATTTCAGAATTCAAATTTCGGCAACAACTCTACAAGTGCCCGAATTTTATTCTTTAAAATTAAAATAAAAAGTCGAACACTTAAACACAATTTCTTTCCACCAAAATTTACTCAAACTTAACGTTATTCTTAGACGTTATTTTTCGAAACTGACCATTTAGGATTGCAGATCACGACCGTGAACGATCATTAAAAAGCACTCAACTACATCCATGGATTTCATAGCAATCGGAAGCGATAACAGACCCCCAATTCTAACAATGAAAAGGGGGGAGTTCACAGCATGGAGAAACCGATTTGTAAATTTCGTTAGCTCCAAGGACATAGGAAACGAAATCCTAGAGTCCCTCTCGGAAGGACCCATAACATATTGGGTTAATATAGAGGGTGATTCCACAACAAATCCTCCCACCTTACCATCCATTCAGAAAAAATCTCCCACATGCTACACAATGGAAGAAAAGAACAGGGTCAAGGCAGATCGACTTGCACTCAACTATCTCATCCAGGGTATTCACAACGATATCTACATGCAAGTAGATAGCCTCACCACTGCTAAGGAAATGTGGGACGAGATCCATAAGCTGATGCAAGGGACGGAAATGGGAATCAAAGCACGTAAGGCAAACACCCTCGCGGCCTACGATACCTTCAAAGCAAAGCAAGGGGAGGACATAGAGGACACGTATAGACGGTTTATGACTCAAGTCAACGAGATGCGAAAGGTGAACGTTCATCGCTCCAATATGGAATTGAACGTGAGATTCCTTAACTCACTGCAGCCAGAGTGGAGGAAAATAGCCACTCAAATCAGGCAGAACAAAGACCTTGATGAAATCGACATCCACTGCGTTTTCGAGAGCCTCTCTCAACATGCAGACTACGTACATCAAAAATCTGCGGAATCAAAAGGAAAATCAGCAGCAGATCCTCTAGCCTTAGTAACTGATAATAGAGCTAAGAAACCTTCCCGCGCCACAAAGGATAAGGCCGTAAAACTTGAAAGCTCATCTGAGGAAGACAACTCAGACTCTTCATCGGATTCCGATCTAAAGGAATTCGAGAAACAAATGGCCCTCATCACTAAGATGATGGGCAGAAAATTCTTTAAGAAGTCTTCCTCCTCTTCCAACAAACAACGAGTTTCATCTTCTCATCAACCTCAACAAACTCCGCATCGGCCCGAACAAAAATCCCTACCTGAGCCTCCAAAATGCTATAATTGTGGGAAGGCAGGACATTGGGCCAGGGACTGTTTCCTTCCCAAGAAGAAGAACGAAGACTACTACGCCAAAAAGCTCAAACTGTCCAAAATGAAGAAAGCTGGCGTAGCCCTGCTGGCGGAGCAAGCTGAATGGTACGATGACACTTCTGAGGATGAACCCGAGAACATGGCTCTAATGGCGTTTGTGGAAGAAGAAGCTGGTGATGCAGAAGGAGCCGAGACGGAGAGCAATGACGAAACTGAATCATCCGAGGACATTGAGGTAGAAAATATAGACTTCTACAGACATAAAATTAAGAATAAGAACAGCTTCCGAAAGGAACGCTCAAGTAGGAAGTCTACATATAAAGATATGGCCACGAATGACATCATCTTGGCCAAAACACAAAATTTGGTCATTGAGCTAGAAAATAAACTAGCTACTTCAGAAAAATCACTAGAATTAGCTGAAGCTAATCTAGTAAAATCTGAAGAAAAAGTAGTTTCCCTGACATCAAAACTGACCGTGCTTGAGCATATCCAGAATTCTCCATTAGAACACTTGAAAAAACTAGAAGCTCTGGAAAAGAAAAACGCAACAAATTATCAATCTGTGCTCAAACACTTAGGTGAAAAAGCAACTCTCAGATGTCATTTAGAAAATGCATCTGAGAAAATCTCGAAGCTTGAATCCGAGACTAATATGCTGAATGCAAATATTAGTCAATTAACCACTAGCCTGCGAATTAGTGAAGAAGAGCGTATTGGTAAAACAGATCAATACAATCTTCTAATGGAGGAACGTAAGAAGCTTTACTCCAAAATCAAAAGTCTGGAGGACCTCCTTACGAAAAGGGGACAAACCGACAAAACGATTTTCTTGAATCAGCCTAAGGACACGAGATTTTACAATCCACGTGAGGGCTTAGGCTTTAAGCCAAACCAACAAACCACTGATAAACGGCCGCTTGCTCTTTACAATGCTGCATACCTAGGACTAGGAATACCTAGCTTGTTAGCCTTTCTCAGATCATCTGAAGAAGAAGATAACCTAGAACAGGAAAAGCGCAAGACCAAAAGCAAGGCCGAAATATCCTTGGATTACAAGGAAATCAACGATAGTTATGGAACTAGGGAAATTCCTCTTTCAAATGACTATCTACAAATGTTTCCCCATCCTCCCTCTGAATCTGATCAGCCCATGACAGAAATATCTAGCTCAAAGAACTCAGATCTTTGCAGAATTTACATTCCCCAAAAGATCAAGAATATTCAATCCACGATAGAGCTCGAACGGAAAATATTTCAAGCTGAAAAGGAGAAACTCCTTGAGAGAATTTCCTCACTTGAAAATCAATCATATGCTGATCTCGCTAAATCTTCTAAGTCGGAGTCTGTTATTATAACACCAATAGATTCCTCATCCATGAAGAATAGGCTAACTAAGAAGATTATCATTCAAGCAACAGCTAACATCCCTTCACCATCTATGACAGATCTGAGACGGACAGAGACTGCTGGGAAGAAAAATTCAGGAACGCAAGAGAAGGATGCCAAAATCTTTGATAAAAAGACGAAGCAAAATTTGACTAGTGTTTCTGATTTAAAATTATTTCCAAAAACATTTAGAAATCTTTCTTCATGTAGTTCGAACAATGCTTCCGCTTATTCCCGTATTTCTTCCAAAACCAGTTCTGTTAAGACTGTCAGTGATTATATTACCTACGATAGGTGTATAGCTATGAATGCTAAATTTATACGTCGTAGAAATATGATTTCAGGAACACACACGAAAACGGTTCTACCATCCAAAACGTCCAACCTAAAAGTTGACGAAAAGGTAGCTAGAACATTCAGAAGGCCAACTCTCACTGAAACAAAAACTAAAGCTCAAGCTTTAGAGAAAAAGGCCAAAAACGTGACCAAAACAGATCCAAAAATATCTGAGCAATCGAAAACCCGAGCTGAAGCTAAGGGAAAAGATTGCAAACAAATCTGGGTAGTTAAAACAGTGCTTGCTGCATGCACAAAGCTCTGTTTTCCATTAGGGGTAACAAAAATTTGGGTACCGAAAAACTCAGGAAAGATACAAGCCAACCCGGTACACAATTCACCCAATCTTGCATGCACCTCAACCTCTGCAAATGATAGAAGACCCGTAATAAACGGGATCTCTAACACTGCTTAATCTTATCTTGCAGATAAGTCATGTGTGGTACTTAGACTCGGGTTGCTCCACACACATGACCGGAAGAAAAGAACTGCTGAGCAACTACACAGAGAGATTTGGTGGAAATGTGCGATTCGGGAACAACCACTCAGCTCCCATCCTGGGTCACGGTGATATCATACATCAAAATCTCTTAATTAAGGATGTTTCATATGTTGATGGCTTAAGCCACAATCTTTTCAGTATAGGACAGTTCTGTGATCGTGGACTCACGGTCAACTTCCATACTGAAGGATGTAGTGTAAATGGTGGTAACGGTAAACCATTACTCACTGGAACTAGAAAATCCAATCTTTACACCATCAATCTTAGAACCGTTCATCAATCCCGAGCCATTTGCCTGTTGAGTAAAGCATCTCTTCAACAGAACAATTTATGGCATCAACGATTATCTCACCTAAATTTCAAGACTCTAAGTCAACTTCAAAGAGATAATCTTGTACAGGGATTGCCTGCCTTGAAATATCACAAAGAGCATCTCTGCTCAGCATGTGAGTTAGGAAAAATGCGAAAAGCATCCCACAAATCAAAACAAACTGCCTCAACCTCACGACCACTCGAGATTCTTCATATGGACCTCTGTGGACCAATGAGAATTGAGAGCATAAATGGACGACGTTACGTACTAGTAATAGTGGATGACTTTTCTAGGTTCACCTGGACCAAATTTTTAAGAACAAAGGCAGAAACTCCTGACTTCATAATTGCTTTTGTGAAAAAGACACAGAATTTGTCGGGCTTACAAATTCGTATAATTCGCTCAGATAATGGGACTGAATTTAAAAATCAGTTACTGAGCGAATTCTACCAATCCCTAGGGATCTCCCAACACTTCTCTGCTCCTAAAACTCCTCAACAAAACGGAGTCGTAGAAAGGAGGAATAGGACCCTAGTTGAAGCTGCTAGGACTATGCTTATTCACTCTAAACTTCCTCACTTTCTATGGGCTGAAGCAGTCAGTACTGCCTGCTTCACCCAAAATAGGACAATAATTCACAAACGCTTTGGAAAGACTCCATATGAAATATTGAATGGAAGAATCCCCAATATAGGATTTCTTCGCGTTTTCGGATGCATTTGCTACGTAGCAAATGACAGGGAAAACCGAGGAAAATTTGATGCTAAGGCATTAGAGGCAACTTTCATTGGGTATTCTCTAGAATCTAAAGCATATCGAGTCTACCTTAAGAAGCGGAGAACGGTCATGGAAAGCTCCAATGTGACCTTCAATGAAACACCCTTAATGGCTTCTGAACAAATCAGTCCAGAACCCGGACTTATTAGAGTGTTGACTGATGATCAACACATTCCCACACCTGTGGAAGAGACATCAGCCTCAAATTCCTCAAAAGACATGGAATTAAGTATCCTTTTTGAGAAAATTTACTCTAACCCATGTCAACAATTAGTCTCACGACAATCCATCCAAGATGGTGACACAAGCAGTCCACATATGGTAGAACCAATAGTGAACTGTGAAACTTCACAAGAACCAGAATTAGATGTCACCAATGATTTAGGAATCGAAGTGTCTGTTGAAAACGACTCTTCCGAAGAGACCTTAGAAAATGAGACAAACCCTCCCGTTGAGGTCTCCATTTCTACGGAAAATGAAATCGCGTCCACAATAAACGAGACAACCTCTCAACCACTTCCTCATGAAAGAAAGTGGACACGTGCTCATCCCGTAGAACAAATTATTGGAGACCCTCTCCAAGGAATAAGCACTAGATCCTCAACTACTCACGAAGGACTATTTACCTGCTTTTTGAGCCAAATAGAACCTAAAAGAGCCAAACAAGCATTGGAAGATCCTGATTGGATTATTGCAATGCAAGAAGAGATAAATCAGTTCGATAGATTACAGGTCTGGAGACTAATCCCGAAACCCCTTGGCAAAACCATTATTGGTACCAAATGGGTTTTCAAGAATAAGAAGGATGAAAATGGGATAGTAATAAGAAACAAAGCTCGACTCGTAGCTAAGGGGTATAATCAACAAGAAGGAATTGATTACGATGAAACCTTCGCCCCCGTAGCTCGACTCGAAGCCATTAGGTTATTCCTTGCTTATGCTGCCCATAAAAACTTCACCGTATTCCAAATGGATGTCAAGACTGCGTTTCTTAACGGAGTCTTGAAAGAAGAAGTTTATGTGGAACAGCCCGAAGGATTCGTGAGCTCAACTCACCCTGACTATGTCTACAAGCTAGATAAAGCCTTATACGGACTCAAACAAGCCCCTCGAGCTTGGTATGATGTTCTTTCTGACTTTTTGGTCAAGTCAGGCTTCGAAAAAGGAAAAATTGACACAACCCTTTTCATCCAACGCACACGTAAAGATATTCTCTTAGTCCAAATCTATGTAGATGATATTATTTTCGGATCTACTAATTTAAAGCTGTGTGACCAATTTGGAGAACTTATGAAAACTAAGTTCGAAATGAGCATGATGGGTGAACTCAACTTTTTCTTGGGTTTACAAGTCAAGCAACTTTCGGACGCAATTTTCATAAGTCAAACCAAATATATCCATGACATCTTGAAAAAGTTTGACATGGAAAATTGTACTACAAAAAGTACCCCTATGTCCCCCTCATGCCAACTTGACTCGGATCCTCTTGGGAAACCAGTCAATCCAACCCTTTATAGAGGAATTATAGGTTCATTACTTTACTTGACAGCTAGTAGACCGGATATCATGTTCTCGACATGTCTATGTGCCCGATTCCAAGCTAATCCCAAAGAATCGCACCTCATAGCCGTGAAGAGAATCATGAAATATCTCAAAGGAACACCTAATCTCGGACTTTGGTATCCCAAAGGTTCCGGGTATAATCTCGTCGGATATTCTGATGCCGACTATGCAGGGTGCAAGATGGACAGAAAAAGCACCTCGGGTGGAGCACAATTTCTGGGAGACAAACTAATTAGTTGGTCATCTAAGAAACAAAATTGTGTCTCTACCTCAACTGCTGAAGCAGAATATGTAGCTGCAGCAAGCTGTTGCTCTCAAATCTTGTGGATGCGTACGCAACTACGAGATTATGGGTTCGATCTTAATCATATACCCATATATAGTGACTCAAAGAGCGCAATTGCTATCACATGTAACCCTGTCCATCACTCTCGCACTAAACACATAGATCTTCGTTATCACTTTATAAAAGATCATGTTGAAAAGGGCACTATCGATATGTATTTTGTAAGTACAGAACTTCAACTTGCAGATTTATTTACAAAGGCTCTGGATGAAAAACGATTCCATTTCCTAGTTTCTAAGTTGGGCATGTTGAATTTTCAACACTGACCTATAGTGCCTCATGACCTTTTATTTAGTAGACAAATTAATTCTACATGCAAATTTTAAAAGGGTAGTTTTTATTTCATTTTCATTAAGGGGGAGTTTATATTTCATTTTCATTAAGGGGGAGTTCATATTTCATATTTATTAAGGGGGGCATATTTCATTTTCATTAAGGGGGAGTTCATATTTCATATTTATTAAGGGGGAGCATATTTCATTTTTATTAAGGGGGAGCTTATTTTTATTACGGGGGAGTATATATCATTTTATTGAGGGGGAGCTCTTTGACATAATATAAAATTTCGGAAGTCCAATTTTGGACTAACAGTGAAGAAATTCGGCCAATTTCAATTTCACTCGCCGAATTTCAAATTCGGGGTCACTTTTGGTCAATACTAATTTCGATCGCCGAATTTCATATAATTTTCACTTAATCAGAACGAATTTCGGCGAAACTCAATTTTAACATGCCGAATTTCATTCACCCGAACTTTTGCACAGTAACCCCTATTTATCTCACTACTCGCCCGAATTTCATTATTTACCCTAAATTTACAAGTTAACGCCCGAATTTCAGAAAATTTACTCTCGAATTTAAATTCGCGCAAACACAAAATCTTCAAATCAAATCTCTTCAACTTCGATTTTACTACAGAAGGTAATGGCGACCCCGAATCTGCAATTTATTTGCCAAAATTTCATCCAAATCCCGATGGAATCGACCTATTTTAATTTTTAGGTTTCGGGCGAAATTCGGGTAAAATTTAAATTTTCATCCGAATTTCTGCTTTTCAATCCAAAATTCGGCGAATTTCTACTGTTCACTCGAAATTCGGCGAATTTCTACTGTACCCCGACTCCTCACAGTCGAATTCCATCGCCCGAATTTGTCAATTTCGGCAAATTCAATTTTAAAGACAAGCACCCGAATTTGATGAATGATGATAACAAATTCGATTTAATTTTCACTTACCCGAACTTCATTACAATTCGGCGAACAAAAATTTCAAATCCTCATAACCCGAACTTCATCAAATTCGGCGAACAAAACTTTTCAAATCCAAATTCGGCCAAATCAAACTTCGAGTTTTAAACTTTTCAATGTACTCTTAGCCGAATTTGTGAACTTCGCCGCTTGTATTTCAAAAGTATAATCTTATTTACTTAAGCAAATTTCGGGCACTTTCATATAAAATTTTTCAAGTCCGAAATTTTTTCTAAGTAACATTTTTATCTACTCTGCCTAGTCTAACAATTTTCTGTTTTCTTCTTAGCAGATTACATAAACATGTTGAGACAAATTGACGAAGTCTTTCCTCAAAGTCAATGGGCCACTAAACTACCCAACAACCCGGCCATTGACTTTGACAACATCACGGTCCCCGCACCGATAATACTCGAAATCCTTCGTCACCATCCTCTACACACCGCCCTCACCATTACGGAATCGGCCCCAGAAGTATACGCACAACAGCTATGGGCCAACCTACAACCATCAACTTCAAAAACCCCTCCAACCTCACTTACCTCACAAATAGACCAAACACCCATAATCTTCACCCCATCCATACTACGCCGTATCTTAAACCTACCTCACAGCCTAATATATAACCCACCACCCACGGAGGAAGAATTGAAAACCGACTTCCTCCTAATGGGATATCGCCCAGACATCCATAAATCCCTACACCTACCCGATTTCTGCGCCAAGGACATTCCACAACCTTGGCGCACACTCTTTCTCATAATAAACAAATGCCTATCACCCAAGCACTCAGGCCCAGATCGCTGTAACCGCAACATTATGATCATCTTCCACGGTGTCATCTTTAATAAAAATTATGACATCGTGCAGTTGATCTGGGCCGATATCCTTGACCAACTCCGCCGAAGGGACTTATCCACCAAAAATAAAACCCGACAAGTCCTTCCCTACCTTCGGTGGTTTCCAGTGATAATAACCCACTTTCAAGACCTACACCCCGAGATAACCCGTCGACCGAGATCGGAGGGATACCAAATTCCCAAGCTAGCATCCCTCCATTCTTCCAAATCCAAATTTGATCTCGAGTCGATGCGGATCCCTGACCACCTCCTACAAATCGCTAATCCTTCCAACCCAATAGTAGCGAGGTACCTCCAATCCATCACCCTTGAAGACACTCCTATGGTTCGACAAAACCCAGTCGAACCTACCCCGGGAATTAGCCTACCCCAGCCTCAGTTAGGTCTAGGAAGCGCCGCTTCCCCTCCTCGTTCCTCACGAAAAACAAAACGAGGGGAAGACGTAAGACGCATACAGGAGCGTCGCACCAAACAAAAACATGATCGACCTCCTCAGTCCTCTAACCCACTACAAAGCCGGGCCGAACCCGTAGGAACAGGAGACGACACGATCGTCTCCCGAGTAGCAGTCGTGCCATCAGGCCCAAGCACGCAAATAACCCTTCCAACCCATTCGGTCGTCTCCCAACAGACGACCGTCTCAATAGCACCGGAGGAGCCACGACAACCATCATTGCCTTATTCGGAGGCAATAGATGTTGAATTAAGCAGTTCACTTCCTCCGACTGCGCCCTCCTTGATCACAGGTCTAGTGTCCGCACCAACTAAAATTTTTTCCATTTCTAGGACACATACACTATTTTCCGCACCTCTAAGTCTTCCAGACTTAGACAGAACGCTCTCTGACGTCACTCTGGGGTTAACTCCGAGGGACTGAGCGGAAGCCCCGAAACGATCAACATCCCACCAGTCGTCTCGGGCCAACGGTCTGAGTTTGTCTTAGCACCGTTGCCACCGGTGTGCCTTGGTGGCCCCGGAAGACCCACTACAGTGGGCGGCACGTCAGAAATCTACTCTGACGTCGCGACAACGGCACGCCTCAGTGGCTCCGTTTTATTTCCCGATCCGTTTGTGACGGAGTCTCGGCTACGATCTTTTGGCGACGAACTAGTGGAAAAAGTCCGGGCCATGATCGAAACATCAAGACAAGACAAAGGCAAGACTCCAGTCACACACGAGACAGCTGCTGCTGTTCCTTCACTCACACAACCAGAAGAAGGACCGTGGGACGTGCCCATTGAAGAACTCTTCAACATTCTTTTGGCACGTATCCGGTCGGCGCCACACCTGACACCGAAGGAGAAAGAAATCCAGAGGCTGATTGACCCCACCAGCTGCCGAACACAAGCCGGGGGCCTATCTGGATCGCGGGACGACCCTGAAGACGAGGACCGTCCCGAGGGGGAGAACCGACAGCGTGGAGTCGAATCCCCTCACCAGCAGCAGCCAACAACCAAAACAGTCCAAGAATCCAACCCGCTGGATACCTCAAGCTCAAAAGGCAAAACAAAACAAGTCTCCAGCACCACAATAATATTCCCTACCATGGAGATCTCAACCACAACCGAACAAAATACACAAGAGATCTCCAATACACTTTCCCTTTCGACACCCACTCCAGTCACTATAAGCCTTAGCTCACCAAGAACCTTCTACCGACAAAGTCCACCTCAAGCCACATCTATTGACCTCCAAATCTCGGAAGAAATCAGCCAACTCTACAATCCACATGATGTGGTAGAGAAATATATATTTGAAGAAGGATGGCTGAAGCAACCGATGGACCTCCAGCTCGAAGCCAGATTTCGAGAAAACGCCAGACTATTCCTCGAAAAGGCGTCGATAAGCCTGGTGAAAGTCCATGAAGATGAGGAGCTGGAAGATCTGCAAAGTGACCTCCCCGATCTACCGGAACTACTCAAACATCAAGTCCAAAATGAGGATGCTCCACTTCTCATGTCAAAGATCGGGGCAACGGTCGATCTTCCGTGGCAAAACGTCAGAATCTTAGTTCCATACCAAGAAGAGATAAGGAAAAGAATCTGGCGTAAAGAGGATCAGCTCGTCAAATTGAACGAGCTGGAGCTACGTGGGATGACGCACCTGTCAGAGCGCAGAGCCAATCTCTACCTTCTTTCCCTAAGACGTCTTCATATGTTCTTAGGGAAAGGAAATGATCTGGCTGCTCTCAGGCGAGAGGAAAAGCAGAGGCCCCGAATACAAGCCGTAGAAAGAGTTGGAATAGATCGGCTCGGGACCTTCCTACTAAGCGTCTACCACGTAGTGAGGGAAGACGGTACAAGAGAGACCTTGACAGAGGCTGACTTCCCGTACATCAGAGCTGAAGACATCTCACAGATGATTGGAAGCTACCGATACGTGGGAACGCTGCAGGACCAGGACGTCAAATTAGGATACATGACGATCAAAAGGTTCATGCTCCGACAAATCAAGTACGGAGCGACGCACGACCTGCAGCTAGCACTGGAGTCAAATGTCAGAAAGGTCAACCTCACCAAACCATCATTCGAGCTCCCTGAAAAGTTGAATATGGTGAAGGCCACGTGTTCGAAAGTGAAGATCCAGCGGTGGTCTACATCAACTACAAGGGAGAAAAGCGAATATTGAAGACATCGGAGATACCAAAATTCTCCGACGGAACGCTCCTCATCATACGAGAGAAGTTGAGGAGCATACTGGATAAGATGGAAGGTGAAGGACCGGACACAAAAGCCAAGATACTGAATATGCTGAACAACATACAAGAAAGGCTTTCGTTCCGGAGGGAAATAAGGACGTACGAGCACAAGCTTGGACTACGGAACTCCGTGTACGCCCAGCAACGACCCAAAGGCTCAAAGAAACAGACAAAGACGAAGAAAGGACACTAAGGGGGAGAATGTTAGGAATTAATTGTAGTGTCCTTAGTTAGTATTTGAGTTTTGGGTCAATATTAGTTAATTTATTGTATTTGGGGTCAAATTGTAAATATTTTATTGTTTGAGTCCCAAGCCTTAATATACCAACTCATGTGGTATATAAGGCATCCCATTAACCCTAATTAGGGTTGGTCAATGTATAATTCTTAAAAGTAAGTTCTTAATTTCGGCACACACACACAAACACACACTGAAGGTGTTTTAAGAACTTTATCATTTTTAAGCCTTTGATCCTCTCTTGAGTGCGTAATCGGACTAACAGTAATAACACTTGTTTATTTCATTTCAAGATGATCGAAATATTTCTTATTCTTCAGAATCGTATGAGTCGTTGCACAGTCTGCAAGACATAATTCTCCATTGCACATGTTCGTTTCCATCAGAGAAATTCCTTTATAAACAAACACATAATAATCATTATTAAAATAAACAGATATATCACAAGAAAACATATAACTTAATAAAATACTCCAAACGATACATATAAATCACACAATAATAAACCATACAATACACATAACAATAACGCACACAATAATAATACATAGTAGATTAGTTTTCTTCAAGAAAAAACTAGAAATCCGTAGTTTCGAAGTGTGTATTTTCATCTTTTGTCCCAGAAGCAGATGCCAAATCACTTTGAACAAAATTCGTTTCAATTATCTTTTCTTTGCCCTTGTTTTGTTGATATAATTCAACCAAATGTTTGGGCGTGCGACAGTTACATAACCAATGGCCCGAACCACCGCAACGATATCATTGCTCATCGTTGTTCTTTTGTTCAATGTGCCTCTTCACATTATTTTCTCGTAATTTTTCCTCTTCTGGGGAAAATTCTGATGACCACCACGATGGTTATGATAACCACCACGGAAATGCTGATAACCACCACCTAATTTCCTCGGCCACGTCCACGGCCTTGACCATGACCTTGACCTTGACCACGACCTTGACCACGGCCACGTCCACGACCGCGATGTCCACCACGACCACGTCCACGATCATTGCTTCGACTACTATCATTATTACCTTTGACTGCTTTCGCTTCAGGATTGCAGTAGAACCAATCGGTCGGGATTCGTGGTTTTTCATCAACATTTCATTATTTTGTTCAGCCAACAATAAACAAGAGATTAACTCTGAATGTTTTTTAAATCTCATTTTCCTGTATTGCTGTTGCAATATCATATTTGATGGATGAAAAGTGCTTAATGTTTTCTCCAGCATATTGTCTTCGGTGACTGTTTCTCCACACAATTTCAGTGTGGCAGTCACCTTATGAACAGCTGAGTTACATTCAGTTTCGGATTTAAAATCCTGTAATCTCAAATGCATCCATTCATACATTGCCTTTGGGAGGATAATAGTTGTCAAGTGGTCAAATCGATCTTTCAGATTTTTCCACAATTCGGCGGGATCTTGTTCATTCAAGTATTCATCCCTCAGATCCGCGTGAATGTGGTGGCGAAGAACTATCAAAGCTCTTGCCTTATCGTGAGCTCTTGTTGTTTTTACCGTATCAGTGACGTCACCTGCACCCGTTGTGGTTTTTGGGTCGACAATAGTGTCACCCAAACCTTTTGCTTTTAGATGAATTTCTGTGTCTAGTTGCCAAGATAAATAATTCTTCCTGAGATGTCAAGGGCAACAAACTCGAGGCTTTGCAAATTCGTCATACTATCATAAAATACAAAAGACGTTTTAATATTCAAATCATAAAGTATAACAAGAAATATATGATGTGAATAACATTAATATTTCCAATATAAATATCAATACAAGTTTATCGCAAAAAAAAAATACTTTAAAGAAAAATTACAATTAATCTTCTTTTGTAAAAATCCTTACGGAAAATAAAGTCCACATCCCGAGGAGTGCCATCATAAAAATAATAGTAGTCAAAAGATCAATCATCAGGTAGAGCGACATCTTTCTATCACAAAATATATTTCATAATAAACATATATTATAACATAAAAAAATTGTAATTAATCACTCTCGTAAAATCTTGGTAAAAACATAATCCATATATAGATAATTATCGCCATGAGTAGAGTAAGAATCAGGAGATCAATCATCGTATATAGCAACATCCTTCAAAATATAAAATATATTTCGGTAATCATAATAATGAAAAATATTACAATTAATAACTATATTTTGGAAACAACTGTAAAAATATTATCCACCAACCAATAAGCATCACGGTAAATAAAGTAAGAAGCGCAAGATTCATCTCTATATAAAACGACATGATTCTATAATAAGAAAATCATAATAATAATCATAGATGTATAAATTTAATTTCTCCCAGTGGTAATAAAATTTGTTTATCCGTATAGTAAAAAATTAACTCAAAATATATATGATATATACTTGAGATATTAATAAAATAAATAATATTATTCAAATTGTTCTTTTCAAAATCTCGCCAAAAACAAAATTCCACTCGCCACCACTGGGATTTGAAATCTGGATCTCACATCACTTGTAGTGACGATATTCCGCGAAACCACTCGGGCTAAGGTGTTTTAGTGGTATATATGTTATATTTATATAATTTAATCTGTTCGTAACATAAGTGTACGAGTGTTAAAAACTCACCGTAGACAAAATAAAATTACCATACCTCGATTATAGTTGTATAAGATCTTGTCCGGAGGTTGACCGTTGTCAGAGAGCGCTCGTGATGATAACGTGTTATGAAACTATTATAACTGGACAAGAACAGAAATATAAACACGGGATTGTAGAGAAATAATAATGTTTTCGATATGATTCAATACAAATACATCGGTCTATTTATAGTAGAAAAATTTCTACTATTTCATCTAACATTTACAACATTAAATACATCTTATCTTATCTTATCTCATCTCATCTCATCAACAATCAACTAACTTTTACAACATTAAAAACATCCACATATTATTTATAATAATTTCATAATAGTTTGGATGTTATTGGTTTTATGATTTTTTGCCGCGGCAGTTTAAGTGAAATCCCTTTAGGTGTTTTTTGGGTATTGGCGGCAAGGGGAGCCTTTTTCGATTTCTTTTGAATTAATTAAACTGTATATACCTTGGTGTGAGCGTGCAGTTCTGAGATTTGAAATTGATATACTTGATGTAGTTTGTTTCAGCCAGGTTTTACGTTTCTTAACGTCTAAAAACCTTCCTTCAATGGCTGCTAAGGTCACTGATGTTGAATAGGGTATCGACTTTTGTTATTGATTCTAGCACCTGCTTTTGTAAATTTATTACCACTAATTTTTTGCCGTGCAATACATGGGTATTAATTATGTATAATTAATGTAAATTAATAAGCCAAATCAATTGAAAAGATAGGAGGAGTGCGGAGAATAAAGCAGTAAATATGTGTAGGTATGTATAATTAATATACGTTATAAAATAACTTAGTTATATGTTAATTTTTTATAACTATGAACAAATTTATAACAGTTGTTGGTTTTTTACGTATGTGGACAGAACTTTGTATGCGTCATCTTTTATAATATAAGGCATATCATATCTTATAATAAAAGTATTGTTAACTCTATCAGGACATATAATATGTCAAACAGTTTAGTATATATGATGAAAGATAAAATAAGTAAAAGTTAATAGCATCAAATTTATCGTTGTAGAATAAATAATTATATTCTTTCTCTTAGTCGACTCTAAAAAAACACCTCAATATGCCCTAATATTGAAAATAAATTCTGACATCAAACAATTATTTGAGAACTATTGTATTAAGAATGACCCATTATCTCCATCCTAAACTATTGTAAAAAAAAAAAAGATAATAATGAGTTTAAGATATCGGCTAAAAATGAAACGCATAAAAAACTTATTACGTTAGCATAAATTTTACGTTAGCATAAATTTGCTTTATATCTCATGTTGATATGCTTATTAGGATTTTCATTGATCATTCCACATGTCACCATCAATTAATTTTATATTTGAAATTTAATTCCAGATATTTTTTTATTAAATTATGAAGCGAGACACGGTGTTGCAATTCTAAAGTTTAGCTAAATTTGCTACTAATTTTAAGCTGCTTTATATTTGAGGACATTTATTATCTTTGAGGATATAAATTTTACTTTAAAAAACCATTTTGATTAAAGAGGAAAAAAAGGATTTGTGCATCAATTAATACCAAAATCATAATTATTCCTGAGCCCAAGAATGTTCTTCAAGCTCATCAAACCCACATATTTGTCGAGTGCCATGACATCGTTGATTAGCTGAGAGCGTTGAATCATTCGTCGATTCACCATTGATACATGCCTCCACACGTGCAATCTGAAGCTGAAGCAACACATTGCCTGCGGAGACAATAAGCATTTATGATTAAGAAAAAGAAACCCAATGATCTCAGATTTTGATGTAAGAGCTTAATGGGGCACTTTTACCTATTTCATACCATGTTTGGGCAACATATCTGACTCTGTGAAATATTGGGTCTTGTATCCGAGCCCCTAGTGCAGTCCCCTGCTTCTTGAAAAAATCACAGGCAGATTCTGCTTCAGCAAGTGTATTAAGAATGCAATTTTCACTGTAAAAGTGGCTCATAATTGATATGCTCTTGGAAGGCGTCTGTAGAGAATAATTAGATGGTTAGACTTCTCAAACAACCTTGTGAGTTGAACTTTATCCATAACTGTTAAAAGATGAAACAACTTTTAAGCCAAGTTTCATTATGACATGATCATCAAAGGTAAGAAGAATCTTTTAGAAGATATCTTTCCCGCGGGATATCAAGGAACTGTAAGCACATGCATGTAGATTCATTATAGCATGATCAAAGAGCTTTCGGAGCTTTGCAACAAATGGTTGATAGATTTCAAGTGCTTGTTGGATCCTTTTTTCATCCTATCAGACAAGAATTGCTCCGCTGCTTCGTTGCCATTTTCTGCAATTTCTATGAACGAAATCGAAAATTTTAACTCATGTGTCCATGAACTCAATCCAACAATAGAAATTTATTGTCTGCCACAGACCTGCGATGTTTTACCACTAAATCGAAATATATATCAGCTTCAAATAAGATATGGTAACATTACTTTTGTCACCATAAAGCAAAAAGAAGTCTCCAAAATAACATACCCCTTCACAACATTCAACTTGTCTTCTCATGGTGGACAAATGTGAGTGTTCATTTGCACTCGATAAGCTACTTCTTTCGAGATGCGTGAAATTCTACCCAGTACAAGTTTTGCAGACACGGCCTGCAAAAACCATTGTACAATTAAATTACTCGGTAACTCAAAAGTCGAATATTCCACCAAGAGACAGTACCTTTTATGCGACTGTCTCCAGAAAGTTTTTTTTTTTTCATTTTCTGATGTCTAAACTATATCATAATTTTACGAAACAATCACTGCTCTTTCACAATCAAAGAAATAAATTCTCGAGCATTTGAATTATACGCACAAATTAGGCAACTCGTCTCACGAAACCATAACTTCTTTACCACCATAACTCCAAATTATCATAGTCGGATGCCTTGTCTGATGTGTATTTATTCCTGACTCGAGCTTTGCTTCCACAATGGGTTAGGGATGTGCAACTCAGCGGGCCTTTATAAAGGAACTGCTGGCATCTGAATTTTTTTTAAAAATATAATGAATAAGAATTCGTTAAGGCCACTTCGTTTTAAGTGAGTGCTACCCATCAGACAAATAATTAAATCAGAAGCCCGATGATCCCTTCTGGAGGAACACGAAAATGATATCTGGGATAGCAAAGAAACGCCTATCAGACATCAATTTCCTATAGATTACTTCTCAGTTAAATACGACAAACAAAGTACATTTGGATTAACCATCAATCAGTATTAACAACGGAAATCCAATGTCCATTAAAAATTATTTTTATGAAGCCCAACCTAATAATGAGTGAGTTATGAGAAAAAAATTTATTAGTGAGTTATGAGAAAAATGGGTGGAGTGGATGATGTTGTTGGGGAAAACGCGCCAATAAAATAATTCGGGCCAAGCGGGGGTTGTATTTGGACCCCACGACAATTTATCGGAATATTATAAAAGCCGAAATGACACCGAGAGAGAACACGAGATTTTACGTGGTTCGGCCAATACCGCCTACCTCCACGGAGAGCACCAGTTTTACTATATTGAGAATATTACATCGTACAAAATAACGCTCGTGTTTAAACCCAAACTCGAGACCCCTTACCCACTCGGATAATGTTTTTGTACTACCTCTCAATTACCCCATTAAAACTACATCCACTCTCACCCTTATCCACCCGAAGGTGGATAAGCTTTTTACCTCTCACTCTCTAGACTCTCATTTGATTTGGGATAATAATAACTGAAGAATCCTCAGCCTATTTATAGATGTCTTCAGCTCTTCTGGACCGCTCAAAACCGGTGGACAGGAATCCGCCGCGTCGCCCTTCAATACGAACCGTTCATTAAAATAATATTATAATATAATATTATTTTTTTTTTTTTTTTCTTTAATTGTTGGGCGGCCGCATGTGGCTGGACCCAACAAATCTCCCCCTCCAGCCTCACTCGACACCTTCCTGACCATCGTCTTCAGCACCGTCAAGCATCCATCCAGCGAGTCTGACTATAATGAGAGTTTCTCGCTCGTAAGTACCACGAACGTCCATTGGCCTTCCTTGTACCAGCTACACATAATCCGAATCAAGAATTCCGGTCCCACCTCACTTGATTCACTCAGCGGCCAATCCTATGTGCAACTGCCAGCCGACTATACCCGTCGACTCCCGAAGAGGGACTTCGATGCAACCCCTTCCCTAGCAGGATTTCACTTCTCACCATCGTCTGCCCCACACGCGCGCGATTTCTGTGAACCCATCGAAGTCTGAGTATTGTATACCATACTCACGTCCAAACGATACAAACTTCCTCGCTCTTCTCCCTTTGGTAGGACCATTTTCGCCATGTGTGATTTTCCAGACTCCCCCTGCTATGAAACCCCATAGCCCTTGGAATCTGTCTGGCTCAAGGATATTAAATTCCACGCAACTTTGGGACAATGTCACACCACCAAAAATGCGCACCGCTCCTTCAACCATTTTGATCTTCACCGTTCCAACACCATGAACAACACAACGATATCCATCGGCCCATGGAGATCGAAAAAACCTGTTCGTATTCCCGGAACGCATCAAAATATCATCTTGGAGCAAACCCAGATATAATATCCTTCTTTATGAGAACGAGCGCCATCATTAGAGACTGTGAGAACGTCTCCAAGATGAATCGTGTGCTACCTCTGTTGTGGAATTTTCCTAGCCGTCTGTCCTTCTTCCTCCAAGTCGGACCATTTCTCCTGATGTGTCCCGGCTCACCACCTTTGTAGCATCACATGCCCTTCCCGCCACCTGGATTTGAACCTGCTGCAGTCCCCAAATCCCCTGGCGTATCACCTTCCTCTACGATTCGCTCCGTGTATAGCCAACACCCGACTATCACCATAAATTTGGCCGCCTTCTCTTTTCACGCTTCAAAAGAGTTGACTCCACCATCTACCGCCTTCACCGGCTCTTTTCCGTACCAGATGGTTGTGACCAAATTATCACCCGAATCAGGAAGCGAGGTAAGAAGTAAAAGAGCCTTACTTCTTCCTCTCCGACACATCTTGACCCCAAATCCTCCCAGTCATTTTCCTCGGCTTTCCCTCGTCTCCCTCCAAAGCTATTCGCCAAGCTTTGTTGAACGAGCACATCCTTCACTCTTCTCTGCCGCAGAGCGAAACCTCCCGTACCATCAAATTGTCGCCCTTTAGTGCTGTTATCCGTCGCTATTATCCTTGCAGATATTCAACAGCCCCGGCCCAAATAGTACTGATCAGATAATTCCCAGGAAAGGCTAGCAACCTGCCTCCTAGACAGAATTACCCTTCTAAGTAAGTTCCCAGGAAGAGCTGGTGGGGTCACATCGGTCCCACTTATGCACCAGTCACTTAGACAGAACTTGCTTACACAGTACTATTGCCACAACTTGCCAAAACTTCCACCGCCGCACAAGCTCCGCCCGACACCGAGCATCCCATCAACGATATCCCATCTTGTACCGCCGTTTCTCACGAACGGAACACGCCCCCAGCACAAGGCATCACCTCGTTGAACACTCGCTCTAATATTGGCTCCCCCGGACCGCTAAACCCTTTTGATATCTTTTCTGGTGTGGAAGATCAGACACAGCTGCAACCACAGAGCATACTCAGAATACCAGCAGGGCAAGGCTCTGATACCACTTGTTGGGGAAAACGCGCCAATAAAATAATTCGGGCCAAGCGGTGGTTGTATTTGGACCCCACGACAATTTATCGGGATATTATAAAAGCCGAAATGACACCGAGAGAGAACACGAGATTTTACGTGGTTCGGCCAATACCGCCTACCTCCACGGAGAGCACCAGTTTTACTATATTGAGAATATTACATCGTACAAAATAACGCTCGTGTTTAAACCCAAACTCGAGACCCCTTACCCACTCGGATAATGTTTTTGTACTACCTCTCAATTACCCCAGTAAAACTACACCCACTCTCACCCTTATCCACCCGAAGGTGGATAAGCTTTTTACCTCTCACTCTCTAGACTCTCATTTGATTTGGGATAATAATAACTGAAGAATCCTCAGCCTATTTATAGATGTCTTCAGCTCTTCTGGACCGCTCAAAACCGGTGGACAGGAATCCGCCGCGTCGCCCTTCAATACGAACCGTTCATTAAAATAATATTATAATATAATATTATTTTCTTTTTATTTTTTTTCTTTAATTGTTGGGCGGCCGCATGTGGCTGGACCCAACAGATGTATAATCTCGTATTGTAAAAAAAAGGAGAAAATTAAAAAAGGGAAAAAGAGAGAAAAAAAAAGAGAAGAAAAGACAATTTCCTCCCCTCTTTATCACGCTTTATGGACACTTCCTCCGATACTTTTCGCCGGATAGGAAGCATCTCGAGCTTACAACGAACAAATATTTCAAAAAAGAAAAGGTGACAATCCACATGACGATCCAAATTCTCATTTTCAACGATATGCTCCGGCTTGCTGATTCAAATAAAGCAACACTTATCACGTATTCTAGAAGCATGGATTCTAATTCCCATGGTTCAGTCTAATCCGACTTGATCCTAACCACGAACACATCCGATAATTAGCTATGATCTGACCTACCACCTATCATACATCATCCGAACAACAAGCAAGATGACTTCGATGATGACTTGAAAATTTTTGAAGGTAAATAATTCCCTTCTCGCCAATAATTCGGACTGTATTCTCATAGGTATAGGTGATAATTTTATTAGCTCCCGGGTAGAAGACGGCGCATTCGGTCCAACGGCGCGTGCACATCCGAGCCTTACCCACTCATCGTCTCCCAAAAGACCGATGTTTCATTTTCTCACGGGGAACCACATATGCTATCACCGCTTCACTCGGAATAGGGAGATATTGAACTAGTTGTAATCTGCCCCGTACCACACTTTCATTGATCACATAGAGTCTAGTGTGTCCTCACTTCCTAAATGTTTATAATTTTCTAGGACACATACACTTTTTGTATACTTGGTCTTTGTGATCAAGTTAGAACTTCCGTAGACAAGTCATTTTCAAACATGCTTCGAGGATCGGAAGGATGTCATGCCATTGCAACATCAAACAACAACGGTATTAGGCCATTTTCTACGAGCAACGCTCCTTGAACGATGTCAACGGGAAGCCTATGTGGTCCCGATTTCATATCGACAGAATGCTTTAGTGGCTTCGTCGGGTTATTACTGAATTTGATTTCCTACGAAGTCTACACACCCCATCTCCTTGTCACGACGATGCGATCTTCTTGCCAACGACGATGTTCCATTCTGACACATCGCCATGATGATCTCCCCACTCGATCATCATGAGGGGGAGTAGTACTAAAGAAAATGGGAGCAATACAACAACAAACGTGCAAGATTGATCGGAAATGCAAAATTCTCAAGTGTCGTCGAATCAAGCAAACATCACGAGCTTTCTAAGAAGGAAGTTGTCGTGACATCTCTCCAAAATTCATATCGAATTCTCCGATCCCAACACAAGGTTGAATTAAAATATGAGGAGTTTTGTCACTATCAAAGGGAGAGATGGAACATAAAAAGAGGAGATTCTCCAACATAGTTTAAACTCCAAGAGAAATTCTCCAAATTTGGCAAGCAAATTCACACATTTTCCCGGCTTTTGTGAGACGAACTTCAAAAGAATAGAAGAAAGATCCGGTGCCGAGAAGAGTATTACAAGACATGGTGGGCCTGAAGATCTCCAAGAAGAAAGAGATCACAAGACAATATAAAGGAAGAGATTATACAAATAATCTCATAAAGGGGAGATTGTTAGGGTTCGAGGAATCTTTTCAAAACCAAGACAAGATAGCCAATGCTCAAGCAAATATTGATCACAAAGAGGGAGATTGTTAGATCGCATTTATTGTGTTCAATATATATGTCATGTTAGTCTTGTAGTTTAACTAGTAGTTTGAGCATAATCGTAATTAAGTCATAGTTTAGGGACTACTTTGTAAATATACCAAACTTCTTTGGTATGTATACAACACTAAACACTTTATAAGAATTCATTTGTAAAGTTTTAAGCTTAAGTGAATCGGAGAAAGAGCTTTGATAGGAATTACCTAGGACCCTTTCGCTACTCATTTATTTACGGTAATTCATCGTTAAATCTTCGATTAATTGAATCGCATTATTCGCTTCAGTTGGATTAGAATCGGACCCTACAGATTGGATCCTCCCCCAATACACTGAACAAAATTTATTAATGAGTTATGAGAAGGGGTGGAGTGGATGATGAATAATCTCGTATGTTCTTGCTTTTATGTTGCAAGCAAGTTGGGTATGCTAACAATAAAAGCGTGTGAAACGGTCAAATGGATTTCGTTCGCTATCAATTTGTGTTATCTGTTAATCTTGTTTTATTTTATTTTGTTTCTTTTTTTTTTTTGCAAGATAATTTTAAGTTGAATAACACAAATACTCAAAATATATTGGTTGGAACCGAAATACAACTAATTACACTCAAGAACTGGATTTCGATAAACAAACTGAGAGGAATTGTTCTTTATCCACTTGTAATCTAGTTGGGAATACTAGCCACTTCGAAATTTCATACATAATTAGTCTCGAAAATATAAAATATAAAGGACAAATAACAACAAAGATTAGACATGAACCATCTGTTAATGAGAGAAAACAACCATTAGGACTACAACGTTGTTGAAAAATTACATGTCAAACAATACAATTACGCAATTGTTCTACTTTTGCTTACACAAAAAACGACAAGCAGAAGATATTGTATTGCTAACCTAAACTTCCACCAAAAGTAAACTTCTCTCGAGTTAATTGTTACTAATAAATATTAACTTAATTAATATTGTTGTGAACAAATTACACACTATAAGCCTCCTTATATAGGCGAAGGAACTTACATGTCTTTCTTTTCCCAACTGATGTGGACGGACAAATGCATAACATAATGGGCCCTAACCCAACAATCTTCACCTTGTGAGTTTTTCCATCTTGACACCTTCACTCGACGAAGATGTACGTACCTGTCGCTATCGTGCTACCCTCGGAATCCCGTCCAAGCATTTATTCAGCCGTATCAAATAACCTTGCTGAAATTTAGGATGTAACTTCTGCTTGAAAATCACGACTGTCCCCGAACTCGTAGCCCGGGACGTGCAAAACAAAATTTTTGAGATCATGTTTGCCCTTGATAGTCGGATTAAAAACATGAATAATGAAAGGAAAGTAGACAATCAATAAGGAGGGTTAAACCCTAAACGTTATACCTTTGAAGCATGTCTTTGCTAGCATTCGTTGATCCCCATCTTTAAGCATACCGCTCCTTGATGTTTTACACTAAGTCGTTACGCCGACCTCTCGGTATACCTTGGAACGCTTACTCCCTATTATTTGGTTAGCAGAGTAACGCCTATACTTAGAGAACTAGAGAGTGTGCGTGTGTGTGGCGACTCAATTTTTTGTTTTCATAGATTGTAGATGAACTGAAACATGTTAGTATTTATATCAACCACCCGAAAGCTTTCTTAACCGACCAAATTATGTCTACAGTGCTATTTGTCCTATAAAGTCTTGCCCGCTTTTCCCTGAATACCTTGCCAATAATTCCTCCCTTGCATTCAGCTCTGCCGTGGAGAGCATCTGCATCCTCCACAGTCACGCCAATTCGCTCAGACTTCGATAGTTTAATATGTTAATTAACCTAGATATGTCCTCTAACTTGTCTGATTACTGGATACCTTCCTTTATCACTCCTTTCCCAAAGTTTGACAACTCTTGCAACAGGAAGAAAATAAGAAAAAGGGGTTGCAGACTTAGTATAGATTTTGATTTTATTGTTGTCAGATGTGTGTAGGAGTATCTCCGTTAGTAGATCTCGAGGGTATATCTCTTCGCATGTATGATTGCCCGACTAGCTCTAAGTGAAAGGACGATAAAGGGTATGAAATTGATTTGTGTAAAATGGTGATAACCGCAACCTCCAACAAGGGAGGAAACTAAAGTTCCATGAAAGAGTGATAACTTTAATCGTTAGATAGAGAATTTGCAGTTCTTTCTTGATAAAAAGAGAGTTGAATCTAATAACGTTAATTTACAATAATCAGTTTCAACAATGATGTTCTTGAACAAATTATTATTGTACGACCTTAATAAGAAACAATGGTCGTAGTGGGACCCATGGTGGATGAGAGCATGAGCATGAAGGTCTCAAAAAACCTAACGATCAACAAAAAAAGTGGGGAATCAAGTGAGATTTTGCTAAAGACCTTGACTGTGTGTTTTGTTCGTGTTTTGCTCTCTCAAACTTACTGTAGCGACAGGTTTATCAATAACGATTCTCATTGATGAAAGTGTAGAGATTTAGTATTTATATCCTAAATTAGGTATAAGATACTTCATAAGAAACCCATTACAATAAATATATCACTGGACTCTACAAAATAGAATGTACTTCACTTAATAACTAATTTACAAAACAAAGACATAAAAAATTACATTGGACACTATTTAGATCTAACAAATCTCCCCATTAGTGTCTAATCTTCAATTAATGCATTGAGGTCTTTGACTTTTGTTTTTATTCCTTGAACCAGGAGGAGGAGGTTTCCATTGGGCAAAGAAGGAATGCCTCAATCCAAAATTGATCTTGAAGTGTCTTATGCAGTTTCTTAGATCCATCCGTTCTTTGATTGTATCAATGATCTTCTCTAGCATAAGAGCCTCTTTTACCCTTTGATTTTCGAGGAGTGCCTCAAGCAGAAGTGTCTGAAGTCGTTTCCTTAACTTGACTCGGATGATCTTCAAAGTTCCATCACTGAACTTCGCAACATTTGACGCCATGAGGGTTCGAGTCCGACGCTTTCTTTGTTGGAAATACGTGACCGTAAGCTCCGGGTCCAGGAAGATGTAGTTTTCTCCGATGTTTGCTAAGTGTTCATCGATGTTGAGTGGTTTTCCCAGGTTCACTTATACATGTTGTACATCTGGTACACTTCATCCAAATGGAGGTAGGGAAGGTCGGCCTCGGCTATCTTTTCTCTAGACTTGTTCTCCCTCTCGATAATGTAGATGGCGCTGGGGAAACCTCCAGCCGCGTGCTCAACGTCTACGATACCGAAGATGGAGTTTTTGTTCTTTTGATGTGTCCTGTACTGCTCCTTGGTTAGGTGGCAAGTGTTTTCCATCTCCATGAGCATATACAATTGCTGGAAATTATCATCTGTTCCCTTGAGGTGTGTTAGATCAATATGGTTCAGCTCGCTGACCCTCCTTATCTTCTTCTGGTCTCGCTAGATCCTTGGGTTGTAATCTTCAAGGATCAGGGCCTTGATCTTCTTATTGTTCCCAAGGTGTTTCCTTCTTCTTGATGTTAATTTTCTCTTTCTCGGGCAATTGTATGAAAGAAGGTCTTGGAGCTCCGCAAGATCCTCACCGTGGTCTACACCTTGATCCTCCTCTTCTGACTCGATCTGACAAATGTCGGCCCTCGCTTTGCTTAGGACGTATTGTACGTTTTCCAATCGAAGGCGGACCTCATCTTCCTTCTCCGTTCTGTTCACCCACTCCTCCTCCAAGATATACTTGTCGATGTAAGGGTGGGGGTTATAATTCTCGGAGGAGGGCTATTGAGAAATGATGGTGGTTTGGACTGATTGGGCAGCGGTTTATGGTGGTGTTTGGGATTGAGTGGCTGTTTGTGGTATTTGGGTGGTTGTTTGGTAAGCTGGTTGTTGTAGGGTGGATGTTAATGACGAGCTGCTTGCTCCACGTCTTGGCATCTTCCCTTTTCCTCGCCCACAACTACCATTTTGAGTCTTCTGCCTCTTTTCCTCTCAGGATGAACGAGATCATTAGGATCGTCGTGGTGTGGTGGCAAGTCGGGGCGAATCTTTCGTATTATTTCTGCTCAGCTGGGGTTTTATTTTCAATGGCGAGGAGTCGAGAGATGAGAATATGGTGGAGTTGGTGGATGAGCATGGTGTATGGGTTGAGGGGATGTGTAGGTTGTGGTGGGGAAGGTGGTGCTGGTTGTGGGGGTGAAGGTGGTACGTCCGTCACGGGAATTCTGCCATTGTCCCGTAAAGCAGATTCAATCATCGTATGCACTTGTCCAAAGATATTTTCTTCGAAAGACGGGACAATTGCATCGACGACCTCTTTGAAAGATGGGGACAAAACCTCCTTCGTGACGAACGGGGGCGATAACCTACCGGATCCACTTAGCCATTCTATTGTCATAACGCGTGGTCTACACTTAATGTGTCAGGAGTTCCAGTCGATCCAACTGACACTATTGGGGGGAGTGTCACTATGACTGTTGTTGCAGGTGCACTAAGACCTGCGGGGGTAAACAGCTCACTAGAGCCACTAAGGCTTATTGTTGACATCACGCTCGTTGGAGGTACGCACGGATGACCCGTTACCATTGTTGTAGTTGATGTTGCAGCGGTGAGACTTCCTTCCAATCGTCGAATGACATCCATAATGGATGCGTCGATGGAAGTTCTGGCTGGGTCACCCAGACCTAGGGTGAGAGGTGCATGTGTCCTAAAAGGTGGGAAGAATATAGGCAAAGTGGGCACACGACCTATCATGGCTAAGGAAGGGGTGGTGATCAGGGGTTGTGAACCACCTTTTTAAATACCTCCCGCCTTCGAGCGAGACGGTGATAGTAGATGCGGGTCCCCTTGTGATGTTATTGAAACCTCTATATATTGAGAGATAGAGGAGTGGTCGGGGAGATGTAGTATTTGCGCCATTGGACTCGACGTGGGGACTTCTACTTGGGTGTCAACAAATCGACTCCTGAACCTATGAGGTTCGTTCGACTTGTAGTGGGTGGGGTGGAAATCGTGTAGGGCATCGATGAGGAAGAGAATTGATCGTTGGTTTGCTTTTGACATTCCTTGCGGAGGGTTCCCAATGCATGGTAGAGGAGACGATCTTCATCCTCTGACTCAGTGGCTTCAGAGGGCTCCATGGTTGGTGAACGCACATTACCCTCACGTTGAATCAGGGTTTCCCCAGGGTTGGGCTCGGCTGGATCTGGGTCTGCCTGAGCCGTGGAAGCGGGACGGTTATTCTCCAAATGGTACGTGACTATGGCTCTGTCTGTCTGGTCCCAGAGACACATAGGAGGTTCCGATATCAGCAACGATGAGGATTGATGCCCTCATTGGTTTTCCTTTGCCTTGTGGAACTATTTGAGGAGCGGTGGCGGGAAGCTCTTTGCGTTGGGTAGTCGTGAGATCACTAGGTTGTCCATTTCATAATATTCGATCAGGAGCGGGAGCCAGCGTAGGTAGTGAACGATTTGAGCCTTCTTGGGGTTGTCTGTTAGGTGGATCTGGTCCTAAAGGTCGTTCCATATAAGTTGTGCGTAGTCAACATTACGAGATGATGTTGTGGTAGATGCATATAACGTTGACGTTAGCTCTGTCGAGCCTAGTATGTTTGGGTGACATGCACTTGTTGACGAGCTTGAAGAACGTCCTCCAAGGGTGAGGAATTCCTCTTAGCTGATAGCTTGATAGCACCTTCATGTCCGTTGCATAGCGGACGGATCTGAGGTCTCGTAGTAACTCCGCGTCGGTGGGCAAGGGCTCGTAAGTTTGGTGCATTGGCAGTATTAATACTCTTCAAAGAATGGTCTTGTTCAGGATCACGTCGCGGTGTTGATAGTGACCTTCATAGACTTGTCGGGTTTGCCTTGTGTAATGTGCCCCTTAATTGTTGTAGGTATTTTCTCGGGGACCTGCGTTGTAAGGGTGAAGGCGATCTGAAGAAGGCATTTTAATTGTGCTCTTTAATTAGTTATCCTTGTAAATACGTGCATCATTTTTATATTCAATAGTGTAGGACTTAATTGTATTATGCCAAGAAGATAGGTATAAATACTAATGTACACTATTGAATTGATAGAAAGAAAGTTAAAGAAAAATCCGAAAGGCTTGCAGTTTAATTTCTAGAGAGAGAAACACACAAACACTTTCTCACACTAAAAGTTTTTCTCTCATGTTCTTCATTGGGGATATTCGACCGAGTTAACAAATCTCAGATTTCCATTCGAATATCTAGAATTCATGCCTAGGATTTCTTGTAGTTGATAATCTACCTAACAATTGGTACCAGAGCCGCTCATAATTGTTTTGAATTGAATTTCGCTGTTTTAGATCAAATTTCTGTTTTTTTTTCTCCGTTCAAATATGCGCGTGACGATGAAAACTTGATCCCCGTGCTGATTTCTGCGAAATTTTGTTATTGATACTGATGCGAAAGTGCTTGATTACATGTTAGGAATAAATCGCGTACCAATTTCAATCGTTTAGAACAACGAATTTATTTGATTTTTGAATCTTCTCTATTTCACTGTTTGCGCTTGCAGTTTGAAAACGATTTGATTTTCACCAAAATTGATGGATTTTGCTTTAAAACGTGTTTAATCTTGTGTTTGTTCTTATTCAGTACACAAATTCAAGTGATTATCAAGAATTTCAGTGTTTAATTTGATGTTTCTCAGTTGAATTTGTGTAATTCTGTTCGATGAAACTTTGCTTTGCGTTCTTTGATCGTTTTTGATCGAAAATTTGGCTCGAATTTTTTTTTCCGGATATTTCACTGTTGAGTCTTCCACTAGTTCTCTAGCACAAAAGTTTTTCGACACGAGTCGTTCTCTAGCGCAAAAGGTTTTCGACAATTTCATTATTTTCGCTAGTTTCACTCCATTTTCGATTATTCGTTTTCGACGCGAAAAACTCTATTTTCGATTATTAGTTTTTCGGTCCTCACACAGAATTATTTTTTTCGAGTGTAACTAAGCGTAAATGTTTTCGACTAATACTGTTTTCGTTATATCCATATTCGCTTTTGACACGAAAAACCTATTTTTCGATTATAAGTTTTCGATCTCAAGCTTTTCCGTCTCAAGATTTTCGATTATCTTAATTCTCGAGCCCGAACTTAGCGAAAAAGTATTTCACTATCGAATATTTCGCACTCGAATAAGTTTAGTCAAATAATCGAGTCAAAGTTATCGAATGTTTTTTGAAGTCTTAGATTTTCGATCTTTAAAATTTTTCGATATTAAATTTTTAGATAGAATTTTTGTGATCAACAAATTTTGGATAAACCATTTTTTGACAGGTTTTACTAAAGCATTTTCTATGAACACTATCGAAAATCATCTATTCTCGAAAAATACTCTCGCAAAACATTTTCTAGTCGAAAATAATTTTCGATACACATACTTCGACAAACCTATACATACTGAAGAAACGTAGAAATTGTGCTTTGTTAATTAGTTATCCTTGTAATTAGGGGCATAGCTCGTATTTTTGTTAGTGTAGGAGTAGTATGTAAATATACCATATATAGAGGTATATATACCATGTACACAACAAAAATCAAGAGACAAGAATTTCAGAAACTTTACAAAGCATTGAATTCACATTCTAGAGAGAGAAATACAATCGAAAACTTCCACTCCCTAATCGTTTCTGTCTCCCGATCTTCAAATGTGATATTCGACCGAAGGTAATTTTCAAGAATTCTTATTCGAATATCTAGAATTCATGCTTAGATCGATTGTTATTTGATTAATTAAGACATAACAATTGGTATCAGAGCAGTTCCTAATCGTTTTTGGATTGAATTCGCCATTCTTAGATCAAAATTATTTTCCAGATTTTTCGATCGAAAAACTTACGTGAAATGCATTTTGATCTAGATGCTTAATTCTGCAAATTTTGTTGATGATCTTGTTGCTAAAGTAATAGATTATATGTTAGGAATGAATTACGTACTGATTTCAATCGCTTAGAACATCGGATTATTTCAGATTTTCGATTTAGATCGATATCAGTGTTTGCGATTGAGTTTTGAATACGGTTTGATTTTCTTCATAATCGATATATTTTGCTGTAAAACGTGGTTAATCTTGTATTTGTTCATATTCAGAACTCCTATTTGAGTGATTATCCAGAATCTCAGCGTCTAACTTGAGTTTTTCTGTGGAATCTGGATTTTCACTGTTCCATTGAACTCGAGTTGTGTTTTTCGATCGAAAAACAGGGCTCGAAAAATATTTTTCGAATAAATTTACATGCGAAAAGTTTCTCATACTCACATTGTTCTTGTGAGTTTCACTTAAATATAAGACTCGAAAAACTTTATTTTCGATAATTAGTTTTTCGATTCACACATAAATATCTTTTTCGAGCATAACAAAGCGTACCTTTTTTCGACGGATACTGTTTTCGATAGTTAAATATCTACTTTTGACACGAAAAACTTGTTTTACTATTACAAGTTTTTCGATCTCAAGTTTTTCGATCATCTAAATTTTCGAGTCAAAATTTAGCGAAAACATATTTTCGGGTCAAAATTTTGATCGAATATTTCACACTCGAAAAACTTTTAGTCAACAATTTGAGTCAAACGTAACGAAAATTTTCGATCACTTTTAATTTTTCGATTACAAATATTTCGATAAAAGTTTTTGCGATCGGCAAAATTATTCGACAAACTAATATTCGATAGGATATTTTCATTGCAAAACTTTTTCGTTCACAAAATAATTTTCGATAAACATACCTCGAAAAACTTATTCTATCGAAAATCTTTTCCGATTATAGGGATCGAAATTTTTCAAACACACAAATATTTTACACTAATCTTAATTTTTTTTGGGAATAAAATCGTAATTTTCAAAACTTACAAAAATGATCACTGTCAGCACTGATACCAATTGTTAGGTCCTAAAGAGACTTTAACAAATGACTGGAGACCAAAATTAAATTTGACACCTTTTATGCCTAAATTGTGTTATGCTAATAAGGGAAGACCCATCCAAAAATGGGTACCAAAGTCCCGCTAAATTTTTGCAGATTTTCCAGCATGGATTGATACTTAGAGATAGTTTCTCCACACCCATGAGTGGTATGCGACGAGAGCAACTACACCATCCAAACACGTATGATATGTCGGGTTGCTCCATATACGTGACTGATAAGAGATGCGAGCAACCAAACAAAAGTAAATTCTAATTATGCGTATGTTAAGATACTTTCCAAGTACGCATACGAGCTGAATTGAAAAATACCTTTTTCAAAATGGTACATTTAATTATGTATTTTTAAAACTTTACATGATTTTGAAAATTGCATATTACGCACCGAATGATAAATACCATTTTCTTTCTAAAATGAGTTTAATTTGAGGGGGAGCTACTCTTTAAGTTTAAAAGAGAAGCGACTCTTATATTTGTTTTAATGGAGCAATAACTTCATTTTTGAGGGGGAGCAAATTTTAAGTGCGTGACTTTAGGGAAAGAGATTAGAAATATTATTTATCCGACTATGCATCTTTTGAGGGGGAGCAGTACTACTATAGGAAGCATGATTTGAGGGGGATGAACAATATATATATATATATACATATATAATATAATATAATTTAATATACTATAATATATTATTCTTTTACTAATATAATAAATATATTCATATATATACAATAATATATATATATAATATATATATAGAAGAAAAGGGAGAAAAAGAGAAAAAATGAAAAGAAAAGAAAAATCTCTTCTCATTATCTAGCTTCATGGACATCTCCGACAACAAAAGACAGACTTCAATGGAGAATATCGAGATCACAAGTTCAAAAATTTCTATATGAAAAATGTGGCTCACTTATAAGACCTCGGTGCTCACCTCAAGCGACCTGCTCCGGCTAGCTGATATAAGTAAAAGCACCACTCGCTAGTTTCTACCGGATGCACGAATACTTTGTTCCCATGATTCAGTCGACCCAACTGAATCTAACCCAGGAGCCAAACCGAGCGTTAGTCCCAAATCTTAGAAAAATAACCACATATCCTACATCATCCGAACACACCACGTTAGATGATTTCGATGATAACATGAAAATTTTTGAAAATACATTTAATCCCTTATCTTACAAATATATCGGATCACACCCCCCATAGTATATGTGCTAATTGTATTAGCTCCCGGATATAAGTCGCCGCATTCGGTCAAACGGCACATGCACAACCGAGCCTTACCCACTCACATGTCTCACAAAATACATGCATTTCAAGAAATCACGGGGAGCCACGTCTACTGTCACCGCTTCACTCAGAAGCGGGGGATATTGAATTAAGTGGTTCAGCCCCACCACCACACTTCTTTGCGCACAATCGAGTCTAGTGTGTCCTCACTTTCAATATTTTTAATATTTTCTAGGACACATACACTTTTAAAACATCTGATTTTTGTGATCAAGCTAGAACTTCCCATTGACATGTCCTTCTTGGATATGCTTCGAGGATCAGAAGGAAGACATGCGTTGCAACATCAAAGCAACTGTTTCAGGCCATCATCTACGAACAATGCTCCTAGATTGATGTTAACGGGATGTCTTCGTGACCCCGGTGTTTCTTATACGACGGATCGCATTCGTTGCTCCGTCAGGTTATTACCCAATCTGAGTCCATATAATGCATACCGATTCCATCTTGTCACGATGACACGATCTTCTTGCCAAAGACGAAGCCCCATTTTGACCCATTGCGTGACGATATCCCAAAATCGATGATCATGAGGGGGAGTAGTACTAAAGAAAAATGGGAGCAATTCCACGACGAAAGGGAAAGTTTGATCAAAAACGGTAAATCCTCACGTATCGTCATATCAAGCAAACCATGACCTTCAAAGATCAAAGTTTCCGCCTCGAGTATGCCTCTCCAAATTTCAATTTGAAGTCCCCAATCCCAACACAAGGTTGAACAAATGAGGGGGAAGTTCACCGCTATCAACGGGAGAGATCGAGCACAAAACGAGAAAATCCAGCAAGCTACTTCAATTTTCTTCCGGCATATCCAAGACAAGCTTCAAGAGAAGACTTGATGGAAGATATGTTGCCGAGAAGAGAAGGTCAAGAAACGGTGTGTTTGAAGATCTCCTAAAGAAGACATCACAAGACAAGACAAAAGTGGCGATAATTAAAGAAGAACACGCACATGTACTCTTTCGCCGACGCATACCCTGATACGTGTTCTTCGAGGACTCATGAAGACATTTCTACAAGACCAAGATAACAAGCTGAAGAAACGTAGAAAATGTGCTTTGTTAATTAGTTATCCTTGCTTGGGGCGTAGCTCGTATTTTTGTTAGTGTAGGACTAGTTTGTAAATATACCATGGAGGATATATACCATGTACACAACAAAAATCAAGAGACAAGAATTTCATAAAATTTACAAAGCATTGAATTCACATTCTAGAGAGAGAAATACAATCGAAAACCTCCACTCTCTATTCGTTTCTCTCTCCCGATCTTCAAACGTGATATTCGACCGAAGGTAATTTTCAAGAATTCTTATTCGAATATCTAGAATTCATGCTTAGATCGATTGTTAGTTGATTAATTAGGACCTAACAATTGGTATCAGAGCAGATCGTGATCGTTTTTGGATGGAATTCGCTATTCTTAGATCAAAATTGTTTTCCAGAGTTTTCGATCGAAAAACTTACGTGAAATGCATTTTGATCTACGTGCTTAACTTTGCGAATTTTGTTGATGATCCTGCTGCTAAAGTGATATATTATATGTTAGAAATGAATTACGTACTGATTATTTCAGATTTTCGATTTCGATCGATATTAGTGTTTGCGATTGAGTTTTGAATACGGTTTGATTTTCTTCATAATCGATATATGTTGCTGTAAAACGTGGTTAATCTTGTATTTGTTCATATTCAGAACTCATATTCGAGTGATTATCCAGAATCTCAGCGTCTAACTTGAGTTTTTCAATTGAATCTGGATTTTCACGTCCATTGAACTCAAGTTGTGTTCTTTGATCGTTTTTCGATCGAAAAACTTGGCTTGAAAAATATTTTTCGAATAAGTTTACATGCGAAAAGTTTATAATACTCAGACTGTTCTTGTGAGTTTCACTCAAATATAAGACTCGAAAAACTTTATTTTCGATAATTAGTTTTTCGATTCACACATAAATATCTTTTTCGAGCATAACAAAGCGTACCTTTTTTCAACGGATACTGTTTTCGATAGTTAAATATCTACTTTTGACACTAAAAACATGTTTTACTATTACAAGTTTTCGATCTCAAGTTTTTCGATTATCTAAATTTGCGAGTCAAAATTTAGCGAAAACATATTTTCGAGTCAAAATTTCGATCGAATATTTCACAGTCGAAAAACTTTTTGCAACAATTTGAGTTAAACTTAACGAAAATTTTCGATCACTTTTAAGTTTTCGATTACAAATATTTCGATAAAAGTTTTTGCGATCGACAAAATTATTCGACAAACTAATTTTCGATAAGATATTTTCATTGCAAAACTTTTTCGTTCGAAATAATTTTCGATAAACATACCTCGAAAAACTTATACTATCGAAAATCTTTTCCGATTATAGGGATCGAAATATTTTAAATCGAAAAACTTTATTGTTCGAAAAACTTTTCGACTACTGAACTTTCAAACACACAAACATTTTGCACTAATCTTAATTGTTTTTGGGAATCAAAAATCTTAATTTTCAAAACTTACGAAAAATATTTCAAAAATCTTAATTCTTTAGCAAAATTTTGAAGTATCAATTTTTATATCAAATATTCGCAATAAAAACATTTCCTTTTTAAAACCAAAAAATAGGTCCGAAAAGGAAATTGCTTAAAGTACGAGCCAAACATTACTAACAAGTTTGTCACTTGTGAAGCACTTTTACCAACTGAACTCCACTGGATCCTTCAAATCAACTACTATAAATGGTTACTCACTTGGAAATTTTGTTCGCTTTCCAATTCTACGAAGAGGCGATTCATGAACTTCTTGGATACAAAAGATCAAGCTACAAATTTGATAGCTTCTCTTCAAGAAGGACCCGCTCAATTTTGGCTTATCCAAAAAGACGATTCCACAAATAATCCACCAATTCCTCCCACTAGAAAACTCAAAATTGCTTGTGAATACCTTGAGGGGGAGCGATTAAGAGCCAAAGCAGATATCGGAGCTAAAACTTTCCTGATGCAAGGCATCCTGAATGACATCTATATGCAAATAGATAGTCTATCAAGTGCGAAGGCTATGTGGGACGAGCTTCACAAAATAATGCCACGGACCGAAGTCGGAGTCAAGGCTAAGAAAGCGAACATCCTCACCGCTTACGACTCCTTCAAAGCGAAAACGGAGGAAAATTTCTACGAACTCTATCAACACTATTTGACTCTTCTTAACGAGATGAGGAAAATAGAAATTTTCAAGACAAATATGGAGGTAAATATCCGATTTCTTTCTTCTCTTCAACCGGAGTGGAAAAAAATATCCATGCAAATCCGTCAAAACAAGGATTTTGACGAAATGGATATCCACGCCGTATTTGACAATCTCGCTCAACACGAGGAAGACATTAGTGAGATACAAAAAAGAACAAAAGGGCAAACAGATCGAAGACTCAATAGCTCTAGTTTCGGAAAGAAAAACTAGTCGATCTCGTAAAGATAAAAGCATCAAATTGCCGAGTTCTTCCAAAGATGAAGACGACTCAGAATCGGATTCCGAGCCCGATATGAACGAGTTCAAGAAACAATTGGCTATCATTACTAAAATGATGAGCAAAAAGTTCTATAAAAAGAAATCCTCCTCATCGGCTAATAGACTTCGGACCCAAGCTCTAAGAACAAGGAAAGACCGGCCGAGTCGTTAGAATCCAAAAACGCAAAAGAACCACAAAAATGAATGCTAGAATTGTGAAAAGATAGGGCACTTTGCTAGAAATGCAATCTTCCTAAGGAGAAAGACGTCAATTACTACTCCAAGAAATTTCAACTAACCAAACAAAAGGAAGTTGGAGTCTCTAATGGCCGAAAAAGAGCACTAGTTAGAAGACACAACGGATTGTGACAACAGCTCTCATGGCATTTGTTGACGATTGTTAGGACATTTTTATTGTGTTCAAATATAAATGTTATCTTAATCCTGTAGTGTAAATAGTAGTTTGGGCTTAATTGTAATTAAGCCATAGATTAGGACTACGTAGTAAATATACCAAACTTATTTGGAATATAAGGAACCCTAATGTGATTGATGTATTAGGGTTAAGAATTCATTTTAATAGAAAACCGAGCTTTACAACGTGAAGAACGCTCTCATGCTTCCGTGCCAAATTCTAACGTGTTCTTCGTAAGTTTTACTTTTTCTATCGAATTCTTCACCGAACTTAATCGTGTTGGATATATTAGGACCTATCAATTGGTATCAGAGCAAAACAAGTTAGGATTTGAATCAATTTACTGAAATTTTGATCGAATTTTTGTCTGAAATATCATGAATATCGCATACATCATTTTCTCGTTTTCGGTTTGATCGATCAAACCACTAGATTTCGTGAATTTTGAAAATCAGTCGAAATTCCTCTTTGTGTGTTCTTCGTGACATTCATCCGATTTCTCAAAAAATTGATATATTTTGCTGTTTTCTTGTTTAATTGTGTGTTTATGCTTGTTAGTTCGCTGATTTGGATTCAATACCTTTGTTTAATTTGACTAATTCTAAGTATTCTGGTCGAAATTGAAATTTTTGGTATCGTTTTTTTTTTACCGCAAAACCTTGAAGAAACCTGATACTGTTTCATTATCGATAAATTTTTTAGACAATACAATTCTCAATAAAGTCACCCGCAAATTTTTAATCGTAAAACTAATTCTCATACAATCACTATCGAAGAAAACTTATCGCAAACTTCAAATATAAACATTATTGTAAACCAATACACCTTATAATATCACAATTACTCTTATCGAAAAGTAATCATTAAACTTTCTTTTTCATCATTAATCGTATAGCTCTCATCATTACTACATTGTGATACTTCTTTCTTTGCAGCAAAAGCAATCATTTTCATATGATTCTGTTTCACGAATAGAGCTTTACCATAATTATTCTCGGTTTCTCTGTGCTTTTCAATATAAAATAGGAATTTTTCGATACCGATAGAAATTTTGCGGTATTATTACTCTTCGACATATATTTCATCGCAAACCTTATTTCGGCACTTTATCGCAAAAGAAAGTTTCTTGATACTTCCTTACCGAAATTTTTTTTATTCGATAACCCTTTAACGGTATTTTTTTTACACAAACATTTTTTCGAGAACAAGTGTTTTATTGAGGAACTTTCTCGACAAATAAAGTTTCTCGGTATCAATTAGTTTCTCGATACCAAATTATTTCTCGATAAGCTTAAGTGCGAAATATGTTTTTGGCAAATTATAAGAAAATTTTGGTACTATTTTTACGAAGTTTTCGACATCAATATAAAACATTTTGGTATCTACCAAAAGTTTTCGATACACGTATTTTTCGATACTTAACCTTTTGACCCAAAATTTTCAAACTTTAATATTTTGATCCAAAAGGTTTCAATTTCAATTTTTTTAGAAGACCAATTTTTCGCCTAAAAATTGTGCTCCGCCAGACGTGCTTTTTTTGTCCATTCGAGAACCTGCATAGTCAGCATCAGTATAGCCAATAAGTCGAAAGTCAGTATTTTTAGGATACCAAAGCCCTAAGTTTGGAGTTCCTTTGAGATATCGTAGAATTCTCTTGACGACATTCGTGTGGGACTCCTTTGGGTCGGCTTGAAAGCGGGCGCAAAGGCAAGTTGCAAACATAATGTCGGGTCGGCTGGATGTCAAGTAAAGAAGAGATCGATAATGCTCTGATAGGTGGTGATGTTGACAGCCTTTCCAGACGGATCAACATCCAGTTTGCAATTCCTTCTTGTTTATTGTATCCCTTAGCAATGAGTCGTGCTTTATTCCTGATTACTTCACTGTTCTCATTTTTCTTGTTCTTGAAAACCCATTTTGTTCCAATTATGTTTTTGCCTTGTGGTCGACGAACCAATGTCCAAACTTGTAGACGCTCGAACTGGTTGAGTTCATCTTGCATCGCCATTACCCAATTCGGCTCTTTAAGAGCTTCGGCTACCTTATTTGGTTCGTTTTGGCTTAGGAAGCATGTGAATAAACCGCTTTGTGTAGACGTCCTAGTACGTACACAACTTGAAGGATCACCAATAATCTGATCAGTAGGGTGAGCTAGAGTCCATTTGCGTTCGTGAGGAATAACTGAAGTAGATTCGTCATTGGATTGGAGATCGAGATATCCCGAATTAATTGGTTGATCATTCAGAGTTGGAAAATTCAATTCAGATGTTGAGTCGATAGGAATTTCCTCATTTGTATTTGTAGGAACGACAGTACTAGATGGAGTTTATGAATAAGTAGATTCTCCAACATTTGTCGGATTTTGAAGAAGAGGAGTCTCATTATTAATTTCTTCCATTGAGGGAGATGGGGCACTGCTTGGTGTTGAGTGAGAAGAAGCAGGCATTTGAGACTTGTGGATGGAGTAGAAAAAAGAGTTAGTAAAAATCTTTTTCCTTTTTGAAGCATTTAAGGATTCGTTTTCTCTCTTTACAATTTCTAAAGAAGATTTATCTTCTTTTGAAATATTTTGAAAAATAATAGGATAGTTTTTCTTAGTTTTAATCTTGTCCTTCATTAAAGATTTTTCTTTCAAAATAGAGGAAGTTTTGAGATTGGAAATCTCCAATAAAAGTTCATTCTTTTCAGCTTTGAAATTCTTTCTTTCTGTTTCCAAGGAAGCGTTTAAATAAGCTATTTTTCTAATAATAGCTGGAATATAACAGAAATTAGAATTTTTAGAATGATCATTATTTTCTTCCTTATATATAGAAAAATCTTCTCGGGGATATAATGATTATAATCACTAGACAAGTTGAGATCTCTTGTCTTGTAACTATTATCCAAGTCGGTGTAGTCAAAAGGAATGTTAGTCCTATCAGTGGCTTGTCGTTTAGAATCTTCTAAAGCATTAATTTCGGAAGAATTAGTAAATGCCATTAAAGAAGTTAATCCTAATCCCATATACTTGATATCGTATAATTGTCTAACATTGACCTTTTCAAGTTACAGGGATTGTTAAAACCTAAGCCCTCTTTAGGATTATAAAATTCTGTATCAAGAGGTTGATTTAAAAATATAGTTTGATCCGTTTGACCCCTTTTTATTAGAAGATCATCTAACGTTTTAATCATTGAATAAAGTTTCTTACGTTCGTCAGAAATTTCTTTGAAATTGTTTTTAGAGATTTCTATGTCTCTCTGACAATCAATAAGAGTCGTATTAAGTTCAATAATTTTTGTCTCAGAGGTAGCTTTGGTTAATTCAAGACTAGAGTTTTTTTCCTTAGCGTTATATAAGAGAATTTCGAGATGAATTTTCTTATCTAATTGCTTTTGGAAATTGCTTTCGCTAAGACCTAGTTTCTCTTCTAATTTCTTTGTTCGTCTCCGCTCAATTTTCATGTTAGTGTACTTAAGCTGTAACGATTCTAACATGTTTGATAATGTGGATTTATACAATTGTACCTCTTGTGACGAAGAGGATGCTTGGTCGTCGTCGTCGTCAGGCCTCCTGGATGGGTCATCATTTGAAGCGTCGTCGAGGTATGCCATAAGTGCAAGATTTTCGTCTTCAGAATCTGTTGTATCTTCCAGCCAATGCTCTTGTTCTACCATCAGTGCTACTCCAGCCTCTTTTTATTTAGTGAGTTGTAATTTTTTGGAGTAGTAGTAGGCATCCTTTTTCTTGGGTAGTTTGCATTCTCTGGAGAAGTGTCCTACATTTCCACAATTATAGCATTTTTGTGGTTCTTTGACATTTTTTGATTCTGAGGAGTCGGCCGGTCTTTTACTTTGCTTGGAGCTAGATGTCCGAGGTCTATTGGCCGAAGACGAGGATTTCTTTTTGTAAAAGTTTTTACTCATCATTTTAGAAATGAGAGCTAACTGTGTCTTGAACTCCTTCATATCAGGTTCGGAGTCCGAGTCAGATTCTTCTTCAACTTCTGAAGAACTTGGCAGCTTGATACTTTTATCCTTTCGAGATCGACTTTGCTTTCTTTCAGAGATAAGTGCTATAGAGTCGTCGCCTGCTTGCCCTTTAGTTCTTTTGGATCTCGCTTATATCTTCTTCATGTTGGGCGAGATTATCAAAGACGGCGTGGATATCCATTTCGTCCAAATCCTTATTTTGTCGGATTTGAATGGATATTTTCTTCCATTCTGGTTGAAGAGAAGAAAGAAATCTGATGTTGACCTCCATGTTGGTCTTGAATATATCTATCTTCCTCATTTCATTGAGAAGAGTTAGATATCTTTGATAGAGTTCATAAACTGATTCCTCTGTCTTGGCTTTGAAAGAGTCATAAGCCGTTAGGATATTTGCTTTCTTTGCTTTGACTCCAACTTCAGTTCGTTGCATCATCTTGTGGAGCTCGTCCCACGTGGCTTTTGCACTTGATAGACTATCTATTAGCATATAGATGTCATTCGGTATTCCTTGCATTAGGAAAGTCTTGGCTCCCAAGTCTGCTTTGGCTCTTAAACGCTCCCCTTCGATATATTCACCAGGAACTTTAAGTCTTCTGGTTGCAGGAATAGGAGGATTGTTTGTAGGCATCTCCTTCTTGGATGAGCCAGAATTAGGCTGGACCTTCTTGAAGGGATGCGATCAAATTTGAGGCTTGATCTTTGGTTTCCAAGAAGTTCAAGAACCGGCTTCTCCATACCGTGAGTAAGCATCCATTTTTGTTGATTGATAGGATCTTCGTGAAGGTTTGGAATAGTAATAAAAAATGCTTCACAAGTGACAAACTTAGTTAGAAATATTTGATTCGTACTTAAACAACTTCCTTTTTGAACCTATGATTCGGTCGTGAAAGAGAAATTGTTAAGTTTTTGAAAATATTTGGTAATTAAAAATTGATAGTTCAAGATTCCTTAACGAAATTTGAATTATTAATCGAGAATATTGAGTATCAAAATTGATGGCTTGGAGACAAATATTTTTCGTAAGTTTTGAAGTTCACAATTTTTGATTTCTTTTAAATGAATTGGTCGAAATATTTTTCGAGCAGTAAAGTTTTTTGATTTAAAAATATTAAGCTTTTTAATCGAAAAAGTTTTTGGAACGTTTAAGGATTTAGTTGTATGTTTATCGAAGAATATTTTTCGGAAAAAATGTTGAAAAGATGATGTTATCGAAAAATATTTTGTCAAAAAACTATGTTGATCACAAAACTCTTATCGAAGAACTTGTGATCGAAAAATTACTAGTGATCGAAAAACATTGTTTTTAGTTTGACTCAAATTGTTGACTGTAAAAGTTTTCGATGGAATATTTTTCGATCGAAAATATGTTTTGGCTAATTTTCGATCGAAAAATTTATTCGCTCGAAAAATGTATTTATATATGAACCAAAAACTAATTATTGAAATAATTTTTGTCGAGTCTTAAATTTGAGTAAAACACTCGAAAATAGTGTTTGTCGACGAAAAATTTCTCGGCTGCAAACTTGGTCGAAAAATATTTTTCGATTCAAGTTTTTCGATCGAAGAACTTGATCGAAGAACAGTTAAGTTCAATGTAACAGTGAAAATTCCAGATTCAATCGAGATGTTCAATTTAGGCGCGGAAATTCTGGATAATCACTCGTTCAACAGTTCTAAATCTGATCAAACATAGAATTAACCACGTTTAATAGCAAAATATATCGAGATTTAAGAAAATCATACTGGACTCAAAACTTGATCACAAACGCAAAAATCAATCTAGATCAAAACTCTGAATTATTATTACGTTCTAAAATATTGAAATCAGTACGTAAATCAATCCTAACATATAATCTATCACTTGATCAGCAAAATCAATAACAAAATTCGAACATTAGGCATATTGATCAAAATATAAGTCACATGAGTTTTTCGATCGAAAAATCTGGAAAATTATTTTGATCTGAAAATTGCGAATTATGTCCAAAATCAATCACGATTTGCTCTGATACCAATTGTTAGGTCCTGATTCAACAATCAACAGGCAATCTAAGCACGAATTCTCGGTATTCGAGTACGAAATCTTACGATATACGATCGGTCAAATATCCGCGTTGAAGATCTTGAGAGGTTGTTAGCTTTTTCCGAGTTTCTCCGAGCGTGATCTCTCGTTTAAAGTATTTTCTGAATAATAAAAACTCTTTTTAACTTTGATAGTGTACATCATATTTATACCTATATTTAAGGTATAATTACTCTTAAGTCCTACACTATCAAAACCTCTAATTATGCCCCTAATTACAAGGATAATGAAATAATAAAGCACAATTCTAATATACTCTTCAGTTTTTGCAATCGTCTTGGTAGGCCACGTTGGTGGGATTAGCTAGGCTTAGCAACTCCAGTGGGATCAACATCGGTTGGAGCGCTATATCGGATGCCTTCGGATTATGAAAGAACCACAGCCTCAACGATATGTAACCTCCGACATGTGGCAGACGAGGGATCACCGGGTGTACGTCCATCGGGTGGGAGATCAGCACCGGAAACCACCGTGTCTAAGGCAAAAATTTCACTTTCGACTTCGTTTCCCTTTATCGTATTTAGTCCGGTAAATCGTTCCAAATTAGTTGGGCAACGTCGTATTTCTTCGAGAAGACGACACCGTGGAAGATTCTGAGAATATTCCCGTTTGCCTTTTCGAAACTGGAGTGCTTTGGGGAGAGACATTTGTTGATGATGCCGAACAATGTCCTCCATGGATGTGGGATCCCGCTATTCTGGAAATTTGATTGTTTCATCAGCGGTGGCTTATATCCCATCCGAAGCATGTCTTCCACGATCAACGTATTTGTTGGTAGTGGGTCGTAAACATCGTGATGCGGTAGATAGAGCACCATGGCCCGAAGATTCTTGCCGATGATGACGTGCTTTTGGTTTATTTTTGTTGTGTATTGCACATCATCCCCAACGATGTAGCTCTTAATGCATCCCCAGAACTGCTGGAGATTTACATTTTGGACGGAGGCAGTCATGGTTAGAGCTGGCAACAATGGATGTCCTTTGAGGATGGAGATAATCACTTAATCTGGACACCGGAAAGTGGCAAGGTCAAGTTGGTAGTTGTTGTTGTCAGCCAACCGTCTGAAGAGTAGATGTGGGACTACTCTTGATGAGCCATTTTTACAAAAATGAATAATGTTTATTAGATCGATATAATCACATGTAAATTGTATTAAGCAATTGTGGATGGCGAAAATGACTTAGAAAAATTTGAAATATATTTCTAAGTGTTGAACTGTATTATCGAAAGACTTGGGCAAAAAAAAAAATTGAAAAATTTTCGAAGTCTTTACAGCGTGTTTTGATTCGAGCATAAATTTATTCGAACGCTAAGTTTTGCGATCGAATAAAAACTTATCGAAAATTCTAGATTTTCGCCGCTGATTTTTACGATCGAATAAAATTTATCGAAAACTAAAGTATCTCGATGACTAATTTTGCGATCGAATAAAATGTTGTCGAAAAACTCAAATTTTCGCCGCGTAGTTTTGCGATCGAATAAAAATGTATCGAAAGACTTAAAGTTTTCGCCGCGAAGTTTTTTTATCGAGTAAAAATATATCGAAAACATAAGGTTTTCGCCGCTGAGTTTTGCGATCGAATAAAAGTTAACGAAAACTAAAGTTCTTCGATGACACTGTTTGCGATAAGAACATTTTCAATCGAAACAGTTTGAAATCGAACAGTAAACACTTAAAACGCAAATGACGATTCTGGGTAAATCAGGAGTTAATCTGGACTCGTAATGATCAGAAATCAGTTGCGAATCCAAATATCATGCTTTTAATCAGAATGGTCGAGTTTAAACATGTTAATTTTTGGTTTTTAAGATGTTTAAGTCAAAAAGTCGAGAAGAAAATTTTCGTTGAATGATTTTCAAAAACTGTCGCGATTCGCGCGTTTCGAAATGGAAATAAGACCCGAAATTGGTTTCTACATTCAATACGGCGAGTTTTCACAGAAAATCGGTGAGAAGTTAAGTGATTTTTTGAAATCGCCGAAGAGTTGAGAATCCGAAAAGTTTTGCGATAGTATTTGGTTGCGTGAGAACGAGTTTTTCGATCGATAAAGTTATATTAATAATTTTCTATCAGGTAAGGTTAAAATGGCTTTTGGGCCGGGAAAAAAAAATTATGGGCTTTCGTTAAAAATTAGGTCTGATTAACGAAAAAAAAAATTAATCTTTTAATTTTGCACCCAAAAAAATCTCATAAGGGTCCATGTATTTCTGAAATAAATGCAATTATCTCCCAATTGTTATGAAATTAAACATTTGACTCCTCGGATGAGCTAGAAATATTATGTAATACTTAGAAAAAAATTAGAAGCCGTGATTGCTAAAAACAAATTTTTCATATAAGCTCCCCCTCAACAAATGCACGATTAACTTTTCGGCAATTTAGCACATATTTAAAACAAATATGCATATGAAAATTTACGATATAAGCACAAGTAACGCATTTAAGCAATTCAGCATAGATTCATGAAATTTTTGCGTTTCTCAATAATTTCGCACTTTATCAAGTTTGAACCAATGCATGTATTAATGCATTTAAAATGTGCGAAAATATTTTCAATTAAAATTTTCAAAAAACTTTTTTTTGGGGTCAGATTGCCCATTTCGAACATTATCACGCAAAAATTTCTCATGACATATAAAATAATAATTTGCCGTCAAATCATGTAACTAAACTAATATTCTAAGATCGTAGTATGAATTATTTTGACAACTCTCACTAGTTTCGCTCATAGCACTCACTTTATTTTTATCATGGAAATATTTAACAGATATATCACTCATATCAACACGACAAAATTATATCAATTAATTTGTTAACGTATTTAATCATCTTACCAAGTGAAAGTTCATCATTTTGAATCAAAGGGACTTCGAAGGGATTATTTTTAGGCTCTGACTGAAAGGGTATGATAGTTTTGAGGATTAGTGAGCTTAAAAATTCTTCAATTCCGGGGGCCCTTTTTGAAATTCAATTCTGATCCTTTAGCTTTTCTTTTCTTCCGTGCTTGCTCAAGACGAGTTTTGTCTTCTTTACAAAGCTTTGACAGATGAGATCTTCTTTTTGGGCCGAGACCCTGTTCCTTTCGAAGGTTCCACAGTTATGGAATTCAAACCCAAGGCCGTGCTTCTCTTCTCGTTTTCTCTATTTATAAGATCTAGATTATCGTTGGAGAAGTTCACTTCGATGTGCTTCTCTTCTAGGAGAAGTTCACAGCGAGATCCGTGTTTCTCTTCTATAATGATTGAGACTTGTATCTCTTTTTCTCCCCCTCTTTTTCTTGATTGAGCAACACCGAAACTTAGGAATAATGTTGAAGGCTTGATCGGGTTTCATAAGAAAAAGAATGTCGAAAAAGGCTCAAAAGGGATATCTAGAGGTAAAAAGTAAAGGATTTATAATATGGGTCTAGTGAGGAATGTCCTAATTTGCCCTTATTATTTTCATGACAGACTAACACAAAAGTAAGAATGAAGCTATGAAGTACAAACTAAAAGGGCGTCATTTGAAGTGTGACACACTCAAGAATAAAAATATTGAGACTCAAATTCTCACATATATGATGTGGCTTTTTGGCTAGTGAAACAAACTAGGCTCTTTGAATAAGAGAAAGTCACATGAATTTTTAGACAGAGTATTTAATCATATATCAAAAAAATATTTTTGTGAGTATTTCAAAATAGACAAAATTATCGTCATCACCCACTTTTTTTAATTTTATTATTATTATAATTTTATACTATTTTATTTTTATTTTTCTGAGTAAAAAAAATTGAAGGATAGAGTCACACAAGATAATCAAAGAATATCAAGAAGCACATAGAATATCACATAGAAGCATAATTGAGCATGTAAATAATTTTTTCAAGTAAGATTGAGATTCAACATGCCTAATTTAGCAATAAGGAATTGGAATCGTTTTTCATCGAATGCCTTAGTGAATAGGTCGGCGAGTTGAAGCTCCGTTTTAACAAAATACATATCTATAGTGCCTTTTGTACATGATCTTTTATGAAATGATAGCGAATGTCTATATGTTTCGTGCGTGAATGATGAACAGGATTGCAAGTAATGGCAGTAGCACTTTGAGAATCACTGTAAATAGGAATGTTATTAAATTTAAACCCGTAATCGCGTAGTTGTGTCCGCATCCATAGAATTTGCGAGCAACAACTGGCTGCCGCGATGTACTCCGCCTCGGCCGTCGATGTTGACACACAATTTTGTTTCTTTGAGGACCAGCAGACCAACGTTTCGCAAAAAAATTGTGCTCCGCCAGACGTGCTTTTTCTGTCCATTCGACAACCTGCATAGTCAGCATTAGTATAGCCAATTAATCGAAAGTCAGTATCTTTAGGATACCATAGCCCTAAGTTTGGAGTTCCTTTGAGATATCGTAGAATTCTCTTAACAACATTCATGTGGGACTCCTTTGTGTCAGCGTGAAAGCGTGCACATAGGCAAGTTGCGAACATGATGTCGGGTCGGCTGGACGTCAAGTAGAGAAGAGATCCGATAATGCTCGGATAGGTTGTGATGTTGACGGCCTTTCCAGACGGATCAACATCCAATTTGCAATTTGTTGACATGGGATTATTCATCGGTGTGCTCTTGTCTTGATTAAATCTCTTCAGAATATCTCGAATATACTTGGTTTGACTGATGAAGATTCCATCTTCGAGTTGCTTTACTTGTAATCCAAGAAAGAATTGAAGTTCTCCAATTAAGCTCATTTCGAATTTGGTCTTCATGAGATTACCAAATTTCTGACATAGACGTTCATTTGTCGAGCCGAAGATGATGTTATCAACGTAAACTTGAACGATCATCAGGTCTTTGCCTTGTCTTTTGATGAAAAGTGTCGTATCGATGGTGCCTCTTATGAAGTTGACTTGACTAAAATTCGCTTAGGACGTCATACCAAGCACGAGGGGCTTGTTTTAGTCCATAGAGAGCTTTGTCCAATCGATAGACATAATCGGGAAGATTTTCGTGCACAACCCCATCGGGTTGAGCGACGTAGACTTCTTCTTTTAACACACCATTAAGAAAGGCGGTTTTAACATCCATTTGATAGACTTTGAAGTCTCTAGGAGCCGCATATGCTAGAAATAGTCGAATTGCTTCGATACGTGCCACCGGAGCATACGTCTCGTCGTAGTCAATTCTTTCTTGTTTATTGTATCCATTGGCTACGAGTCGTGCTTTATTCCTGATAACTTCACCGTTTTTGTTCTTCTTATTCTTGAAAACCCATTTAATTCCAATTAATGTTTTGCGTTGCGGTCGAGGAACTAATGTCCAAACATGTAGACGCTCGAATTAGTTGAGTTCATCTTGCATTGCGATTACCCAATCCGGATCTTTAAGAGCTCCGGCTACCTTAATTGGTTCATTTTGGCTTAAGAAGCATGTGAATAAGCCGCTTTGTGTGGACGTCCTAGTGCGTACACCACTTGAGGGATCACCAATGATTTGGTCAATAGGATGAGCTCGAGTCCATTGCGTTCGTGAGGAATAACCGAAGTTGATCCGTCATTGGTTTGTAGATCGAGACATTGTGAATTGATGGGCTGATCATTCGTAGTTGAAAAATTCAATTCGGAGGTTGAATCGGAAGGAATTTCCTCATATGCATTTGTAGGGACTGCAGCACTAGATGAAGATTCAGAATTAGGAGAATCCGGAACATTTGTCGGTGTTTGAGGATTAGGAGTCTCAATTTGATTTTCTTTCATAGAGGGAGAAGGAGCACTGCTTGGTATAGAATGAGACGAAGCAGGCATTTGAGACTCGTTCCGATAAAAATGTTCAAATAGAAAGTCTAAATCTTCTAGGTCAGCGGGAATTGCTTCTCTTGACTTTGAGGTAGAAGTTGTTGAAAGTTGTTGACCTTGTGCCAACACGCCGATAAGCTCGGGTTCTTAACTGTTTTGTTCAGAAGCCAAATCTGTCATTTCTTGAAAGGTGATGTTGTAGCTTTCAAGAATTGTACGGGAAGACTTGATGTAGACGCTATAGGATTTAGAAGTAGAGGAATATCCGACAAAGATGGCTCCAAAGGCTTTGCGATCGAACTAGCTTAGATGCTCTCGATCGTTGGCCACAAAACATTTGCAACCGAATACTTTGAAAAAATGAGATATTCGGGATTCTTTGATTAATTATCTCATACGGCGTCTTTTCGAAGCGTTTGTGAATAATTGTCCTATTTTGAGTAAAACATGTCGTACTCACTGCTTCAGCGCATAGAAAGTGAGGGAGACCGGAGTATATGAGCATTGTTCTTGCAGCTTCAACTAAAGTCCGGTTCTTCCTTTCTATGACACCATTTTGTTGAGGCGTTTTTGCGGATGAGAATTGTTGAATAATTCCAAGTGATTGATAAAAATTGCAGAGACGCTGATTCTTGAATTCAGTCCCGTTATTAGTCCTGATTACTTGGATTTTCTTTTGCAGGAGATTCTGAGTTGTATTCACAAAGCTTATTATCAAGTCTCCAGTCTCATCTTTAGTTCGGAGATATCTTGTCCAGGTGTAGCGAGAATAATCGTCGACGATTACTAACACATATTTTCCACCGGTTATACTTTGTATACGCATTGGTCCACAAAGGTCCATGTGAAGTAGTTCTAAGGGTCGAAATGTTGAAGCAACTTGCTTGAGTTTATGTGATGCTCGCTTCATTTTTCACATTTGAGAAGCCGAACAGTGATGCTCTTGATGAGGAGAAATTGTTGGTCATTGACCCACTTTTTAACAAAGAGTTTGTGAAGAGCTTTGTGATTTAGATGAGACAAGCGTTGATGCCATAAGTTGTTCCTCTTGATTGTAATCTGTGAGATGAGGCAAACAGCTGTCGAAGGTCGAACTGTTGTCAGATTGATAGTGTAGAGATTTGATCTTCGTGATCATGTTAGAAGTTCTTGATTCAACTATTTAAAATTTTGCACTGATCAACGAGAAACACCACTTGAAATCCTTTGTCGCAGAATTGTCCGATGCTGAACAGATTGTGTTTATGACCTTGGACGTAAGAGACATCTTTAATCGTCAGATTCGGCAGTAGAATGTCTCCAAAACCGAGTATTGGAGCTGAATCATTGTTGCCAAATCGGACTTTTCCGTTGTAACGGTCTTGATAGCTGCTCAACCGTACTTGCTTTCCCGTCATGTGTGTGGAGCAAGCAGAATCTAAATACCACACATGATAGATCTGCATAGAAAGAGGTTAAGGAGATTTAGGTACCCACTTTTGAATGGGTCCTCTCGGATTAGCAGATTTGATAAGGTTTGGTCATCTTTGGTTCCTAAATTATTGGAATGCTTAGGTACCCAAACCAACTTGGAAGTAGTTGATTTAAGTGGTACCTCTTAAGACAACTTGGCCTTATCGGCTTGTGTTGGCCTAGGTGGTGTTTTAGGAACCCATTAAGGTTGAACCTTACATGGGAGGTTAATTTAAGCGCGGACAAATGTCTTATTCGTCTTAGTGCATGAGAAAATTTTTTCTCTAGCTAGTCTCTTAAGGTGTTTGACTTAGTGTACTTTGACCGGATACCTTAAATGAGGACAAGAATGTATCGAGCTATAAGCTTTCTTTATAGCTGGATCTTGTTTCCTTCGAGACTTAAGACTTGCAGTTGTCTTAGAAAGAGGGTATATATTTTTAGAAGAAGGGCCGATTTCAAAATTTGTGCTTTCAAAATTAATAGGTTTTAACAAATAAGTGGAAGCACGACATTAAAGTTTGAAACAGCTGTCTTCTTGCGAGTGTCCATAGTTTTTGATACAGAAGAAAATTTTGAAAATAAAACATTTCGATCATTTTTCTTCTAAAATTCTATCCTATGCACACTTTCTTTTGCATGCTTCACCTCTTTTTCTACTCTACCTTTGGATGGACTAGAAAAAGAGTTAGAAAAAGTCTTTTTCCTTTTTGAAGCATTTAAGGATTCTTTTCCTCCCTTTATGATTTTATTAGTTGTAATTTTGTCCTTAGTTAATGATTTTTCTTTCAAAGTAAAATCAGGACAAGTTTTTAAAGTAGAGGAAGTTTTGATATTAGAAATCTCCAGTAAAAGCTCATTCTTTTCAGCTTTGAAATTCTTTCTTTCTGTTTCTAAGGAAGCGTTTAAATCAACTATTTTCTTAATAATAGCTGGAATATAACAGAAAGTAGAATTTTGAAAATGATCAATATTTTCTTCCTTACTTTTAGAAAAATCTTCTAGGGGATATAATGAATTATAATCACTAGATAAGTTGTGATCCCTTGTCTTGTAACTTTTATTCAAGTCGGTTAGTCAAAGGGAATGTCAGTCCTATTTGTGGCTTTTCGTTTAGATTCTTCTAAGGCATTTATTTCTGAAGAATTAGTAAAGGCCATTAGAGAAGTTAAACCTAATCTCATGTACTTGATATCATATATTTGTTTAACATTGACCTTTTTCAAATTATAGGGATTGTTAAAACTTAAGCCTTCTTTAGGATTATAAAATTCTACATCAAGAGGTTGATTTAGAAAGATAGTTTGATCCGTTTGACCCCTTTTCGTTAGAAGATCATCTAAAGTTTTAATCCTTGAGTAAAGTTCCTTACGTTCGTCAGAGATTTCTTTGAAATTATTTTTAGAAATTTCTAAATCTCTCTGACAATCGATAAGAATCGTATTAAGGTCATTGACTTTAGTCCCAGAGGTAGCTATGGTTAATTCAAGACTAGATATTTTTTCGTTGGCGTAAGATAAGAGAATTTCTAGATGAATTTTCTTATCTAATTTATTTTGGAAATTGTTTTCACTAAGAGCTAGTCTCTCTTCTAATTCCTTAGTTCTTTTCCGCACATTTTTCACTTTAGAGTACTTAATATGTAATGATTCTAACATGTTTAATGAAGAGGATGCTTTATCGTCGTCGTCGTCAGGCCTTCGTGAAGAGTTATCATTTGAGAGGTCTTCGAGGTATGCTATTAGAGCGATGATTTTCGTCTTCAGAATCTGTGGTGTCTTCCAGCCAATGCTCTTGTTCGGCCATCAGTGCTACTCTAGCCTCTTTTTGTTTAGTAAGTTGGAATTTTTTGGAGTAGTAGTTGGCGTCCTTTTTCTTGAAAAGTTTGCATTCTCTGGCAAAGTGCCCTATCTTACCACAATTATAACACTTTTGTGGTTCTTTGGCGTTTTTAGATTCTGAGGACTCGGCCGGTCTTTCCTCGTGCTTGGAGCTTGATGTCAGAAGTCTATTGGCCGACGAAGAGGATTTTTTTTTATAAAACTTTTTGCTCATCATTTTAGAAATGAGAGCCAACTGTTTCGTGAACTCCTTCATATCGGGTTCGGAGTCCGATTCAGATTCGCCTTCATCTTTGGAAGAACTTGGCAACTTGATGCTTTTATCTTTGCAAGATCGACTTATTTTTCTTTCAGACACAAGAGCTATAGAATTATCGATCTGCTTGCCCTTAAGTTGTTTTTGTATCTCGCTTATATCTTCCTTGTGTTCGGCAAGATTATCAAAGACGGCGTGGATATCCATTTCGTCCATATCCTTATTTTGACGGATTTGCATGGATATTTTCTTCCACTCCGGTTGAAGAGAAGAAGAAATCGGATGTTAACCTCCATGTTGGTCTTGAAGATATCTATCTTCCTTATCTCATTAAGAAGAGTTAGATAGCGTTGATAGAGTTCTTTAACGGTTTCCTCTGTCCTGGCTTTGAATGAGTCGTAAGCGGTTAGAATGTTTGCTTTCTTGGCTTTGACTCCAACTTCGGTCCGTTGCATCATCTTGTGGAGCTCGTCCCACATAGCTTTTGCACTAGATAGACTATCTATTTGCATATAGATGTCATTAGGAATTTCTTGCATTAGGAAAGTTTTGGCTCATAAATCCGCTTTTGCTCTTAATCGCTCTCCCTCGGTGTATTCACTAGGAATTTTGAGTCTTCGTGAGGCAGGAATGGGAGGATTATTGGTGGCATCGCCTTCTTGGATGAGCCAAAATTGAGCTGGTCCTTCTTGAAGTGAAGCGATCAAATTTGTGGCTTGATCTTTCGTTTCTAAGAAGTTCATAAACCGGCTTCTCCATACTGTGTATTCACCTCTTCCAAGAATTAGAGAGCGGACGTCGTTTCCGAGTGAGTAAGCATCCATTTGTAGTTGATTGGTTGGATCTTCGTGAAAGTTTGGAATTGAAATGAAAAATGCTTCACAAGTGACAAACTTCGTTAGTAATATTTGATTTGTACTTTAAACAATTTCCTTTTCGTACCTATTTTTTTGATGTTAAAGAGAAATTATTTTTATTTCGAAAAATATTTGATACGAGAATTGATACTTCAAAATTTGCTAAAGAATTTTGATTTTAAGATCAAAAATTTTGAGTATCGTAGAAGATAATTCTTAGAAAAATATTTTTCGTAAGTTTTGAAAATTACGAATTTTGATTTCTTTCAAAATAGTGTAAAATGTGTGTGTGTTTGAGCAGTGATCGAAAAGTTTTTCGAACAATAAAGTTTTCGATTAAAAAAAATTCGAACCTATGATCAAAAAATATTTTCGATTGTATTTATCGAAAATTGTTTTTCGAACGTAAGAGTTTTGCAGAGTAAATATCCTGTCGAAAAATAATTTTTCGAATAATTGTTGATCTCAAGAACTTTTATCGAAAAATTTGTAATCGAAAAATTTAAGAGTGATCGAAAAATTTTACGTGAAGTTTGACACAAATTGTTGACTATAAGTTTTTCGAGTGTGAATTATTCGATCGAAATAACTTTTCGCTAAATTTTTACTCGAAAATTTAAATAATCGAAAATCTTATGATCGAAAGACTTGTTTTACTATGACAAGTTTTTCGTGTCAAAATTAGATATTTATTTAGCGAAAACAGTATCCATCGGAAAAAAATATGCTTTATTACGCTCGAAAAAGATATTTATATTTGAATAAAAAAACTAATTATCGAAATAATGTTTTTCGAGTCTTATATTTGAGTAAAACACACGAGAACATGGTTTGTCATCGAAAAATTTCTCGGCTGCAAACTTATTCGAAAAATGATTTTCGAGCAAAGTTTTTCGCTCGTAGAACAACCAAGTTCAATGTAACAGTGAAAATTCCAGATTCAACCGAGATGTTCAAGCACCTTTGCTGAAATTCTAGATAATCACTCATTTCTTAGTTCTTAATATGAACAAACACAATGTCAACCACATTTTACAGCAAAATATATCGATTATTAAGAAAATCAAATCGGAATCAAAACTTAATCGCAAACACAATTATCTATCTAAATCGAAAAACTGAATTTAAATGTCGTTCTTAGCGATTGAAATCAATACGTAAATCATTTCGTAACATATAATCTATAACTTAATCAACAAGATTATCAATAAAATTCGCACAATTAAGCATTTTGATCAAATTACAAGTCACGTAAGTTTTTCGATCGAAAAATCTGGAAAATTGTTTTGATCATAAAATCGCGAATTCAATCCAAAATCAATCACGATCTGCTCTGATACCAATTGTTAGGTCATTATCTATCAACTACCGATCGATCTAAGCATGAATTCTAGATATTCGAATGATAAATCTCACAATAAACCTTCGGTCGAATATCTTCTTTGAAGATCTTGAGAGAGAGAGTTTCTCGATTACTATTCTCTCTCTTAGAATGTGAATTCAATGCTTGTGATTTTTCTGAAAATAAATGTGTATTGTTTTGATAGTGTACATTGTATTTATACCTATTTACATGGTATATTTACTTTTTGGTCCTACACTATCAAAACTACTAATTACGCCCCTAATTACAAGGATAATAAAATTTACAAACAACAATTATAATATTTTCTTCACATTGAAAGGTTTTAGAGACTCTTAGGTACCCACATATTAATGGATCCTCTCGGATTAATAGATTTAGAAGGTAAGCTTTGTTCATTTTTGGTTCCTATTGGTGCTCTTAGGTACCCAAACCAACTTAGAATTAGTTGGTTTAAGTGGTACCTCTTTAGGCAACTTGGCCTTGTTGGCTTGCGTCAGCCGTTTTGGAAACCCATTGAGGGTGAACCTTACATGGTAGATTAATTTCAGCTTGGACAAATCTCTTATTAGTCTTAGTGCATGACAAAATCTTTTCCCTAGCTAGTGTTCTAAGGTGTTTAGCCGAGTGTACTTGGACTGGGTACCTTAGATGAGGGCAATAATGTATCGAGCTATCAACTTGCTTAATAGCCAGATCTTGTTTCCTACGAGACTTAAGACTTGCATTTTTCATAGAATGATGGTTTTTGTTTTTAGAAGTAGAGCCGTTTTCAAAATTTGTACTTTCAAAATTAATAGACTTTAAAGCATAAGTTGAAGCAACAATATGAAAATTTAAAACGGTTTACTTCTTACGAGTTCCTTAGTCTTTGATACAGAAGAAAGTTTCGAAAATAAGTCATTTCTATCATTTTTCTTCTTAAGTTCTATGCTAGGCACTCTCTCCTTTGCATGCTTCAACTCTTTTACTACTCTACTTGTGGATGGAGTAGAAAAAGAATTAGTAAAAATCTTTTTCGTCTTTGAAGCATTTAAGGATTGTGTGTCGACCGTTTATGCTTTTTAAAGAAAATTTTTCTTCTTTGAAATATTTTGTAAAGTAATGGGAGGTGTTTTCTTATATTTGGTACTGTTCTTAATTTTTTTCTTTCAAAATAAAATCAGGACAAATTTTAAAATTGAGGAATTTTTTAGATTAGAAATCTCCATTAAAAGCTCATTCGATTGTGCTTCAACATTCCTTCTTTCTGTTTCTAGGGAAGACCAGCTATTTTCTGAATAATAGCGGGAATATAACAGAAAGTAGAATTTTTAGAAGGATCAATATGTGCATCTTTAACTTTAGGAAGATCTTCTAAAAGATATAATGAATTATAATAACTAGAGTGGATTATATCCAGTTTCTTGTAACTATTATTCAAATCGGTATAGTCAAAGGGGATGTCAGTCCCATTTGTAGCTTTTCTTTTGGATTATTCTAAGGCATTTATTTCGGAAGAATTAGTAAAAGCCATTAAAAAAGTTAATCATAAATCCAATACATGATATCATAAAGTAAAGCTTTAATCCTAGAGTTTTAATCCTAAATCCATTAAAAAACTTAATCCTAAATCCATTAAAAAAGTTTTAATCCTAAAGTAAAGCTTCTTACGTTCGTCAGAGATTTCCTTAAAATTATTTGTAGAAATTTCTAAATCTCTCAGACAATCGCTAAGAGTCTTACTAAGGTCATTGATTCTTATGTCAGAGGTAGCTATCCTAGATTCAAGACTTGTTATGGTTTCCTTAGCATTAAATAAGAGAATTTCTAAGTGAACTGTTCTATCTAATTGCTTTTGGAAATTATTTTCACTAAGGGCTAGTCTCTCCTCTAATTCTTTTGTACTTTTCTGCTCATATTTCATGTTAGTATACTTAATTTGCAAAGACTCTAACATGTTTGATAATGTAGAATTTAGGCATTGTTACCTATTCTGATGAGGTTGATGCTTTTTATTCGTCGTCGGACCTCCTTGATGAGTTATCGTTTGAGGCGTCGTCGAGGTATGCCATTAGAGCGAAATTTTCAGTGTCAGAATCCGTTGTGTCTTCTAGCCAATGCTCTTGTTCGGCCATCAGAGCCACTCCAACCTCCTTTTCTTTAGTTAGTTGAAATTTCTTGGAGTAGTAACTGGCGTCTTTCTTCTTAGGAAAATTGCATTCTCTGGCAAAGTGCCCCATCTTTCAACAATTGTAGCATTTTTGTGGTTCTTTAGCGTGATTCTGACGACTCGGTCGGTCTTTCCTTGTGCTTAGAGCTTGAGTTCCGAAGTCTATTAGCCGAGGAGGAGGATTTCTTTTTATAGAGCTTTTGCTCATCATTTTAGCAATGAGAGCCAATTGTTTCTTGAACTCTTTCATATCGGGCTCAGAATCCGATTTTGATTCGTCTTCATCTTCGAAAGAACGCAGGGCTATTCGTCTTCATCTTACGAGATCGGCTAGGTTTTCTTTCCGAAACCAGGGCTATATAGTCTTTGATCTGTTTGCCCTTTAGTTCTTTTTGTATCTCGCTATTGTCTTCCTCGTGTTGAGCGAGATAATCAAACATGGCATGGATATCTATTTCGTCGAAATCCTTGTTTTGACGGATTTACATGGATATTTTCTTCCACTCCGGTTGAAGAGAAGAGAGAAATCGGATATCGACTTTCATATTGGTCTTGAAATTTTTTTTCCGCATCTCGTTAAGAATACTTAAATAGCGGTGATAGAGTTCGTAGACATTTTCCTCCGTCTTTGCTTTGAAGGAATCGTAAAGTCGGAGGAAAATGTTTATGAACTCTACCAACGCTATCTAACTCTTCTCAATAAAATGAGGAAGATAGAAATTTTCAAGACCAACATGGAGGTCAACATCCGATTTCTCTCTTCTCTTCAACCGAAGTGGAAGAAAATATACATTCAAATCCGTCAAAACAAGGATTTAGACGAAATGGATATCCACGCCATCTTTGATAATCTCGCTCAACACGAAGAAGATATAAGTGAGATACAAAAAGAACTTAAGGGCAAGCAGATCGAAGACTCTATAGCTCTAGTCTCTGAAAGAACAACGAGTCGATCTCGCAAGGATAAAAGCATCAAGTTGCCAAGTTCTTCAGAAGATGAAGACGATTCCGCATCGAACTCTGAGCCAGACATGAAGGAGTTCAAGAAATAATTGGCTCTCATTACTAACATGATGAGCAAAAAGTTTTATAAAAAGAAATCATCCTCTTCGGCAAATAGACTTCGGACATCAAGCTCCAAGCATTATAAAAGACCGGCCCAGTCCTCAAAATCTAAAAACACCAAGAACCACAAAAGTGCTATAAAGGATGCCAACTACTACTCCAAAAAATTCCATGTATGGTTCAACCTCAATGGGTTCCCAAGACACCATCTAGGCCAACGCAAGCCCAAAAGGCCAAGTTGCCTAATGAGGTACCACTTAAACCAACTAATTCCAAGTTGGTTTGGGTAACTAAAAACATAAATGGTTTAAGAACAAAAAATGAACAAACATTACCTACCAAATCTGCTAATCCGAGAGGATCCATTACTATGTGGGTACCTAAGTCTCAAACGATAATTCATCAAGGAGGTCAGATGATGAAGAAAAAGCATCCACATCATCACAAGAGGTAACGATGCCTAACTCTACATTATTAAACATGTTAGAATCCTTACAAATAGAGTATACTAACATGAAAAATGAGCGGAAAAGCAAAAAGGAATTAAAAGAAAGACTAGCCCTTAGTGAAAATAATTTTCAGAAGCAATTAGATAGAACAATTCACTTAAATATTCTCTTATCTAATGCTAAAGAAACCATAACTACTCTTGAATCTAGGATAGCAACTTCTGAAATAAAAATATATGACCTTAGTATGACTCTTAGCGATTGTTAGAGAGATTTAGAAATTTCTAGAAATAATTTTAAGGAAATCTCTGATGAACGTTAGAAGCTTTAGTCTATGATTAAAACTTTAGACGATCTTCTAACAAAGAGGGGGCAAACGGACCAGACTATATTTCAAAATCAACCACTTGATATGGAATTTTATAATCCTAAAGAAGGCTTAGGTTTTAACAATCCCTATAACTTAAAAAAGGTCAATGTCAAACAATTATAAGATATCAAGTATATGGAATTAGGATTAACTTCTCTAATGACCTTTACTAGCTCTTCTGAAATAAATGCCTTAGAAGGATCTAAACGAAAAGTCACTAATAGGACTGATATCCCATTTGACTACACCGAATTGAATAGTAGTTACAAGACACGGGAAATTAACATGTCTAGTGACTATAATTCAATATATCCTTTAGAAGATCTTCCTAAAGATTAGGAAGAAAATAATGATCATTTTCAAAATTCTACTCTCTGTTATATACCTGCTATTATTAAGAAAATAACTGATTTAAACGCTACTTTAGAAACCGAACGAAAAAATTCCAAAGCTGAAAAGAATGGGCTTTTTGGAGATTTCTAATCTCAAAACTTCCTCAATTTTAAAATCATGTCCTGATTTTACTTTGAAATCATCAAATAAGGACATGATCAAATCTAAGAAAACACCTCCCATTATGTTACAAAATATTTTAAAAGATGATAAATCTTCTTTAAAAGCGTACAGGGAGGTAAAGAATCCTTAAATGCTTAAAAAAGGAAAAAGATTTTTTTTGGATATAATTACAAAAGAAAAGTGATAGAAAAGATTTATTTTCAAAATTTTCTTCTGTATCAAAAACTATGGGCACTCGTAAGAAAACAGTCGTTTCTAATTTTAATGTTGCTTCCACATGTGAGTTAAAGCCTTTTAATTTTGAAAGCATAAGTTTTGAAATTGTCTCAACTTCTAAAAACATAAATCATCATTCTAAGACAAATACAAATCGTAAGTCTCGAAGGACTCAAGATACGGCTATAAAGAAAGCTTATAGTTCGATACATTCTTGTCCTCATTTAAGGTAACCGGTCAAAGTACACTCAGCCAAACATCTTAAGAGACTAGTTAGAGAAAAGCTTTCTCATGCACTAAGATTCATAAGACATTTGGCCTCGCTGAAATTAACCTCCCATGTAAGGTTCAACCTCAATGGGTTCCCAAGACACCATATAGGCCAACGCAAGCCCAAAAGGCCAAGTTGCCTAATGAGGTACCACTTAAACCAACTAATTCCAAGTTGGTTTGGGTACCTAAAAACATAAATGGTTTAGGAACAAAAAATGAACAAACATTACCTACCAAATCTGCTAATCCGAGAGGACCCATTACTATGTGGGTACCTAAGTCTCAAACGATAATTCATCAAGGAGGTCAGATGATGAAGAAAAAGCATCCACATCATCACAAGAGGTAACGATGCCTAACTCTACATTATTAAACATGTTAGAATCCTTACAAATAGAGTATACTAACATGAAAAATGAGCGGAAAAGCAAAAAGGAATTAAAAGAAAGACTAGCCCTTAGTGAAAATAATTTTCAGAAGCAATTAGATAGAACAATTCACTTAAATAATCTCTTATCTAATGTTAAAGAAACCATAACTACTCTTGAATCTAGGATAGCAACTTCTGAAATAAAAATATATGACCTTAGTATGACTCTTAGCGATTGTTAGAGAGATTTAGAAATTTCTAGAAATAATTTTAAGGAAATCTCTGATGAACGTTAGAAGCTTTAGTCTATGATTAAAACTTTAGACGATCTTCTAACAAAGAGGGGGCAAACGGACCAGACTATATTTCAAAATCAACCACTTGATATGGAATTTTATAATCCTAAAGAAGGCTTAGGTTTTAACAATCCCTATAACTTAAAAAAGGTCAATGTCAAACAATTATATGATATCAAGTATATGGAATTAGGATTAACTTCTCTAATGACCTTTACTAGCTCTTCTGAAATAAATGCCTTAGAAGGATCTAAACGAAAAGTCACTAATAGGACTGATTTCCCATTTGACTACACCGAATTGAATAGTAGTTACAAGACACGGGAAATTAACATGTCTAGTGACTATAATTCAATATATCCTTTAGAAGATCTTCCTAAAGTTTAGGAAGAAAATAATGATCATTTTCAAAATTGTACTCTCTGTTATATACCTGCTATTATTAAGAAAATAACTGATTTAAACGCTACTTTAGAAACCGAACGAAAAAATTCCAAAGCTGAAAAGAATGGGCTTTTTGGAGATTTCTAATCTCAAAACTTCCTCAATTTTAAAATCATGTCCTGATTTTACTTTGAAATCATCAAATAAGGACATGATCAAATCTAAGAAAACACCTCCCATTATGTTACAAAATATTTTAAAAGATGATAAATCTTCTTTAAAAAGCGTAAAGGGAGGTAAAGAATCCTTAAATGCTTAAAAAAGGAAAAAGATTTTTTTTGGATATAATTACAAAAGAAAAGTGATAGAAAAGATTTATTTTCAAAATTTTCTTCTGTATCAAAAACTATGGGCACTCGTAAGAAAACAGTCGTTTCTAATTTTAATGTTGCTTCCACATGTGAGTTAAAGCCTATTAATTTTGAAAGCATAAGTTTTGAAATTGTCTCAACTTCTAAAAACATAAATCATCATTCTAAGACAAATACAAATCGTAAGTCTCGAAGGACTCAAGATACGGCTATAAAGAAAGCTTATAGTTCGATACATTCTTGTCCTCATTTAAGGTAACCGGTCAAAGTACACTCAGCCAAACATCTTAAGAGACTAGTTAGAGAAAAGCTTTCTCATGCACTAAGATTCATAAGACATTTGGCCGCGCTGAAATTAACCTCCCATGTAAGGTTCAACCTCAATGGGTTCCCAAGACACCATCTAGGCCAACGCAAGCCCAAAAGGCCAAGTTGCCTAATGAGGTACCACTTAAACCAACTAATTCCAAGTTGGTTTGGGTACCTAAAAACATAAATGGTTTAGGAACAAAAAATGAACAAACATTACCTACCAAATCTGCTAATCCGAGATGACCCATTACTATGTGGGTACCTAAGTCTCAAACGATAATTCATCAAGGAGGTCAGATGATGAAGAAAAAGCATCCACATCATCACAAGAGGTAACGATGCCTAACTCTACATTATTAAACATGTTAGAATCCTTACAAATAGAGTATACTAACATGAAAAATGAGCGGAAAAGCAAAAAGGAATTAAAAGAAAGACTAGCCCTTAGTGAAAATAATTTTCAGAAGCAATTAGATAGAACAATTCACTTAAATATTCTCTTATCTAGTGCTAAAGAAACCATAACTACTCTTGAATCTAGGATAGCAACTTCTGAAATAAAAATATATGACCTTAGTATGACTCTTAGCGATTGTTAGAGAGATTTAGAAATTTCTAGAAATAATTTTAAGGAAATCTCTGATGAACGTTAGAAGCTTTAGTCTATGATTAAAACTTTAGACGATCTTCTAACAAAGAGGGGGCAAACGGACCACTATATTTCAAAATCAACCACTTGATATGGAATTTTATAATCCTAAAGAAGGCTTAGGTTTTAACAATCCCTAAAACTTAAAAAAGGTCAATGTCAAACAATTATATGATATCAAGTATATGGAATTAGGATTAACTTCTCTAATGACCTTTACTAGCTCTTCTGAAATAAATGCCTTAGAAGGATCTAAACGAAAAGTCACTAATAGGACTGATATCCCATTTGACTACACCGAATTGAATAGTAGTTACAAGACACGGGAAATTAACATGTCTAGTGACTATAATTCAATATATCCTTTAGAAGATCTTCCTAAAGTTTAGGAAGAAAATAATGATCATTTTCAAAATTGTACTCTCTGTTATATACCTGCTATTATTAAGAAAATAACTGATTTAAACGCTACTTTAGAAACCGAACGAAAAAATTCCAAAGCTGAAAAGAATGGGCTTTTTGGAGATTTCTAATCTCAAAACTTCCTCAATTTTAAAATCATGTCCTGATTTTACTTTGAAATCATCAAATAAGGACATGATCAAATCTAAGAAAACACCTCCCATTATGTTACAAAATATTTTAAAAGATGATAAATCTTCTTTAAAAAGCGTAAAGGGAGGTAAAGAATCCTTAAATGCTTAAAAAAGGAAAAAGATTTTTTTTGGATATAATTACAAAAGAAAAGTGATAGAAAAGATTTATTTTCAAAATTTTCTTCTGTATCAAAAACTATGGGCACTCGTAAGAAAACAGTCGTTTCTAATTTTAATGTTGCTTCCACATGTGAGTTAAAGCCTATTAATTTTGAAAGCATAAGTTTTGAAATTGTCTCAACTTCTAAAAACATAAATCATCATTCTAAGACAAATACAAATCGTAAGTCTCGAAGGACTCAAGATACGGCTATAAAGAAAGCTTATAGTTCGATACATTCTTGTCCTCATTTAAGGTAACCGGTCAAAGTACACTCAGCCAAACATCTTAAGAGACTAGTTAGAGAAAAGCTTTCTCATGCACTAAGATTCATAAGACATTTGGCCGCGCTGAAATTAACCTCCCATGTAAGGTTCAACCTCAATGGGTTCCCAAGACACCATCTAGGCCAACGCAAGCCCAAAAGGCCAAGTTGCCTAATGAGGTACCACTTAAACCAACTAATTCCAAGTTGGTTTGGGTACCTAAAAACATAAATGGTTTAGGAACCAAAAATGAACAAACATTACCTACCAAATCTGCTAATCCGAGAGGACCCATTACTATGTGGGTACCTAAGTCTCTATAATTTTTCTATGCAGACCCATCATGTGTGGTATTTATATTTTGGTTGCTCCACACACATGACGGGAAATCAAGAACTGTTGAGCAACTATCAAGACCGTTACAACGGAAAAGTCATATTCGACAACAACGATTCAACTCCTATACTAGGATTTGGAGATATTCTACTGCAGAATCTGACGATCCAAGATGTCTCTTACGTCCAAGATCTTAAACACAATCTGTTTAGCATAGGACAATTCTGCGACAAAGGATTTTAAGTGGTGTTTCTAGCTGATCAGTGCAGAATTTTAAATAGTCAGAATAAAGAACTTCTAACAGGATCATGAAGATCAAATATATACACCATTATCTAACCAACAGTTCGACCTTCGACAGCTGTTTGCCTCATCTCACAAACTACAATCAAGAGGAACAACTTATGGAATCAACGCCTGTCTCATCTAAATCTCAAAGCTCTTCACAAACTCTCAATAAAAAAGTTGGTACACGGTCTACCAACTATTTCCATACATCAAGAGCATAATTGTTCGGCTTGTAAAATTGAAAAAATGAAGCGAGATCACACAAACTCAAGCAAGTTGCTTCTACATGTCGACCCTTGAATTACTTCACATGGACCTTTGTGGACCAATGCGTACACAAAGTATCAGCGGTCGTAAATATGTGTTAGTAATTATCGACGATTATTCTAGCTACACATGGACAAGATATCTCCGAACAAAAGATGAGACTGGAGACTTGATAATCGGTTTTGTTAATACAACTCAGAATCTCATGCAAAAGAAAATCCAAGTAATCCGGACTGATAACGGAACTTAATTCAAAAATCAACGTCGCAACAATTACTATCAGTTACTTGGAATTATTCAACAATTTTCAGCCGCGAAAACGCCTCAACAGAATGGCGTCGTAGAACGGAAGAACCAGACTTTTGTTGAAGCTGCAAGAACAATGCTAATACATTCCGGTCTCCCTCATTTTCTTTGGGCTGAAGCAGTGAGTATCGCGTGCTTTACGCAAAATTGGACGCTTATTCACAAATGCTTTGAAAAGATGCCGTATGAGATAATTAATCAACGGATTGCGACTATCTCATTCTTTAAAGTATTCGGGGGCAAATGTTTTGTGGCCAACGATCGGGAGCATCAAAGCTAGTTCGACCCTAAAGCATTTGAGCCGTCTTCGTTGGATATTTATCCACTTCTAAAGCATACCGCATCTATATCAAGTCTTCACGTACTATCTTGGAAAGCTACAACGTCACTTTTCAAGAAGTGACTGATTTGGCTTCTGAACAAAACAGTTCAGAACCCGAGCTTATAGACGTGTTGGCACAAAGTCAACAACTTCCGAAAACTTCTACCTCAAAGTCAAGAGAACCAATTCCCGCTGACCTAGAAGATTTGGATTTTCTATTTGAACATTTTTATCGGAACGAGTCTCAAATGTCTGCTGCGTCTCATTCTATACCAAGCAGTGCACCTTCTCCCTCTAGGGAAGAAATTCAAAATGAGACTCCTAATCCTCAAACTACGATAAATGTTACGTATTCTTCTAATTCTGAATCTTCAACTAGTGTTGTAGCTCCTACAAATGCAGATGGGGAAATTCCTTCCAATTCAACCTCATAATTGAATTTCCCAACTACGAATGATCAGCCCATCAATTCAAGATGTCTCATTCTACAAATCAACGAAGGATCTACTTCGGTTCTTCCTCATTAATGCAAATGGACTCGAGCTCATCTTATTAACCAAATAATCAGTGATCCTTCAAGTGGAGTACGCACTAGGACGTCTACACAAAGCGGATTATTAGCATGATTCATAAGCCAAAACGAACCAATCAAGGTAGTCGAAGCCCTTAAAGACCCGGATTGGGTACTCGCGATGCAAGATGAACTCAACCAATTCTAGCGTCTACGAGTTTGGACATTAGTTCCTCGACCGCAAGGCAAAACAATAATTGGACTAAATGGGTTTTCAAGAATAAGAAGAACGAGAACGATGAAGTAATCAGGAATAAAGCACGACTTATAGCCAAGGGGTACAATCAACAAGAAGGAATTGACTACGATGAGACGTATGCTCCAGTTGCATGTATCGAAGCAATTCGACTATTTCTAGCATACGCGGCTCATAAAGGCTTCAAAGTCTATCAAATGGATGTTAAAACCGCCTTTCTCAATGGTGTGTTAAAAGAAGAAGTCTACGTCGCTCAACCCGACGGGTTCATGCACGAGAATCATCCCGATCATGTCTATCGATTAGACAAAGCTCTCTATGGACTAAAACAAGGCCCTCGTGCTTGGTATGATGTCCTAAGCGTATTTTTAGTCAAGTCCAAATTCATACAAGGCACCATCGATACGACACTCTTCATCAAAAGACAAGGCAAAGACCTGATGATCGTTCAAGTTTACGTTGATGACATCATCTTCGGCTCGACAAAGGAACTTCTCTGTCAGAAATTTGGTGAACTCATGAAGACCAAATTCGAGATGAGCTTAATGGGAGAACAACAATTCGTTCTTGGACTACAAGTAAAGCAACTCGAAGATGGAATCTTCATCAGTCAAACAAAATATATCCGAGATATTTTGAAGAGATTTAATCAAGACAAGAGCACACCGATGAATACTCCCATATCAACAAACTGCAAATTGGATGTAGATCCGTCTGGCAAGGCAGTCAACATCACAACCTATCGAGCATTATCGGATCTCTTCTCTACTTGACGTCCAGCCGATCCGACAACATGTTCGTCACTTGTCTCTGACCCAAACGAGTCCCACATCCATGCAGTCAATGGAACTCCCAACTTAGGGCTATGGTATCCTAAAGATACTTATTTAGATTAATTAGCTATACTGACGCTGATTATGCAGGTTGTCGAATTGATACAAAAAGCACGTCTGGCGGAGCACAATTTTTAGGTGAAAAGTTGGTCTGCTGGTCATCAAAGAAGCAAAATTGCGTGTCAACCTCGACGGCCGAGGCGGAGTACGGCTGCCAGCTGTTGGTCGCAAGTTCTATGGATGCGGACACAACTACGCGATTACGGGTTTGAATTTAATAACATTCCAATTTACAGTGATTCTCAAAGTGCTATTGTCATAACTTGCAATCCTGTTCACCATTAACGCACGAAACACATAGATATTCGCTATCATTTTATAAAAGATCATGTAGAAAAAGGCACTATAGATATGTATTTTGTAAAAACGGAGCTTCAACTTGCCGACTTATTCACTAAGGCATTGGATGAAAAACGATTCCAATTCCCTATTGCTAAGTTAGGCATGTTGAATCTCAATCTTACTTGAAAAAATTATTTACATGCTCAATTATGCTTCTATGTGATATTCTATGTGCTTCTTGATATTCTTTGATTATCTTGTGTGACTCTATCCTTCAATTTTTTTACTCAGAAAAATAAAAATAAAATAGTATAAAATTATAATAATAATAAAATTAAAAAAAGTGGGTGATGACGATAATTTTGTCTATTTTGAAATACTCACAAAAATATTTTTTTGATATATGATTAAATACTCTGTCTAAAAATTCATGTGACTTTCTCTTATTCAAAGAGCCTAGTTTGTTTCACTAGCCAAAAAGCCACATCATATATGTGAGAATTTGAGTCTCAATATTTTTATTCTTGAGTGTGTCACACTTCAAATGACGCCCTTTTAGTTTGTACTTCATAGCTTCATTCTTACTTTTGTGTTAGTCTGTCATGAAAATAATAAGGGCAAATTAGGACATTCCTCACTAGACCCATATTATAAATCCTTTACTTTTACCTCTAGATACCCCTTTTGAGCCTTTTTCGACATTCTTTTTCTTATGAAACCCGATCAAGCCTTCAACATTATTCCTAAGTTTCGGTGTTGCTCAATCAAGAAAAAGAGGGGGAGAAAAAGAGATACAAGTCTCAATCATTATAGAAGAGAAACACGGATCTCGCTGTGAACTTCTCCTAGAAGAGAAGCACATCGAAGTGAACTTCTCCAACGAAAATCTAGATCTTATAAATAGAGAAAACGAGAAGAGAAGCACGGCCTTGGGTTGAATTCCATAACTGTGGAACCTTCGAAAGGAACAGTGTCTCGGCCCAAAAAGAAGATCTCATCTGTCAAAGCTTTGTAAAGAAGACAAAACTCGTCTGGAGCAAGCACGGAAGAAAAGAAAAGCTAAAGGATCAGAATTGAATTTCAAAAAGGGCCCCCGGAATTGAAGAAATTTTAAGCTCACTAATCCTCAAAACTATCATACCCTTTCAGTCAGAGCCTAAAAATAATCCCTTCGAAGTCCCTTTGATTCAAAATGATGAACTTTCACTTAGTAAGTTGATTAAATATGCTACGATAACAAATTAATTGATATAATTTTGTCGTGATGATATGAGTGATATATCTACTAAATATTTCCATGATAAAAATAAATTAAGTGATATGAGCGAAACTTGCGAGAGTTGTCAATATAGTTCATACGATGATCTTAGAATATTAGTTTAGTTACATGATTTGACGACAAATTAATATATTATATGTCATGAGAAATTTTTGCGTGATAATGTTCAAAATGTCCAATCTGACAGCAAAACAAAATTTTTATAATAAAAATATATTTTTTTCTTATTGAAAATATTGTTTGCACATTTTAAATGCATTAATAAATGCATTGGTTCAGAATTGATAAAATGCGAAATTTTCTTTGAAAAACGCAAAATTTTAATGAATCTATGCTGAATTGCTTAAAATGCGTTACTTGTACTTAAATAATAAATTTTCATATGCCAAATTGTACTAAATATGTGCTTAGATGGCGAAAAGTTAAAACATGCAATTGTTGAGGGGGAGTTTTACATGAGAATTTGTTCTAATTTTTTTTTAAGCATCACAGAAAATTTCGAGCTCATCCGATGAGTCAAATGTTGAATCTCATCAACATTAGGAGATAATTTCATTTCTTTCAGAAATACAGGAAGTATTATGCAATTTATTTTTTGGGTTAATCCATACAAGATTAAATTTTTGTTTAATCAGACCTGAATTTTAACTAAAGCCCAAAATTTTTTTATGGCCCACCGTATTTTTTACCTTACTTTATCAATTGAAAAAATTCCTCACACGCAACTTCTCTCCATCGAAAAACTTTTCGACTTCAAATACTCTTCGATATCTCTTCGGCGATTTCATAAAAACCTCACTTATCTCAGTGATTTTCGTCCTAAACTCGCCCATTTCGAAGGTAGAAACACGTTTCGAATCAATCACTTTTCGGCCAAAAACACACTATTCGCAAACAGTTTCCCAAAATCATTTGAAGAAATTTCAAATGTGTTGCGTGTGACTGAGTTTTTCGATCGATAAAGTGGTATTAAAACTTTACGATCGGGTAAGGTAAAAATACATTGGGCCGTAAAAAATTATTTTGGGCTTTAGTTAAATTCAGGTCTGAAAAAAAATCTTTTATGGATTAACCCAAAAATAAATTGCATAATACTCCCTCTATTTCTGAAAGAAATGAAATTATCTCTTAATGTTGATGAATTCAACATTTGACACCTCGGATGAGCTCGAAATTTTCTGTAATGCTTAGACAAAATATTAGAAGTCATGTTTTACAAGTAAATCATATAGGAAATTAGAAAAAATTCTCATGTAAAAATCCCCCTCAACAATTGCATGACTTAACTTTTCGGCATCTAAGCACATATTTAGTACAAATTGGCACATGAAAATTTACTATGCCAGTACAAGTAACGCAATTTAAGCAATTCATCATAGATTTATTAAATTTTTGCATTTTAATAAAAAATTCGCATTTTATCAGTTATGAACCAATGCATGTATTAATGCATTTAAAATGTGCGATTGATATTTTCAATAAAAATTTCAAAAATATTTTCGTTTTGGGGTCAGATGGGACATTTTGAACATTATCACGCAAAAATTTCTTATGACATATAAAATAGCAATTTGCCATAAAATCATGTAACTAAACTAATATTCTAAGATCATAGTATTAATCACTTCGACAACTCTCGCAAGTTTCGCTCATACCACTCAATTTATTTTTATCATGGAAATATTTAGTAGATATATCACTCATATCATCACGACAAAATTATATCAATTGATTTGTTATCGTAATATATTTAATCAACTTACCGGGTGAAAGTTCATCATTTTGAATCAAATGGACTTTTAAGGGATTATTTTTAGGCTCTGGCTAAAAGGGTAGGGTAATTTTGACAAATTCTTCAATTTCAGGAGCCCATTTTTAAATTCATTTATGATCCTTTAGCTTTTCTTGCTAAAGATGAGTCTCGTCTTCTTTACAAAACTTTGAGAGATTATAACTTCTTTTTGGGCCGAGACCGTGTTCCTTTCGAAGGTTCCACAGTTATGGAATTCGAACTCAAGGCCGTGCTTCTCTTCTCGTTTTCTCTATTTATAAGATCTAGATTATCGTGTGAGAAGTTCACTTCGAGGTGATTCTCTTCTAGGAGTATACAAGATTATCTTAGGAGAAGTTCACAACGAGATCCGTGTTCTCTTCTATAATGATTGAGAAATTCATTATGTGCATCTCTTTTGCTCTCCCCCTCTTTTTCTTGACTGAGTAATCCCGAATCTTGTGAATAAGGTTGAAGGCTTAACTGGGTTTGATAAAGAAAAAGAATGTCGGAGAAGGCGCAAAGGGTTTTTTAGGGGAAAAATTAAAGGATTTATAATTTGGGCTAAGTGAGGAATTTCTTAATATGCCCTTATCATTTTCATGACGAATTAACACAAAAGTAAGAATCAAGCTACGAAGTACAAACCAAAGGATAGTCATTTGAAGTGTGACACACTCAAGAAAAAGTTATTGAGGTTCAAATTCTCACATATATGATGTGGCTTTGTGTCTAGTGAAACAAACGAAGCTCTTTGAATAAAAGAAAGTGACGTGAATTTTTAGGCAAAGAACTAAGCATATATATCGAAGAAATATTTTTGTGAGTAATTCAAAATAGACAAAATTATCGTCATCCCGCATTTTTTATTATTACTTTATATATACTATTATTTTTATTATTAATTTTTTTTTCTTTGTAATTTTTTTATTTGTTTTATTTTTATTTTCGTTTTTTAAAAAAAAATTTGAAAGATAGTGTCACGCAGGATAATCAAGGAATATTGAGAAATACATAGAGTATCAAATAGAAGCATAGTAGAGCATGTAAAGCACATGTCAAGTAAGATTGAGATTCAACATGCCTAATTTAGCAATAAGGAATTGGAATCGTTTTTCATCCAATGCCTTAGTGAATAAGTCGGCAAGTTGAAGCTTCGTTTTAACAAAATACATATATATAGTGCCTTTTTCTACATGATCTTTTATAAAATGATAACAAATATGTATATGTTTCGTGCGTGAATGATGAACAGGATTGCAAGTAATGGCAATGGCACTTTGAGAATCACTGTAAATGGGAATGTTATTAAATTCAAAATCGTAATCGCGTAGTTGTATCCGCATCCATAGAACTTGCAAGCAACAGCTGGCAGCCACAACGTACTCCGCCTCGGCCGTCGATGTTGACACGCAATTTTGTTTCTTTGAGGACCAGCAGACTAACTTTTCGCATAAAAATTGTGCTCCGCCAAACGTGCTTTTTCTGTCCATTCGACAACCTGCATAATCAGCGTCAGTATAGCCAATTATTCTAAAATCAGTATCTTTAGGATACCGTAGCCCTATGTTTGGAGTTCCTTTGAGATATCGTAGGATTCTCTTGACGACATTCATGTGGGACTCCTTTGGATCAGCTTGAAAGGGGCACATAGGCAAGTTGCGAACATGATGTCGGGTCGGCTGGACGTCAAGTAGAGAAGAGATCCGATAATGCTCCGATAGGTTGTGATGTTGACGGCCTTTCCAGATGGATCAACATCCAATTTGCATTTTGTTGCCATGGGAGTATTCATCGGTGTTCTCTTGTCTTGATTAAATCTCTGCAGAATATCTCGGATATACTTGGTTTGACTGATGAAGATTTCATCTTCGAGTTGCTTTAGTTGTAGTCCAAGAAAGAATTGAAGTTCTCCCATTAAGCTCATCTCGAATTTGGTCTTCATGAGATTACCATATTTCTAACAGAGACATTCATTTGTCGAGCCGAAAATGATGTCCTCAACGTAAACTTGAACGATCATCAAGTCTTTGCCTTGCCTTTTGAGGAAGAGTGTCGTATCGATTGTTCCTCTAATGAAGTTGGACTTGACTAAAAATTCGCTCAGAACATCATACCAAGCACGAGGGGCTTGTTTTAGTCCATAGAGAGCTTTGTCCAATCGATAGACATGATCAAGATGGTTATCGTGCACAAACCCGTCTGGTAGAGCGACGTAGACTTCTTCTTTTAATACGCCATTGAGAAAGGCGGTTTTAACATCCATTTGATAGACTTTGAAGTCTTTATGAGCCGCGTATGCTATAAATAAGCGAATAGCCTCAATACGTGCAACTGGAGCATACGTCTCGTCGTAGGCAATTCCTTCTTGTTGATTGTATCCCTTAGCAACGAGGCGTGCTTTATTCATGATGATTTCGCCATCCTCATTCTTCTTTTTTTGAAAACCCATTTAGTTCCAATGATTGTTTTGCCTTGAGGTCGGTCGAGGAACTAATGTCCAAAACTCGTAGACGCTTGAATTGGTTGAGTTCATCTTGCATTGCTATTATCCAATCCGGGTCTTTAAGAGCTTTGGCTACCTTTGTTGGTTCGTTTTGGCTTAAGAAGCATGTGAATAAGCCGCTTTTTGTGGACGTCCTAGTGCGTACTCCACTTGAAAGATCACCGATGATTTGGTTAATAAGATGAGCTCGAGTCCACTTGCGTTCATGAGGAATAAGCGAAGTAGATCCTTCATTGGTTTGTAGATCGAGACATCCTGAATTGATGGCATGATCATTCGTAGTTGGGAAGATTCAGCACTAGTTTCCTCATCCGCATTTGTAGGAGCTGCAACACTAGTTGAAGATTCAGAAGTCGGAGAATCCATAACATTTGTCGTATTTTGAGGATTAGGAGTCTCAATTGAATTTCTTCCATTGAGGGAGAAGGAGCACTGCTAGGTATAAAATGAGATGAAGCAGGCATTTGAGACTCATTCCGATAAAAATTTTCAAATAGAAAGTCCAAATCTTCTAGGACAACGGGAATTGTTTCTCTTGACTTTGAGGTAGAAGTTATCGAAAGTTGTTGACCTTGTGCCAACACGCCAAATCCGTCATTTCTTGAAAGTGACGTTGTAGCATTCAAGAATAGTACGGGAAGCCTTGAGGTAGACGCGATATGATTTAGAAGTAGAAGAATATCCGACAAAGATGGCTTGAAATGCTTTGGGATCGAACTTGCTTCGATGCTCTCGATCAATGGCCACAAAACATTTGCAACCGAATACTTTGAAGAATGAGATATTCAGGATTCTTTGATTAATCATCTCATACGGCGTTTTTTCAAAGCGTTTGTGAATGCTTGTCCTATTTTGAGTAAAACATGCCGTACTCACTGCTTCAGCCCATAAAAAGTGAGGGAGACCGGAGTGTATGAGCTTTGTTCTTGCAGCTTCAACTAGAGTCTGGTTCTTCCTTTCTACGACGCCATTTTGTTGAGGCATTTTTGCGCCAGAGAATTGTTGAATAATTCCAAGTGACTGATAATAATCGCTCAGACGCTGATTCTTGAATTCAGTCCCGTTGTCAGTCCTGATTACTTGGATTTTCTTTGCAAGAGATTCTGAGTGGTATTCAGAAAGCTTATTATCAAGTCTTAAGTCTCATCTTTAGTGCGGAGATATCTTGTCCAAGTGTAGCGAGAATAATCGTCGACAATTACTAACACATATTTTCGACCGTCGATACTTTGTGTACGCATTGGTCCACAAAGGTCCATGTGAAGTAATTCTAAGGGTCGAGATGTGGAAGCAACTTGCTTGAGTTTATGTGATGCTCGCTTTATTTTTCCCGTTTCACAAGCCGAACAATGATGCTCTTGGTGAGGAGAAATTGTTGGTAGACCATTGACCAACTTTTTAACAAAGAGTTTGTGAATAACTTTGAGATTTAGATGAGACAAGCGTTGATGCCATAAGCTGTTCCTGTTTATTGTAGTATGTGAGATGAGGCAAACAGCTGTAGAAGGTCGAACTGTTGTCAGATTGATGGTGTATAGATTTGATCTTCGTGATCCTGTTAGAACTTCTTGATTCTGACTATTTAAAATTCTGCACTGATCAGCGAGAAACACCACTTGAAATCCTTTGTCACAGAATTGTCCTATACTGAACAGATTGTGTTTAAAACCTTGGACGTAAGAGACATCTTTGATTGTCAGATTCGGCAGTAAAATGTCTCCAAAGCCGAGTATTGGAGCTGAATCATTGCTGCCAAATCGGACTTTTCCGTTGTAACATTCTTGGTAGTTGCTCAATAATTCTTGCTTTTCCGTCATGTGTGTGGAGCAACCAGAATCTAAATACCACACATGATGGATCTGGATAGAAAGAGGTTAGAGAGACTTATGTACCCACTTTGGAATGGGTCCTCCTCGATTAGCAGATTTGATAGGTATGGTTTGTTCATCTTTGCTTCCTAAATTATTGAAATGCTTAGGTACCCAAACCAACTTAGAAGTAGTTGGTTTAAGTGGTACCTCTTTAGGCAACTTGGTCTTGTTGGCTTGCGTTGGCCTATGTATTTCTTAGGAACCCAGTGAGGTTGAACATTACGTGGGAGGTTAATTTCAGCGCGAAAAACTGTCTGATTTGTCTTAGTGCTTGAGAAAATCTTTTCTCTAGCTAGTCTCCTAAGGTGTTTGGCTGAATGTACGTGGACTAGGTACCTTAGGTGAGGACAAGAATGTATTGAGCTATAAGTTTTCTTAATAGCTGAATGATGAGTTATGTTTTTAGAAGTATAGCCGATTTCAAAGTTTGTGCTTTCAAAAATAATAGGCTTTAACGCATAAGTTGAAGCAACAATATTAAAATTAGAAATGTTGTCTTCGTACGAGTGTCCTTACTTTTTGACACAGAAGAAATATCAGAAAATAAATCATTTCTATCATTTTTCTTCTAAAATTCTATCTTATCCTTAGCATGCTTCACACCTTTTACTACTCTACCTATGGATGGAGTAGAAAAAGAGTTAGTAAAAATCTTTTTCCCTTTTGAAGCATTTAAGGATTCTTTTCCTCCCTTTACGATTTTTAAAGAAGATTTATCTTCTTTAAAAATATTTTCAAAAACAATGGGAGGTGTTTTCTTAGATGTAATCTTGTTCTTAATTAATTTTCTTTCAAAGTAAAATCAGGACAAGTTTTTAAAGTAGATGAAGTTTTGATATTAGAAATCTCCAGTAAAAGCTACTTATATCCAGCTTTGAAATTCTTTCTTTATGTTTCTAAGGAAGCGTTTAAATCAGCTATTTTCTTAATAATATTTGGGATATAACAGAAAGTAGAATTTTGAAAATGATCATTATTTTCTTCCTTATCTTTAGAAAATCTTCCAGTGGATATAATGAATTATAATCACTAGACAAGTTGAGATCCCTTGTCTTGTAACTATTATTCAAGTTGGTGTAGTCAAAGGGAATGTCAGTTCTATTTGTGGCTTTTCGTTTAGATTCTTCTAAGGCATTTATTTCCAAAGAATTAGTAAAGGCCATTAGAGAAGTTAAACCTAATCTCATGTACTTCATATCATATAATAGTTTAACATTGACCTTTTTCAAGTTACAGGGATTGTTAAAACCTAAGCCTTCTTTAGGATTAAATAATTCTATATCAAGAGGTTGATTTAGAAAGATAGTTTAATCCGTTTGCCCCTTTTCGTTAGAAGATCATCTAAAGTTTTAATCTTTGAGTAAAGTTTCTTACGTTCATCAGAGATTTCTTTGAAATTATTTATAGAAATTTTTAAATCTCTCTGACAATCGATAAGAGTCGTATTAAGGTCATTGACTTTAGTCTCAGAGGTAGCTATGGTTAATTCAAGACTAGATATTTTTTCCTTAGCGTTAGATAAGAAAATTTCTAAATGAATTTTCTTACCTAATTGCTTTTGGAAATTGTTTTCACTAAGAGCTAGTCTCTCTTCTAATTCCTTAGTTCTTTTTCGCTCATTTTTCATGTTAGAGTACTTAATCTGTAATGATTCTAACATGTTTAATAATGTGGATTGAGACATTATTACCTCTTGTGATGAAGAGGATGCTTTATCGTTGTCGTTGTCAAGCCTTCTTGAAGAGTTATCATTTGAGGCGTATTCGAGGTATGCTATTAGAGCGAGATTTTCGTCTTCAGAATCTGTGGTGTCTTCCAGCCAATGCTCTTGTTCGGCCATCAGTGCTACTCTAGCCTCTTTTTGTTTAGTAAGTTGGAATTTTTTGGAGTAGTAGTTGGCGTCCTTTTTCTTGAAAAGTTTGCATTCTCTGGCAAAGTGCCCTATCTTACCACAATTATAACACTTTTGTGGTTCTTTGGCGTTTTTAGATTCTGAGGACTCGACCGGTCTTTCCTCGTGCTTGGAGCTTGATGTCAGAAGTCTATTGGCCGACGAAGAGGATTTCTTTTTATAAAACTTTTTGCTCATCATTTTAGAAATGAGAGCCAACTGTTTCTTGAACTCCTTCATATCGGGTTCGGAGTCCGATTCAGATTCGCCTTCATCTTCGGAAGAACTTGGCAACTTCATGCTTTTATCTTTGCAAGATCGACTTGTTTTTCTTTCAGACACAAGAGCTATAGAATTGTCGATCTGCTTGCCCTTAAGTTGTTTTTGTATCTTGCTTATATCTTCCTCGTGTTGGGCGAGATTATCAAAGACGGCGTGGATATCCATTTCGTCTAAATCTTTATTTTGACGGATTTGCATGGATATTTTCTTCCACTCCGGTTGAAGAGAAGAAAGAAATCGGATGTTGACCTACATGTTGGTCTTGAAGATATCTATCTTCCTCATCTCATTAAGAAGCGTTAGATAGCGTTGATAGAGTTCATAAACGGTTTCTTCTGCCTTGGCTTTAAATGATTCGTAAGCGGTTAGAATGTTCACTTTCTTGGCTTTGACTCCAACTTCGGTCAGTTGCATCATCTTGTGGAGCTCGTCCCACATAGCTTTTGCACTAGATAGACTATCTATTTGCATATAGATGTCATTAGGAATTCCTTACATAAGGAAAGTTTTGGCTCCTAAGTCTGCTTTAGCTCTTAATCGCTCCCCCTCGGTGTATTCACCAAGAACTTTAAGTCTTCTAGTTGCGGGAATCTGAGGATTATTAGTGGCATCGCCTTCTTGGATTAGCCAAAATTGAGTTGGTCCTTCTTGAAGTGAAGCGATCAAATTTGTGGCTTGATCTTTCGTTTCTAAGAAGTTCATGAACCGGCTTCTCCATACTGTGTATTCACCTCTTCGAAGAATTGGAGGGCGGACGTCGTTTTCGAGTGAGTAAGCATCCATTTGTAGTTGATTGGTTGGATCTTCGTGAAAGTTTGGAATTGTAATGAAAAGTGCTTCACAGGTGACAAGCTTCGTTAGTAATGTTTGATTCGTACTTTAAACAATTTCGTTTTCGAACCTATGTTTCGGTTGTTAAAGAGATATTGTTATGATTTCGAAAATATTTGGTAAATAAAAATTGATACTTCAAAATTTGTTAAAGACATATTTGAATTTATGATCGAAAATTTTGAGTATCAAAGTAGATAATTTGGAGACAAATATTTTTCGTAAGTTTTGAAAATCACATTATTTTTTTTCTTTTAAATTCAGTGGTCGAAATGTTTTTCGTAAGTTTTGAAAATCATAATTTTCGTAAGTTTTCGATTTAAAAAATGTTGAACTTTTAATCGAAAAAGTTTTTCGATCGTATAAGGTTTTTGTTATATGTTTATGGAAAAATATTTTTCGAACGTAAAAGTGTTGAAAAGATGTTCTACCTAAAAATATTTTTTCGAAAAACTATGTTAAAAGCAAAACTTTTATTGAATAACTTGTAATCGAAAAATTAATGGTGATCGAAAAATTTCGTTTAGTTAGACTCAAATTGTTAACTTTATGTTTTTCGAGTGAAAATTTTATACGCTCGAAAAAAATTTATATGTGAATCGAAAAACTAATTATCGAAATAATGTTTTTCGAGTCTTATATTTGAGTAAAACACACGAGAGCAGTGTTTGTCGTCGAAAAATTTCACGGCTACAAACTTATTCGAAAAAATATTTTTCGACCCAAGTTTTTCGATCGAAGAACTGTCGAAGAACAGCCAAGTTCAATGTAACAGTGAAAATTCCAGATTCGACCAATATGTTCAAGTTATGTGTTGGAATTTGGATAATCACTCGTTTAATAGTTCTTAATATGAACAAACACAGGATCAACCACGTTTTTCAGCAAAATATATCAAATATTAAGAAAATCAAATCGGAATCAAAACTTGATCGCAAACGCAAATATCGATCTAAATCGAAAATCTGAATTAATATGATGTTCTAAGCGATTGAAATCAGTACGTAAATCATTCCTAACATATAATCTATCACTTAATCAGCACAATCGACAACAAAATTTGTACAATGAAGTATATTGATCAAAATACAAGTCTCGTAAGTTTTTCGATCGAAAAATCTGAAAAATTATTTTGATCATAAAATCGCGAATTCAATCCAGAATCAATCACAATCTGTTAGGTCCTATTTTATCAACTACCGATTGATCTAAGCATGATTCTAGATATTCGAATGATTACTATCACAATATACCTTCGGTCGAATATCTTGTTTGAAGATCTTGAGAGAGAGAGTTTCTCGATTACTTTTCTCTCTCTTAGAATGTGAATTCAATGCTTGTAATTTTTCCGAAATGAACTTGTATTTCGATTTTGATAGTGTACATTGTATTTATACCTATTTACATGGTATATTTACTATTTGGTCCTACACTATCAAAACTACTAATTGCGCCCCTAATTACAAGGATAATAAAATAACAAAGCACAATTTTAAATTCTCTTCAATCTCCCCCTTTGTGCTCGTCTTCGTTTCAGCTCCTTTTATCCTTGTCGGGCGTAAAACGATTTTCGCAATCCCAATGTTGTCTCGTATCGTCGAACAACATTCCTAGCTCCAATCTCTCATTTATCGCATCCAGAAGCTTATTTAAGAGTGGACCTCTTCTTCACAAAGATCTTCGAAGATTGTCTCTTCGGTGATCTCTCCCAATCTTTTCTGGATGTTCTTCCTCACTAACTTTAGTGTCCCGCCACAGAACTTGTAGATCTCTGACATAATCATAGCCCTCGTCTTTCCAATGACTAGATTCCGATAGGTTATGGAGAGACCAGGTTTCTTGAAGATGTAGTTCTTGGAAAAATTGTTGAGTGGGAAGCCCTTCATGAGCGGAGACTCCATGTTGACCTTCTTCAAATTGTTCTCTATAGCGATTTGAAGGTCGTGTGCAGTGTGATACTTGATTTGCCGCACCATGAATATCTTCAGTCCCTCGAGTCCTCCAGTCTTGATATATCCGGAGCGCGTATGGTATTTTCTCTTGTACATCTGATACAGACGGTAGACCTCATCCGGTTGAAGGAAGGGGAGATAGCTTTCATCTATCTCTTCTCGAGTGTGGTTGATGTTCGCTCGCTCAATGATGTAGATAGGGGTAGGGTAGCATCTGATCGTATGCGAAACTCCGATGACTTGGAGAATCGGTGGCTTATCCCTGAAATTTTTCTTCAGTTGATCAGTTGAGATGCCACTCCGATCGGGGCCAAGATAGTTGAGCATGAAGATGTGCTCCATTTTTTTCCTATCTTCCCAGTGTGAGATGCCCCGTAGATTAAGTTCGTTGAGCTTCTTTATTCTGTTTGGAGCCCTCAAGATCCGTGTTCTAACGTCTTAAATAAACGGGACTTCAATTCTGACATTCTCCCACGGCATCTCAACTCTAACTGTTCCTTTTGATAAGCGGGGAGGAGAGTCGACTCTGTGCCTAATCATTTCTGGTAGCTCTGGGAGAGCAGAACTGTAGTTCTCGTCTTCTTGAAGTTCTTCATCTTCAAGCAGCACCAGGTCCACTGAAGCTTGTTGTAAGAAATATCTGACGTTGGAGAGTCGAGCTTGAGCAGCTTCCTCTGGTTCCCATTGCGTCGTCCATTTCTCATTTAAGATATAATAGTCTACGACCAGATGTGGATCGTAGACGACTGCTTCTGTTTGGGCTTGGAGGAGGTTAGGGGTCGGGATTTGATTTGGATTTGTAGGAGAGAGTGGTAGTGTGTGGGATGTAGTGGGAGGTGTGGTTGTTTGTTGGCGGGTTGTGGGTTGTGTGGTTGGTGGGTGTGAGGATGATTCTCCAGCTTCTTGAGTCTTTGTTTATTCTCGACTCACTCCACGGCCGCTCCATGTGGTTCGTTTGCTATTCTCCCCCTCATGACGATCCGGATCATCATGTCTTCGTTTGGTGCGGGAGCTCTCTTCTCGGCACCTTGTTTGTGCTGGCGGCTCTGGTTCATCTACCAGCCTTTTATAGAGACTCTCCTTAGCGGGGGTCCTGGTCTCTAAGGTGAGGAGGTGGGAGATAAGTATGTCGTGAAGCTGGGTGATCGAGATGGTATATGGATTGATGAGAGAAGGTGATGGAGTAGGGGTGGTGAGGGTGGGTTGTATGGGGGTGTGTATGGTGGTGGTAAGATTTGGTGAAGAAACATGGGTTGTTTGTGTGTCGATGGGAGCAGCCTCAGAGACTGGTGCTTTCCCGGTATCTCTTCGGGAAGTCTCGATGGCTTTTAGCATGTGATCCATCAGACGATGTTCAAGAGAAGACATGGTTGTGGAGAGCGCTTCCTGTAGGCGTTGCTCCGTCACGATAATTGGTGGAGTGGGGCCAGGGAGGCGCTCCACGGTCACAACATCAGAAAAGGATTCCGATGTGCCGCCTTGAGTAGGTCTTGATGGTCCGGAACGTCCTGGGACATCCGTTGTCAACCCTGAAGTCACCACTTCAATGGGTTGGCCTATTGATGGCTCCGAAGATATCGGGGGTCCAATAGGGCTTCCACCCAATCCTTGAGATGATACAATAGGTATCACCTCTATGGGTGTTGAGACAGATTCAATTGGAATCTGTGTGGTTTGCTGATCCGTTGGTGGTGGAGATGTTGGCACCAAAGTCGGCACTGTTGAAGGAGATACAGATGGGGCCGAGATTTACTGTCGGCGAGTGCCCCTTCTTTGGAGTCTGTATTCTTCATCTGAGTCAGTGGCCTCAGGAGAGACATCTCGAGCTCACCTTCGGCTCGACAGCCGGTGTCTCTATCTCCTGAGCCGTGGCTTCGGGCTCCGTTGTTTCCACCAGCGATTCCCTTTGAGAAGGTGCCGGAGCTGGATCCAAGGCTTGTACCATCTCCTCCGTGATGGAGTTATTTTGACAGTAGTCTTGGTAGGCCTCGTCATTGGATCAGCTAGTTGGAGCAGCTCCAATGGGATCAACATTGGTTGGAGCGCGAGGTCGGCTGCCTTCGGGTTGTGAAAGAATTGAAGGCGTGGCGGAATGTATTCCCCAACTGGTGGTTGTCTTGGGATCTCTGGATGGATGTCCATGAAGTGTGAGATCAGCACCGGGAACCGCCGTACATACGGGAGAGATTTGGCCCTTGACTTGGTCTCCCTTTGACGCATCTGGTCCGCTAGATCATTCCATATCAGTTGGGCCATGTCGTATTTCTTGGAAAAGATCACTCCATGAAAGATGGGAAGGATATTCCGTTCGCCTTGTCGAAGCCGGAGTGTTTTGGGAGAGGCATTTGTTGATTATGCCGAACAACGTCTTCCACGGATGGGGGATCCCGCTATTTTGAAAGTTCGCCAGTTTGGTCAACAAGGGTTTGTATCCCATCCGGAGCATATCTTCTACGATTATTAGGACAAGATTCATCAATCAACAAGCAATCTAAGCACGAATTCTCGGTATTCGAGTAAGAAATCTTACGGATTACGTTCGGTCGAATATCCGCTTTGAAGATCTTGAGAGAGGTTGTTATCTTTTCCGAGTTTCTCGAACGTATTCTCTCGTTTAAAATATGAATTCGATGCTTGTAATTTTCTGAATAATAAAATCCTTATTAATTTTTATAGTGTACATCATATTTATACATATATCCAATGTATAATTGCTATTAGGCCCTACACTATCAAAACTTCTAATGACGCCCCTAATTACATGGATAATGAAATAATAAAGCACAATTCTAATATTCTCTTCAATCTCCCCTTTTGCGCTTGTCTTCGTTTCAGTTCCTTTTATCCTTGTCGGGCGTAAAATGACTTCCGCAATCCCAATGCTGTCTCGTAGCGTCGAACAGCATTCCTCAGCTCCAATATCTCATTTATAGCATCTAGAAGCTCGTTCAAGAGTGGGGCCTCTTCTTCACAAGGATCTTCCATGATTGTCTCTTGGGTGATCTCTCCCAATCTCTTCTGAATGTTCTTCCTCACTAACTTTAGCGTCCCGTCGCAGAACTTATGGACTTCTGACCTCATCATAGCCCTTGTCTTTCCAATGACTAGATTTAGATAGGTTATGGCGAGGCCAAGTTTCTTAAAGATGTAGTTCTCGGGAAAGTTGTTGAGGGGAAGCCCTCCATGAGTTGATATTCCATGTTGACCTTCTTCATATTGTTCTCTATTGCAATTCGAAGGTCGTGTGCGGTGTGATACTTGATCTGCCGCACCATGAATCTTTTCAGCCCCTCGAGTCCTTCGGTCTTGATATATCCAGGATGCGTCTTGTACTTTCTCTTGTACATCTGGTCCAATTGGTAGACCTCATCCGGTGGAAGGAATGAGAGATAGCTTTCATCTATGTCTTCTCTAGTGCAGTTGTTGTCCGCTCGCTCAATGATGTAGATAGGGGTTGGATATCTTCCGATCGTAAGTGACACTCCGACAAGTTGGAGAATCGGTGGCTTGTTCTTAAAATTTTCCTTCAGTGGATCAGCTGGAATGCCACTTCGATCGGGTCCGAGATAATTGAGCATGAAGATATGCTCCATTTTCTTCCTATCTTCCCAGTGTGAGATGGCCCTTAGGTTAAGTTCACTGAGCTTCTTAATTTTGTTTGGAGCCCTCCAAATCTGCTTTCTTACGTCTTCAATGAACGGGACTTCAATTCTGACGTTCTCCCATGGCGTCTCGACTCTAACTGTCCCTTTTGATAAACGGGGAGAAGAGTCGACTCTGAGCCTTATCATTTTGGGTAGCTCTTGGAGGGCAGAACTGTAGTTCTCGCCTTCTTGAAGTTCTTCTTCTTCAAGCAGCACCAAGTCCACTGAAGCTTGTTGTAAGACGTATCTGACGTTGGAGAGTCGAGCTTGAGCAGCTTCCTCTGGTTCTCATTGCGTCATCCACTTCTCGTTTAAGATGTAGTCATCTACGATCAGATGTGGATCGTAAGCAACTGCTTCTGGTTGGACATGGGGAAGGATTGAGGTTGGGATCGGATTTGGATTTGTAGGAGAGAGGGGTAGTGTTTGAGATATGGTGGGAGGTGTGGTAGTTTGTTGGCGGGTTTGAGATTGTGTGGTTGGTGGGTGTGAGGACGATCCTCCAGCTTTCTGAGTCTTTGTCTGTGTTTGACTCAATCCATGGCCGCTCCGTGTAGTTCGTTGCCGTTTCTCCCCCTCATGACGATCCGGATCATCGGGATCGTCATGTCTACGCTTGGTGCGGGAGCTTTCTTCTCGGCACCTTGTTTGTGCTGGCGGCTCTTGTCCATCTACTAGCCTTTTGTAGAGACTTTCCTCAGCGGGAGATCTGGTCTCCAAGGCGAGGAGGCGTGAGATGAGTATATCGTAAAGCTGGGTGATGGGATGGTGTAGGGATTGATATCTGATGGTGAGGGAGTTGGGGTGGTGAGGATTCGTTGTAGTGGGGTGTGTAGAGTGGTGGTAGGAAGTGGTGAGGATATGGGTGTGGTTTGTATGTCGGTCGGAGCAGCTTCTGAGACTGGTGTTTTCCCGGTGTCTCTTCGGGAAGTCTCGAGAGCGTGGAGCATACGGTCCATCAGACGATATTCTAGAGAAGATAGAGCTGTGGAGAGTGCTTCATGTAGTCTGTGCTCCGTCACGAACATTGGTGGAGTGGGGCCAGGGAGGCGCTCCACTGTCACAACATCGCAGTAGATTTCCGATGTGCCGCCTTGAGTAGGTCTTAAAGTCCCGGAACGTCCAAGGACATCCGTTATCAACCCTGAAGTCACCACTTCAATGGGTTGGCCTATTTTTGGCTCCGAAGATATCGCGGGTCCAATAGGGCTTCCACCCAATCCTTGATATGATACGATATGTATTACCTATATGGGTGTTGAGGCAGATTCAATTGGAATCTGTTCGGTAGGCTGATCAATTGGTGGTGGATGTGTTTGCTCCAAAGCTGGTATGAGTGAAGGCACTGTAAACGAGGCCGAGAGTTGTTGTCGGCGAGGGCCCCTTCGTTGGAGTCTGTGTGCTTCATCTGAATCGGTTGCCTCAGGAGAGATATCTTGTGGGACACCTTCGGGTTCAATCTCCTGAGTCGTGGCTTCGGGCTCCGTTGTTGTCACCAAAGATTCCCTTTGAGAAGGTGCCAGAGCTGGATCCAAGGCACGTACCATCGCCTTCGTGATGGAGTTGTTCTGGCAGTAGTCCTGGTATGCCGCTTCAGTTGGATCAGCTAATCGGAGCAGCTCCAGTGGGCATTGGTTGGAGTGCTAGATTGACGGCCTTCGGGTTGTGAAAAAATCGAAGGCGTGGTGGAGTGTATTCCCCAACTGGTGGTAGTCTTGGGATCTCTGGATGGAGTTCCATGTAGTGTGAGATCAGCACCAGGAACCACCTGACGTAGGGGAGATACTTGGCCTTCGACGTTGTCTCCTTTTGACGCATCTGGTCCGCTAGATCGTTCCAAATCAGCTGGGCTACGTCATAGCTTTTTGAAAAGATTACTCTGTGAAAAATGAGAAGGATGTTCCCGTTCGCCTTGTCGAATCCGGAGTGTTTTGGGGAGAGGCATTTGTTGATTATGCCGAACAAAGTCTTCCACGAATGGGGAATGCCGTTGTTTTGGAAGCTTGCCAATTTGGGCAGTGGGGGCTTGTATCCCATCCGGAGCATATCCGTTACGATCTCCGCGTCTGTTGGAGGTTGATCATACGTGTCGTAGTGCGGAAGATCAAGCACCATGGTCAAGAGATTGCGGTTCAGAACGACGTGTCTTGAATTTATTTTTGTTGTATATTCCACGTCGTTTCCGACTGTATGGCTCTCCATAAGTCCCCAGAATTGTTGTAGGTAGACCATCGGTACGGAGGCCGTCATCGTTAGTGCTGGCCACAATGGGTGTCCTTTAAGGATGGAGATGATGACTTCATCCGGGACCGAAATGTTGTGAGATATAGTTGGTAATTGATGTCATGAAGCTTGATGAAGGGTATATGTGAGGATAATTTGGAGTTACCATATCTGTAAAGAATAACATGAATTTCATTAGTTGAAAAAATTTTCATATGCGAATAAACGGGATTAAGAATGAATTTAGAGAAAATTGTATGTCTTAAGGTTTATTTTCGAAAGACTTGGTGAATATTTTTAAAATTTGTAAGTTTGACTAAGTCTTATAAGCGTGTTTTTATTCGAGTAACAATTTATTCGATCTTTAAATTTTGCGATCGAATATTTTCTAAGTCATAAAAAATTTACTAAGTCTTTTTCAGCGTGTTTTTATTCGAGTAACAATTTATTCGATCTTTAAATTTTGCGATTGAAAATTTTCTAAGTCTTGAAAAATTTTCTAAGTCTTTTTCAGCATGTTTTTATTCGAGTAACAATTTATTCGATCGGTAAATTTTGCGATCGAATAAAAATAAGTCGAATAACTCGAGTTTTCGCCGATGACTTTTACGATTGAATAAAATATTATCGAAAACAATAGTTTTTCGCTGAGTAAGTTTTGCGATCGAATAAAAGAATATCGAAAAACTTAAAGTGTACGCCGCTGACTTTAGCGATCGAATAAAATATACTTGCCGCTGACTTAAAGTTTTTCGCCGCATAGTTTTTCGATAGAATAAAAGAATAGGTTTTCGACGTTGAGTTTTGCGATCGAATAAAATTTGAACAAAAACTAAAGTTCTTCGACGACACTGTTTGCGACACAAATTTTTTCGATCGAAAAATTTTCAAATCAAACAGTAAACACGTAAAACAAAATCTTCGATTTCTGGGTAAATCATGAGTTGATCTGGGTTCAGAATTTTCAGAGAACAGTTGCGAATCCAAATGTCATGATTTTAACCCAAAAGGTCGAGTTTAAACACTTTGATTTGAGGGTCGAAAAACCAGTTTTCGTCGAAAATATAAGCATGAATTTTCTTCAAATGTTTTCGTGAAAATGCTTGAGAATCGGATGTTTTCGAACAGAAAATGATTCGGAACAAGTTTCTACCTTCGAAATCGGCAAGTTTAATCTAAAAAGTTCGAATATTGCGGTATTTGGTTTGAATCGCCGAAGTCGGTTCGAAGAGTTCGTAGAAGTCTAAAAGTTTTTCTATTGGGAATGTGTAGCATGTGAGAGAGTTTTTCGATCGATAAAGTGATATTAATACTTTACGATCGGGTAAATTAAAAATTCCTATGGGCTGTAAAAAAAAAATTATTTTTGTGCTTTAGATAAATTCAGGTCTGAAAAAAAAATATGAATTAACCCAAAAATAAATTGCTTAATACTCCCTGTATTTCTTAAAGAGTTGAAATTACCTCCTAATGTTGATGAAATTCAACAATTGACTTCTCGGATGAGCTCTAAATTTTCTGCGAGGCTTACAAATGTTAGAATTCATGTTTTACGAATGTAAAGGATCATAACAAATTCTCATATAAAACTCCCCCTCAACAATTGCATGAGTAAACTTTTCAGTACCTACGCATATTTTCAGTACAAATTGGCATATGAAAATTTCCGATTTAAGTACAAGTAACGCATTTTAAGCAATTCAGCATAGTTTCATTAAAAATATTGCGTTTTTCAAAATAGTTAATCGTATTTTATCAATTCTGAACCAATGCATGTATTAATGCATTTAAAATGTGCGTTTAAAAGAGAAAAAATATTTTTGTTTCGGGGTCACTTCGACAAACTAAACTAGTATTCTAAGAGCATAGTATGAATCACTTCGACAACTCTCGCAAGTTTCGCTCATATCACTCAATTTATTTTTATCAAGGAGATTTTTAGTAGATATATCACTCTTATCATCACAACAAAATTATATCAATTAATTTGTTATCGTAGTATTTTTAATCAACTTACCAAGTGAGCTTTTAAGGGATTATTTTTAGGCTCTGACTAAAGGGGTAGGAATTTTGGGTCTCCATGAGCCCTTTTTGTGAAATTATGTGCTGATCCTTTTGCTTTTCCTTTCTTTAGTAATTTCTTTTCAAGCCTTTGAGAGATTTTTGGGTCGACACTATGTTCCTTTAGAAAGTTTCACAGTTATTGAGTTCAAACCCAAGATTGTGCTTCTCTTCTCGTTTTCTTTACATAAGATCTAGATTATCATTGGAGAAGTTCTCTTCAAGGTGCTTCTCTTCTAGGAGTTTACAAGATTATCTAGGAGAAGTTCGCAGTGAGATTAGTGTTTCTCTTCTATAATGAATGAGAAATGCATAATGTGCATCACTTTAGCTCTCCCCATCTTTTTCTTGATTGAGTAACCCCGAATCTTGTAAATAAGGTTGAAGGCTTAACCGGGTGTTTATAAAGAAAAGAATGTCGGAGAAGGCTCAACGGGGATTTCTAGAGGAAAAAAAAAAGGATTTATAATATGGGCCAAGTGAGGAATTTCCTAATATGCCCTATCATTTTCATGACAAACTAAACACAAAAGCAAGATTGAAGCTACGAAGTACAAACCAAAAGATAGTCATTTGAAGTGTGACACTCAAAAGAAATATTGAGGTTCAAATTATCACATGTATGATGTGGCTTTGTGTCTAGTGAAACAAACGAAGCTCTTTGAAAAAAAGAATGTGACGTGACTTTTTAGGCAAAGAACTTATTCATATATATCGAAGAAATATTTTTGTGAGTAATTTCAAAAATAGTCAAAATTATCGTCATCCCCCATTTTTTTATTTATACTATTTATATATATATATATTATTATATATATATATTTATATATAATTTATCTTTTAATAAGATAGAGTCACGCAAAATAATCCAGGAATATCAAGAAAACACATAGAATGTCAAATTGAAGCATAGTAGAGCATGTAAAACACATTTCAAGTATGATTGAGATTCAACATGCCTAATTTAGCAATAAGATATTGGAATCGTTTTTCATCCAATGCCTTAGTGAATAAGTCGGTAAGTTGAAGCTCCGTTTTAACAAAATACATATCTATCGTGTCTTTTTCTACATGATCTTTTATAAAATGATAACGAATATCTCTGTTTCGTGCGTGAATGATGGAACAGGATTCAAGTAATGGCTATAGCACTTTGAGAATCATTGTAAATAGGAATGTTATTGAAATGAAACCCGTAATCACGTAATTGTGTCCGCATCCATAGAATTTGTGAGCAACAGCTGGCAGCCACAACGTATTCCTCCTCGGCCGTCGATGTTGAAACACAATTTTGTTTCTTTGAAGACCAGCAAACTTTTCGCCTAAAAATTGTGCTCCGCCAGACGTGCTTTTTTTTTCCATTCGACAACCTGCATAGTCAGCATCAGTATAGCCAATAAGTTGAAAGTCAGTATTTTTAGGATACCAGAGCCCTAAGTTTGGAGTTCCTTTGAAAGCGGGCGCAAAGGCAAGTTGCAAACATAATATTTGGTCGGTTGGATGTCAAGTAGAGAAGAGATCCGATAATGCTCCGATAGGTGGTGATGTTGACAGCCTTTCCAGACGGATCATCATCCAGTTTGCAATTAGTAGACATAGGAGTATTCATCGGTGTGCTCTTGTCTTGATTAAATCTCTTCAGAATATCTCGGATATATTTGGTCTGACTAATGAAAATGCCATCATCGAGTTGCTTCACTTGTAATCCAAGAAAGAATTGGAGTTCTCTCATTAAGCTCATCTCGAATTTGGTCTTCATGAGATTACCAAATTTCTGACAGAGACGTTCATTCGTCGATCCGAAAATGATGTCATCAACGTAAACTTGAGCGATCATCAAGTCGTTGCCTTGCCTTTTGATGAAGAGAGTCGTATCAATTGTTCCTCTGATGAAGTTGGATTTGACCAAAAATTTGCTCAGAACGTCATACCAAGCACGAGGAGCTTTTTTTAGTCCATAGAGAGCTTTTTCCAATCGATAGACATGATCAGGATGGTTCTCGTGCATGAACCCTTCGGATTGAGCGACGTAGACTTATTCTTTTAATACGCCGTTGAGAAATGCAGTTTTGATGTCCATTTGATAGACTTTGAAGTCTTTGTGAGCCGCGTATGCTAGAAATAAGCAAATAGCTTCAATACGGGCGATCGGAGCATACGTGTCGTCGTAATCAATTCCTTATTGTTGATTGCATCCCTTAGCAACGAGCCGTGCTTTATTCCTGATTACTACACCGTTCTCATTTTTCTTGTTCTTGAAAACCCATTTAGTTCCAATTATAGTTTTACCTTGTGGTCGAGGAACCAATGTCCAAACTTGTAAACGCTCGAACTGGTTGAGTTCATCTTGCATCGCAATTACCCAATCCGGGTCTTTAAGAGCTTCTACCTTATATGGTTCGTTTTGGCTTAGGAAGCATGTGAATAAACCGCTTTGTGTAGACGTCCTAGTACGTACACCACTTAAAGGATCACCGATAATCTGGTCAGTAGGGTGAGCTCGAGTCCATTTGCGTCCGTGAGGAATAACTGAAGTAGATTCATCATTGGATTGTAGATCGAGACATCCTGTATTAATGGGTTGATCATTCATAGTTGGGAAATTCAATTCAGATGTTGAATCGATAAGAATTTACTCATCTGCATTTGTAGGAGCTGCAACACTAGACGAAGATTCAGAATTAGTTGACTCTCCAACATTTGTCGGATTTTGAAGAAGAGGAGTCTCAAATTAATTTCTTCCATAGGGAGATGGGGCACTGCTTGGTGTTGAGTGAGACAAAGCAGACATTTGAGACTTGTTCCGATAAAAATGTTCGAATACAAAATCTAAATCTTCATGGTCAGCGGGAATTGCTTCATTTGTCGTTGATGTAGAAGTTGCCGAAAGTTGTTGACCTTGTACCAACACGCCAGTAAGCTCGGGTTCTGAACTGTTTTGTTCAGAAGCCAATTCCGTTATTTCTTGAAAGGTGACGTTGTAGCTTTCAAGAATCGTACGAGAAGACTTGAGGTAGACGCGATATGATTTTGAAGCAGACGAATATCCGACAAAAATGGCTTCAAAGGCTTTGGGATCGAACTTGCTTCGATGCTCCCAATCGTTGGCCACAAAACACTTGCAACCAAATATTTTGAAGAATGAGATATTCGGGATTCTTTTGATTAATTATCTCATATGCCGTCTTTTCGAAGCGATTGTGAATAATTGTCCTATTTTGAGTAAGACATGCCGTACTCCCTGCTTCAGCACATAGAAAGTGAGGGATACCGGAGTATATGAGCATTGTTCTTGCAGCTTCAACTAAAGTCCGGTTCTTTCTTTCTACGACACCATTTTGTTGAGGCGTTTTTGCGGCTGAGAATTGTTGAATAATTCCAAGTGATTGATAAAAGTTGTTGAGACGCTGATTCTTGAATTCAGTCCCGTTGTATGTTCAGATTACTTGGATTTTCTTTTGCAGGAGATTCTGAGTTGTATTCACAAAGCTTATTATCAAGTCTCCAGTCTCATCTTTAGTTCGGAGATATCTTGTCCATGTGTAGCGAGAATAATCGTCGACAATTACTAACACATATTTACGACCGTTGATGCTTTGTGTACGCATTGGTCCGCAAAGATCCATGTGAAGTAACTCTAAGGTTCGAGATGTAGAAGCAACTTGCTTGATTTTGTGTGACGCTCGCTTCATTTTACCCATTTGACAAGCTGAACAGTGTGCTCTTGGTTAGTAGAAATTGTTGGCAGACCGTTGACCAACTTTTTAACACTGAGTTTGTGAAGAGCTTTTAAATTTAGATGAGACAGACGTTGATGCCATAAGCTGTTTCTCTAGATTGTTGTCTGATAGATAAGGCAGACAACTGTCGAAGGTCGAACTGTTGTCAGATTGATTGTGTATAGATTTGATCTTCGTGATCCTGTGACAAGCTCTTGATTCTGACTATTCAAAACTCTGCACTGTTCAGCTAGAAATACTACTTGAAATCCTTTGTCACAGAATTGTCCTATGCTGAACAGATTGTGCTGGAGACCTTGGACATAAGAGACATCTTTAATCGTCAAATTTGGTAGTAAAATGTCTCTAAATCCGAGTATGGGAGCTGAGTCATTGTTGCCAAAATCGGACTTTGCCATTGTAACGATCTTGGTAGTTGCTCAACGGTTCTTGTTTTCCCGTCATGTGTGTGGAGCAACCAGAATCTAAATACCACACATGATGGATCTGCATAGAAAGAAATTAGGGAGACTTAGGTACCCACTTTTGAATGGGTCCTCTCGGATTAGCAGATTTGATAATTAAGGTTTGTTCATCTTTGGTTCCTAAATTATGAGAATACTTAGGTACCCAAACCAACTTAGAAGTAGTTGGTTTAAGTAGTACGTCTTTAGACAATTTAGCCTTGTTGGCTTGTGTTTGCCTAGGTGGTGACTTAGGAATCCATTGTGGTTGAACCTTACATGGAAGGTTAATTTCAGCACGAACAAATGTCTGATTTGTCTTATTGCTGGAGAAAATATTTTCTCTGGCTAGTCTCCTAAGGTGTTTAGCTGAATGTACGTGTACTGGATACCTTAGGTGAGAACAAGAATGTATGGAGCTATAAGCTTTCTTAATAGTTGGATCTTGTTTCTGACGAGACTTAAGACTTGCATTTGTTTTAGAATGATGAGGGTTGTTTTTAGAAGTAGAGCCAATTTCAAAGTTTGTGCTTTCAAAAATAATAGCTTTAACGCATAAGTTGAAGTAACAATACTAGAAACGGCTGTCTTCGTACGAGTGTCCTTAGTTTTTGACATAGAAGAAATAGATAACAAATCATTTTTCTTCTGAAATTTTATTCTATGCACTCTTTCCTTAGCATGCTTCACCTCTTTTACTACTCTACCTATGGATGGAGTAGAAAAAGAGTTAGTAAAAATCTTTTTCCTTTTTGAATCATTTAAGGATTCGTTTTATCTCTTTACAATTTTTAAAGAAGATTTATCTTCTTTTGAAATATTTCGAAAAATAATGGGAGAGTTTTTCTTTCTTGTCCTTCATTAAAGATTTTTCTTTCAAAATAAGATCAGGACAAGTTTTTAAAGTAGAGGAAGTTTTGAGATTGGAAATCTCCAGTAAAAGTTTGTTCTTTTCGGTTTTGAAATTCTTTCTTTCTGTTTCCTAGGAAGCGTTTAAATCAGCTATTTTTCTAATAATAGCCGGAATATAACAGAAATTAGAATTTTGAAAATGATCACTATTATCTTCCTTGTCATTGGATAAATCTTCTAGGGGATGTAATGAATTATAATCATTAGACAAGTTGAGACATCTTGTCTTGTAACTATTATTCAAGTCGGTGTAGTCAAGAGAAATGTTAGTCCTATCAGTGGCTTGTCGTTTAGATTCTTCTAAAGCATTTATTTCGGAATAATTAGTAAATGCCATTAGAGAAGTTCAACCTAATCCCATATACTTGATATCGTATATTTGTCTAACATTGACCTTTTTCAAATTACAGGGATTATTAAAACCTAAGCCCTCTTTAGGATTATAAAATTCTGTATCAAGAGGTTGATTTAAAAATATCGTTTGATCCGTTTGACCCCTTTTTATTAAGAGATCATCTAACGTTTTAATCCTTGAATAAAGTTTCTTACGTTCGTCAGAAATTTCTTTGAAACTATTTTTAGAAATCTCTAAGTCTCTCTGACAATCGATAAGAATAGTATTTCAGTAGTTTTTGTCTCGGAGGTAGCTACGGTTAATTCAAGACTAGATATTTTTTCCTTAGCGTTAGATAAGAGAATTTCGAGATGAATTTTCTTATCTAATTGCTTTTGAAAATTGCTTTCGCCAAGAGCTAGTTTCTCTTCTAATTCCTGTGTTCGTTTCCGCTCAATTTTCATGTTAGTAACTTAAGCTGTAACGATTCTAACATGTTTGATAATGTGGAATTAGACTTTTGTACCTCTTGTGACGAAGAGGATGCTTTGTGGTCGTCGTCGTCAGGCCTCCTTGATAGGTCATCATTTGAAGCGTCGTCGAGGTATGCCATAAGTGCAAGATTTTCGTCTTCAGAATCTGTGGTGTCTTCCAACCAATGCTTTTGTTCTGCCATCAGTGCTACTCCAGCCTCTTTCTGTTTAGTGAGTTGGAATTTTTGGGAGTAGTAGTTGGCGTCCTTTTTCTTGGGTAGTTTGCATTCCCTGGAGAAGTGTCCGATCTTTCCACAATTATAACATTTTTGTGGTTCTTTGACACTTTTTTATTCTGAGGACTCGGCCGGTCTTTCCCTTTGCTTGGAGCTAGATGTTCGATGTTTATTGGCCAAAGACGAGGATTTCTTTTTGTAAAACTTTTTACTCATCATTTTAGAAATGAGAGCTAACTGTTTCTTGAACTCCATCTTCTGAAGAACTTGGCAGCTTGATACTTTTATCCTTTCGAGATCGACTTGGCTTTCTTTCAGAGAAAAGTGCTATAAAATCGTCGATCTGCTTGCCCTTTAGTTCTTTTTGGATCTCGCTAATATCTTCTTAATGTTGGGCGAGATTATCAAAGACGGCGTGGATATCCATTTCGTCCAGATCCTTATTTTGTCGGATTTGAATGGATATTTTCTTCCACTCCGGTTGAAGAGAAGAGAGAAATCTGATATTGACCTCCATGTTGGTCTTGAATATATCTATCTTCCTAATTTCATTAAGAAGAGTTAGATATCTTTTATAGAGTTCATAAACCGATTCCCTTGTCTTGGCTTTGAAAGAGTCGTAAGCTGTTAGAATATTTGCTTTCTTTGCTTTGACTCCAACTTTGGTTCGTTGCATCATCTTGTGGAGCTCGTCCCACATGGCCTTTGCGCTCGATAGACTATCTATTTACATATAGTTGTCATTCGATATTCATTGCATTAGGAAAGTCTTGGCTCCCAAGTCTGCTTTGGCGCTTAAGCGCTCCGCTTCAGTGTATTCACCAGGAACTTTAAGTCTTCTGGTTGTAGGAATATGACTATTGTTTGTGGCATCTCCTTCTTGGATGAGCCAAAATTGAGCTGGACCTTCTTGAAGTGACTCAATCAAATTTATGGCTTGATCTTTCGTTTCCAAGAAGTTTATGAACCGGCTTCTTCATACCGTGTATTCGCCTCTACGAAGAATTGGAGGGCGGACGTCATTTCCGAGTGAGTAAGCATCCATTTTTGTTGATTGGTAGGATCTTCTTGAATGTTTGGAATCGTAATGAAAATGCTTCACAAGTGACAAACTTAGTTAGCAATATTTGATTCGTACTTTAAACAATTTCCTTTTTGAACCTATGATCCGGTCGTGAAAGAGTAATTGTTATGATTTCGAAAATATTTGGTAAGTAACAATTGATACTTCAAGATTTGTTAAAGAAATTTGAGTTATTGATCGAAAATGTTGAGTATCAAAATAGATAGTTCGGAAACAAATATTTTTCGTAAGTTTTGAAGTTCACAATTTTTTATTTCTTTTAAATGCAATGGTCGAAATGTTTTTCGAGCTGTAAAGTTTTTCGATTTAAAAATGTTAAACTTTTTAATCGAAATTTTTTTTCGAACGTTTAACGATTTAGTTAAATGTTTCTCGAAAAAAATATTTTTAAAAAAATGTTGAAAAGATGATCTTGTCGAAAAATATTTTGTCGAAAAACTATGTTGATCACAAAAACTCTTATCGAATAAAGTTGTGATAAAAAAATTACTAGTGATCGAAAAACTTTGTTTTTAGTTTGACTCAAATTGTTGACTGTAAAATTTTTCGATGGAATATTTTTCGATCAAAAATATGTTTTAGCCAATTTTGGATCGAAAAATTTATTCGCTCGAAAAAGATTTTTATATTTGAACTGAAAAACTAATTATTGAAATAATGTTTTTTGAGTCTTAAATTTGAGTAAAACACTCAAAAATAGTGTTTGTCGTCGAAAATTTTTTCGGCTGCAAACTTGGTCGAAAACTAGTTTTCGATCCAAGTTTTTCGATCGAAGAACAACTAAGTTCAATGTAACAGTGAAAATTCCAGATTCAATCGAGATGTTCAATTTAGGTGCCGAAATTCTGGATAATCACTCGTTTAACAGTTCTAAATATGAACAAACACAGAATCAACCATGTTTGATAGCAAAATATATCGAGATTTAAGAAGATCAGATCGGACTCAAAACTTTGATGGCAAACGCAAAAATCGATCTAAATCGAAAATCTGAATTAATATGACGTTCTAAGCGATTGAAATCAGTACGTAAATCAATCCTAACATATAATCTATCACTTAATCAGCAAAATCAACAAAAAAATTCGCACAATTAAGCATATTGATCAAAATATAAGTTACGTGAGTTTTTCGATCGAAAAATCTGGAAAATTATTTTGATTTGAAAATTGCGAATTCTGTCCAAAATCAATCACGATTTGCTCTGATACCAATTGTTAGGTCCTGATTCATCAATCAACAAACAATCTAAGCACGAATTCTCGGTATTCAAGTAAGAAATCTTACGGATTACGTTCGGTCGAGTAGCCGCGTTGAAGATCTTGAGAGAGGTTGTTAGCTTTTCCGAGTTTCTCGAACGTATTCTCTCATTTAAAATATGAATTCGATGCTTGTAATTTTCTGAATAATAAAACCCTTATTAATTTTGATAGTGTACATCATATTTATACATATATCCAAGGTATAATTGCTATTAGGCCCTACACTATCAAAACTTCTAATTACGCCCTTAATTACAAGAATAATGAAATAATAAAGCACAATTATAATATTCTCTTCAACGATCTCCGTGTCCGTTGGAAGTTGATCATATTCGTCGTAGTGCGGGAGATCAAGCACGATGGCCATCAGATTTTTCGTCAGGGCGATGTCTTGTGTTGATCTTCGTCATATATTCCACGCTATCGCCATTAACGAAACTCTTCATGCTTCCCCAGAATTGCTGGAGATAGACCATTGGTACGATGGACGTCCTGGACAAGGCTGGCCATAGTGGGTGTCCTTTGAGGATGAATATGATGACTTCATCCGGACACCGAAACGTTGTAAGGTCCAGTTGGAAGTTGTTATCTTGGACTGACATATAATTTCCAGAGGGGTATATATTTGGTTAGTTTGGAGTTGCCATATCTGTAAAAAATGAAAGATAATTCATTAGTTGGGAAATTTCATATGCGAATAAACGGGATTAGAATGGACTTAGTGAAAATTGTAAGTGTTACGGTTTATGTTCGAAAGATTTAGTGATAAATTTTGAAAAATTTGCAAAATTGACCAAGTCTTAGAAGCGTATTTTTATTCGATCGGGAATTAATTTGAATTTTAATTTTTGCGATCGAAATTTTTCCAAGTCTTGAAGAAAAATTTTCTAAGTCTTTGTTCAGCGTGTTTTTATTCGAGTAACAATTTATTCGATCATTAAATTTTGCGAACGAATAAAAATGTTTCGAATAACTCAAGTTTTCACCGATGACTTTTACGATCGAATAAAATGTTATCGAAAACAATAGTTTTTCGCTGAGTAAGTTTTCGATCGAATAAAAGGGGTCGAAAAACTTAAGTTTTTTGCCGCGTAGTTTTCGATCGAATAAAAGAATTCAAAAAAGCTTAAAGTTTTTGCCGCTGGCTTTTGCGATCGAATAAAATATAATCGAAAAATTAAGTTTTCGCAGCGAAGTTTTTCGATCGAATTAAAATATATCGAAAACAAAAGGTTTTCGACGTTGTGTTTGCGATCGAATAAAACTTAACGAACACTAAAGTTCTTCGACGACACTATTTGCGATAAGAACATTTTCGATCTAAAAATTTTCAAATCATACAGTAAATGCGTAATACGTAAATTTCTATTTCTGGGTAAATCATGACTTAATCTGGGTTCGGAACGTTCAGAAAACAGTTGCGAGTCCAAATATCATGATTTTAACCCAAACAGTCGAGTTTAAACACGTTGATTTGAGAGTTTAAAACCGTTTTTAGTCGAAAAATTATGAAACTGAAATTTCTTCAAATGTTTTCGTGAAACTGCTTGCGAATTGTATGTTTTTTAATGGAAAATGATTCGAAACGTGTTTCTACCTTCAAAATGGGCGAGTTTAGGAAGAAAATCACAGAGATAGATGAGATTTTGTTGAAATCGCCGGAGTTCGAAGTATGTTTTTGCGGAAGTCGAAAAGTTTTTCGATGGTAATGAGTTGCGTGTGAGTGAGTTTTTCGATCGATAAAGTGGTATTAATACTTTATGATTGGGTAAGGTAAAAATACGTTGGGCCGTAAAAAAAGTTTTGGGCTTTAGTTAAAATTCAGGTCGTATTAAATAAGAATTTAATCTTTTATGGATTAACTTCAAAAATAAATTGCATAATACTCCCTGTATTTCTGAAAAAGATGAAATTTTCTCCTAATGTTGATGAAATTCAACACGGATGAGCTCTAAATTTTATGTGATGCTTAGAAAAAATGTTAGAAGTCATGTTTTATAAGTAAATCATATAGGAGATGATAACAAATTCTCATATAAAACTCCCCCTCAAGAATTGCACGATTTAACTTTTCGGCATTTAAAGCACATATTTAGTACAATTGTCATATGAAAATTTACTATTTAAGAATAAGTAACATATTTTAAACAATTTAGCATAGATTCAATAAAAAAAAAAATTGCATTTTTTTTAAACATCGCATTTTCTCAATCCTGAGACAATGCATGTACTAATGCATTTAAAATGTGCGAAAAATATTTTAAAATAAAAAATTTCAAAAATATTTTTGTTTAGGGGTCGAATCGGACATTTTGAACACTATCACACAAAATTTCTTATGACATATAAAATAATAATTTGCCATAAAATTATGTAACTAAACTAATATTCTAAGATCATAGTATTAATCACTTCGACAACTCTCGCAAGTTTCGCTCATACCACTTAATTTATTTTTATCATGGAAATATTTAGTAGATATATCACTCATATCATCACGACAAAATTATATCAATTAATTTGTTATCGTAGTATTTTTAATCAATTTACCTCGTGAAAGTTCATCATTTTGAATCAAAGGGACTTTTAAGGCATTTTTTTTTAGGCTCTGACTAAAGGGGTAGGAAATTTTGGGTTAGTGAGCTTAAAAAAAAATTCTTCCGTTCCAGGGGCCCTATTGTGAAATTCTATGTTGATCCTTTTGCTTTTTTTTTTTTTAGGATGAGTCTCGTCTTCTTTACAAAACTTTGAGAGATTAGAACTTCTCTTCTCGTTTTCTCTATTTATAAGATCTAGATTATCGTCGGAGAAGTTCACTTCGAGGTGCTTCTCTTCTAGGAGTATACGAGATTATCTATGTTAGGAATTAATTGTAGTGTCCTTAGTTAGTATTTGAGTTTTGGGTCAATATTAGTTAATTTATTGTATTTGGGGTCAAATTGTAAATATTTTATTGTTTGACTCCCAAGCCTTAATATACCAACTCATGTGGTATATAAGGCATCCCATTAACCCTAATTAGGGTTGGTCAAAGTATTTCTTAAAAGTAAGTTCTTAATTTCGGCACACACACACAAACACACACTGAAGGTGTTTTAAGAACTTTATCATTTTTAAGCCTTTGATCCTCTCTTGAGTGCGTAATCGGACTAACAAGTGGTATCAGAGCAAGACACGGATCGATCTGTGCAAATCTATACCAATTTCGTTTGATTTCGTCAAGATCGAAAGAGTTTACTAAGCAAATTTTATTTTCGATTTTTTTCAAGTATTTTGGGTTAGATCTTGCTGTTATTGATGTTTTTAAACCTTTAAATGCTTGATTATCAGTCTTGGCTTGTTTAGGAACTCGTTTAGATTAATTTTCGTCAAGTTTGAGAAATTTCTGGGGAGAAATCGATTGAAATTGGTGTGTTTTAAAGTTGCTGGAAAAATTTCGGGCGTTTCTCTGTTTATTCGCTCGAAGTTCGTTCTTGAACCCGAAAATTAACTCATATTGCCGAATTTCAATTGAAATTCGCCGAAATTGAGAAAATTTTCGATCAGAAAATTGACCGAATTTGAGTAAGCTAAGTTTATTCGCCGAATTTGCTTTCTACTGTTTAAAATTAACGGCGAATTTGGTCGAATTTTAAAATTAAGATTGTCCGAATTTCAACTTAAAATTTTCGGCGAAGTTTTGATTTAAGTCACCCGAATTTCTTAATTCTCGGCGAACTTTTATCAGAAAGTCACCCGAATTTTCGATAAAATTTTTCCTACCTTAATTTAATCCTGAACTTCGGCGAACTTATTTTTGTCACCCGAATTTTGATTTCCTTTGATTTCAAAATTCTCGACAAAGTCTTTTCATCCGAATTTCAGAATTCAAATTTCAGCAACAACTCTACAAGTGCCCGAATTTTATTCTTTAAAATTAAAATAAAAAGTCGAACACTTAAACACAATTTCTTTCCACCAAAATTTACTCAAACTTAACGTTATTCTTAGACGTTATTTTTCGAAACTGACCATTTAGGATTGCAGATCACGACCGTGAACGATCATTAAAAGCACTCAACTACATCCATGGATTCATAGCAATCGGAAGTGATAACAGACCCCCAATTCTAACAATGAAAAGGGGGGAGTCTACATATAAAGATATGGCCAAGAATGACATCATCTTGGCCAAAACACAAAATTTGGTCACTGAGCTAGAAAATAAACTAGCTACTTCAGAAAAATCACTAGAATTAGCTGAAGCTAATCTAGTAAAATCTGAAGAAAAAGTAGTTTCCCTGACATCAAAACTGACCGTGCTTGAGCATATCCAGAATTCTCCATTAGAACACTTGCAAAAACTAGAAGCTCTGGAAAAGAAAAACGCAACAAATTATCAATGTGTGCTCAAACACTTAGGTGAAAAAGCAACTCTCAGATGTCATTTAGAAAATGCATCTGAGAAAATCTCGAAGCTTGAATCCGAGACTAATATGCTGAATGCAAATATTAGTCAATTAACCACTAGCCTGCGAATTAGTGAAGAAGAGCGTATTGGTAAAACAGATCAATACAATCTTCTAATGGAGGAACGTAAGAAGCTTTACTCCAAAATCAAAAGTCTGGAGGACCTCCTTACGAAAAGGGGACAAACCGACAAAACGATTTTCTTGAATCAGCCTAAGGACACGAGATTTTACAATCCACGTGAGGGCTTAGGTTTTAAGCCAAACCAACCAACCACTGATAAACGGCCACTTGCTCTTTACAATGCTGCATACCTAGGACTAGGAATACCTAGCTTGTTAGCCTTTCTCAGATCATCTGAAGAAGAAGATAACCTAGAACAGGAAAAGCGCAAGAACAAAAGCAAGGCCGAAATATCCTTGGATTACAAGGAAATCAACGATAGTTATGGAAGTAGGGAAATTCCTCTTTCAAATGACTATCTACATATGTTTCCCCATCCTCCCTCTGAATCTGATCAGCCCATGACAGAAACATCTAGCTCAAAGAACTCAGATCTTTGCCGAATTTACATTCCTCAAAAGATCAAGAATATTCAATCCACGATAGAGCTCGAACGGAAAACATTTCAAGCTGAAAAGGAGAAACTCCTTGAGAGAATTTCCTCACTTGAAAATCAATCATATGCTGATCTCGCTAAATCTTCTAAGTCGGAGTCTGTTACTATAACACCAATAGATTCCTCATCCATGAAGAATAGGCTAACTAAGAAGATTCTCATTCAAGCAACAGCTAACATCCCTTCACCATCTATGACAGATCTGAGACGGACAGAGACTGCTGGGAAGAAAAATTCAGGAACGCAAGAGAAGGATGCCAAAATCTTTGATAAAAAGACGAAGCAAAATTTGACTAGTGTTTCTGATTTAAAATTATTTCCAAAAACATTTAGAAATCTTTCTTCATGTAGTTCGAACTATGCTTCCGCTTATTCCCGTATTCCTTCCACAACAAGTTCTGTTAAGAATGTCAGTGATTATCTTACCTACGATAAGTGTATAGCTACGAATGCTAAATTTATACGTCGTAGAGATATGATTTCAGGAACACACACGAAAACGGTTCTACCATCCAAAACGTCCAACCTAAAAGTTGACGAAAAGGTAGCTAGAACATTCAGAAGGCCAACTCCCACTGAAACAAAAGCTAAAGCTCAAGCTTTAGAGAAAAAGGTCAAAAACGTGACCAAATCAGACCCAAAAATACCTGAGCAATCGAAAACCCGAGCTGAAGCTAAGGGAAAAGATTGCAAACAAATCTGGGTAATTAAAACAGTGCTTGCTGCATGCACAAAGCTCTGTTTTCCTTTAGGGGTAAAGAAAATTTGGGTACCGAAAAACTCAGGAAAGATACAAGCCAACCTGGTACACAATTCACCCAATCTTGCATGCACTTTAACCTCTGCAAATGCGAGGACCCGTCTTAAACGGGATCTCTAACACTGCTTAAACTTATCTTGCAGATAAGTCATGTGTGGTACTTAGACTCGGGTTGCTCCACACACATGACTGGAAGAAAAGAACTGCTGAGCAACTACACAGAGAGATTTGGTGGAAAGGAGGAGTTTATTTCATATTTATTAAGGGGGAGCATATTTCAATTTTATTAAGGAGGAGCTTATTTTTATTACGGGGGAGTATATATCATTTTATTGAGGGGGAGCTCTTTGACATAATATAAAATTCCGAATCTGCAATTTATTTGCCAAAATTTCATCCAAATCACGATGGAATCGACCTATTTTAATTTTTAGGTTTCGGGCGAAATTCGAGTAAAATTCAAATTTTCATCCGAATTTCTGCTTTTCAATCCAAAATTCGGCGAATTTCTACTGTTCACTCGAAATTCGGCGAATTTCTACTGTACCCCGACTCCTCACAGTCGAATTCCATCGCCCGAATTTGTCAATTTCGGCAAATTCAATTTTAAAGACAAGCACCCGAATTTGATGAATGATGATAACAAATTCGATTTAATTTTCACTTACCCGAACTTCATTACAATTCGGCGAACAAAAATTTCAAATCCTCATAACCCGAACTTCATCAAATTCGGCGAACAAAACTTTTCAAATCCAAATTCGGCCAAATCAAACTTCGAGTTTTAAACTTTTCAATGTACTCTTAGCCGAATTTGTGAACTTCGCCGCTTGTATTTCAAAAGTATAATCTTATTTACTTAAGCAAATTTCGGGCACTTTCATATAAAATTTTTCAAGTCCGAAATTTTTTTCTAAGTAACATTTTTATCTACTCTGCCTAGTCTAACAATTTTCTGTGTTTTCTTCTTAGCAGATTACATAAACATGTTGAGACAAATTGACGAAGTCTTTCCTCAAAGTCAATGGGCCACTAAACTACCCAACAACCCGGCCATTGACTTTGACAACATCACGGTCCCCGCACCGATAATACTCGAAATCCTTCGTCACCATCCTCTACACACCGCCCTCACCATTACGGAATCGGCCCCAGAAGTATACGCACAACAGCTATGGGCCAACCTACAACCATCAACTTCAAAAACCCCTCCAACCTCACTTACCTCACAAATAGACCAAACACCCATAATCTTCACCCCATCCATACTACGCCGTATCTTAAACCTACCTCACAGCCTAATATATAACCCACCACCCACGGAGGAAGAATTGAAAACCGACTTCCTCCTAATGGGATATCGCCCAGACATCCATAAATCCCTACACCTACCCGATTTCTGCGCCAAGGACATTCCACAACCTTGGCGCACACTCGTTCTCATAATAAACAAATGCCTATCACCCAAGCACTCAGGCCCAGATCGCTGTAACCGCAACATTATGATCATCTTCCACGGTGTCATCTTTAATAAAAATTATGACATCGTGCAGTTGATCTGGGCCGATATCCTTGACCAACTCCGCCGAAGGGACTTATCCACCAAAAATAAAACCCGACAAGTCCTTCCCTACCTTCGGTGGTTTCCAGTGATAATAACCCACTTTCAAGACCTACACCCCGAGATAACCCGTCGACCGAGATCGGAGGGATACCAAATTCCCAAGCTAGCATCCCTCCATTCTTCCAAATCCAAATTTGATCTCGAGTCGATGCGGATCCCTGACCACCTCCTACAAATCGCTAATCCTTCCAACCCAATAGTAGCGAGGTACCTCCAATCCATCACCCTTGAAGACACTCCTATGGTTCGACAAAACCCAGTCGAACCTACCCCGGGAATTAGCCTACCCCAGCCTCAGTTAGGTCTAGGAAGCGCCGCTTCCCCTCCTCGTTCCTCACGAAAAACAAAACGAGGGGAAGACGTAAGACGCATACAGGAGCGTCGCACCAAACAAAAACATGATCGACCTCCTCAGTCCTCTAACCCACTACAAAGCCGGGCCGAACCCGTAGGAACAGGAGACGACACGATCGTCTCCCGAGTAGCAGTCGTGCCATCAGGCCCAAGCACGCAAATAACCCTTCCAACCCATTCGGTCGTCTCCCAACAGACGACCGTCTCAATAGCACCGGAGGAGCCACGACAACCATCATTGCCTTATTCGGAGGCAATAGATGTTGAATTAAGCAGTTCACTTCCTCCGACTGCGCCCTCCTTGATCACAGGTCTAGTGTCCGCACCAACTAAAATTTTTTCCATTTCTAGGACACATACACTATTTTCCGCACCTCTAAGTCTTCCAGACTTAGACAGAACGCTCTCTGACGTCACTCTGGGGTTAATCTCCGAGGGACTGAGCGGAAGCCCCGAAACGATCAACATCCCACCAGTCGTCTCGGGCCAACGGTCTGAGTTTGTCTTAGCACCGTTGCCACCGGTGTGCCTTGGTGGCCCCGGAAGACCCACTACAGTGGGCGGCACGTCAGAAATCTACTCTGACGTCGCGACAACGGCACGCCTCAGTGGCTCCGTTTTATTTCCCGATCCGTTTGTGACGGAGTCTCGGCTACGATCTTTTGGCGACGAACTAGTGGAAAAAGTCCGGGCCATGATCGAAACATCAAGACAAGACAAAGGCAAGACTCCAGTCACACACGAGACAGCTGCTGCTGTTCCTTCACTCACACAACCAGAAGAAGGACCGTGGGACGTGCCCATTGAAGAACTCTTCAACATTCTTTTGGCACGTATCCGGTCGGCGCCACACCTGACACCGAAGGAGAAAGAAATCCAGAGGCTGATTGACCCCACCAGCTGCCGAACACAAGCCGGGGGCCTATCTGGATCGCGGGACGACCCTGAAGACGAGGACCGTCCCGAGGGGGAGAACCGACAGCGTGGAGTCGAATCCCCTCACCAGCAGCAGCCAACAACCAAAACAGTCCAAGAATCCAACCCGCTGGATACCTCAAGCTCAAAAGGCAAAACAAAACAAGTCTCCAGCACCACAATAATATTCCGTACCATGGAGATCTCAACCACAACCGAACAAAATACACAAGAGATCTCCAATACACTTTCCCTTTCGACACCCACTCCAGTCACTATAAGCCTTAGCTCACCAAGAACCTTCTACCGACAAAGTCCACCTCAAGCCACATCTATCTCGGAAGAAATCAGCCAACTCTACAATCCACATGATGTGGTAGAGAAATATATATTTGAAGAAGGATGGCTGAAGCAACCGATGGACCTCCAGCTCGAAGCCAGATTTCGAGAAAACGCCAGACTATTCCTCGAAAAGGCGTCGATAAGCCTGGTGAAAGTCCATGAAGATGAGGAGCTGGAAGATCTGCAAAGTGACCTCCCCGATCTACCGGAACTACTCAAACATCAAGTCCAAAATGAGGATGCTCCACTTCTCATGTCAAAGATCGGGGCAACGGTCGATCTTCCGTGGCAAAACGTCAGAATCTTAGTTCCATACCAAGAAGAGATAAGGAAAAGAATCTGGCGTAAAGAGGATCAGCTCGTCAAATTGAACGAGCTGGAGCTACGTGGGATGACGCACCTGTCAGAGCGCAGAGCCAATCTCTACCTTCTTTCCCTAAGACGTCTTCATATGTTCTTAGGGAAAGGAAATGATCTGGCTGCTCTCAGGCGAGAGGAAAAGCAGAGGCCCCGAATACAAGCCGTAGAAAGAGTTGGAATAGATCGGCTCGGGACCTTCCTACTAAGCGTCTACCACGTAGTGAGGGAAGACGGTACAAGAGAGACCTTGACAGAGGCTGACTTCCCGTACATCAGAGCTGAAGACATCTCACAGATGATTGGAAGCTACCGATACGTGGGAACGCTGCAGGACCAGGACGTCAAATTAGGATACATGACGATCAAAAGGTTCATGCTCCGACAAATCAAGTACGGAGCGACGCACGACCTGCAGCTAGCACTGGAGTCAAATGTCAGAAAGGTCAACCTCACCAAACCATCATTCGAGCTCCCTGAACAAGTTGAATATGGTGAAGGCCACGTGTTCGAAAGTGAAGATCCAGCGGTGGTCTACATCAACTACAAGGGAGAAAAGCGAATATTGAAGACATCGGAGATACCAAAATTCTCCGACGGAACGCTCCTCATCATACGAGAGAAGTTGAGGAGCATACTGGATAAGATGGAAGGTGAAGGACCGGACACAAAAGCCAAGATACTGAATATGCTGAACAACATACAAGAAAGGCTTTCGTTCCGGAGGGAAATAAGGACGTACGAGCACAAGCTTGGACTACGGAAATCCATGTACGCCCAGCAACGACCCAAAGGCTCAAAGAAACAGACAAAGACGAAGAAAGGACACTAAGGGGGAGAATGTTAGGAATTAATTGTAGTGTCCTTAGTTAGTATTTGAGTTTTGGGTCAATATTAGTTAATTTATTGTATTTGGGGTCAAATTGTAAATATTTTATTGTTTGACTCCCAAGCCTTAATATACCAACTCATGTGGTATATAAGGCATCCCATTAACCCTAATTAGGGTTGGTCAAAGTATTTTTCTTAAAAGTAAGTTCTTAATTTCGGCACACACACACAAACACACACTGAAGGTGTTTTAAGAAGTTTATCATTTTTAAGCCTTTGATCCTCTCTTGAGTGCGTAATCGGACTAACAATCTAGGATAAGTTCACAACGAGATTCATGTTTCTCTTATATAATGATTGAGAAATTCATCATGTGCATCTATTTCGCTCTCCCCCTCTTTTTCTTGATTGAGTAACCCCGAATATTGTGAATAAGGTTGAGGGCTTAATTGGGTTTGATAAAGAAAAAGAATGTCGGAGAAGGCCCAAAAGAGAATTTCTAAGGGAAAAATTAAAGGATTTATAATTTGGGCCAAGTGAGGAATTTCCTAATATTTCCTTATCATTTTCATGACGAAATAATCACAAAAGTTAGAATGAAGCTACGAAGTACAAACTAAAGAATAGTCATTTGAAGTGTGACACACTCATGAAAAAAAATTATTGAGATTCAAATTCTCACATATGAATGTGGCTTTTTGTCTAGTGAAATATACGAGGTTCTTTGAGTAAAAGAAAGTCATATGAATTTTTAGACAAAGAACTAAGCATATATATCGAAGAGATATTTTTGTGAGGGATTCAAAATAGGCAAAATTATCGTCATCCCCCATTTTTTTTAATTATTATTATATTTATATACTATTAAATTTGGGATAGAGTCACGCAAGATAATCAAAGAATATCAAGAAGCACATAGAATATCACATTGAAGCATAATAGAGCATGTAAAACACTTTTCAAGTAAGATTGAGATTCAACATGCCTAACTTAGCAATAAGGAATTGGAATATCCAATGCCTTAGTGAATAAGTCGCCAAGTTGAAATACATATCTATAGTGCCTTTTTCTACATGATCTTTTGCCTTTTTCTACATGATCTTTTATAAAATGATAGCGAATATCTATGTGTTTCGTGCGTGAATGATGAACATGATTGAAGGTAATGGCTATAACACTTTGAGAATCACTGTAAATGGGAATGTTATTAAAATCAAACCCGTAATCGCGTAGTTGTGTCCACATCCATAGAATTTGCGAGCAACAGCTGGCAGCCGCGACGTATTCCGTCGCGGCCGTCGATGTTGACACACAATGTTTTTTCTTTGAGGACCAGCAGACCAACTTTTCGCCTAAAAATTGTGTTCCGCCAGACGTGCTTTTTGTGTCCATTCGACAACATGCATAATCAGCGTCAGTATAGCCAATTAAAATAAACTCAGTATTTTTAGGATACCATATCCCTAAGTTGGGGGTTCCTTTTAGATAGCGTAGAATTCGCTTGACTGCTTGCATGTGGGACTCCTTTGGGTCAGCTTGAAAACGAGCACAGAGACAAGTGGCAAACATGATGTCGGGTCGGCGGGACGTTAAGTATAGAAGAGATCCGATAATGCTCCGATAGGTGGTGATGTTGACAGCCTTTCCAGACGGATCATCATCCAGTTTGCAATTAGTAGACATAGGAGTATTCATCGGTGTGCTCTTGTCTTGATTAAATCTCTTCATAATATCTCGGATATATTTGGTTTGACTGATGAAGATTCCATCTTCGAGTTACTTTAGTTGTAGTCCAAGAAAGAATTGAAGTTCTCCCATTAAGCTCATCTCAAATTTGGTCTTCATGAGTTCACCGATCTGACAGAGACGTTCATTTGTCAAGCCGAAGATGATGTCATCAACGTAAACTTGAACGATAATCAGGTCTTTGCCTTGTCTTTTGATGAAGAGTGACGTATCGATGGTGCCTCTTATGAAGTTGGACTTGACTAAAAATTCGCTTAGTACATCATACCAAGCACGAGGGGCTTGGTTTAGTCCATAGAGAGCTTTGTCCAACCGATAGACATAATCGGGATGATTTTCGTGCACGAACCCGTCGGGTTGAGCGATGTAGACTTCTTCTTTTAACTCACCATTACGAAAGGCGGTTTTAACATCCATTTGATAGACTTTGAAGTCTTTATGAGCCGCATATGCTAAAAATAGTCAATTCCTTCTTGTTGATTGTATCCCTTGGCTACGAGTCGTGCTTTATTCCTGATAACTTCACCTTTTTCGTTCCTCTTATTCTTGAAAACCCATTTAGTTCCAAATATTGTTTTGCCTTGCAGTCCAAACTTGTAGGTGGTTGAATTGGTTGAGTTCATCTTGCATTGCGATTTCCCAATCCGGGTCTTTAAAAGCTTCGGCTACCTTAATTGGTTCATTTTCGCTTAAGAATCATGTGAATAAGGCGCTTTGAGTGGACGTCCTAGTGCGTACACCACTTGAAGGATTATCGATGATTTGGTCAATAGGATGAGCTCGAGTCCATTTGCGTTCGTGAGGAATAACCGAAGTTGATCCGTCATTGGTTTGTAGGTCGAGACATCCTGAATTGATGGGGGCTGATCATTCGTAGTTGGGAAATTCAATTCGGGGGTTGAATCGTAAGGAATTTCCTCATCTGCATTTGTAGGGGCTGCAACACTAGATGAAGATTCATAATTAGGAGAATCTGGAACATTTGTCGGAGTTTGAGGATTAGGAGTCTCAATTTGAATTTCTTCCATTGAGGGAGTAAGAACACTGCTTGGTATAGAATGGGACGAAGCAGGCATTTGAGACTCGTTCCGATAAAAATGTTCAAATAGAAAGTCCAAATCTTCTAGGTCAGAGGGAATTGCTTCACTTGACTTTGAGGTAGAAGTTACCGAAAGTTGTTGACCTTGTGCCAACAAGCCGATAAGCTCGGGTTCTGAACTGTTTTGTTCAGAAGCCAATTCCGTCATTTCTTGAAAGGTGACGTTGTAGCTTTCAAGAATTGTACGGGAAGACTTGAGGTAGACGCGATATGATTTAGAAGTAGAGGAATATCCGACAAAGATGGCTTCAAAGGCTTTGGGATCGAACTTGCTTCGATGCTCCCGATCGTTGACCACAAAACATTTGCAACCGAATACTTTGAAAATTGAGATATTTGGGATTCTTTGATTAATTATCTCATATGGCGTCTTTTCGAAGCGTTTGTGAATAATTGTCCTATTTTGAGTAAAAAATGCTGTACTGCTTCAGCCCATAGAAAATGAGGGAGACCGGAGTATATGAGCATTTTTCTTGTAGCTTCAACTAAAGTCTGGTTCTTCCTTTTTACGACACCATTTTAGTGAGGCCTTTTTGCGGCTGAGAATTGTTGAATAATCCAAGTGATTTATAAAAATTGATGAGACGCTAATTCTTGAATTAAGTCCCGTTGTCAGTCCTGATTACTTGGATTTTCTTTTGCAGGAGATTCTGAGTTGTATTCACAAAGCTTATTATCGAGTCTCCAGTCCATCTTTAGTTCGGAGATATCTTGTCCAGGTGTAGCGAGAATAATCGTCGACAATTACTAACACATATTTTCGACCGTTGTGAAGAGCTTTGTGATTTAGATGAGACATGCGTTGATGCCATAAGATGTTCCTCTTGATTATAGTCTGTGAAATTAGGCAAACAACTGTCGAAGGTCGAACTGTTGTAAGATTGATAGTGTAGAGATTTGATCTTCGTGATCATGTTAGAAGTTCTTGATTATGACTATTTAAAATTCTGCACTGATCAGCTAGAAACACCACTTGAAATCCTTTGTCGCAGAATTGTCCTATGCTGAACATGTTGTGTTTAAGACCTTGGACGTAAGAGACATCTTTAATCGTCAGATTCGGCAGTAGAATGTCTCCAAAGCCGAGTATTGGAGCTGAATCATTGTTGCCAAATAGGACTTTTCCATTGTAACGGTCTTGGTAGTTGCTCAACAGTTCTTGCTTTCCCGTCATGTGCGTGGAGCAACCAGAATCTAAATACCACACATGATGGATCTGCATAGAAAGAGGTTAGAGAGATTTAGGTACCCACTTTTGAATGGGTCCGATCGGATTAGCAGTTTTGATAAGTAAGGTTTGGTCATCTTTGGTTCCTAAATAATTGGAATGCTAAGGTAACCAAAACCAACTTAGAAGTAGTTGATTTAAGTGGTACTTCTTTAGGCAACTTGGCCTTATTGGCTTGTTTTGGCTTATGTGGTGTTTTAGGAACCCAGTGAGGTTGAACCTTACATGGGAGGTTAATTTCAGCGCGAACAAGTTATTGATTTGTCTTATTGCTTGAGAAAATATTTTCTCTAGCTAGTCTCCTAAGATGTTTAGCTGAATGTACGTGGACTGGGTACCTTAGATGAGGACAAGAATGTATATAGCTATAAGCTTTCTTAATAGCTGGATCTTGTTTCCTACGAGACTTTAGAGTTGCATTTGTCCTAGAATGATTGTTTATAACTTTTAAAGTATAGCCGATTTCAAAATCTGTGCTTTCAAAATTAATAGGTTTTAACACATAAGTGGAAGCAACAACTTTAAAGTTTGAAACGGGTGTCTTCTTGCGAGTCTCCATAGTTTTGATACAGAATAAAATTTTGAAAATACGATATTTCTATCATTTTTATTCTGAAATTCTATCCTAGGCACTCTTTCCTTTGCATGCTTCACTTCTTTTTCTACTCTACCTTTGGATGGAGTAGAAAAAGAGTGAGAAAAAGTCTTTCCTTTTTGAAGCATTTAATGATTCATTTCCTCCCGTACAAATTTTTAAAGAAGATTTATCTTCTTTTAAAATATTTTCAAAAACAATGGGAGGTGTTTTCTTAGATGTAATCTTGTCCTTAATTAATGATTTTTCTTTCAAAGTAAAATCACGACAAGATTTTAAAATTGAGGAAGTTTTGGGATTAGAAATCTCCAGTAAAAGCTCATTCTTTTCAGCTTTGAAATTCTTTCTTTCTGTTTCTAAGGAAGCGTTTAAATCAGCTATTTTCTTGATAATAGCTGGAATATAACAGAAAGTAGAACTTTGAAAATGATCATTATTTTCTTCCCTGTTTTTAGAAAAATCTTCTAGGGGATATAATGAATTATAATCACTACACAAGTTGAGATCCCTTTTCTTGTAACTATTATTCAAGTCGGTGTAGTCAAAGGGAATGTCAGTCCTATTTGTGGCTTTTCGTTTAGATTCTTCTAAGACATTTATTTCTGAAGAATTAGTAAAGGCCATTAGAGAAGTTAAACCTAATCACATGTACTTGATATCGTATAATTTTTTAACATTGACCTCTTTCAAGTTACAGGGATTGTTAAGACCTAAGCCTTCTTTAGGATTATAAAATTCTATATCAAGAGGTTGATTTAGAAAGATAGTTTGATCCGTTTGACCCATTTTTGTTAGAAGATCATCTAAAGTTTTAATCCTTGAGTAATGTTTCTTACGTTCGTCAGAGATTTCTTTGAAATTATTTTTAGAAATTTCTAAATTTCTAGATGAATTTTCTTATCTAATTGCTTTTGGAAATTGTTTTCACTAAGAGCTAGTCTCACTTCGAATTCCTTAGTTCTTTTCCGCTCATTTTTCATGTTAGAGTACTTAATCTGTAATGATTCTAACATTTTTAATAATGTGGAGTTAGGCATCGTTACCTCTTGTGATGAAGAGGATGCTTTATCGTCGTCGTCGTCAGGCCTTCTTGAAGAGTTATCATTTGAGGCGTCTTCGAGGTATGCCATTAGAGCGAGATTTTCGTCCTCAGAATCTGTGGTGTCTTCCAACCAATGCTCTTGTTCGGCCATCAGTGCTACTCCAGCCTCTTTTTGTTTAGTGAGTTGGAATTTTTTGGAGTAGTAGTTGGCGTCCTTTTTCTTGGAAAGTTTGCATTCTCTGGCGAAGTGCCCTATCTTACCACAATTATAGCACTTTTGTGGTTCTTTGGCGTTTTTAGATTCTGAGGACTCGGCCGGTCTTTCGTTGTGCTTGGAGCTTGATGTCCGAAGTCTATTTGCAGAGGAAGAGGATTTTTTTTGTAAAATTTTTTGCTCATCATTTTAGAAATGAGAGCCAACTGTTTCTTGAACTCCTTCATATTGGGTTCGGAGTCCGATTCAAATTCGTCTTCATCTTCTGAAGAACTTGGCAACTTGATTTTTTTATCTTTGCGAGATCGACTTGTTTTTCTTTCCGAAACAAGAGCTATAGAATCTTCGATCTGCTTGCCCTTAAGTTCTTTTTGTATCTCGCTTATATCTTCCTCGTGTTGGGCGAGATTATCAAAGACGACGTGGATATCCATTTCGTCCAAATCCTTAGTTTGATGGATTTGTATGGATATTTTCTTCCACTCCGGTTGAAGAGAAGAAAGAAATCGGATGTTGACCTCCATGTTGGTGTTGAAGATATCTACCTTCCTCATCTCATTCAGAAGAGTTTAGCGTTGATAGAGTTCATAAACGATTTCCTCTGCCTTGGCTTTGAATGAGTCGTAAGTGTTTAGAATGTTCGCTTTCTTGGCTTTGACTCCAACTTCGGTTCTTTGCATCATTTTATGGAGTTCGTCCCACATAGCTTTTGCACTAGATAGACTATCTATTTGCATATAGATGTCGTTAGGAATCCCTTGCATTAGGACAGTTTTGGCTACTAAATCTGCTTTTGCTCTTAATCGCTCCCCCTCGGTGTATTCACTAGGAATTTTGAGTCATCGTGAGGCGGGATGGGAGGATTATTGGTGGCATCGCCTTCTTGGATGAGCCAAAATTGAGCGGGACCTTCTTGAAGATAAGCTATCAAATTTGTAGCTCTTTTGTTTCCAAGAAGTTCATGAATCAGCTCTCCATACGGTGTATTCGCCTCTTCGTAGAATTGGAGGGCGGACGTCGTTTCCGAGCGAGTAAGCATCCATTTGTAGTTGATTGGTTGGATCTTCGTGAAAGTTTGGAATTGTAATGAAAAGTGCTTCACAAGTGACAAAATTTGTTAGTAATGTTTGATTCGTACTTTAAACAATTTCCCTTCCGTACCTATTTTTCGGTTGTTCAAGAGAAATTATTTTGATTTCGAAAAATATTTGATATGAGAATTGATACTTCAAAATTGCTAAAGAATTTTGATTTTAAGATCGAAAATTTTGAGTATCGTAGAAGATAATTCGGAGACAAATATTTTTCGTAAGTTTTGAAAATTATAAAATTTGATTTCTTTCAAAATAGTGTAAAATGTGTGTGTGTTTGAGCAGTGACCGAAAAGTTTTTCGAACAATAAAGTTTACGATTAAAAAAATTCGAACCTATGATCGAAAAATATTTTTGATTGTATAAGATTTTCGTTGTATTTATCGAAAATTATTTTTCGAACGTAAGAGTTTTGCAGAGTAAATTTCCTGTCGAATAATTGTTGATCTGAAAAACGTTTATGGAAAAATTTCTTAATCGAAAATTTAAGAGTGATCGAAAAATTTTGTTAAGTTTGACTCAAAGTTTTTCGAGTGTGAATTATTCGATCGAAATATGTTTTCGCTAAATTTTTTTTACTCGAAAATTTAGATGATCGAAAATCTTGAGATCGAAAACTTGTTTTACTATTACAAGTTTTTCGAATCAAAATTAGATATTTATTTAGCGAAAACAGTATCCGTCGAAAAAAAAATACGCTTTGTTACGCTCGAAAAAAATATTTATATATGAATCGAAAAACTAATTATCGAAATAATGTTTTTCGAGTCTTGTATTTGAGTAAAACACACGAGAACAGTGTATGTCATCGAAAAATTTCTCGGCTGCAAACTTATTCGAAAATTATTTTTGGAGCCAAGTTTTTCGATCGAAAATCCGATCGAAGAACAGCAAAGTTCAATGTAACAGTGAAAATTCCAGATTCAACCGAGATGTTCAAGTTAGGTGATGAAATTCTGGATAAACACTCATTTCTTCGTTCTTAATATGAGCAAACACAAGATTAACCACGTTTTACAGCGAAATATATCAAATATTACGAAAATCAAATCGAAATCAAAACTTAATCGCCAACGCAAATATCGATCTAAATCGAAAACCTGAATTAATATGACGTTCTAAGCGATTGAAATCAGTACGTAAATCATTCCTAACATATAATCTATTACTTAATCAGCAAGATCATCAACAAAATTCGCAAACATTAAGAATATTGATCAAAATACAAGTCAGGTAAGTTTTTCGATAGAAAAATCTGGAAAATTATTTTGATCTTAAAATCGCGAATTCAATCCAATATCAATCACGATGTGCTCTAATACCAATTATTAGTCCTATTTTATCATTTACCGATTAATCTAAGCATGAATTCTAGATATTCGAATGATAAATCTCACAATATACCTTCGGTCGAATATCTTGTTTGAAGATCTTGAGAGAGATAGTTTCTCGATTACTTTTCTCTCTCTTAAAATGTGAATTCAATACTTGTAATTTTTCCGAAATGAACTTGTATGATTTTGATAGTGTACATGGTATATTTACTATTTGGTCATACACTATCAAAACTACTAATTACGCCCCTAATTACAAGGATAATAAAATTACAAAGCACAATTTTAAATTCTCTTCACAATCTGCTCTGATACAAATTGTTAGGTCCTGTTCAGCAATTAACAAGCAATCTAAGCATGAATTCTCGGTATTCGAATAAGAAATCTTACGAATTACGTTTGGTCAAATATATGCGTTGAAGATCTTGGGAGAGGTTTTGGTTGCCGAGATTCTCAATAGTCTTCTCTCTCTTTTAAATTTTAATTCGATGCTTTTGTATTTCCGAATAATGAACTTGTTATTGATTTTGATAGTGTACATCATATTTATACCTATTTTCAAGGTATAATTACTATTTGATCCTACACTAACAAAACTACTAGTTACGCCCCTAATTACAAGGATAATAAAATAACAAAGCACAATTATAAATTCTCTTCAAAAATAATTTTCAAAAGCAATTAGATAGAACAATTCACTTAGATATTCTCTTATCTAATGCTAAAGAAACCATAACTAGTCTTGAATCTAGGATAGCTACCTCTGAAATAAAAATAAATGACCTTAGTAAGACTCTTAGCGATTGTCAGAGAGATTTAGAAATTTCTAGAAATAATTTTAAGGAAATCTCTGATGAACGTAAGAAGCTTTACTCTAGGATTAAAACTTTAGACGATCTTCTAATGAAAATGGGGCAAACGGATCAGACTATATTTCTAAATCAACCTCGTGTTACGTGGATTCGTTGAGAGTGGCTACATAGCCGTCCAGAAGATTGCGACTGCGGACAACGTGGCCGACCCATTCACCAAGCCTTTATCTCAGGCAGTGCTGAACAAACATCTCGAGAAGATGGGTATTAGATACAACAGCGCATGGCATTGAGTGTAAGTGGGAGATTGTTAGGGATATGCCCTCGAATGCTATAGGAGGATTGGATTGTATAGGACATTAGCTTATTTATCATTCGATTGTCAATGTAATCAAATATTGTTTTGCGTATTAATAAAGGCAGTATTCGTTTATTGATTATATGAGTTCTTTACTTAGCATCGGGTAAAGCAATAAATGAATAAATCCAAATGTGTCGAGTTGAGTCACTGTTCTCGTTGGGTACGAGAGGGGAAGGCACCAGTGGACTCTTAACCTCGAACATAAAATGTCCATAAGCCTTAGGTTTCAGTTGGGTGCTGGAAAACCAATCATGGCTTATTTGTCGATGACTTACCGTGTGCCGATATACCGCTTGGAAGCGGAAGTCATGACTTGTGATACGAGTCGAATCAAGGGATTGAATCGTTTCATGGACACTGACTCGCAGGTCGTACGATCAAACATGGCTATTACTCAAGGAATGTCAATGATCGACGACAAAACTATAGTAGTCTGCTTGAACCTTAGACCGAAAGGGGCTTTGACGGAGTTGACTTTGAAGTCTTGACTATCACTGATTTTGCTAGATCCGATTTGCTATTGCATGGGTCAGCGGGACAGATGCGGTCTTGATGGATATTTGTGATTGCCGGGCTTAGACCGCCGAGTACGGATTCACAGTCTCGCAAGTAGTCGAGACAAGTGTCCTATGAGAATGAGGACGGGAAATTACAAAATCCTTGGCCAAGGTATTAAACTAACTCATGTTAGACATGGAGGGGAGTTTGGTAATTTGCCTCGTGTCATTTTATCATAGTATTGAGTTTAGTGAGTTTGACAAATACCATGGCTCTCACTCGACCGGGACACAGCTGAAGGGTTTGTACGTAGTACTATAATCTATAGTTAGGTTCTGAAATGAGACTAGTTCGAAATTCCTGCTCAAGTCGGGATATGTTCGGTACTGTGGGATTGGCTAGGCACCTATCGGACTCTTGGATTCCTCCCTTGCCGATTGAGTCGAACCTAGAGAGTCGGGCTTAAAAAGGATCATCAATGTGTACCGAGAAGGAGAGATTGTGTTTTGGGCCTTATCGGGCCTCGGGTCGTTATGCCACGCCTTATTGGGCCTCGGGGTAAACTAACTTTAAGACTTAGGCTTGGCTAAGTGCTTAGAAAGACTTGAGGGAAGAATTAAAATTCAACCCTAAGCCGAGAAATTCGAAAAATGCCTTAAAGGGTATTTTCGTAATTTACAAATATGGTAATAAAAAATATTTGGAATATTATTTATTAAAACTAAAATTCGAATTTATATTTTATATAAATTTCGAAATTTATTTACCATATTTTAAGATATTTTAATATCTTAGTTAGTTTTCTACTTATAGTATGTTCCTTTAATAGAAATTTGAATTCAATTATGAGAGATATTTTGGCAAGAATATCTGTCATATTTAGGAACAAATATTTCGAGATTTTAGCCTTGTTTAGGGCTGAAAATTTCGTCATCCCCTACTATAAATAAGGGTGAGACCCTCGTCAAAGAAAAGACACGGGAAAAGACACGGGAAGAGAATCGACGCGAAATTTCTCGACCCGAGAATCGAAACACGAACACACAAACGCAAACCACTCTCCCGAGCGACGGATCAATTCTCTCTAGCCATCTTCGGAGAATCGAAACCGTGGTACACTGCGAGGTCGGCGTGACGATCTAGACGATACCCAACATGACCGCGGCCAACGACGCAATCGACGAGGAGCTGCCACTCGCTTCAAAGGTAATCTCTCACGGGTATGACCCGCCCTATTACGTGTCAACGTGATTAGAGTTTTTGATCCGAGATGCGAAGGAACCCGAAAAAAATTTTATTCCGCACCGTATCCCGGGGCGTTGCGTCTCGGGTACAAACCGGGTACCTTTCCCAACAAGAACAATATGAAGAAGGTCAACATGGAGTCTCACCTCATGAAGGGCTTCCCACTCAACGACTTTTCCGAGAACTATATATTCAAGAAACCTGGCCTCGCCATAACTTACCGGAAAAATCACAAACATTGAATTCACATTCTAAGAGAGAGAAAAGCAATCGAGAAACTCTCTCTCTCAAGATCTTCAAAGAAGATATTCGACCAAAGGTATTTTGTAATAGTTATCATTCGAATATCTAGAATTCGTGCTGAGATCGATCGGTAGTTGATGAAATAGGACCTAACAATTGCTATCAGAGCATATCGTGATCGCTTCTGGATTGAATTCGCGATTATAAGATCAAACTAATTTTCCAGAATTTTTGATCGAAAAACATACGTGAAATGTATTTTGATCAATGTGCTTAATGTTTGCGAAATTTGTTGACGATCTTGCTGATTAAGTGATAGATTATACGTTAGGAATGATTTACGTACTAATTTCAATCGCTTAGAACTTCAGATTAATTCAGATTTTCGATTTCGATCGATATTTGTGTTTGCGATCAAGTTTTGATTACATTTTGATTTTCTTAATATTCGATATATTTTGCTGTAAAATGTGGTTAATCTTGTATTTGTTCATATTAAGAACTAAGAAACGAGTGATTATCCAGAATTTCAGCACCTAACTTGAACATCTCGGTTGAATTTGGATTCGTCACTGTTACATTGAACTTGGCTGTGCTTCGATCGCTTTTCGATCGAAAAACTTGGCTCGAAAATATTTTTCGAATTAGTTTGCAGCCGAGAAATTCTTCGATGACAAACAGAATATTATTTCGAGAAATTCTCGTGTGTTTTACTCAAATATAAGACTCGAAAAACATTATTTCGATAATTAGTTTTTCGATTCATATATAAATATCTTTTTCGAGCGTAATAAAGCATATTTTTTTCGACGAATACTGTTTTCGTTAAATAAATATCTAATTTTGAGTCTAAAAACTTGTATTAGTAAAACAAGTTTTTCGATCTCAAGATTTTCGATCTACATTTAAATGTATATAGACTAGTTTATTACCCCTGCAATGCACTGGTCTATGTAAAATAATAAGATAATTCGTAAGAGAAAAAGTAATATACAAACTCTGTACTAAAAAGAATGAAACCGTATGTGGGTGAGTGGAAAACCAAAAAGGTCATAAATTTACATTTCTAAAAAATTTAGGTAGTACAGACTTTAAATTCACAAATGCAATCAATAGATTTCAAGCACTACACATACAATCTGGAGCAGTAACAATAGTATATAATGACTGGCTAGCATATCTTGAGTTACCCTTGACTGTTCTCGTGCCCTTCAGCGATGACATCTTCGAATTCCGACCAAGTTAGGTTCTTGTTAAGGTAAGGTTGTTCCTAACAATCGCATGTTAGGCCTCACAGTCATCCTATTTTTCGTATATGCCGACGTGAAAAAAAATTTAGATTAAACCTCTAAGTTGATGTCTCAAAATCCCAAAAGAGGCTTCGAACAATTGAAAGATTTCTCTTACCACTGCGTTATGCATATTCCCAGGAGAAGCCAAAATGTATATATCAATCTGCATGCTGACGTAGTAATCAAAAGCTGCTTATAAGGAAACATTTCCTCTTATTTGAGCTTTCTCTTGGGAAGAGGCCATGCTCTTGTCTTACATCAAAGGAAACGATTTTCATAAAGGCGATATTCTAGCCTCGCCATTATATACCTGAATTATGGCAAAAACATTTCAGAACGTAAAAACTCATTCTCAAACTCAAAAGCATATTTTCGTAATATTCACTTCCGCACAACTTTTACAACTTTTCAATACAACCCACGTATTTTATAATTTTTCAAAACAATATTTATTTTATTGTATTACATAGAAATAAAATAAAAAAATTAATAAGATATTAAAAACATAATAAATTTATATGCACATAAATCAATTATATTTTATTTATTTAAGTTATATGTGTTCTTTAATAGACGGACAAAAAACTATCGACATAGTTTAGCTTATGCGAAAAGAGAAACCCAAGTTTGTGCAGAAAGAGAAATCCAAGCTCCACTAAAAATCAAGGCAACATCAGCAAAATCGGAAGTATGCGTAGCTGATAAAATATAGGCAACATCAGCAAAGATCGGACATATGCGCAGGTGCTACAAATCGAGAAAGGTCTTTCACTCTAACCCTATATAAAGTTCAACATGAAGCATGGAGGCACTGTAACGAGAGGTAAGTATTTGTTTTCTAGTGCATATAACTTGTGAAATTGTGGCTACACAATATTCCCAAATGTAGATTTCTTGCTTGTGTGTGAGTTCCGATTTTTGTGATAAGTTTTTATTACCAGATTGAGAAATTCAAATGTGGGGGGCTAGTATGCAAATTTGAAACAGCAAACGCATAATATGATATCATACGCAAATTTGGGTTGGAATCATGAGAGAGAAGCATAAAAACCCATTTTGGGTTTGGTTTTTGTGTTCCGTTGGAGTACTTTTACCCAAAATTTTGAGTTTTTGCGTTCGATTGGAGATACTCTAATGTTGCGGGTGTGAGGATGTTGGGTCAGAGTCGAGAAGTGGAGATATCGAGAATTTGCGATATTGCGGTGAAGGCCATGAGCTTAGTTAACTCGATTCCCATATATCACATATCATACAATTGAATGGATGTCACTTTACGTAAGTGACGCGGGTTTTCATAACCTAAGTCTTTCCTTAGATTATAAAATTTGGTGTCCTTAGGATGATTAAGGAATATTGTTTGGTCCGTTGACCCCTTTTAGCAAGAATATCCTCGAGACTTTTAATCTTGGAGTAAAGCTTCTTGCGTTCCTCGACTAAAGCGTTATACCGGCATATGCCTTCAACACGCTCTAATTCTACGGTATTTAAGCTTTCGGTTAGCTCTTTTATTTTTGTTTCTAAGTTTCTACGTTAGTTTATAATGATGTGACGTTGTCACGAGCCGTTTTCATGTACAATTTTTCGTACGCATATTTTTCGCGTAATTCTAGTAAGACACCGATGTTATTTTCTAATCTCGCTTCTAACTCTTTAAAATTGTTATTTTTGCTCACGGAGTAAGCGTCCATTTACATTTTCTTTGTTGGATATGAAGAAAACTTATAGATTATGCTCATTTATTAGTTATCCTTGTAATTAGGGGCGTAACTTGTATTTTTAATAGTGTAGGACTTACTTGTAATTATACCATGTATATTGGTATAAATATCATGTACACTATTGAAATCAATAGAGAAAGTAATTGACAAAAATCCCAATTGCTTGCAATTCACATACGAGAGAGAGAAACACACAAAACACTTTCTTACACTAGAAAATTCTCTATCTCGTGTTCTTCATCGAGATATTCGACCGAAGGTAACAAATCATAGATCTACACTCGAATATCGAGAATTCATGCCTAGGATTAACTATATTTGATAATCTAGGACCTAACAGTTGATATCAGAACAAATCGTCATTTGATCTATGTGCTAAATTCTGCGAATTTTGTTGTTGATTCTGATGCAAAAGTGATAGATTAGATTTTAGGAATGAATTGAGTACTAATTTCAATCGTTTAGAACATCGAATTTATCTGATTTTTTATTTCTATCTATTTTACTGTTTGCGATTGTATTTTGAATACGATTTGATTTTCATCAAAATTGATATATTTTGCCGTAAAACGTGTTTAATCTTGTGTTTGTTCTTTTTCAGTACACAAATTCAAGTGATTAGTCGGAATCTCAGTGTCTATGTTTGGTCCTCATATATCAACAATCGATCGATCTAAGCACGAATTCTAGATATTCGAATGATAAATCTTGCAAAATACCTTCGGTCGAATATCTTCTTTGAAGATCTTGGGAGAGAGTGTTTCTCGATAGCTATTCTCTCTTTTAGAATGTGAATTCAATGCTTGTATTTTTTCGAAAATGAACTTGTGTATTTATTTTGATAGTGTACATTGTATTTATACCTATTTATATGGTATATTTACTATTTAGTCCTACACTATCAAAACTACTAAATTACAAGGAAAACAAAATAACAAAGCACAATTCAAATGTCTCTTCAATCTCCCCCTTTGTGTTTGTTTTCGTTTCAGCTCCATTTATCCTTGTCGGGCGTAGAGTGATTTCCCATAATCCCAATGTTGTATCGTAACGTCTGACAGCATTCCTCAGCTCCAACCTCTAATTAATCGCATCCAGAAGTTCATTTAAGAGTGGGGCATCTTCTTCACCAAGATCCTCGAAGATTGTCTCTTCAGTGATCTCTCCAAATCTTTTCTGGATGTTTTTCTTCACTAACGTCTGTCACAGAACTTGTGGATTTCTGACTTCATCATAGCGCTCGTCTTTCCAATGACAGGATTCCGATAAGTTATGACGAGGCCAGGTTTCTTGAATATGTCGTTCTCGGGAAAATCGTTGAGTGAGAAGCCCTTCATGAGCGGAGACTCCATGTTTTCTTCAAATTGTTCTCTATAGCAATTTGAAGGTCGTGTGCGGTGTGATACTTGATCTGCCACACCATGAATCTTTTCAATCCCTCGAGTCATTCAGACTTGATGTATCCGGAGGGCGTCTGATATTTCCTTTTGAACATCTGATATAGGCGGTAGACCTCATCCAGTGGAAGGAAGGGGAGATAGCTTTTGTCTATCTCTTCTCGAGTGCGGTTGTTGTCCGCTCGCTCAATGTGGTAGATTTGGGTAGGAAAGCTTCCAATCGAATGCGAAACCCCCACGAGATGGAGGATCGGTGGCTTGTTCCTGAAGTTTTTGTTCAGTTGATCCGTTGGGACGCCACTTCGATCTGAACCAAGATAGTTGAGCATGAAGATGTGCTTCATTTTCTTCCTATATTTCCAGTGTGAAATACCTCGTAGATTAAGTTTGTTGAGCTTCTTTATTTGGTTAGGAGCCCTCCATATCTGCTTTCTAACATCTTTAATGAACGGGACTTCAATTCTGATATTCTCCCACGGCGTCTCGACTCTGACTGTCCCTTTTGTTAAGCGGGTTGGAGAGTCGACTCTGTGCATAATCATTCCTGGTAGTTCTGGGAGAACAGAATTGTAGTTCTCGCCTTCTTGAAGTTCTTCATATTCAATCAGCACCAAGTCCACGGAAGCTTGTTGTAAGAAATATCTGACGTTGGAGAGTCGAGCATGAACAGCTTCCTCTGGTTCCCATTGCATCATCCATTTCTCATTTAAGATATAATCGTCTACGATCAGATGTGGATCGTAGACGACTGTTTCTAGTTGGGCTTGGAGGAGGTCAGAGGTCGGGATTGGATTTGGATTTGTACGAGAGGGAGGTAGTGTGTGGGATATGGTGGGAGATGTAGTTGTTTGTTGGCGGGTTGTGGGTTGTGTGGTTGGTGGGTTTGAGGATGATCCTCCAACTTCTTGAGTCTTTGTTGTTTGCTTTCGACTCAAACCACGGCCGCTTCGTGTGGTTCATTGCCTTTTCTCCCCCTCGATGATCCGGATCATCGGGATCATCATGTCCTCTTTTGGTGCCGGAGCTTTCTTCTCGGCACCTTGTTTGAGCGGGCGGCTCGGGTTCATCTATCAGCCTTTCGTAGAGACTCTCCTCAGCATGGCTCCTGGTCTCTAAGGGGAGGCGTCAGGAGATGAGAATGTCATGAAGCTGGGTGATCGGGATGGTATAGCGGTTGATGAGTGAAGGTGATGGAGTTGGGGTGGTGAGGGTGGGTTGGATAGGGGTGTGTATAGCGGTGGTAATAGGTGGTGAGGAGGCGGGGTGGTTTGAGCTTCTGACGGAGCGGCCGCGGAGACCGGTGCTTTCCCGCTATCCATTCGAGAGCTCTCAATGGCTTGGAGCATTCTGTCCATCAGGCGATCTTCGAGAGAAAAATGGTTGTGGAGCGTGCTTCTTGTAAGCGTTGTTCCATCACGATCATCAGTGGAGTGGGGCTAGGGAGGCGCTCCACTATCACAACATCGGAAAAGGTGTCCGATGTGCCGTCTTGAACAGGTCTTGAGATTTCGAAACGTCCGGGGACATCCGTTATCAACCCTGAAGTCACCACTTCAGTGGGTTGGGCTATTGTTTGCTCCGAAGATATCGAGGGTCCAATAGGGCTTCCACCCAATCCTTGAGATGATACAGTAGGTATCACCTCTAAGGGCGTTGAAACAGACTCAGATTGAATCTGTACGGTTGGCTGATCCGTTGGTGGTTGTGGAGTGAAAAAGAGACATACGGGGCTGAGATTTCCTGTCAGCGAGAGCCCCTTCTTTTAAGTCTGTATTCTTCGTCCGATTATGTGGCCTCAGGAGATACATCGTGAGGAACACCTTCGGGCTCGATGGCCGGTGTCTCTGTCTTCTGAGCCGTGGCTTTGGGCTCGGTTATTTCCACCATAGATTCCCTTTGAGAAGGCGTCGGAGCTTGATCCAAGGCCCGTACCATCTCCTCCGTGATGGAGTTATTTTGACATTAGTCTTGGTAGGCCTCGTCCATTGGATCAGCTAGTCTGAGCAGCTCCAATGGGACCAGCATTGGTTGGAGCGCTAGGTCGACTGCCTTCGGGTTGTGAAAGAAGCGAAGGCAAGGTGGGATGTATCCTCCAACCAGTGGTAGTCTCGGGATTCCTGGATGAACGTCCATGAAATGCGAAAGCAGAACCGGGAACCACCGCACGTATGGGAGGTACTTCGCCTTCGACTTGGTCTCCCTTTGACGTATCTGGTCCGCTAGATCATTCCATATCAGCTGGGCCACGTCGTATTTCTTTGAGAAAACCACTCCATGGAAGATGCGAAGGATATTCTCGTTCGCCTTGTCGAAGTCGGAGTGTTTTTGGGAGAGGCATTTATTGATTATGCCGAAGAAGGTCCTCCACGGATGTGGGATCCCGCTGTTTTGAAAATTTGCCAGTTTGGTCAGCGGGGGCTTGTGTCCCATCCGAAAATATCTTTCACGATCTTCGCGTCCGTTGGAAGTTGATCATAGTTTTCGTAGTGCGGGAGATCGAGCACCATGGCCATTAGATTTTTGTTCAGGATGACGTGTCTTGTATTGATCTTCGTTGTATAGTGCACTTCATCCGCAACGATGTGGCTCGTCATACACTTCCAGAATTGCTGGAGGTAGACCATTTGGACTGAGGCCGTCATCGTCAAAGCTGGCCATAGTGGATGTCCCTTTAGAATGGAAATTATTATGTCATCCGGACATCAAAATGTGGAGAGATCCAATTGCTAGTTGTTGTCGTGGACCGGCAACCAACTATCAGAGGGACAGATATGAGAATATTCTTGATGTGCCATATCTGCAAAGAATGAAATAAACATCATTAGATAAAATATTCATAAACGAATTGGTCGAATTAAATGTGTACTTAGAAAAAAAAATCTTTAAAATTCTTAATGTTAAGGTTTATTTGCGAAAGACTTGTGAAAAAAATTGCAAAGTTTACCAAGTCTCGTAAGCGTATTTTTTTCGATTGGGAATTTATTCAAACGTTAATTTTTGCAATCGAAAATTTTCTAAGTCTTAGAGAAAAACATGAAAATTTTTATAAGTCTTTTCAGCGTGTTTTTATTCGAGTGACAATTTAGTCGATCGTTAATTTTTTTTGCGATCGAATAAAAATGTATCGAATAACTCAAGTTTTTCGCCGATGACTTTTACGATCGAATAAAATGTTATCGAAAACAATAGTTTTTCGCTGACTAATTTTGCGATCAAATAAAATGTTGTCGAAAAACTTAAGTTTTTCGCCGCGTAGTTTTGTGATCGAATAAAAGAATATCGAAAAACTTAAAGTTTTCGCCGCTTATTTTTGCGATCGAATAAAATTTAATCGAAAAGGTAAGTTTTCGCCGCAAATTTTACAATCGAATTAAAGCTTAACGAAAACTAAGGTTTTTCGACGACACTGTTTGCGATAAGAACTTTTTCGATCGAAAATTTTTCAAATCAAACAGTAAACGCGTAGCACATAAATTTCGATTGCTGGGTAAATCATGAGTTAATATGGATTCGGAATGTCCAGAAAACAATTGCGAATCCAAATATCATGATTTTATCCCAAACAGGCGAGTTTAAACACGTTGATTTGAGAGTTTAAAATCGTTTTTAGTCGAAAAAGTATGAAAATGAAATTTCTTCAAATGTTTTTGAGAAACTGTTTGTGAATCGTGTGTTTTTGACCGGAAAGTGATTCGAAACATGTTTCTACCTTCGAAATCGACGAGTTTAGGAACAAAATCACTGAGATAAGTGAGGTTTTCGTGAAATCGCCGAAAAGAGATCGAAGAGTGTTTGGAAGTCGAAAACTTTTTCGATGGAGAGAAGTTGCGTGTGAGGGAGTTTTTCGATTGATAAAGTGGTATAAATACTTTACGACCGGGTAAGGTAAAAAATACGTTGGGCCATAAAAACAATTTGGGTTTTAGTTAAAATTCATGTCTGATTAAACAAAAATTTAATCTTTTATGGATTAACCCAAAAAATAAATTGCATAATACTCCCTGTATTTCTGAAAGAAATGAAATTATCTCCTAATGTTGATGAAATTCAACATTTGACTCTTCGGATGAGCTCGAAATTTTCTGTGATGCTTAAAAAAGATATTAGAAGTCATGTTTTTTACAAGTAAATCATATAGGAGATAAGAACAAATTCTCATGTAAAACTCCCCCTCAACAATTGCATCTAAGCACATATTTAGTACAATTTGGCACATGAAAATTTATTATTTAAGTACATGTAACGCATTTTAAGCAATTCAGCATAGATTTATTAAAATTTTGCATTTTTCAAAGAAAATTTCGCATTTTATCAATTCTGAACCAATGCATGTATTAATGCATTTAAAATGTGCAGACAATATTTTCAATAAGAAAAAATATATTTTTATTATAAAATTTTGTTTTGGGATCAGATTAGACATTTGAACATTATCACGCAAAAATTTCTCATGACATATAAAATAATAATTTGTCGTCAAATCATGTAACTAAACTAATATTCTAAGATCATAGTATGAATCATTTTGACAACTCTGGCAAGTTTCGCTCATAGCACTCAATTTATTTTTATCATGGAAATATTTAGTAGATATATCACTCATATCATGAAGACAAAATTATATCAATTAATTAGTCATCGTAGCATTTTTAATCAACTTACTAAGTGAAAGTTCATCATTTTCAATCAAATGGACTTTCAAGGGATTATTTTTAGGCTCTGACTAAAAGGGTATGATAGTTTTGAGGATTAATGAGCTTAAAAATTCTTCAATTCCAGGGGCCCTTTTTTAAATTCATTTATGATCCTTTAGCTTTTCTTTTCTTCTGTGCTTGCTCAAGATGAGGTTTGTTTTCTTTACAAAGCTTTGAGAGATGAGATCTTCTTTTTGGGTCGAGACCGTGTGCCTTTCGAAGGTTCCACAGTTATGGAATTCAAACCCAAGGTCGTGCTTCTCTTCTCGTTTTCTCTATTTATAAGATCTATATTATCGTTGGAGAAGTTCACTTCGAAGTGCTTCTCTTCTAGGAGTATACGAGATTATCTAGTAGAAGTTCACAGCGAGATCCGTGTTTCTCTTCTATAATGATAGAGACTTGTATCTCTTTTTCTCCCCCTTTTTTTCTTGATTGAGCAACACCGAAACTTAGGAATAATGTTGAAGGCTTGATCGGGTTTCATAAGAAAAAGAATGTCGAAGAAGGCTCAAAAGGGATATCTAGAGGTAAAAGTAAAGGATTTATAATATGGGTCTAGTGAGGAATGTCCTAATTTGCCCTTATCATTTTCATGACAGACTAACACAAAAGTAAGAATGAAGCTATGAAGTACAAACTAAAAGGTAGTCATTTGAAGTGTGACCCACTCAAGAATAAAAATATTGAGGCTCAAATTCTCACATATATGATGTGGCTTTTTGGCTAGTGAAAGCAACTAGGCTCTTTGAATAAGAGAAAGCCACATAAATTTTTAGACAAAGTATTTAATCATATATCAAAGAAATATTTTTGTGAGTATTTCAAAATAGGCAAAATTATCGTCATCCCCTATTTTTTTCAATTTTCAAGTAAGATTGAGATTCAACATGCCTAACTTAGCAATAAGGAATTGGAATCGTTTTTCATCCAATGCCTTAGTGAATAAGCCGGCAAGTTGAAGCTCTGTTTTTACAAAATACATATCTATAGTGCCTTTTTCTACATGATCTTTTATAAAATAATAGCGAATATCTATGTGTTTTATGCGTGAATGGTGAACAAGATTGCAAGTTATGGCAATAGCACTTTGAGAATCACTGTAAATGGGAATGTTATTAAATTCAAACCCTTAATCGCGTAGTTGTGTCCGCATCCATAGAACCTGCGAGCAACAGCTGGCAGCCGCGACGTACTCCACCTCGGCCGTCGAGGTTGACACGCAATTTTGCTTCTTTGAGGACCAGCAGGCCAACTTTTCGCCTAAGAATTGTGCTCCGCCAGACGTGCTTTTTCCGTCCATTCGACAATCTGCATAATCAACGTCAGTATAGCCAATTAATCTAAAATCAGTATATTTAGGATACCATAGCCCTAAGTTGGGAGTTTCTTTGAGATAGCGTATAATTCGCTTGACTGCATGCATGTGGGACTCCTTTGGGTCAGCTTGAAAACGAAGAGACAAGTGGCGAACATGATGTCGGGTCGGCTGGACGTCAAGTAGAGAAGATATCCGATAATGCTCCAACAGGTTGTGATGTAAACTGCCTTGCCAGACGGATCATCATCCGATTTGCAGTTTGTTGATATGGAAGTATTCATCGGTGTGCTCTTGTCTTGATTAAATCTCTTCAGAATATCTCGGATATATTTGGCTTGACTGATGAAGATTCCATCTTCTAGTTGCTTTACTTGTAGTCCAAGAAAGAATTGGAGTTCTCCCTTTAAGCTCATCTCGATTTTGGTCTTCATGAGTTTACCAAATCTCTGACAGAGACGTTCATTCGTCGAGCCGAAGATGATGTCATCAACGTAAACTTGAATGATCATCAGGTCTTTGCCTTGTCTTTTGATGAAGAGTGTTGTATCGATGGTGCCTCGTATAAAGTTGGACTTGACTAAAATTTTACTTAGGACATCATACCAAGCACGAGGGGCTTGTTTTAGTCCATAGAGAGCTTTGTCCAACCGATAAACATGATCGGAATGATTCTCGTGCACGAACCCGTCGGGTTGAGCTACGTAGACTTCTTCGTTTAACACACCGTTGAGAAAGGCGGTTTTAACATCCATTTGATAGACTTGGAAGTCTTTATGAGCCGCGTATGCTACAAATAGTCGAATTGCTTCGATACGTGCAACCGGAGCATACGTCTCGTCGTAGTCAATTCCTTCTTGTTGATTGTACCTCTTGGCTACGAGTCATGCTTTATTCCTGATTACTTCACCGTTCTCGTTCTTCTTATTCTTGAAAACCCATTTAGTTCCAATTATTGTTTTGCGTTGCGGTCGAGGAACTAATGTCCAAACTCGTAGACGCTTGAATTGGTTGAGTTCATCTTGCATTGCAATTACCCAATCCGGGTCTTTAAGGGCTTCGGCTACCTTGATTGGTTCGTTTGGGCTGATGACGCATGCTAATAATCCCTTTGTGTAGACGTCCTAGTGCGTACTCCACTTGAAGGATCACCGATTATTGTTCAATAGGATGAGCTCGAGTCCATTTGCTTTCATGAGGAAGAAACGAAGTAGATCCTTCATTGATTCATAGATCGAGACATCTTGAATTGATGGGCTTATCATTCGTAGTTGGGAAATTAAATTCGAGGTTGAATTGGAAGGAATTTCATCATCTGCATTTGTAGGAGCTGCAGCATTAGTTGAAGATTCAGAATTAGAAGAATCCATAACATTTGTCGGAGTTTGAGGATTGGGAGTCTCAATTGGAATTTCTTCCGTAGAGGGAGAAGGAGCACTGCTTGGTAAAAATGTTCAAATAGAAAATCCAAATCTTCTAGGTCAGCGGGAATTGCTTCTCTTGACTTTGAGGTAGAAGTTGTCGAAGTTGTTGACTTTCTGCCAACACGCCTATAAGCTCGGGTTCTGAACTGTTTTGTTCAGAAGCCAAGTCGGTCACTTCTTGAAAAGTGACATTTTAGTTTTCCAAGATAGTACGCGAAGACTTGATATAGACGCGGTATGCTTTAGAAGTGGATGAATATCCAACAAAGACGGATTCAAATTCTTTAGACTCGTTCCGATAAAAATGTTCAAATAGAAAATCCAAATCTTCTAGGTCAGCGGGAATCGCTTGCTTCTCTTGACTTTGAGGTAGAAGTTGCGGAAGTTGTTGACTTTCTGCCCACGCCTATAAGCTCGGGTTCGGAACTGTTTTGTTCAGAAGCCAAGTCGGTCACTTCTTGAAAGTGACATTGTAGCTTTCCAAGATAGTACGCGAACACTTGATATAGACGTGGTATGCTTTAGAAGTGGATGAATATCCAACAAAGACGGCTTCAAATTCTTTAGGGTCGAACTTGCTTCGATGCTCCCGATCTTTGGCCACAAAACATTTGCACCCGAATACTTTGAAGAATGAGATATTTGGAATCCTTTGATTAATTATCTCATACGGCATCTTTTCAAAGCGTTTGTGAATAATCGTCCGATTTTGCGTAAAGCATGCGGTACTCACTGCTTCAGCCCATAGAAAATGAGGGAGACCGGAATGTATTAGCATTGTTCTTGCAGCTTCAACTAGAGTCTGGTTCTTCCGTTCTACTACGCCATTTTGTTGAGGCATTGTTCTTGCAGCTTCGACTGAAAATTGTTGAATAACCAGTAACTGATAGTAATTGCTTAGACGTTGATTCTTGAATTCAGTTCCGTTATCAGTCCGGATTACTTGGATTTTCTTTTGCAGGAGATTCTGAGTCGTATTCACAAAGCTGGTTATCAAGTCTCCAGTCTCATATTTTGTTCGGAGATATCTTGTCCATGTGTAGCGAGAATAATCGTCGACAATTACTAACACATATTTATTATTGTTGATACTTTGTGTACACATTGGTCCACAAAGGTCCATGTGAAGTAATTCTAAGGATCGAGATGTAGAAGAAACTTGCTTGAGTTTGTGTGATGCTCGCTTCATTTTTCCCATTTGACAAGCTGAACAATTATGCTCTTGATGTATGGAAATCGTTGGTAGACCGTGTACCAACCTTTTGATAGAGAGATTATGTAGAGCTTTGAGATTTAGATGAGACATGAATTGATGTCATAAGTTGTTCCTCTTGATTGTAGTTTGTGAGATGAGGCAAACTGCTGTCGAAGGTCGAACTGTTGTCTGATTGATGGTGTATAGATTTGATCTTCGTGATCCTGTTAGAAATTCTTGATTCTGACTATTTAATATTATGCACTGATCAGCTAGAAACACCACTTGAAATCCTTTGTCACAGAATTATCCTACGCTGAACAAATTGTGTTTAAGACCTTGAACGTAAGAAACATCTTTAATCGTCAGATCCTGAAGTAGAATATCTCCAAAGCCTAGTATTGGAGTTGAGTCGTTGTTGCCAAATCTGACTTTTTCGTTGTAACGGTCTTGGTAGTTGCTCAACAGTTCTTGATTTCCCGTCATGTGTGTGGAGCAACCGGAATCTAAATACCACACATGATGAATCAGCATAGAAAAAATTAGAGCGACTTAGGTACCCACTTAGAAATCAGTCCTCTCGGATTAGCAGATTTGATAGGTAAGGTTTGTTCATTTTTTGTTCCTAAATCATCTATGCTTTTAGGTAGCCAAACCAACTTGGTATTAGTTGGTTTAAGTGGTACCTCTTTAGGCAATTTGGCCTTTTGGGCTTGCATTGGCCTATATGGTGTCTTCGGAACCCACCGAGGTTGAACCTTACATGGGAGGTTAATTTCAGCGCGGACAAATGTCTTATTAATCTTAATGCATGAGAAAATCTTTTCTCTATCTAGTCTCGTAAGGTGTTTGGTTGAGTGTACTTTGACCGGATACCTTAAATGATGACAAGAATGTATCGAGCTATAAGCTTTCTTTATAGCCGGATCTTGTTTCCTACGAGACTTAAGATTGACATTTGTCTTACAATTATGGTTTTTGGTTTTAGAAGAAGAGCCGATTTCAAAATTTGTACTTTCAAACTTAATAGGCTTTAACATATAAGTGGAAGCAACAACATTAAAATCACAAACGTCTGTCTTCTTATGAGTATCCATAGTTTTTGATACAGGAAGAAAATTTTGAAAATAATTCATTTTTATTATTTTCTTCTGAAATTCTATCCTAGGCACTCTTTCCTTAGCATGTTTCACCTCTTTTTCTATTCTACCTGTGAATGGAGTAGAAAAAGAGTTAGAAAAAATCTTTTTCCTTTTTGAAGCATTTAAGGATTCTTTACCTCCCTTTACGCTTTTTAAAGAAGATTTATCTTCTTTTAAAATATTTTGTAAAATAATGGGAGGTGTTTTCTTGGATTTGATCATGTCCTTATTTAATGATTTTTCTTTCAAAGTAAAATCAGGACAAGATTTTAAAATTGAGGAAGTTTTGAGATGAGAAATCTCCAATAAAATTACATTATTTTCAGCTTTGAAATTCTTTCTTTCTGTTTCTAAGGAAGCATTTAATTCAGCTATTTGCTTAATAATAGCAGGTATATAACAGAAAGTATAATTTTGAAAATGATCATTTGTTTTCTTCATGAACTTTAGGAAGATCTTGTAAAGGATACATTGACTTATAGTCACTAGACAGGTTAATTTCCCGTGTCTTGTAACTATTATTCAATTCGGTGTAGTCAAAGGGAATATCAGTCCTATTAGTGGCTTTTCGTTTAGATTATTCTAAGTCATTTATTTCGGAAGAATTAGTAAAGGCCATTAGAGATATTAATCCTAATCCCATATACATGATATCATATAATTGTTTGACATTGACCTTTTTCAAGTTACATGGATTGTTAAAACCTAAGCCTTCTTTAGGATTATAAAATTCTATATCAATAGGTTGATTTAGAAATATAGTCTGATCCGTTTGCCCCCTTTTTGTTAGAAGATCGTCTAAAGTTTTAATCATAGAGTAAAACTTCTTACGTTCATCAGAGATTTTTTTTAAAAAAATATTTCTAGAAATTTCTAAATCTCTCTGATAATCACTAAGAGTCTTACTAAGGTCATTTATTTTTATTTTAGAGGTAGCTATCCTAGATTCAAGACTAGTTCTGGTTTCTTTAGCATTAGATAAGAGAATATCTAAGTGAATCGTTCTATCTAATTGCTTCTGAAAATTGTTTACACTAAGGGCTAGTCTTTCTTCTAATTCCTTTTTGCTTTTCCACTCATTCTTCATATTAGAATACTTAATTTGTAACGATTCTAACATGTTTAATAATGTAGAATTAGGCATAATTACCTCTTATGATGATGTGGATGCTTTTTCTTCATCTGACCTCCTGGATGAATTATCGTTTGAGGCGTCGTCAAGGTACGCCATTAGAGCAAGTTTTTCGTCTTCAGAATCTATGGTATCTTCGAGCCAATGCTCTTGTTCTGCCATCAAAGCTACTCCAACCTCTTTTTGTTTAGTTAGTTGGAATTTTTTAGATTAGTAGTTGACGTCTTTTTTCTTGGCAAGTTAGCATTATCTGGCGAAGTGCCATATCTTACCACAATTATAGCACTTTTGTGGTTCTTTGGCGTTTTTAGATTCTGATGACTCCGTCGGTCTTTCCTTGTGCTTGGAGCTTGATGTCCGAAGTTTATTTGCCGAAGAGGAGAATTTCTTCTTATAAAACACATTGCTCATCATCTTAGTAATGAGAGCCAATTGTTTCTTAAACTCCTTCATGTCTGGCTCAGAGTCCGATGCGGAATCGTCTTCATCTTCTGAAGAACTTGGCAACTTGATGCTTTTATCCTTGCGAGATCGACTCGTTTTTCTTTCAGAGACTAGAGCTATAGAGTCTTCGATCTGCTTGCCCTTAAGTTCATTTTGTATCTCGCTTATATCTTCTTCGTGTTGAGCGAGATTATCAAAGACAACGTGGATATCCATTTCGTCTAAATCCTTGTTTTGACGGATTTGCATGGATATTTTCTTCCACTCCGGTTGAAGAGAAGAGAGAAATCAGATGTTGACCTCCATGTTGGTCGTGAAAATTTCTATCTTCCTCATTTCATTGAGAAGAGTTAGATAGCGTTGGTAGAGTTCATAAACGTTTTCCTCCGACTTTGCTTTGAATGAGTCGTAAGCCGTGAGAATATTGGCTTTCTTGGCTTTGACTCCGACTTCGGTTCTTTGCATTATTTTGTGGAGTTAATCCCACATAGCTTTTGCACTAGATAGACTATCTATTTGCGTATAGATGTCGTTAGGAATTCCTTGCATTAGGAAAGCTTTGGCTCCTAAATTCGCTTTTGCTCTTAATCGCTCCCCCTCGGTGTATTCACTAGGCATTTTGAGTCTTCTAGTTGCGGGAATGGGAGGATTATTAGTGGCATCGCCTTCTTGGATGAGCCAAAATTGAGCGGGACCTTCTTGAAGAGAAGCTATCAAATTTGTAGCTTGCTCTTTTATTTCCAAGAAGTTCATGAATCGGCTTCTCCATATGTATATTCGCCTCTTCGTAGAATTGGAGGGCGGACGTCGTTTTCGAGTGAGTAAGCATCCATTTGTAGTTGATTGGTAGGATCTTCATGAAAGTTTGGAATCGAAATGGTAAAAGTGCTTCACAAGTGACAAAATTCTTTAGTAATGTTTGTTTCGTACTTTAAGCAATTTCCTTTTATGTTTCGGTTGTTGAAGAGAAATTGTTTTGATTTCAAAAAATAATTGGTATGAGAATTGATATTTCAAAATTTTGCTAAAGAATTTTGAATTTAAGATCGAAAATTTTGAGTATCGTAGAAGATAATTCGGAGAAAAATATTTTTCGTATGTTTTGAAAATTACAAATTTTAATTTCTTTCAAAATAAGGTAAAATGTGTGTGTTTGAGCAGTGGTCGAAAAACTTTTCGAGCAATAAAGTTTTCGATTTAAAAATTTTCGAACTTTAAATCGAAAAGGATTTTCGATCGTGTAAGTTTTTCATGGTATTTATCGAAAATTATTTTTCGAACGTAAGAGTTTTGAAGAGTAAATATCCTGTCGAAAAATAATTTGTCGAATAATTGTTGATCGCAAAAACCTTTATAAAAAAAATTGTAAAATAAAAATTAAGAGTGATCGAAAAATTTCGTGAAGTTTGACTCAAATTGTTGATTAAAAGTTTTTTGAGTGTGAATTATTCGATCGAAATATGTTTTTGCTAAATTTAAATGATCGAAAATTGTTAGGTCCTATTTATCAACTACCGATCGATCTAAGCATGAATTCTAGATATTCGGATGATAAATCTTACAAAATACCTTCGGTCGAATATCTTCTTTGAAGATCATGAGAGAGAGTGTTTTCCGATTGCTATTCTCTCTCTTAGAATGTGAATTCAATACTTGTGTTTTTTCCTAAAATAAACTTGTGCATTGATTTTGATATTGTACATTGTATTTATACACATTTACATGGTATATTTACTATTTGGTCCTACACTATCAAAACTACTAATTACGCCCCTAATTACAAGGATAATAAAATTACAAAGCACAATTCTAAATTCTCTTCAATCTCCCCCTTTGTGCTTGTCTTCGTTTCAGCTCCTTTTATCCTTGTCGGGCGTAAAACGATTTTCGCAATCCCAATGTTGTCTCATAACGTCGAGCAGCATTCCTCAGCTCCAATCTCTCATTTATCACATCCAGAAGCTCATTTAAGAGTGGGGCCTCTTCTTCACAAAGATCTTCGAAGATTGTCTCTTCGGTGATTTCTCCCAATCGTTTTTGGATGTTCTTCCTCACTAACTTTAGTGTCCCGTCACAGAACTTGTGGATCTCGGACTTCATCATAGCTCTCGTCTTTCCAATGACTGGATTCCGATAGGTTATGGCGAGACCAGGTTTCTGGAAGATGTAGTTCTCGGGAAAATTGTTGAGTGGAAAGCCCTTCATGAGCGGAGACTCCATGTTGACCTTCTTTCATACTGTTCTCTAAGGCGATTTGAAGGTCGTGTGCGGTGTGATACTTGATCTGCCACACCATGAATCTCTTCAGTCCCCCGAGTGCTTCAGTCTTGATATATCTGGAGTGCGTCTGGTATTTTCTCTTGTACACTGATACAGATAGTAGACCTCATTGAGTCTTCGTTTGTTCTCGACTCACACCATGGCCGCTCCGTGTGGTTTGTTGCCGTTTCTCCCCCTCATAAAGATCCGGATCATCGGGATCGTCATGTCTTCGTTTGATGCGGGAGCTTTCTTCTCGGCACCTTGTTTGTGCTTGCGGCTCAGGTTCATCTACCAGCCTTTTGTAGAGACTCTCCTCAGTGGGGGTCCTGGTCTCTAAGGCGAGGAGGCGGGAGATGAGTATGTCGTGAAGCTGGGTGATTGGGATGGTATAGGGGTTGATGAGTGAAGGTGATGGAGTTGGGGTGGTGAGGGTGGGTTGTATGGGGGTGTGTATGGTGGTGATAAGAGGTGGTGAGGAGACGGGGGTGGTTTGGGTGTCGGTCAGAGCAGCCTCGGAGACTGGTGCTTTCCCAGTATCTCTTCGGGAAGTCTCGATGGCTTCAAGCATGCGGTCCATCAGACGATCTTCGAGAGAAGACATGGCTGTGGAGAGTGCTTCCTGTAGGCAACGATCATTGGTGGAGTGGGGCCAGGGAGGCGCTCCACTGTCACAACATCGGAAAAGTTTTCTGTTGTGCCGCCTTGAATAGGTCTTGATGGTCTGTAACGTCCTGGGACATCCGTTGTCAACCCTGAAGTCACCACTTCATTGGGTTGGCCTATTGTTTGCTCCAAAGATATCGGGGGTCCACCCATTCCTTGAGATGATACGATAGGTATCACCTCTATGGGTGTTGAGACAAATTCAATTGCAATCTGTGTGGTTTGCTGATCCGTTGTCGGTGGAGATGTTGTCAACGAAGCCGGTACTGTTGAAGGAGATACAGACGGGGCCGAGAGTTGCTGTCGGCGAGAGCCCCTTCCTTGGAGTCTGTATTCTTCATCTGAGTCAGTGGCCTCAGAAGGTACATCTTGAGGAACACCTTCGGGCTCGACGACCGGTGTCTCTATCTCCTAAGCCGTGGCTTCGGGCTCCGTTATTTCCACCAGCGATTCCCTTTGAGAAGGTGTCGGAGCTGGATCCAAGGCTCATACCATCTCCTCCGTGATGGAGTTATTTTGACAGTAGTCTTGGTAGGCCTCGTCCGTTGGATCAGCTAGTCTGAGCAGCTCCAATGGGATCAGCATTGGTTGGAGTGCTAGGTCAGCTTCCTTCGGGTTGTGAGAGAAGCGAAGGCGTGGCGGAATGTATTCTCCAACCGGTGATAGTCTCAGGATCTCTGGATGAATGTCCATGATGTGTGAGATCAGCACCGGGAACCACCGTACATAGGGGAGAGATTTGGCCTTTGACTTGGTCTCCCTTTGACACATCTGGTCTGTTAGATCATTCCGTATCAGCTAGGCCACGTCGTATTTCTTGGAGAAGATCACTACATGGAAGAGGCATTTTGTCGAAGCCGGAGGGTTTTGGGAAGAGGCATTTGTTGATTATGCCGAACAACGTCCTCCACGGATGTGAGATCCCGCTGTTTTGAAAGTTCGCTAGTTTGGTCAGCGGTGGTTTGTATCCCATCCGAAGCATATCTTCTACGATCTCCGCGTCCGTTGGAAGTTGATCATAATCTTCGTAGTGCGGGAGATCTAGCACCATGGCCATCATATTTTTTGCCAGGGCAATATGTCTTGTGTTGATCTTTGTCATGTATTCCACGCACCGCCATTGATCAAACTCTGCATACTTCCCCAGTATTGCTGGAGATAGACCATTGGTACGGTGGACGTCCTGGTCAAGGCTTGCCATAGAGGGTGTCCTTTGAGGATGGAGATGATGACTTCATCCGGACACCGAAATATAGTACGAACCAGCTGGTAGTTGTTATCTTGGACTAGCATGTAACTTCCAGAAGGGTAGATGTTTGGGTAGTTTGGAGTTGCCATATCTGTAAAGAATGAAATAAAATTCATTAGTTGGGAAATTTCATATGCGAATTAATGGGATTAAGAAAGGACTTAGAGAAAATTTAAGTGTTAAGGTTTATGTACAAAAGGCTTAGTGAAATTTTTGAAAAATTTGTAAAGTTGACTAAGTCTTAGAAGCGTATTTTTATTCGATCGGGAAATTATTCGAATGTTAATTTTTGCGATCGAAAATTTTCTAAGTCTTGAAAAATTTTCTAAGTCTTTTTCAGCGTGTTTTTATTCGAGTGACAATTTATTCGAGCGTTAAATTTTGCGATCGAATAAAATTGTGTCGAATAACTCAAGTTTTTTTCCGATGACTTTTACCATCGAATAAAATGTTATCGAAAACAATAGTTTTTCGCTGAGTAATTTTGCGATCGAATAAAAAGTATTCGAAAAACTTCAGTTTTTCTCCGCGTAGTTATGCGATCGAATAAAAGAATATCAAAAAACTTAAAGTTTTCGTCGCTTATTTTTGCGATCGAATAAATGAATATCGAAAAAAAAAAGTTTTCGTTTGAAACAGTTGTGTTCTTGCGAGTGTCCATAGTTTTTTATACAGAAGAAAATTTTGAAAATAAGACATTTCTTTCATTTTCCTTCAGAAATTCTATCTTAGGCACTATTTTCTTTGCATGCTTCACCTCGTTTTCTACTCTACCTATGGATGGAGTAGAAAAAGAGTTAGAAAAAGTTTTTTTCCTTTTTGAAGCATTTAAGGATTTTTTTCCTCAATGATTTTTAAAGAAGAGTTATCTTCTTTTAAAATACTTTGACAAACAATGGGAGGTGTTTTCTTAGTTGTAATTTTGTCCTTAATTAATGATTTTTCTTTAAAAGTAAAATCAGGACAAGTTTTTAAAGTAGAGGAAGTTTTGAGATTAGAAATCTCCACTAAAAGCTCATTCTTTTCAGCTTTGAAATTCTTTCTTTCTGTTTCTAAGGAAGCGTTTAAATCAGTTATTTCTTAATAATAGCTGAAATATAACATAAATTAGAACTTTGAAAATGATCATTATTTTCTTCCTTATCTTTATAAAAATCTTCTAGGGCATATAATGAATTATAATCACTAGACAAGTTGAGATCCCTTGTCTTGTAACTATTATTCAAGTCGGTGTAGTCAAAGGGAATGTCAGTCCTATTTGTGGCTTTTAGTTTAGATTCTTCTAAGGCATTTATTTCTGAAGAATTAGTAAATGCCATTAGAGAAGTTAAACCTAATCCCATGTACTTGATATCATATAATTGTTTAACATTGACTTTTTTTAAGTTACAGGGATTGTTAAAACCTAAGCCTTCTTTAGGATTATAAAATTCTATATCAAGAGGTTGATTTAGAAAGATAGTTTGATCCGTTTGACCCCTTTTCGTTAGAAGATCATCTAAAGTTTTAATCCTTGAGTAAAATTTCTTACGTTCGTCAGAGATTTCTTTGAAATTATTTTTAGAAATTTCCAAATTTCTAGATGAATTTTCTTATCTAATTGCTTTTGGAAATTGTTTTCACTAAGAGCTAGTCTCACTTCGAATTCCTTAGTTCTTTTCCGCTCATTTTTCATGTTAGAGTACTTAATCTGTAATGATTCTAACATTTTTAATAATGTGGAGTTAGGCATCGTTACCTCTTGTGATGAAGAGGATGCTTTATCGTCGTCGTCGTCAGGCCTTCTTGAAGAGTTATCATTTGAGGCGTCTTCGAGGTATGCCATTAGAGCGAGATTTTCGTCTTCAGAATCTGTGGTGTCTTCCAGCCAATGCTCTTGTTCGGCCATCAGTGCTACTCCAGCCTCTTTTTATTTAGTGAGTTGGAATTTTTTGGAGTAGTAGTTGGCGTCCATTTTCTTGGAAGTTTGCATTATCTGGCGAAGTGCCCTATCTTACAACAATTATAGCATTTTTGTGGTTCTTTGGCGTTTTTAGATTCTGAGGACTCGGCCGGTCTTTCTTTGTGCTTGGAGCTTGATGTCCGAAGTCTATTGGCCGAGGAAGAGGATTTCTTTTTATAAAACTTTTTGCTCATCATTTTAGAAATGAGAGTCAATTGTTTCTTGAACTCCTTCATATCGAGTTCGGAGTCCGATTCAGATTCGTCTTCATCTTCTGAAGAACTTGGCAACTTGTTGCTTTTATCTTTGCGAGATCGGCTTGTTTTTCTTTCAGAAACAAGAGCTATAGAATCGTTGATCTGCTTGCCCTTAAGTTCTTTTTGTATCTCGCTGATATCTTCCTCGTGTTGGGCGAGATTATCAAAGACGGCGTGGATATCCATTTCGTCCAAATCCTTATTTTGACGGATTTGCATGGATATTTTCTTCCACTCCGGTTGAAGAGAAGAAAGAAATCGGATGTTGACCTCCATGTTGGTCTTGAAGATATCTATCTTCCTCATCTAATTAAGAAGAGTTAGATAGCGTTGATAGAGTTCATAAACGGTTTCCTCTGCCTTGGCTTTGAATGAGTCGTAAGCGGTTAGAATGTTTGCTTTCTTGCCTTTGACTCCAACTTCGATCCGTTGTATCATCTTGTGGAACTCGTCCCATATAGCTTTTGCACTAGATAGACTATTTATTTGCATATAGATGTCGTTAGGAATTCCTTGCATTAGGAAAGTTTTGGCTCCTAAATCCTCTTTTGCTCTTAATCGCTCCCCCTCGGTGTATTCACTATGAATTTTGAGTCTTCGTGAGGTAGGAATGGGAGGAATATTGGTGGCATCGCCTTCTTGGATGAGCCAAAATTGAGTTGGTCCTTCTTGAAGTGAAGCGATCAAATTTGTGGCTTGATCTTTCGTTTCTACGAAGTTCATGAACCGGCTTCTCCATACTGTGTATTCACCTCTTCGAAGAATTGTAGGGCGGATGTCGTTTCCGAGTGACTAAGCATCCATTTGTAGTTGATTGGTTGGATCTTCGTGAAAGTTTGGAATTGTAATGAAAAATGCTTCACAAGTGACGAACTTCGTTAGTAATGTTTGATTCGTACTTTAAACAATTTCCTTTTCGTATCTATATTTCAGTTGTTAAAGAGAACATGTTTTGATTTCGAAAAATATTTGATATGAGAATTGATACTTCAAAATTTTACTAAAGAGTTTTGACTTTTTTAGATCGAAAATTTTGAGTATCGTAGAAGATAATTCGGAGACAATTTTTCGTAGGTTTTGAAAATTATGAATTTTGATTTCTTTCAAAATAGTATAAAATGTGTGTGTGTTTGAGCAGTGATAGAAAAGTTTTTCGAACAATAAAGTTTTCTATTAAAAAATATTTGAACCTATCATCGAAAAAGATTTTCGATTGTAAAAGTTTTTCGTTGTATTTATCGAAAATTATTTTTCGAACGTAAGAGTTTTGCAGGTATATATCCTGTCGAAAAATAGTTTTTCGAATAACTGTTGATCTCACAAACGTTTATCGAAAAATTTGTAATCGAAAAATTAAGAGTGGTCGAAAAACTTTTTCGTGAAGTTTAACTCAAATTTTTGACTAAAAGTTTTTTCGAGTGTGAATTATTCGATCGAAATAAGTTTTCTAGGCATGAATTCTATTTTATCAACTACCGATCGATCTAAGCACGAATTCTATATATTCGAATGATAAATCTTGCAAAATACCTTCGGTTGAATATCTTCTTTGAAGATCTTGAGAGAGAGTGTTTCTCGATAGCTATTCTCCCTTTTATAATGTGAATTCAATGTTTGTATTTTTTTGAAAATGAACTTGTGTATTGATTTTGATAGTGTACACTGTATTTATACCTATTTACATAGTATATTACTATTTAATCCTACACTATCAAAACTCTTAATTGCGCCCTTAATTACAAGGATAACAAAATAAGAAATCACAATTCTAATGTCTCTTCAGTTTAATTTTAGTTTATCAGTTGAATATATGATTTACTATTCCATTGAACTCGCGTGGTGTTCTTCGATCGTTTTTCGATCGAATATTTGGCTCGAAAATATTTTCCGAATAGTTCACTAGCGCAAAAGTTTTTCGATACTTTCACTATTTTTGGTATGTTTCACTCATATATTGACGAGAAAAACTTCATTTTCGATAAAAAAGTTTTACGGTCTACTAACAGTTATCTTTTTCGAGTGTAACTAAGCGTAAAATTTTTCGATGAATACTGTTTTTGCTATACACATATTTACTTTTGACACGAAAACTTTTTTTTCGATTACAAGTTTTTCGATTACAAGTTTTTCGATCTCAAGTTTTTCGATCATCTTAATTCTCGAGTTAAAACTTAGCGAAAACCTATTTCAATCGAATATTTCACACTCAAATAAGTTTAGTCAACAAATTGAGTCAAACTTATCGAAATATTTTTTTAAAAAAAGTCATAGTTTTTCGATCAATCTAATTTTTCGATAACAAATATTTCATAGAAGTTTTTGCAATCGACAATTTTTTCGATAAATCATTTTTCGACATGATATTTTCGCAAAACTTTAATCAGTCGAAAATCATTTTCGCTAAACATCCTTCGAAAAACTTACACTTACGAAAATCATTTCGATTTAAAGGATCAAAATTGTTCAAATCGAAAATCTTATTTCTCGAAATACTTTTTCACTTACTGAACTTTCAAACGCAGACATTTTTTTTACACTAATTTGAAATTTTTCTTATCAAAGAATCAAAATCGTCATTTCCAACACTTACGAAAAATATTCTACTCGCACAATCTTTTTCGATACTCAAAATTTTTGATTAAAATCATAAATTCGAAATCCTTTAGCAAAAACTTTGAAGTATCAATTTGCTTATAGTACGAACCAAATATCAGTAACAAATTTGTCACTTGTGAAGCACACTTACCAAGTAAAATTCAAACTTTCACGAGATCATACCATTCAACTACAACAATGGATGCTTACTCTCTTGGAAACGATGTTCGTCCTCCAGTTCTAAGAAGAGGTGAATATACAGTATGGAGAAGCCGATTTATGAATTTCTTGGAAACGAAAGATCAACTTGCGAAAGTTGATAGCTTCTCTCCAAGAAGGACCCGCTCAATTCTGGCTTATCCAAAGAAGGCAATGCCACAAATAATCCTCCCATTCCTGCCACTAGAAGACTTAAAATTCATAATGAATATTCTGAGGGGGAGAGATTAAGAGCTAAAGCTGATCTCGGAGCTAAAACTTTCTTGATGAAAGGCATTCCAAATAATATCTATATGCAAATAGATAGTTTATCAAGTGCTAAGCTATGTGGGACAAGCTCCACATAATGATGCAAAGGACCGAAGTTGGAGTAAAGGCAAATAAAGCAAACATACTCACAACCTACGACTCCGTTAAAGCTAAGACAGAGGAAAATCTATACGAACTCTATCAGCGCGAGATGTCATTTGGTGGTAAACATCTGATTTCTATCATCTATTCATCCGGAGTGGAAGAAAATATCCATGGAAATCCGTAAAAACAAAGATTTGGACGATATGGATATCCACGCCGTTTTCGACAATCTCGCTCAACACGAGGAAGATATAAGCGAGATTCAGAAGGAACGGAATGGCATAACAGATCGACGACTCAGTAGCTCTTGTTTCGGAAAGAAAAACAAGTCAATCTCGCAAAAAAAGAGTATAAAAATGCCGAGTTCTTCAGAAGAAGAAGACGACTCATACTCGGATTCTAAGTCTGGCATGAAAGAGTTCAAGAAGCAATTGGCTCTCATTACAAAAATGATGAGCAAAGAGTTCTACAAAAAGAAGTCCTCCTCTTCAGCTAATCGACTCCGGACCTCAAGTTCTAAGTACAAGGAAAGACCAGTCGAGTCCTCAGAATCCAATAATGCCAAAGAGCCACAAAAATGCTACAACTGTGGTAAAATAGGGCACTTCGCCAGAGAATGCAGTCTTCCGAAGAAGAAAGATGTCAACTACTACTCCAAGATGTCAACTAAACAAAAGGAAGCTAGAGTAGCTCTAATGGCTGAACAAGAGCACTGGCTAGAAGACACCACTGATTCTGAAAAGGACAACTTAGCTCTCATGGCATTTCTTGAAGATGCCTCAGACGCAAGCTCAACGAAGAGGTCTGACGATGTCAAAGCATCAACCTCGTCTCAAAAGGTAGCTACACCTGATTCTACATTATTAAGCATGTTAGAAACTTTACAAATCAAGTATGCTAACATGAAAAGCGAGCGGAAAAGTTCAACAGAATTAAAGGAGCGACTAGCACGTAGCGAAATTAACTTCCAAATGCAAATAGATAAGAATGTTCACTTAGAAATTATCTTATCTAATGCTAAGGAAACAATAACTAGTCTTGAATATAGGATAGCTACGTCTAAGACTAAGATTACCGATCTTAGTAAAACTCTTAACGATAGTCAGAGAGATTTATGAGCGTAAGAAGCTTTCCTCTAGGATTAAGACTTTAGATGATCTTTTGAGAAAAGGGGACAAACGGATCAAACGATTTTTCTAAATCAGCCACATGATATAAAATTTTAGAATTCCGTTGAAGGCTTAGGTTAACGTAAAACAATTATATGATATCAAGTACATGAGTTTAGGATTAACTTCTCCAATGACTTTTACTAACGCTTTAGAAATAAATGCCATAGAAGAATCCAAAAGAAAAGCCAAACTAGGATTTGATTACACTTGTTTGGATAATTTACAAAACACGGGAGTAAACATGTCTACTGACTATAATTCATTATATCCTCTAGAAAATCTTCCTAAAGTTGAGGAAGAAAATTTTGATCATTCTAAAAATTCTACTTTCTGTTATATTCCTCCAATTGTTAAGAAAATAGTTGATTTAAACTACTCCTTTGAATCAGAAAGAAAGAATTTTAAAGCAGAAAAGAATGCGCTTTTATTGGAGATTTCAGATCTAAAAAATTCCTCACTTTTGACTAACGTTTTAAACTCTTGTCCTGATTTAATTTTAAAAGAAAAATCATTAATCGAGGACAAGACCAAATTTAAGAAAACTTCTCCCTTTAGTATACAAAATATCTCAAAAGACGAAAAATCTTCTTTAAAAAGCTTCAAGGGAGAAAAAGAGTCCTTAAATGCTTCGAAAGCAAAAAAGTTTATTATTAATTTTTTCTCTACTCCATCCACATGTAGAATAGTTAAAGAGACGAAGCATGCTAAGGAGATAGTGTCTAGTATAGAAATTAAGAAGAAAAATATCTATAGAAATGATTCACTTTCAAAATTTTCTTCAGTACCAAAATTAAGGACACTCGTAAAAAGAGAGCCGTTTCTAATTTTCATGTTGTTGCTTCAACTTTTGTTTTAAAATCTATTAATTTCAAAAGCATAAATTTTGAAATCGGCTCCACTTCCAAAAATAAAATCAATCATTCTAAGACAAATGCGAGTCTTAAGTTTCGTAGGAGACAAGATCCAGCTATTAAGCAAGCTTATAGCTCGATTCACTCTTACTCTCACCTAAGGTACCCAGTCCAAGTTCACTCGACCAAACACCTTAGGAGACTAGTTAGAGAAAAGATATTCTCCTCAACTAAGACTGATAAGACATTTGTCCAAGCTGAAATTAATCAACCATGCAAGGTTCACCGTCAATGGGTTCCTAAAACATCATCTAGGCCAACACAAGCAAAATAGGCTCAGTCGCCTAAAGAGGTACCACCTAAACTAACTACTTCTAAGTTTGTTTGGGTACCTAAAAATAACATTGGTTAGGAACCAAAGTAAACAACCTTTAACCACTAAATCTGCTAATTCAAAAGGACCAATTTATAAGTGGATACCTAAGTCTCTCTAAACTTTTCTATGCAGATCCATCATGTGTGATATCTAGATTCAGGTTGCACACACATGATGGAAAATCAAGAATTGTTGAGCAACTATCAAGACCGATACTACAAAGTTGGTCAATGGTCTGCCAACTATTTCACTTCCACAAGAGCATCATTGTTCGGCTTCTCAAATGGGAAAAATGAAGCGAGCGTCACACAAACTCAAGCAAGTAGCTTCCACATCTCGACCTTTTGAATTACAACACATGGACCTATGTGGACCGATGCGTACACAAAGTATCAACGGTCGCAAGTACGTGCTAGTGATTGTCGACGACTATTCTCGCTACACTTGGACAAGGTTTCTACGAACTAAAGATGAGACTGGAGACTTGATAATAATATTTGTGAATACAACTCATAATCTCCTGCAACAAAAAATCCAAGTAATCAGAACTGACAATGGTACTAAGTCCAAGAATCAGCACCTCAGTACTTTCTATCAGTCACTTGGAATCTGTCAACAATTTTCAGCCGCTAAAACACCTCACTTGGAAGAACCGGATATGGTTTGAGTTGCACGGACTATGCTTATACATTCCGGTCTACCTCATTTTCTATGGGCTGAAGTAGTGAGTACAGCTTGCTTTACGCAAAATCGGACGATTATTCACAAACGCTTTGAGAAGACGTCGTACGAGATAATAAATCAAAGGATAACCGAATATCTCTTGCTTCAAAGTCTCCGGGTGCAAATGCTTTGTGGCGAACAATCGAGAGCATCGACGCAAGTTCGACCCTAAAGCATTTGAAGCTGTCTTTGTTGGATATTCTTCAACTTCTAAAGCATACCGCGCTTATCAAGTCTTCTCGTACAATAATGGAAAGTTATAACGTCACTTTTCACGAAGTGATCGATTTGGCTTTCTGAACACGACAGTTCAGAACCCGTGCTTATAGACGTGTTGGCACAAAGTCAACAAATTTCGACACCTGTATCCCCGTCAATGGAAGACCTTCCCGCTGATTTGGCAGACATGGACTCTCTTTTTGAACATTTTTATCGGAATGAGTCTGAAACGCCTGCTTCATCGCAATCTATACAAGCAGCGCACCTTTCCCTTCTATAGTGCAAATTCTAAATGAGATTCCCGACCCTCAAAGTCCAACCGATGTTCCAGACTCAAGATTTTGAATCACCAATTAGTGTTGCACTCGTATTAATGCCGACGCGAAAATTCTATCAAGTTCAGCTTCAGAAATGAATATCCCTCCTACGGATAATCAGCCTATCACTTCCGGATGTCTCGAACTACTCATCAACAATGGTTCTACTTTAGTTCTACCCCATGAACGCAAATGGACAGGAGCTCATCCTGTCGATCAAATAATTGCTGATCCTTCAAGTGGAGTACGCACTAGGACATCTACACAGAGCGGACTTTTCACGTGCTTTTTAAGCCAAAACGAACCAATCAAGGTAGTTGAAGCCCTTAAAGATACAGATTGGGTGATCGCAATGCAAGACGAACTCAATCAATTCGAGCGTCTACAAGTTTGGACTCTAGTTCCTCGACCGGTAAGACAATTATAGGAACCAAATGGGTTTTCAAGAATAAAAGGAACAAAAATGGTGAGATTATCAAGGAAAAAGCACGACTCGTAGCCAAAGGGTAATACCAACAGGAAGTCATTGACTACGACGAGACGTATGCTCATGTTGCTCGAATAGAAGCTACTCGACTCTTTTTGGCGTATGCGGCTAATAAAGACTTAAAGGTCCATCAAATGGACGTAAAAACCGCCTTTCTCAGCGGCGTGTTAAAAGAGGAAGTCAATGTCACTCAACCGAAGGATTCGTGCACCAAAATCAGATGATTTTGTCTATCGATTGGACAAAGCTCGCTACGGACTAAAACAAGCCCCTAGAGCTTTATATGATGTTCTGAGTGAATTTCTAGTACAGTCCAACTTTCTAAGAGGAACAATCGATACGACACGGTTCATCAAAACGCAAGGCAAGGACTTGATGATCATTCACGTATACGTCGACGACATTATTTTCGGCTCGACTAATCGACGACTCTGTCAGAAATTTGGTGAACTGATGAAGACCAAATTCGAGATGAGCTTCCTGGAAGAACTCCATTTCTTTCTTGGACTACAAGTCAAGCAGCTTGAAGATGGAATTTTCATCGGTCAAACCAAGTATATACGAGATATTCTGAAGAGATTTAATCAAGCAAGAGCTCACCTATCAGTACTCCAATGTCCACAAGCTGTAAATTGGATGTTGATCCTTCTGGCAAGGCAGCCAACATCACAACTTATCGAAGTATCATTGGCTCTCTTCTCTACTTATTGTCAAGCTGACCTGACATTATGTTTACCACTTGTCTCTGCACTCAGTTTCAAGCTAACACAAAGGAGTCTCACATGCACGCGGTCAAGCGATTCCTACGCTATCTCAAATTCACTCTCACCTTAGGGTTATGGTATCCAAAAGGCACTGATTTCAGATTAATTGACCATATTGATGCTGACTATGCATGTTGTCGAATGGACAGGAAAAGCACGTCAGGCGGAGCACAGTTCTTGGGCGATAAGTTGGTCTGCTGGTCCTCAAAGAAGCAAAATTGCGTATCAACTTTGATGGCCGAGGCAAAGTACGTCACGGCTGCCAGCTGCTGCTCACAAGTTCTGTGGATGCGGACGCAACTACGCAACTATGAGTTTGAATTTAATAACATTCCCATTTATAGTGATTCTCAAAGTGCTATTGCCATTACTTGCAATCCTGTTCATCACTCACGCACGAAGCACATAGATATTCGCTATCATTTTATAAAAGATCATGTAGGAAAAGGCATTATAGATATGTATTTCGTTAACACGGAGTTTCAACTTGCCGACTTATTCATAAATGCATTGGATGAAAAACGATTCCAATTCCTTATCGCTAAGTTACGCATGTTGAATCTCAATCATTCTTGACATGTACTTCACATGTTCTATTATGTTTACGTGTGATATTTTATGTGCTTCTTGATACTCTTTGTTATATCTTGCGTGAATTTTTTTTAATAAAAATATACATAATTACAAGTTTTTTATTTTTATTTTCAAATATCGCATTTAGTTTTATTAAAAATAATAATATTAAATATATATATAATATTATAATATAAAAAACCGGGGAATGACGATGACTTTGTTCATTTAGATTTACTTACAAAAATATTTATGTGATACATGCTTGAGTATTTGCTTAAAAATTCAAGTCACATTCTTTTGTCTAAAGAGCTTAGTATGTTTCACTAGACACAAAACCACATCAATATTTTTTAAAGGATTTATCCTTGAGCCTCAATAATTTGTGCTTCGTGGCCTCATTATCGCGTTGTATTAGTTCGTCATGAAAATGATAAGGGCAATTAGGAAATTCCTCATTTGGCCAAATTATAAATCATTTACTATTTTCTCTAGTAATCCCCTTTGAGCCTTCTCCAATATTCTTTTTCATTTGAAACCCGATCAAACCTTCAACCTTATTCCATAAGTTTCGGGGGCTGCTCAAACAAGAAAAAGAGGGGGAGAAAAGGACATAGAAAACGCACACGATGAATGCTCAACGCTCCAATATTCTCTCGATTATTATAAAAGAGAAACATGGATCTCGCTGTGAACTTCTCCTAGATAATCTCGTAAACTCGTTACAATGGCTAGAAGAGAAGCACCTCAAAGTGAACTTCTCCAACGATAATCTTGGTCTTATATTGAGACAACGAGAAGAGGAGCACGGTCTTGGTTTCAAATTCCATAATTGTGACCTTCTCCGAAGATACTCTTTAAATCCTTAAAGAGGAGCACGGTCTCGTCCCGAGATATACAAAAGATCTAATCTCTCAAGCCTCGTAAAAAAGAAGAGATTCAGCTTGAGCAAGTGCAGAAGAAAAGAAAAGAATAAGGAGCAGAAATGAATTTTAAACAGGCCCTTGGAATGAATGAAGTTTAAGCTCACTAATTTCAAATTATTATCCTACCCTTCTAAGTCAGACCCTAAAATAATAATCCCTTCAAAGTTCCTTTGATTCAAATTGATGGACTTTCGCTTGGTGAGTTGATTAAATGCGCTACGATAACAGGTTAATTGATAAATTTTGTCGTGTTGATATGAGTTATATATATATACTAATTATCCTCATGATAAACATAAATTGAGCGCTATGAGCGAACCATGCGACAGTTGTCGAAATAACTCATACTATGATCTTGAAATATTAGTTTTGTGACATGATTTGATGGCAAATTATTATTCTATGTGTCATGTGAAATTTTTGCGTGATAATGATCAAAATGGAAAATATGTCCCCAAAATATAATAGCACATTTTTTAATGCATTCGCACATGCATTGGTACGGAATTGTCAAAAATGCAAAATTTTATGAAAAATACATGTCAACACAAATTTTCATATGCATAATTAGGGGATCATGAATCTATGCAAAATTAATTAAATGCGTTCTTCTTGCTTAAGTCATATATTGATAAATTTTCATATGCATATTGTGGTGAATATGCGTGTATATGCAAAATTGTCAAACATTATATGTGCACTTATTGAGGAGGAGCTTACATGTATACTTGTTATTATCTCCTAAGTAATATACTTGTAAACGACTTCTCATGTTTCTTTCTAAGTATTAACGAGAATTTTGAGCTCATCCAATGAGTCAAGTGATGAAATTTCATTAAACATTGTGAGTTAATTCCATTTATTTCAGAACTTGGGGGGAGTTCTGTTAAGATTTCTTTCAAAATTTCGGGTGTAAACGTAAAAGAGTAATTTTTTATCGCAAAACTAAACAGGCCTGATCTAAACGAAAGCCCATAATGATTTTCTCGGCCCAACATTACTTAATGTACTTTTTCGATCGAAAAAACTCTTTTACACGCAAACACATCCAATGCAAAAATTTCGACTCTTTGAACAGTTCAAACGGCGAAATCTGAAATTCCTCAAACATCTTCTTGTTTCTACTAAAATTTCGCATGTTTTGAAGGTAGAATCCAGATTATGATAACATTTTTGTTCCGTAAACCACGAATGGTGTCGGTATTTCAAATTTTTCGAGCGATTTCCCCTTTGAATTTTTTTTCGACAGTTCGTGCTTAAGAAATCGGATTTTCTGTGATTTAGATTTAAACATGTTGATTAACTGCGTAATATTTGGATTCAGAACTGATTTTTGAACATTTTGTTCAAGATTAACTCTTGTTTCACGAAAAATCATGAATCGGAGTTTAAAATTTTACTGTTCGATTTCTAAAGTTTTAGGTCGAAAATCTTTCCATCGCAAATAGTAGCATCGGAGAAATCATAAAACTCAGCGGCGAAAACTTTAGTTTTTCGATAAAATTCTATTCGATTGCAAAACTACGCGGCGAAAACATTAGTTTTTCAATAAAATTTTATTCGATTGCAAAACTATGCGGCGAAAAACTTTAGTTTTTCGATAAATTTTTTTCGATCGCAAAACTACGCGGCAAAAAACTTTAGTTTTCGATAACTTTTTATTCGATCGCAAAACTCAGCGGCGAAAACCTTTAGTTTTCGATAAGTTTTTATTCGATCGCAAAACTCAGAGGCGAAAACCTTTATTTTCGATAAGATTTTATTCGATCGCAGAACTTAGTTGTCGAATAAAGTCCCGTTCGAATAAAAACACGCCGCAAATAGTATACACGTTCAACACTTAGAAAATTTTTCAAAATCTTTTTCAAAATCATATGTTACACAAATGCAAAATGTTTATTCATTCTTATATGATTACTCTGAATTAAACCTTACAATCTAATGATCTTTATTCATCCTTCTTCAGAGATGGCACATCAAGAATATTCTCACATTTATCCGTCCGAGGCTTGGCTACTAGTCCACAACAACAATTATCAGCTGGACTTAACAACCTTTTGATGTCCTGATGACGTCATCATCTCTATCCTCAAAGGGCATCCACTTTGGCCTGCTCTAACAATGACGACATCCGTACAAATGGTGCATCTCCATCAATTTTGGGGATGTATGCAGAGCCATATTGTGGGCGACGACGTAGCTTACACCACTAAAATCAACCAGAAAAACGTCATCGTCAAAAAGGATCTTCTGGGCATAGTCCTTGATCTCCCGCATCGTGACGTCTACGACCCCCTACCTTCAGACGCGGAGATCGTTGCCGGCATGCTTAGGATGGGATGCAAGCCACTACTTGTAAAGCTTGCCAACTTTCAGAACAGCGGGATCCCTCATCCTTGGAGGACCTTGTTTGAGATCATCAACAAGTGTCTCTCCCCGAAGCATTAGGATCTTCCAAGGAGTCGTCTTCTCCAAAAATTATAACGTGGCCCAGCTCATCCGGAATGACCTGACTAACCAAATACGTCAACGGGAGACCATGTTAAAGGTCAAGCTTATGCCTTACGTCCGATGGTTCCCGGTGCTTATTTCTCATCTAATGGAAGTCCATCCGGAGATTTCTCGCCTACCAGCCGTCGGAGGATACACACCGCCGAGGCTGCGGTTCTTCCACAACCCTAAGGCATCGGATCTGGAGCTCCAACCAATGCTGATCCCATTGGAACTCCTCCACCTGGAAGATCCATCAGATGAAGCATATCAAGATTACTGCCACAACAACTCAATCACGGAGGTCATGGTTAGGTCCACCGACCCAGCTCCGATGCCTGTCAGTCAAAAACCAACTGTGGAGGCACAAAAGCCTGAAGCTGAGGTTCAGGAGTCTGATGCAGCTACCATAGAGCCCGAGGTTGAAGCACGTGTGCCCACACCTCCACTAGCTGTCTCACCTGAAGCCACTGAATCAGAAGACAGACTACTTCGAATGGGCTCTCGCCGACGAAGATCTCCAGTCCTGTATGCATCTCCATCTAGTGCAACAGCTTCGGTGTTGCCAATAGTATACCTTTGTCGAGAAAGTTTCTCGATAAGGTAGTAATTTTTTTTTCGGCAATTGTTTGCGTAAAAGTATTACGATAAAAAAAATATTTTTATCGATAAATTTTCGAAAAAAAAATTATCAATAGAAGAATTCCAGAAAAAAAACGATAGTGTTATTAGGTGCAACAAAGTCTAACAGAGATAACTAATGCTATTTTGCCGATTTTTGATCGTTAACACAAAATCAATCAAATTAACCATGGGTTATCGATCAAAACATATAGAAGTTCAGTCAAACCAAGAAAACAATAAAATAGGTCGAATTTTTGAGAAATAGGATGAATTTCACGAAGAACACGATTTATCTGATCTTCAAAATTTGCAAAAGTTGATGCTTCAATCGATCAAATTCCATGATAGATATGTTTATAACACTCAATCGAAGCATAAAATTATCAAGTCATCGAAATTTGAAGAATCAAACCGAAACGAGGAAATGTCGTATGCAATATTCATGAGATTTCGGACAAAAATTCGATCAAAATTTCAACAAATTGATTCAAATCCTAATGCGTTCGGCTATGATATCAATTGTAAGGTCCGATTATAATCCAATCGAAGAGAATAATGTGAAGAATTCAGTTAATCGAAGATTTAACGATGAATTACAGTAAAGAAATGAGTAGCGGGAGCGTTCTAGGTAATTCCTATCCAAGCTCGTTTCCGGTTCACTTAAGCTCAAGACTTTACAAATGAATTCTTCTAAAGTGTTACCCTCCTAATACTAGTCATTAGGGTTGCATATGTACCAACCAAGTTTGGTATATTACAAAGTAGTACATAAATTATGGCTAAATTATAATTAAATCCAAATTAGTAATTAAACTACAAAACTAGGATAATGTATATATTAAACACAATAAATGTAATCTAACACAGCCATACTTAAATGGTGGACTGAAATAGATTAAAAATGCGTAAATTTCCTTTCAGTACCTTTATGCTTTTCAACTTCCTGATCAGTACCCCTCCAAGTATTTCTTCCTGTTCAGTACTTATTTGCGAAAAATTGTGTTTAATACCACCAAACATTGAAAAGACGAAAATAACATTTCTTTCAGATTAAGTTATACCAATTGTTCTTATTATTATACCAATATATTAAATTATTATACCAATTATTATCACTGTTATACCAAGTCAAATTTAATAGTATTATATAATTATAATACCAAGTGTTCCCATTATTATACCAATATATTCAATTACTATATCAACTGTTATCACCGTATTACCAAAAATAGTGTTATTATAATATACAAATTGTTTGGTATATATTCGAATTTATTGGTAGAATAATTAATTTTATTAGTATAATGAGTTGTTTTGTTGGTATAATAATCGTGTATTGTGGTATAATATGAAAAATCACTTTCGTATAATAAAATTATAATAACACTATTTTTGGTATAACAGTGATAACAGTTAGTATAATAATTGAATAAATTGGCATAATAATGGAACTGTTGGTATAATAGTGATAACAATTAGTATAATATTCTTCAATTTAACTTGGTATAAAACTAAATAGGATTGGAATAAGATCTATGTACGAAGCAATGTTATTTTTGTTTTTTTAACGCTTTTAGGGTATCAAATACATAATTTTTTATAAATGGATAGCTAACATGAAGAAATAATTCGAGCGGTATTTAAGTGGAAGTTGCAACGTAAAAGGGTAATCATAATGGAATTTATCCCGAGGGTTACTTCTTTTTTTGAACGAGTATTAGCTCGCGACGAAGTCAAACGGCGTGTCGTTACTACTATTACAGTACACCTAACCACGTTTTAAGTGGTTGCATAGCGACGATTTTAATATAGTAAAAGTCAACTACAAGCTGCTAGATCTTCTAGTTCTAGTACTACCTACTACACAGGGAATTTTTTTTTAAGAGAATTATATAAAATAAATAACTTAGCCATTATTATCTGCATCGAAGCTGCTCGAGGTCATCGAAAGCAAGAAAGTGAAAGCATAAACACAGTCGTCTAAGAGACTTTTAGTTTGAAAATGGAACTAAAAACGGATCATCAAGTAATAAACTTACAACAGCAGAATGAAGTAAACCATAAGAACTGTCTGTCATTGTGTTGTATCAGAGAGAGAAAGGTAATAAAGAGAAACCACAATTTATTATACCTTAAGAAGAACTCCAAAACGAATCAAGCTTGTGCATCGCCCTTCTTCTTACCCATTGAGAAATCCCTATCCTCCACGATCAACTTACCGGATTCGCCTTCATCGTTGTTCGTCTGCTGTTGGTTTCTCTTCTGCGCCTTCATCGCCTGCAGCTTCGAGTGGTTGTAAAACCCCACGCCGAGAAACGCCAGCCCGTACCCGAATAGGTTCAAGCCCGTCACAGTATCCTTAATCACCGACCACGAAAACGCTATCAAGAGCCAGTCCTTGACTACTCCGGCTACGTTCATGGTCAATGCCGAGGTCTTCCCCACCAGCAAGAACACAGCGAGGTTCAAAGCGAACGCGCACAGCGAGTTGGTGCCGAATATCGCGAGATCGAAATGGAAATCGCCCCCCCTATCCCTCAGTGTGGGGTACTCAACGAAAAGCCACGGGATAGAGAGGAAAACCAAGCAGCTCGGGGCGACGTAGTAGAGGCTCGTGATAGGGTTCAAGTTGATCCCTTTAGAGTTCAGCAGTATCTGAATCATCACCAGCCTCGTTGCCTCGAAAAGGACGGCGCTGAGCTGCAAGAGAACGCCCCAAGAATCGAACTTTGCCTCCCCGTACGCCGCCACGGCGACCCCGAAGCTGATGGCCACCATGTTCAGCATCGTCGTGCCCTTGAAGGATTCTTTCTTGAAGAGGATTCCGATGGTGTACACGGAGACGGGCATGAGGGCCTTGAGCATCTGTATGAAGGACACCGACAGGTATATGTAGGCCGAGTTGGAGAACCAGAGGGAGAGAGAGTACAGGGCGCCGATTGGGACCACGGATGTGAGGTAGAGGCGGCGGCTGAGCGCGACGGGCTCCGCCAGCTTGAGGACGCGGACGGCGGCGAAGGCCATGGAGGAGCAGAAGGCCATGTGGATCATGGTGAGCGAGATGGGAAATGGCCAGTTGTAGAGCTTCTTGTCGAGGATGTACTTGTTGTAAACGATGACCGTGAAGGATAAGAAAATCCATATCGCGACGTACGTGTAGGAGAGAGCGATTTTCTTCACGATCTCGTTTGAGATTGCTGACCCTTTTCCCATTGTCAAGAGAGAGAAAGAAGCTATGGATGGAGATGAAGATACTCAGCTAAGTAGTACTGAGTCTTTTTTTTTTCTTTTTCTTTTTTATAATAGTCAATGTTTCGGTGCAGTGGTGAGATTAGATCTATCGAGGAAGACCGACCATCGAAGGGAAAAACTTAAAGGAATTACTTCAATTTATTGTCATTAAACGCCATTTTTTCCAAGTTTTATTTTTCCAAGTTTTATTTTGGTTAACAACTTGCTTAATATTGTTCCATATGAGATTCTTTTCGATCATTAAATAACTATTTAGGTAGCATATTACAATCTAAGCTCGAAGAAAAAAAGGAAGAGAATTGCACCATAAATGTAATGGAAGACGTAGAAATTATGTATCTAGGGTGGGGATAAGGTAAAGGTGACTATTAATAGTTAATATGTGGAGTTATGGGATTATATAATTATTCAACTGCATGCATTTATCATTATTACATAGTCAAAACTATTTCAAAATATGCTTTGCTTCTGTGGGAGTGGGAACTGGGATCCGCAATGGGGCAAACGGGGAAGATTACTGGAAACTTTTAATCTAATTTAAGATATAGGTGCATTAATTGAACCTTCATGTTTCCTTGAAAGTTCAAAATATGTAATATGTACTAGGGGTGAGCAAATCCGGATATCCGGATTTTCGGATATCCGAATTTTCGGATATCTAAAACATAGAACCGTAACCAATCCAGTTTTAATCGGATATCCGACGTATCCGAAATCCGATTTTTTATTTCAATTAATTTTTAAAAAAATAAAATTTAATTGTAACGTATTCGATTTTGTTTTCAACTGTTTATTTTCACGAATGATATAAATTCAATCCAATATATTTTATTGGGTCAAATTAGGATATTGAACTATTTTTCTTTCTTTTTTGTTTTGGACCTAATCTTTTTTGTTTTTTGTTTTTGGGCTATTATGTAATTTATTTATTTATTTTAAGTAATAAATCGGATACCGGATATTCGAATTTTAGTACCGAGCATATCCGTATCCGATCCGATTTAAGTTAAAATATTCGGATTCAGTTATCCGATCCGATTTTAAAAACCGGATATCCGATTTTTCGGATTTTATAAACCGGATACCGGATCGAATTTTGAATTCCGGATATTTTGCTCAGCCCTAAATTATGTATATACAATTCTTGTTGATTTTTGAAGTTGCTATTTTCTAATTTGGTTTTTGCACTTAATTAATATTGTATTGGGAATGGGCTGACGAGAAAGGGATCGTGTAATTAATTACATTTCCCAGAATATACTAAGCAACTTAACTACTATCTATTCAATTCAAATCAATAAATTATATACTATTCAAATGCTACTTCACCGTTGCAGGCAAATATTGTTGTATCAGTATCCATAATGTATTAAGCAGGTCTGAGTCATCGAATTGAACTCAACTTTATTGAATTTCAAAATAGTGAAACCACGTGGGTAAACGTCACAGGTATACACTACAACTACATACATACATAAGCGTGCATGCCGAAGTCAGTTGGCAATAAAAAAAGTAATTGAATTAAAATATAGTGCTGGTGGCTAGCATGCATTTGACAACAACGCACGAACATACGCGTGTCCTCCCTCTCCCTCTATATATTACGACAAACAACAAATGAACGCCTAGACAAAGAAAGAGGCGTTTTAGTTCCCAAAACTCCATTCAACAAAGCCCTCATTGGCTTGCTTATTCCGTTTAAAACCAAAGTCGAATCGCGCACCCGTATCAATAATCTTATACAGCAGTTTAACGAAACATCCAAGAACGACACTTTAATTAAACATAATCAGGCTATGAAATGAAGAAATCCATAACAGTGATATAAGTTCAACCTAACAACTGAAATAGGGATAGCAAAAGGCAAAGAAACAAAGTTCAAATTCACAAGGACCACAGCCGACCAACACACTAATAACGATAGAAAAATTACGGATTGGAATCTTCCAATTTCTCTCTAAGAAGGCACTGCAAGAGAAGAGTTTAAGGCTAAATCAATTGATGGATCAAGCAAATATTAGAGATAGGTTGCCATGTGAATAGAATCAACTTACTTTAAGTGGATGTATCAATCTGCTCTGGAAGCTCGTTAATATCAACTTCGAATCTTTCCTGAACCTGCAAAACCATTATTAACATACATGAGTCACAACCGAGGAATTAGGAACAGTGCATCGCATTGCAACTAAAAATATTGCTTTTATGGAAGACATAGGCCAACCTGATTCAGAACATCTGAGTCAGATGCCGAAGAAACAAAGGTTATAGCCAGCCCTTTGGTTCCAAACCTTCCAGCTCTCCCCACCTGAAATATATGTATATTATTAGCAAATCAATCAAAGTGTATTCATTTATCATCAAAGCTTTGGAAGACAAATCGTATTTAGATATAAGTTTACCCTGTGCAGATATGTATCTGCTGAGTCTGGCATGTCATAGTTGATCACGATGTTCACTCGCTCTATGTCAATTCCTCGGCCCACCAAATCTGTGGCCACAAGTATCCTTTTATGCCCTTCTTTGAACCCTTTGTACCTAGTTAATCTGCAATAGCATAAAACAAGTACATGTGATCAATAGAGTTAAAAGTTCATCATTTCAAGCAAAACATGAGAAACATGCATAGCAAATCATGCACATCAGAAGAAATAGAACGTGATCATGGACGATATTATACCATTCAAATAAGTCAGCCAACCAATATAGCTTGAGGTATGCACTCATGTTGAACTGATGAAGAACCAAAGAAATTTGATCCAAGGATGCCTCAGTTTCAATTAAAAAAGCTTTTACCATTCAACTTCTTCAATCTACAGTGATGATACGCGGTTATTACCTGAAATGATAGTAAATCATTCAGTCTCATTCATACGCACAATTTACAACACCATAATGAAGATATGTACTCACAGAATTAACATATAATTAGGGCATACGTATCACGTAAGACTCAAATCATATTCCTATGGAACAACAAGAATCAGCTACAAAGTAGAACCACCATGTAAGCGACACAAGAAGACTGCAATTATAACAAAGACTGACAAGACAAACATGAGTGGTGCCATTCAAGTGAAAGAGAAAATGCATGATTCAAATAAAAACTATATAAGCAAAGAAGAGAATCGAATTTGTCACAGCCTTAAACGTAAATACAAACTCAACTTCTAGATGCATCGACTGATAATGCATTTCCAGACACTGCTCATGAAGCTAAAATAAAACCTAATACAGAGCGCAGCCACTTGCCTTCGGATGGATGTTCAAATCCAGAGTCCACAATAGCACGTAGAAGCTCTGGCTTCAGGAGGAAGTCTCTGAATCCTGAACTGTGTATCCCTACATAACCCCTGCAAGCAAGGCACAAAATTTTATTCTCTGGCCCACCAGCGAAGTTCAACTTGAAATCACATAGTAGTATTGACACTAAATCACTTCGTAAAAAGCTACTTTCAGACAATCTACTTTCTTAAAGTAAAATATAACCTTTCATCATACAAAATATCGACGGTTGGAAAGTAATGGTAGCAGAAAAACGAATTTGGATATTCTTAATTCCTCGCTACGAAGCTAGAAAACAAAATCAAGAAGAAAAATCTGACGACTCATAACTTAAAGGGACAGTTACTCGGGAAGAAATCGAGTGTGATACAGAGATCGGACATGACGCATAGAATATGAACCCCAACGCAGCATAAAAAACCTACTTCTTAGCGGACTCGCCGTTAATTTTTGCCCCGACAGCGTCTAGGGCCTTTTCGTCTTCCTCCTCGTAGTCGAGAAGCTCCTCTTCGTATGCGTCGTTCTCTTCCGCATCACCCATAGTCTAATATGGACTTTCTCCTGTGCAAAGTAAAGAAATCGATTGGTGGAGTTAGATTCGCGACTTGCAACATACTAAATAACCAAGATGAAGAAAAAAAAAACAACCCACAATTCAACAAAAGTAACCGTAAAAACAGAAGACGATGAACAACAATTGATTTTTTTCTGGTTTAACTCACCTGTTGAAAATTGAAATAGAAAGAGGCGAAGGAGACTAGGGGGCAACTAGGGGGCAAAGATCTGTAGTGAATGAGGTGCAGATGCGTAAGGACAACAGAATTTGAAGAGATAGGGTATGTGAGACATTTACGATTATACCCTTTCGTGATATTTACAAAAGTCGCCTGCTTTCATTAGATATTTTTTTCGATCCGATGTATCTCCACTCGATCCGATTATGAGTGAACCTCTAAATATCGGCATGAGCTTGCACCACAATGACCTGTCAGATGCTTTTTTAATTGTGTCACACACTCCAGTGGTGGGGCTAATCCTCGAGGCATGATGAATATGCGCCAAATTCACCTGCAACAATAATCAAGGTGAATCTCAATCGGGTGAAATTCGACCACGTGACCTAACCCCATGCTACTAGAGCTAAGCCTTTGGGGACACACTTTCATTAGATAGTGATGCAGATGAATTTTACGACCATGACTCTTTCTCACAGATAAATAATAGAAACCTACATACGTAATCCCCTAGAGGCCCTGACCTCGGAAGATCCCTCTAAAGAGAAGGGGAACAACCACAAATAAGTCTGACATGAGACGAGGTTCGGAGGTAAGGCAAGTTTGGCATAGCTGAGGAGCTACCTCCAACAAGAAACAAGTCTAGCAGAGTTGAATCTTCCCTACATTCCGACCAAGAAGACGAGGTCTACCGGAGCGGAAGTAGAGCTGAAAGAAATACGTCGGGTAGGGCAGACATATCTCCGACGGCAGATCCACCCTAAGGACATCCGCCAGGAATGCTAAGGAGAAAACTACACGCTCGTGGGTCCCATGTCATAAAGGAATGAGATGAAGGTCCCAATGGGCAAGTGAAAGAGATACATTATAAATGGAGAAACCCTAGCCATTTTACACAAACTTTATCTATTTCACACACATTGACACACCAAAAATACACATAGTTTCTCTCATCATTTCCTCTTTATATTTTGGGGCTCAAATCACATGTAAAAATGGGAGAAAGTGAGCTTGGGTGTGTAATCTCCTTCTATTAATGAAAAACATCATTCGACGGCCCGTGGAATAAGGATCCTCTCGGATCCGAACCACGTAAATCGTTGTCCCTCTTTATTTTTGGCACTTTCTTTATTGTCAACAACTCGAGACCCCTTTAGCTCATCCGTAGTATGTTTCTCGGACCTGAATTTTGTTGATCGGGGTCATACATGTATCAAATGACGCCATATGTGGGAAACCGAAGTTGAGGCGTAAATTTCTCGAGTTGTTCGATCGTTTTTCGTAGTTTGTTGGGCTGCCATTGACGGGTTTTTGGAGGTGGCATTTCATCGAACACCTGTTGCTCAAGACAAACCATGGTCGTCGACCACCCTGGCCCACCGTCGCCGGTGACCCGCTCGAAGTCATCGTCTCCCGCCTCCCGCCCTCACCAGCGACCGAGACAGCCACGACCTTGGCCAGCTGCTAGGACGAAGCCCTGCTGGTTAACGGAACGAATAAGCAAAATTGAACGAGTTCTAAACACCCATTCACTGCACTTTATCTCACCCCAGATACCTCGATATATCAATTTGGACCACTAGAAGACTCGCCACAACCTACCCTGCTCAGGAACGTATCTGATGCGGCCATAAAATGCCGGTAGCACCTCATCGACAGATAAATTCGCGACAGCACCAAGAAACCCTAACAACACGATTTTGGGGGGCTTGAACAAATCGATGTCGGTTCCTCGAAATTGAAGGTGCCCACGTTGGAGGTCTCCTATCTCAGCCCCTCGCGGGTCACACCCGACTGTCGCTAGAGCCGGATATGTGGTGTCATGCAAAGAAGGTGCAAAAAAAGGGGGAGGGAAGAAATGCATTCGCGAATCTCATATTCTTTGAGGTCAAACCGCTGCAGCCACATCTGACATGCCTGGAGGATGTCCACCGTGGTCGCTTCTCCCGTCGCTGGTGGGTGCTCCGCCGGTAATGGCGTCCCGGGACTCGGTCGTAATTTTTGGTGAAATATGAGGTCAAATGTGAATTTCCGAAAAATTAAGCTGCTAATTTTATTATTATGCCTTGGAGCAAATACTTGAAATATGAGATATGGGGGTTAAATTAAAATTATGGAAAGTTTGGACTGTTCCAAATAATTTGGATAGGGCTGTTGTTGACTTTTAGTATGTTGGGCTGATGGAATAAAAAATAATGGGTTGTTATAATGAAAATCAGGGGTTGCTGGTAGGGGTGAGCTTGGGGCGGTTAGGGCGATTAGGGCGGTTTTTATTCAAATTTTAACCTGGACCCGATGTATTGCGGTTTTTAATAATGTACCCCAAACCCGACCATAAAACTTTCAACCCGATGCTCCGCGGTTTTCTTGGATGTTGTTGGGTTGGGGCGGTTTTTGCTGGTTTTTTAATCATAACGAAAATATAATATAATATTCTTAAGTATAGATAGTGTAAAAATAAAATTCAAGATAAAAAGTTTTAATGGGCTAAATTGTTCTTGTGGGCTGAAATTAATTTTATTTTGAGTTGCTGGTATTATATTAGTGGAATGCTGAAATTAATTTTTTTGGGCTGCTAGAATTAATTATTCTTGGGCTGCGAGAATTAAAATATTCTAGGCTGCTGGAAATAGATTTATTGGGCTGAAATTAATCTTGTGTGCTAGAAATTATTTTAATACTAAGTTGCTGATGTTATTTTAGTGGTATGCTATGGAGGTATCACAACCATAGAGCTCCAGCCAGTAGTTCTGGCAGGATACTAACTTCTACGGGGGAGGTGCGAGCTCTACTGATTTCCAATTTGGAAACTCAGTAGCAAGCCCTCATAATCTCCTGACATACATCATTCAGCTGTCGCTACGGATGTAGTATGACCACAGAGCCCCAACCAGTAGCTATGGCAGCATACTCATTTATGAGTACGGGGAGATGTGCGATCTCTACTGATTCTAGTTTGGAAACGTAGCAAGCTCTCATGGTCTCCTGGCATACGTCCCTCAGTATTGCTGCTAAGGCTGGATCATCCGGAAAGGCAGCTGGGCATGTAGTACCATTTATCAACATCTTCTTCATCACCACCTTTCTTAGAACAATAGTTGAGCTGGAATAGTGGAGAATATTAGAAAAGGGGGATTAGCATGTCTGTCTAAAATGCCAGGGACCAACAAATCCGACCCTAACCATATCAGACCATCAGGTCTTCCAAAAACAGCGTGGCTTACTACATCAGACCAACAAGTCTGCCGAACATATCAACGACCCACATGTCCGCCTAAAAGGCAAGGGACCAACAGGTTTGTGGCCCTAACACTAGCACACCAACAGATGTGCCATACTAAGCCCTAGCACTCCCAGACACTATCTCGCATAAGCCCCGACACACTCGGGCCGCTCGACACTTGAACTTTGGCATGCCCAAGCACTATCTTGCATAAGCCCCAAGGAGGCGGATCATCCGAGCTGCACAATTCTCAAAGACTCAGAACGAGGCGCAAATTCTCAAGCCTCTGAACGAGGCAAAAATTCTCAAGCCCTCAAAATGAGGCACAAATTCTCAAGCCCTCAAAACGAGGCTTAGATTCTCAAGTCCTCGAATGATGCGCGAATTCTCAAGCCCTTAAAACGAGGCATGAAATTCCAAGTCCTCAAACGAGGCACAAAAATGCAAACCATCAAACTAAAGAGGAGAATCAAGTCACCGAGACAAAATTTCTAATAATCACGAATGTGGCAAAAACCTGCGCTTGATCGAGATTTATAAGTCCAGCTCTACCATGACAGGCCATAGTCCGGTATATGTATTTGAGATTTCTAAGCCCGGTTCCACGCTGGCAGGTGCCCACTTCTACCCCGTCAGGTATCCCACTCTACTCTGGAAAGAAAGTCATCTAGCTCCGAGAAAACCCGATCTAGCTGATCAGGTAAACATTTCTTTACCAGCTTAGCGCCCCATAAGCAATCGGTCTGTCCGCAATAGTATGATCGAAAGATACGGGAGAAGAGATTCAGAGACTGAGAGGGTGTTCTCTAGAGCACTCGAACACCCTACCATAGTTGAAGGAAGATAGGCATTCTACGTCATGATGAAGAGCGACTGAAATCCAGGGCTTAAAGAGAAGAGAATAGTGTGCTTTTAAAATAGTCTGATACTACGTTGAGCACAAATAAGAGTACGGGGAGTGGTTGATACGAGATAGCTCCAAGCACGCACATACCTTCTGTGACGTAGATCTGGATAATGGAACCGACAAATACATCTCCTGGCGCAAAGGCAAATCAAAGATCTACGGCTTAAACCAGACTAGACCAACAGGTCTCCGGACCATAAACATGTCTCCAAACCATGAACAGGTCTCCGAACCATAAATAGGTCTCAGGACAACGAACAGGTCTCCGAACCATAAATAGGTCTCGAGACTCTAAAAACGGTTTCAGAACCATAACCATGTCTTCAGATCTTACACAAGTCTCTCGACTATAATAAAAGTCTCTCGAATACAAAAACAAACACCTGATATCTCTAATCATGATCTCTTAATTCAGCTATGCTGACGGACAAGTCCTTAATTCGGCTCTTCTAACGGACACACCTCAAGTCTACTTTCTTAAAAACAAAGATCCCTAAGCCTTGCTCTGTGCTGGTAGATGAATACCTAACCTACCCGATCAGGAATGTTATGTAAAGCTCTGCATGGACACACGGAGGCTTGATCAAGGTGTTCAGACTAACATTTCGTAAGTTAGCCCTGCGTTTTCTAGACGATATGCATGTTCTCTAGCCATGCGTTCTCCAGACAGGTGCAAAAAGAGAGATTCAAGAAGCGGATCCTACTACGGTGGAAGGAACGGATAAAATCATCAGGCGTCGAGAAGGGAAGGTGACTGAAATTGAGGCATGGTTATAAAAGGGAGAAAGAGAATAGAATACACGCTCTTAAAATACCCTGAATGTGTTATTACATTAAACACATTTCAGAGTAGGGGGACTGGATGATGCGATGAATTTTACCACCAAGGCTCTTTCTTCCAGCTAGATAATAGAAACCTACATACATATCTCGTAGAGTCCCGGACCTCTGCAGATCCCTCTTAAGAGAAGGGGAACAACCACAAATAAGTCTGACAGGAGATGAGGTCCGAAGGTAAGGCAAGTCTGGAAGAGCTGAGGAGCTACCTCCAACAAGAAACTCAAGCAAAGCTAAATTTTCCCTACATTCCGACCAAGAAGACGAGGTCTACCGGCGCGGAAGCAAAGCTGAAAGAGATACGGCAAGTAGAGCAAACCTATCTCTGACAGCAGATCTACCCTAAGGACATCCGCCAGGAACGCTAAGGAGAAAGTTGCATGCTCGTGGGTTCCATGTCATTAAGGAAAGAGAGGAAGGTCATTTCCAAGGGCTGAGAGAGATACACTGTAAAAGGAGAAACACTAGCCATTTCACACCAAATTTATCCATTTCACACACAGTAACACACCAAATACACACATAGTTTCTCTCATCACTTCCTCTTTATATTTTGGGGCTCAAATCACATGTAAATTTGAGAGAAAGTGAGCTTGAGTGTGTAATTGCCTTCTATTAATGAAAAACATCATTCGGCGGCCCGTGGACATAGGATCCTCCCGGATCCGAACCACGTAAATCATTGTGCCTCTTTATTTTGGCCCTTTCTTTATTGTTCAACAATCTGAGTCCTCTTTAGCCCCTCTGTAGTACGTTTTTCGGACCTAAATTTTGTTGATCGGGGTCATACCCATATCAGATAGAATGTGGTAATTGTAAACAGAAAATTTGATGTTTATGTTATACCAAAGTCTCACACTTGGTGCTTAAACCTTTAAAGGTATCGTTTTGGTTCGTGAACTTTGCAAAATTTCCCTTCTTGGTTCTTTTGACATGAAGATCGATAAAGAAACCTAAAAGAAGGTTTTCCAAAGTACAAGAACCAAAACGACTAGGCTTGTCTATAGGGCGGGGATATGACGAAGAATCCCCATTTTTTATCCCGTAGAGCGAGGATGAGGATACATTTTTTACAGATGGGATTATTGCCCAGTTTCCCGATATAATATAATATTCAAATAATATTTATTGTACTAAATTTATATTATTTTAATATAAATAATTTTAAAAATATAGTTTAAATAATATTAAAATATACTTTAAAGTATATTCTACCACAAAAATATACTCAATTTATATATGATTTATATAATATTTAAAATATTGGTGGGCTAGGAGTCCCTGCTGGGACGGGGACGGGGACGATTCGTCTCTGTTTGCTTCGCGGGGACGAGGATTTCGTACCTGTTTGCAATTAGATATTCTTTTCAAAGTGATTTGCAAAAATAAATATTGTGTTAGTCATAAAGTTTTTCTATTTTATTTTCATAATTATATATATATATATATATATATATTACTGAAGGTTCCAAAACACCTAACTATCAACGAAGATGTGGAATGCTTGAGATTCTCGTTAAACCTTAAGTGTGTGTTAGTGCGTGTAAATCTCTCTTAAGGGGCTGTAGCGGTTGAGTTTTCAAGGATGATTCACATCAATTGAGTGTTAGAGTTTTTTATTTATACCCATATTTTGATGTATAATACTTGGATCCTAACAAGCCTAACAAGCCCAAATTATAATTTTAGACCTTATAAAAGAGGATCTAACTAATTATGTACAAGACAAAGACAAAATACATATTGGACACTATTTAGATTTAACAATTTCCTCCTTAGTGTCCGATCTTTAATTCTGCGTCTTCATCTTTGTCTTTTTCATTTCTCTTTCCGGGCGAAGAAGGATTTACGTAATCGTAGGGTGACCTCGTAGATGCTGTTTCTTAGGGACAGTCGGTTTTCGATCTTTCCTAGGATTGTGTCAAGCAGCGAGCCTTCTTCTACTCCAAGGTCTTTGGAGTAATTCCCAGGCCCACACAGGCAAGTCGCGTTCGAAGCTTTTGGGAGATAATTTTGAGACTACCATCACAAAATTTGGAGATTTGTGAGACCACTAGCACAAGTGTCATCTTGTTCTTTGGATGGTAGTAGGTGACTCCCAGCTCGCGATGAGTGAATATGTGGTTCCGTGGGTAATGGTCCATTTCATTACCTCATGTTTGTGGGCGTGACATATTAACATTCTTCATGTTCCTCTCCAAAACTATCTGAATGTCTTCAGCGGTATGGTAATATATTTTCCTCAGCATATATCGCTTAAACGCATTGAACCCCTCACTGTACCTGTGACTCCTTAGGATGAATTTTCTGTACATGCCGTGCATATTGGTGATCTCGTCAGGATATAGGTTGGGGAGTTCGACCTCTGCGATCTGATCCTTAGAGCCATCCGCTCTCGTGGCGAAGTAGATGGGAGTTGGGTACCTTCCATAACCATACTCCACTTCTTCGATGTTAGAGATGTGGTACTTCGTTTTTTTCCTTTTGCTTCAACTGCTCTACTGTTATCCCTCTTCTAGTGATTAATTGTGAGAGCATGAATAGATGCTCGAAGCCACGTCTTGTCTCTTTCAGCTGCGTGAAGCCTCTGTGGCTGGCTTAACCTTATCCCGGTGCCTCCAGATCTTGGGACAATAATCTTCCAGGAAGGGTACCGTGATTCGTTTGTTCTTCCACGGAGTTCAGGAATACCTCTTATGGTCTTCCCCTTCCTGTTCTTATTTCGGTTAGATAAGGAAGATGTCCGCCGCTCCCTCCTTAGGAAATATATGATGTTGTCGAGGCGATTGCGAGCGGCTTCTTCAGTCTCTGACTTTGACCTTCATTCCTCCTTTATTGTATAGTCTTCAATATACGGGTGGGGATTGAAGTCCCATGAGGATGGCTGACCTGAAGTGTCTTTGACTGTTTTGGTTTGGGAGGCTTGGTGGGTTGTGGTGGTGCGTTGGGTTGAATTTGGGCGCACGTTGTGGTTTGCGGTGGTGTTTGAGTGGTAGGGGATTGGTGTGGTGGTTTTGATGAGGACGAGAGTGGTGGATGAGATGTTGACGAGGAGGATTCATCACGTGCCTTCCTCTTGCTCCTCGGCCACGACCTACTCGTGTGACTTGCTGTCTTTTCTCACCATCAGGGCGATCCTGATCGTCATGATTATCATGGCGTCGCTTGAGGCGTACTGAGACGTCGCGACAAGTCGTCGTTGGAGGCATTTCAGAGCGATCCACCAGCTGATTGAGGGGCGATTGTCCGGTTGTGGTGCATGCTTCTAGGGAGAAGAGGCAGGAAATGTGGATGTCATGTAGGTTGGTGATGAGCATTGTATATACGTCTGAGTGAGGTGGTCGAGGTGGAGAAGGTGGTGGAAGTAGTGCGTCCGTCACAGGAGCTTTGCCCGTGTCCCGGAAGGCGTTGTCAATCGTCGTACACACTTGCCCAAGAAGATTGTCTTCAAAAGTGGGGGCAAATGCATCTATGGCAGCCTTGATGCTCTACGATAGGTCTTCCTTCTTAACTAACGGGGGTGACAACCTACCGGAGCCACTGAGGCGTTCCCTTGTCACGACATTGGATTAAGTAACCGATGCGTGGCCTGCACTTACTCGGGAAGGACTTCTGATCGGTCCTTGTGACAATGTCGTGGGTAGTGCCACTAAGATCATTGTTCCAGGTTCAACGAGCCGAAGCCACTTAGGCTTACCGTTGTCATCACACTCGTTGTAGGTTCGAGTGGGTGGCCCGTTACCGCTCTTGTTATTGATGTTGCAGCAGTAAAACTTCCCTCCAATCCTTGAAGCATGCCACGTATGGACATGTCTATGGAGGTTCTGTCTAGGTCACAAAAACGTAGAGAGAAAGGTGTATGTGTCCTAAAATGTGGAGAAAATATGGGCATGGTGGACACTAGACCTATTATGCTCAAGAAATGGGCGGTGGTTGGGGGATGCGGACTACCTTTTTCAATATCTCCCGCTTCGAAGTGAGGCGGTGATAGTGTATGAGGCTCCCCTTGTATTGATGTTGAAAAATCTATCTGTTGGCAGATAGATGAGTGGTTGGGATTGGGTTGTGCGTGCAGCGTTAGACTCAAAGCAGCGACTCCTGTACATATTGGCTCAATCCGGGATATAGGTGACAATGTGGTGGCAACTGTGGACAACATGGGGGACGCAACAGGGTGATCGTGGTGCTGCTTTTGGCGGTCCTCACACCTTATGCCGGACACGCCGTGTGTGTGACGATCATCGTCCTCCAACTCTGTGGCTTCGGAGGACGCCACGGTTGGTGATTGCTCTTCACCCTCGCTGTCACTCGGGTTTGCTCCTTATACCGGAGGTTACTAGTAAAATAGAAGAATTACAACCTTGGAATCAGAAAGAGTAGGTTTCCAAGCTGAAAAGAAAAAGCTTTTAAAGGAGATTTCTGATCTAAAAAATTCCTCGTCCCTACCTGTCTTAAATAATCTTTCTACCGAAATATCTTCTTTTAAGCAGGATAGGGGAACTCAAACGGACGCCGTTGTTCCCACCACTAAAATGACCTTTACTAATAATTCTAAGTCAATGGTGACAAAAGCTCAAAAGGCGAATACGCATGCCAAGTCACCTTTGACTGGAGCTAAAGTGCAAAGTAAAAGCAAAGCACGTAAAAGTACTAAGGAACAAAAGAAGCTTAGGAAGGAGATAGAAAAATCGACATTATCTTCCAAAATTAAAGTTAAAAATGTAAATGATTTTCCCTCCTATTCCTATCAAAATGGAAGCACTTAAATAAGAAGTTCGAAGCTCAAGCAAATGAACTTCTCAAATTTCAAATATTCTTCATTCTTTAAAGAATGACAGAAATGGGTTTGCTTACCCAAACAAAAAGCTCATCATTCTTGTAAGCAAAATTCCATGAAAACTCGTCATTATGATGTGAATCGTGTGAATTTCCCTCTTAAGACGAAGAACTCATATACTAACAATGCCTATAATTCTATACGTTATTATGCCTACTTGAAATATCCAGTCAATGTTAAGTCTGAGAAACATCTTATGCGACTGGCATCGGAGAAAATTATTTAAATCTTCTCCGAAACACACGTTTACTTGCGCTGGAACGTCATACCCGTGTCAAATTACTCCTACATGGGGCACCTAAAGCTACATCAATGGATGAGTTAGGACCAAATTGGCACCTTATATGCTTAACTTGTTTTTTGCAAATAAGGGAGGACCCATACAGTAATGGGTACCAAAGTCCCGATAAGATTTTGCAGATCTTCCAGCATGGGTAGGTACTTAGAGATAGTTGCTCCACACCCATGACTGGTATAAGACGAGAACAACTACAACATCCCAACACGTATGGTATCTCGGGTTGCTCCACATACGTGAATGGTAACAGATGCGAGCAACCAAACAAATGTACATTTTAATTATGCATATGATAAAAGAATTTTAAAAATTACTTGCGTACGCATACGAGCTGAAATTAAAAATACATTTCAAAATAGTACATTTTAAATAAGCATTTTCAAAACGAGATCTTGAAATACAACTGCATATTACACACAGAAATGATAAATACCATTTTTTTCTCTAAAATTAGCTTAATTTGAGGGGGAGCTACTCTTTGATTTTTAAAAGAGAAGCAACTCTTATATTACAATAATTACATTTTTGAGGGGGAGTGAACTGTAAATGCATGAATTTAGGGAAAGGGATTTGATCTTCTTTTTCGATCTGGCTACGCATCTTTTAAGGGGGAACAATACTACTAGTAATCATGATTTGAAGGGGGGAACAAAATATAAATTAATATAATAATATAATATATTATTCTAGTACTAAATCAATATATGTATATATATGTATTGTAATATATATATATATATATATATGTATATGTATAAAAAAGGGAGATAATAAAAAAAGATAGAAGAAGTAAAAAAAAAAAGTATAAAAAAAAGGAAAAAGAAAAGAAAAGAAAAGAAAAACTCCTCTCCTTATATAGGTTCATATATATTCCTTTGGACATCATTAGACGGATTTCAATCCAGAATCTCGAGTTCAAAAGTTCAAAAATTTCCACACGGAAATGTGGCTCCTTACACTACCTCGGTGCGCAGTTTAGCCGACCTGCTCCGGCTTGCTGATACAAACAAAGCAGCACTCACTACTTCTTACCGGATGCACGAATACTTTGTTTTCATGATTTAGTCGACCCAACTGAATCTAACCCCGGAACAAAACCGCGAGTTAGCCGATCATAAACGTATAGCCGCATATCCTACATCATCCGAACACACCACGATCGATGATTTCGATGATGAATTAGAAATTTTTGAAGATACAATTTTTCCTTACCTCACAAATCATTCGGACCAACCTCCATAGGTACATGTCCTAATTTTATTAGCTCCCGGCTAAAAGTCGCCGCATTCGGTCCAACGGCTCATGCACATCCGAGCCTTACCCACTCGTCTGTCTCACAAAAGACAGGTGTTTCAAGATATCACGGGGAGCCACGTCTGCTATCACCGCGTCACTCAGAAGCGAGCGATATTGAATTAAGTGGTACTCGGCCCATCACACTTTCTTGTGCACAATAGAGTCTAGTGTGTCCCCACTCCCCATATTTTTAATATTTTCTATGACACATACACTTTTATAACACCTGATCTTTGTGATCACGTTAGAACTTCCGTAGACATGTCATTCTTAGACATGCTTCGATGATCGGAAGGAAGTCCTGCCGTTGCAATATCAAAACAGCAACAGTTTCAGGCCATCGTCTACGAGCATAGCTCCTAGATCGATGCAAACAGGAAGTCTTTGTGACCCCGAACACGACGAATCATCTTTGTGGCTCCATTGTTATTTCTGATCTGAATCTCTACGATCTCCATTTTCTTGTCCCGACGACGCGAACTTCTTGCCATACCATTTTCACCCACTTCCATGATGATCGGGAGATCATCATGAGGGGGAGTAGTAGTAAATAAAGAAAATGGGAGCCATACCACAACGAAAAGTGCAAGATTGATCGAAAATGCCAAATCTTCAAGCATCGTCAAATAAAGCGAATATCGATGTCCTTAAAAAATAGAAGCTGCCGCCACTTGTGTTAGGATTATTTTATTATGTTCAATTAATTATGTTATCTTAATCTTGTAGTTTAATTAAGTGAACTAGACTTTATTTTGTAGAGTCTAGTGATTTACGTAATGTAAAAGGAGCTTATAAGGGCCCAAGTATTATATACCAAAATGTGGTATAAATATTAAAACCCTAACACATAGTTAGGTGTGTCTTGTATGTGAATTTTACAGTGAGATAAATCTTAGAGAGAAAAGCTCCCAACCTTCTTCAAGAACACACGCACACCCCACGGCCGATTCAATTCATCCGATCTTAATCGTGGTAAAATCACTTTAATCTTTATTAGTTTGATACACTAGGCTTTTCAACTTGAACTTTGTGAGGTCCAGCTCGATGTTATTTTCCTACTTGCATCCATTTGTATTTTGGATAAGTGTTCGTTGATGAGGATGCCATTTGTGAAAGATTGGACATAAGACATAGAAGAGATTACTAGTATATGAGAGAATTTTAAAGTACAATCAGTGTTTTATGTGAAACGGGACCTATTTGAGATGTATCCGTTGTAAGTTTTTGTCAAAAATTATCTAAGACCTCCTCCAACCGAAAAATTAATTCTCAAACCCAAACTCATTTTCAAACTCAAAATGAAAAAATTCTTCTCCAACCGTTAAACTCATTCTCAAACTCAAACGTATATTACTACAATATTCTCTTCCACGTCAATTTTTACAAATTTTCAATACTACCCACATATTTTACAATTCAAACCATGATATTATTTTAAATTCAATTAATACATTATTTATTAAAGTTAATAGTAACACTATCAAGTTTACATATAAAAAACATCAAAAAAATGTTTATTAAAAATATAAAATTACATTACACGAGGAAATTATAATTTCGAGATGCACATAAAGAAAGCATTGTTCGTACAATTAAAAAAGCCTCGGAATTGGTTAATTCCTCCCACAAATGATCAACTAGCACATTCCGAAGTTCAATATGATCCTTATTACGAGGAGATCTTATATTACCACGTCCATGGAGTTTCTGCTGCTCAACTGTAGCCTGCAACACAGAATAGATTTCAGGTAAGCTATTATTTCCAACAATGAACATATAAACTAAGTAATAATAGTTGTCTAAGATAATACCAAGCCATGAAGGTTAAAATTGACACCTAACATGCTAACTAGTCTCTGCTTTAATCTGGAGCAGTTTTATCTCAAAAGGAACAAATATAAAAATGCTTCAAGAAAAGAAGGTAGCGTATAGAGAGTACAACCAAGCTGAAGAATCTTGAACGTCCATAAAGCATTACAAACTCAGACACAGGTCATACAAAGTCGCAAAGTTGAGTATGATAATTGCTTATATATAAAAGCCTAGCATATGATTAGGCTAATTTAGTGATGTCAAATGCAGATGCTGCCGGTAACCAGTCGCTCGGAATCAAGTACATTTGACTTTTGTCATGTAACTTGGATAATTTTCATTCATGGGTATTTGAATTCAAGTAATACTACCATTCCCTTCTCATTATAACCAACTCAAAGATCCAAGAACATAAATGGTCAAGAACCCACAAGACAGATGTTGTAAAACTAGAAACAAATGCTTGATTATTACTTAAATCAGCACATGAATTTAATCTCCATTTAGAATGATATTTAGGTGATTTCAGATGCTATGTGTAATTGTATTTGATGCTTGTGGACTAATGATACACTACGCTATATTCTTTAGCAGATTCTGCGGACTAGCAAATGTTCCTATCCAAGCGTTACATTGTTGTTGCTACATTGGTTGTCATATAAATCGAATATTTTCGAACCCGCCGTATATTTATTTTTTTAATTTTTGAGTCGGATGAGGAACGCGAATATTTTCGAACCTCACGGATCCGCCCGGATCTTCCGCTACCCACAAGACAGATGTTGTAAAACTAGAAACAAATGCTTGATTATTACTTAAATCAGCACATGAATTTAATCTCCATTTAGAATGATATTTAGGTGATTTCAGATGCTATGTGTAATTGTATTTGATGCTTGTGGACTAATGATACACTACGCTATATTCTTTAGCAGATTCTGCGGACTAGCAAATGTTCCTATCCAAGCGTTACATTGTTGTTGCTACATTGGTTGTCATATAAATCGAATATTTTCGAACCCGCCGTATATTTATTTTTTTAATTTTTGAGTCGGATGAGGAACGCGAATATTTTCGAACCTCACGGATCCGCCCGGATCTTCCGCTTTGATACCATGTTAAATTTTCATCATCGGGGCCCGCGCACGTGCGACGCATGGAGGAGAGAGAAACCGTATAAGCTTGATGAGATTATTTCCTAAAACCAATTGTGATAGGAGGAGTTAACCATCAGCTTATATATCGGTTAATTTTTCTTGTCGTAATCGATGTGGGACATTTAGCCACATGTGACATTTTCACATAAATGAACTTCCTAAATTTCAGAAATCACAACTAACATAAACAAACCCACTATGTTCAATTCTCTGCCTTTTCCCTCATAAAAATAAATTCCCTACTTTTTTCCAAGATAACACAAAAAATTTAAGAGAGAAAGATAGAGTGACCATCAAACTTCCACGCCCTGGACGCTCAAAAACCACCCACATTCTCAGCAAATCAAGAAATCATACACGATTAAGTAACAACAAACAAACAGAAGCGAAAAATGATGCAGTAAACAAATAACAGAATCAACACATGAGAGCCTTAACAACAACAAGAACAACAAATGGGAACGTTAGGCATCGGACCTCACGAATATTTAAGTTTGCTCGCTCTTTCTCACTACGCAGTTTAAATAGCTACAGTGGCACATATTGGCTGCGTCATCGGATATTCAGGTTAGATTGTTGTCCCTGCGGAGCGGCCTCACGGGCCCTTTGGCCGTGTGGGTCCCGAGGCAGGGTATGCCACCCCACCTTGCTGCCACAGAGGGGAGATTGCGTTCAAACAGAAATCAAATTGGAAAATAAAAAAAATGTAATTTGGTTGGGTAAAGTGCGAAACAAACGAATTTATTGAGCAATGCAATTTAGATAATACAAACGCACAAAGCATTTTCTGACTCATATTTTTGGTCCAAACGAAGAGAGAAACTTGTAAACGCATTATGAGTATGATTTTTTGGTTCGATTGGAGTATTTATACCCCAAATTTTGGATTTTCAGTGTCCATTGGAGATGGTTTAAGTCCCGTGTTATCTTGTGAGAGTGTTGCGGTAATTGAGAAAATTTTGCCAAGTGTCGAGAAATTAATGATTTTCGATGTTGATGTGATTTCCGATATTTGAAATTTTGCCAAGTGTGGTTATAGAAAATTGCGTATGACGCATGGAGATTTGCGATATACGTTTTCTCAAATTTAAAAAATTTTCTTAAGTGTTGTCGCGTCCTTGTATCTAGAATCCAATTTTCGAAGGGAGGATTTTCGATATATAACTGTGGCGTCGAAAATGTCTACAGTAAGTATCGAAAATTTTAAATTTCTTGTGCTTGATTTTGAAAATCTAGATTCTCCTAGTATAGTGTCCAATGCGTATTTAGTTTTTTTCTGTACTTTTTTAATTAGATTCTTTTGATAAAGTCTACTGTATAGTTGGGCTTGTTAGGACCCAAATATTATAAACCAAGATATGTGGTATAAATACTAAAACTCTAACCCGTAACTAGGTGTGAATTATTATTCCTTTGTTAGTTGCTATGAAAGAATGCAAAATTTTTCATCAAGTTTGAGCAATTTCTAAGCAAAATATGTGTTTAGCGATTTTCGATATTACTTCAAAAACTCGTACCGAAAAATCACTTTTCGGTATAACTGAGTTTTTCAGTGGCATTTTCGTAATTTTCGGTACTATAATTTTTTGAATCTAGATTTTCGTATAAATTATTCGAAACCCGATTTTCGCAACCAATTTTTCGAGCCCTAAATTTTGAATAAAAATTTACGAACCCGATTTTTGCTATCTAATTCTTGAACCCGATTTTCGCACTAAGCGTTTTTTGAAGCAAAGTTTTCGTTACCCAAGTTTTTCGATATTCGATTTTCGAAACTTAAAATTTTCTATATCAAAACTTTTTTGAAACCAAAATTTTCGAGAAACACTCAAACTTCAAGAATCCAAATTCTTCTAATCTTCACATACACTCTAAGTTGAATCACCCACCTTAATCGATCAAAATCAAACCTTCAACAACAATGGATACAATCTCAATGGGAAGTGACATTCATCCACCTGTGCTTCGACGCGGAGAATACACGGTCTGGAGGAACATGTCCCCAACTTTTTGAAGACTAATGACCTAGGAGTTGACATGCTTGACTCCCTAAATGAAGGACCAGCACAGTTTTGGATAACTCTTCTCGAAGATCTCACACACACTTCTCCAACTCCCGAGCAAAGTACTCAAGAAAATCGACGAATACACTGGTCCGGAAAAGCAAAGAGAAAAGGCTGACTTACTAGTTAAAATCTATCTTCTACAAGCCATCCCCAACGATATCTATGTCCAAATAGATAGCTTGTCTACTGCCTAAGTAATGTAGGCTGAGGTCTATAAGATGATGCAAAGAACTGAAGGCGGAGTCAAGGCCAAGAAGGCGAACACATGTGCTGCATACGACTCATTCAAAGCCAAGCCAGAGAGCATATCAGGGAGACGTATCAGAGGTTCTTGATACAAATAAATGAGATGATGAAGATCAACATCCATCGATCGAACATGGAGCTCAATATCTTATTCGTCACCTCTCTGTTGCCTGACTGGAAGAAGACTGCTACACTAATCCGGCAGAACAAGGATCTCGACGAAATTGACATCCATAACGTCTTCAAGAGCCTCTCACAACACATCGATGATGTTAGTGAGATTGAAAGCAACTCGAAATGGAAGGAAGTGGCTGATCCACTTGCACTAGTAACCGACAACAAGCTAAAGAGAAGTCGGTAAAGCTTCCGAGTTAATCGGACGAAGACATCTCTGGGTCCGACTCTGACCTTGATTTCAAGGACTTTGAAAAGAATATGGCACTGGTGACAAAAATGTTGAGCAAGAAATACTTCAAGAAGAAGTCATCGTCATCTGCCAACAAACAAAGAACCTCCTCTAGCTCCCCACAACCATCAATGGCGCCTCACCAGCCGGAACCACATAGTGCCTGTAGGTCTCAAATCACCTAGCGAACAACACGATTGGTGAAGAATCGATTAATAATATGCTTAAGACCTTAAGTGTGTGTGAGTGTGTGTTTCAATTATATTAAGGTAAATGATTCTTCGGCCCCTAAAAGCCCATTACACAAAGTATATTACTAATCTCTACAACCTAGAGATTAGTTCACGTAAATAAGAGTCTAAGACACAAATGAAAATACATTTGGAAACTATAAAATGTCTAAAAATATCCCTTTTCGATAAAAATGATTTTTTGTCTTGTCTTTCTTCTCTTTCTCTTTTCTTTTCGGGTGAATGAATTTTGAAATCCTAGACCGAGCTCGTATTTTCGGATGTTATTTATCAGCTCTAGTCTGTCATTGGTCTTTCTGTAATCGTTTCGATTTTAGGTCATTCTTCGAGTGCAAGGTTTTGGAGTATTTTTCGGGTCCCAACAAGGCAATCCGCTTTTGAAGTTTTTATCTAATGATCTTTAACGTCCCGTCAGAGAACTTAGAGATTTGGCCGCCATCACGTAAGTCCTCTTCACCTTTGGTTGTCCCAACTCCGGGTGTGTAAACAAGTAGTTCTCTGTTTAATGCTACACTTCTTGTCCACACGTCTGAGGTACCGTCATGTTTACTTTCTTCATATTTCTTTCCAAGGAAATCCGTAAGTCTTCGGCGGTGTGGTAGTTGAATTTCTTCAGCATGTAGCGCTTCAAAGCGTTGAATCCCTCTCCATATTTGTGGTTCCTCAGGACGAATTTCCTATACATCCCAAATAGGTTGGTTACTTCGTTCGGAGGAAGGTTGAGAAGTTTTGTCTCTAAGATCTGGTTCTTCGAGCCGTCCACTCTGACCAGGAAGAAGACAAGAGTAGGAAACCTGTCGTAGGTGTACTCCTCTTCTACGAGCTCAACAATGGGAGCCTTCTCTTTATCTCTTGCTTTTAGCTGTGCCAACGAGAGTCCCCTTCTCGTTGTCAGCTGCGATAGCATGTAGAGATGGTTGAACCCTCGCCTCGTGTTTTTCAAATGCATGAGGCCTCGGAGGGTCAACTCGTCAGTAGTCTTTTATCTTTTCTGGGCGCCTCCAGATGTTGGGATAATAATCCTCGAGAAAGGGGGCATTTATTTTCTTATTCTACTAGGGAGTCTCGACTAACACCATGTCTTTAGATAGGATTGATGTTTCCTTAACTCCTTTGTTGAGTAGTTCTGAGAGCTCGGACATCTCTCTTTGGTGGTCTTCACCCGTCTCTTCCTCTTCTGGTTCAAAGGAGGAGGAATCCGCTGTCAGCCTTTCTAGAAAATATCTGATGTAGTCGACACGTATGAGGGTTTCTTCTTCCATCTTCGCTCGGTGCATCCACTCTTCCTCCATGATGTATTTGTCGATGTACACTTGAGGGATAGAGGGATGTTCGGAGGTGGTGGTCGTTGGGACTGTTTCAGAGGCTTGGTGAGTGGTGGTTTGAGGTGGTGTTTGTGGTTGGGCGGTGGTAGTTTGTGTTGGTGGTTGTTTGGATGATGTGGTGGTTGTGTGGATGACGATCTCGCTCTCCTAGATGGCCTTCCCCTTGCCTCGTCCACGGCCCGGTGTTGTCCTCTGCAGTTTCTCCCCCTCATGACGATCCTGATCGCGAGGATCGTCATGTCTTCATTTTGATCGTGAAGATTCTTCGCGGCAGGTCGGGGATGGTAGATCTTCTGAACGATCGACGAGTCGCTGCTCAGTGGGTGTGCGTGTAGGTAGTTCGAGGAGTCGGGAGAGGAGGACATTGTGTAGGTAGTCTATGGGTACGGTGAAAGGGTTAATGAGGGCAATGTCAGGTTGATGTTGGGATGAGGTGGGGCGAAGGATGATGGTGGTGCGGAAGTCGATGGTGGTTGTTGTTGGGATGGCGGAGGTGGTGGTGGGTTCGCATCCGTCATAGTAGCTTTGCCCTTATCCCGTAAGGCATGTTCGATCATCGATCGCATTTTTCTCAAGTTGACTCTCTTTGAGAGAAGAGATAATTGCGTCGATGACCTTCTTGACCTTCTCTTGGACGGTTTGGGATAAGGTGTCCTTCGTGACATACGGTGGAGATAACCTACCGGAGCCACTAAGGCGTTCCGTTGTCACGACATCGGAATAAGTTACCGATGTGTGGCCTGCACTTACTTTGGCAGGACTTCCAACCGATCCTAGTGACACTATTGAGGGACGTGTCACTACGGTTGTTGTATCAAGTTCACGTAGACCTGCGGGGGCAATCACTGTACGGGGGCCACTTAGGCTTCCGTGACATCTCACTCGTATGAGGGTCGAGAGGATGGCCCGTTACTGCTGTTGGAGTTGATGTTGCAGTGGTGGGACTTCCCTCCTATCCCCGAACAACATACATAATGGATGTGTCTATAGAGGTTCCAGTTATGTCACAAAGACCTAAGGTGATATGTGTATGTGTCCTCAAGGGTGGGAAAATAGAGAAAAGGTGGCACATGACCTATTGTGAACAAAGAAAGGGCGGTGGTGTTAGCCAACCTTGTGTTATACTTTTACTTGTCTTTGTATTGTACTTAATTGAAAATTTTGCTAAGTCTAGGGGCTAAGTTGTAAATATACCAAGGCTTGCTTGGTATATAGTGGTGTGAGTGGGCTGCGTGCTGTAAGAGTGGTTTTAGTAAGTTTTAACAAATTTTATCAAGTTATCGAAATATTAGAGCAAATCTCGAAATATCAATACCGAAATATTTCTCTCACAAATCATATAATTTCGGTAATCTCTTTAGATTATTTGATTAATCTCATATATGTTGGTAAATCGGACATAATAATTGGTATCAGAGCGGAATCGTTGCTGGATTAAGTCCTCCATACAACGATAAACGATCAAAAACCAACTACCGAAAAGAATCAACAATGGATGCATTCTCGCTTGGAAATGACTCATGTCCGCCAATCCTCCGAAAAATGAATACACGTATGGCGAAGTAGGTTCATGAACTTCATCGAAAGCAAGGCAAATGCAAAGGATATGACAGATTCCTTAACCAAAGGCCCACTTAATTTTGGGTTGACGTGACACATATTCCCGAACAATCCTCCAATTCCTACACAAAGACAACTAAAACCTCCTTTACAGTACAATGAAGCAGAAAAACAAAGAGCAAAAGCTGATCAAATGGCTAAGTCCTATCTTATACAAGCAATCCCCAACGATATCTACATGCAAATAGATAGCATGACTACGGACAAAGCCATTCTTCAAGAGAAACTAACCGAAGCTGAAACTAGATTCACTAACCTTGAATCTAGACTAGAGTCTAAAATAAGAGAGCTAACCACTAGCCTTGGAAACAGCGAGAACGAGAGAATGAATTTTGAAGGTCAACATTCCATTCTTCAAGAGAAACGTAAGAAGCTAGAGATTGGAAGATAATATAACAAAAAGGGGTCAAACCTATCAAACCGTTTTTCTGAATCAACCGACTAATGTTGAATTCTATAACTCAAGGGAAGGCCTAGGCTTCAACAACCCGCATCACTTAAGCAAAGTGACTTCCATACAATTGTATTATATTAAATACATGAGACTCGTGTTTACTAAACTAATGCCTTTCACCGGAGCCTCGGAAATTGATGCCCTTGAGGACAAAAGGAGGAAAAATCCAATGGTTGAAATTCCTTACGATGACTATAAGGAATTGAATGACAGTTATAAAACTAGGAAAATCCCCTTATCCTTTGCCTCTGGTCTCTTTCCTATGTTTTAATCAAGAGGCTAATCCTGACCCTGTACTTCCAAACACAAATTCTGTTATATTCAAAAGATAATCCAAAAAATTGTTGATTTAACAAGTTCTGTGGAAAATGAACGGAAACGGTTTCAACGTTAAATACGATTTCTTTTCTTCAGAAAAATTCCTCTTCACCAATTTTTCCAAACGAATTGCTTCTACTTCCCGAAACAACTTAACTTCCAGGCCTTCTTCTACATGTGACTATAAGATGTCATTTATTTATACCACACATAAAACGGAGTACGAATGGATCTCTACCACGAAGCCAATACATACACCAATAAAGGGTAAAGAGCCAGTTACCTCAATACCAGAAAAGGTAGTCCATACCACAACATAAGAAAAGCAATAGGCCTAAGGTAGCTAGGACACCCAAGAAAGAAACCAATCTTAGATGGGTTCCTAAAGATCAAAGTCCTATTCCATTTTCAACATATTCTTCTCCACAACTTCTCTCTAACTCTAGTATTACTTATACATGCCGTGATTCAAATAGAAAGATCGAAGGAAAGTGCAAGTTCTAGAGTTTATACAAATAAGCTTGCTAAGTCATTGATGTATGCCTCACATATCATTCATCATCTATGTACTACTACACCAACTTCTAGCAATGCATCAATAAAGAAATCTTCTCTAGCATTTAATTCACATCATATATATAAATTGATTCCCAAAGCAAAAAACCACTACACCCAAGTCACCCACTAAACCGACTAGTATACATCCCAAATACACTAGAGAATCCCAGTCTCATTGGAAATGGGTTCCCAAAACTAAACCGAATAGTGTACCTCCCAAATACACTAAAAAGTGGGTAAATAAACATACTTCCATAAATGATGCTTCCAAAAAGAATTTACATACAAGGAAGCAAATATGGGTACCAAAGAAACCCATCCAACAAGAACAACCAAAATATGTCCCTAAGACAGTAGGCGTACTAAAGAAGACTTACACTATTACATCTACTGCCATCTTAGGATTGTATTCCATTTTCAAAACAAAATCTGCAAATACAAAAGGACTCGTACGAGATACGGGTACCTAAGCAAATTCCATTCTTTTTGCAGATCCATCATGTGTGGTACCTCGATTTCGGTTGCTCCACACACATGACTGGAAACAAGCACCGTTGAGCAACTACTCCAAGTGCTACAAAGGTAAAGTTCGATTCGGAAATAATGAATCCACTCTAATTCTTGGAACCGACAATATCGAACTTGAAAACATCAACATTCAAGATGTCTCGTACGTAGAAGGGCTAGAGCATAATTTCTTCAGCATCAGAAAGTTATGCGATAAAAATTTAGAAGTGCACTATCGCGCCGATAAGTGCTGCATACTCAACGAACAAAAGCAAGAACTTTTATCCCCGTCTCGCAAATCCACTCTTTACACAATCGATTTAAAGACCCTTACACCTTCGACCGCCGTATGTCTCATTAGCCAAGCCGCATTGAATTTGAGCAATTTATGGCATCAAAGGAGATCACATCTCAACTTCGAAGACATACATAAGCTTCAATCTAAGAATCTCATAAAAGGTCTTCCTCAGATTACTAATCACAAGAAAAACAAGTGTACCTCCTGCGAATTAGGAAAAATGAAGCGTACCTCTCACAAGAATAAACAAGTGGCATCAACCATCTCAGATGTCTGATTAAACACAAAATATCATGTACCACTTTTAATATACATATATAATAAAAAATATATATGTTCTTACGCTTCGCAATAAGGAGAAAAAAAGAAAGCTGACGAGTCGAAAGCGTCTCTAAGAGCCGCAACCATGTATTAAAGCTCGCTACCGGAATTTTCATCAAGGCCCAAGTAACTCAGACGACTCGCATTGTAGCACTTGAAATCCGGGGACTCTAGATGAAGATACCTATAAGTTATGATAAATAATGTTTATACAAAAATTTATAATAAAGTTTATAATAAAGATACCTCAGTAAGAGTTGAATCACAGCTGAATCCAGACTCAGGAGATTGAATAGATCGCAAATGTCATTAACGGCGACGAATGCCTGGTAATTCTCACGTCTTGGATTATAAAATACATCTTTCACAACGAACATGAAAGATGCATGTCGTTGATCATCCAGAGACGAAATGGTCTCGAGGAGATAATGACAATGCTTGCCTAAGCTATCCACGATACTTTGGTCAAGAGGTGTGATAAAACTCCCTTCAGCTTTCAACGACGTCGTGCCTTTCCGTGTGTAACTCTTTACTGGCGATCGACGTGGTTGTATATGAGAAACAAACTAGTAAAAAAAAATATTTTAACGATTCAATTTATTTATATACAATGTTTTTTCTTACCAAAGGTATTCGACGAAATGATCAACTCTCTAGGCCATTGTACGTAGATACTATGTGCATCTCCTAGCATCATCATCTCTGTTGTTGGTATCGGAAGGTGGACCTGCTCCTTACGGTAGCAATGATATCGACGGAAACAACAATGTTTTCCGCCCCAATAGATACTCCATGAACTTTCGAACGTCCCTCGACGATCGACCCAACAACAACAACCTCTACACCCCGTCGATGTTCAGAGACTGTCGTACCTTAGGATACTATATGATTTAAAAATATATAATTAATACCAATACTATACGAGATAAGTTAAACTTTAAGCACATTAAATTTTAGCATCACGTCCATCGACGGGAGAAATGGATCAATGGCCGAACCGCGAGAACTCCTAACAATACTAGGAGATACGATGTTCGCTTCATTCTCAAATGGACGCACTGAAAGTCCCATTTGATCCCTCAACCGAGCCTCCATCTCGGCCATAATCTCGATCATCATCTCCTCCCTTACCCGAGTCTCTATCTCGACCGTCATTTGATCCATGGAGGTGCTAGTCGAACGTCAATATCCCTCGGACGGGTTTCCGAATAAACTTGGAATAGTCCCGTGTTTACCCACACCTCTGACTCTCCCGGGATGATCGGGTTTTCCGATCGCAGTTGACAGCGCATCGTGTTGCCTGACCAGCCCAAATTCCCCATGATTTTGTTGCTCATGCAACAATGCCTGCCCAATTATTTAATAGTAGTATTAAGTAAAACATGTTATATTTTAATTTGGAAATATAAGTAACTTCACACTTACATCTTTCTCGACTTGCTCTCGAGTAGCGCCGCCATCGATGATGTACCCTCCGTCGTCCCTTCTCGTCGTCCTGGCTCGGATGAAATTCTTTGTCCTTTCGTTTTCGGTGGACAACAGAGGAACCAATTGTTCGGGGAAATCGATGATGTGATCTGAGGTGTCCTCTATCGCCCATTCAGTCGTCCGGCCTCTATATCCGGACATACCGAGATGGTGCGGGTATATATTGTGAGTCTGACTTTGTATATTTTGATCACCCGTTATAAAGAGGAGTGTTGTTATCCCTAAACAGACTATCAAATATGGGAGGTCGTTCTTCAAAAATCCTCTAGAACATCACGAAGCAAGTCTTCAATACGATCATTATCGTCGAAATCATTATCAATTTCAACATTTTCAAGCTCAATTCCCGCACTCGTTCCTTCCCCCCAAAACTAGATTTAGAAACGGTCTCACCATGTCAGATCCATGTAGTATATCTAGTTTTAAACCACTGATTATTAGATGTTTTCTAACAGTCTAACTATCCCACCACCTTACATTATTACACTTACGGCACAGTCAACAAAGCTTTGATTGCCTCTTTTTCCTTCTATTATGCTCCGCACATTTCATAAACTATTCAACACAATTCAAATACTCAGCTGTTGTACGCATACTACGCATCCAACCCGGTCCATTTCAAGATATCACCTAAACTAGAGCAAGTATATTTAAACAAAGATTTCACAGAGGAAACATAAACACATAATAAACCAACGGGCTTTCAGGGTCCTTATCGCTCCTACCTAACCCATGTTAAACATTCAATATGACTAGCAAATACGTGTTTGAGCTTCGATAGTGATGAAAAATTTGGCAGCATTTCCCCATTGTTCTCCAAGTAGACAAAAAAATATGAAAGGATATATATATCCGGTTCATATGTCTACCCAGAGAACATTCAAGGGAATTGAAACCAAACTTTATCAATATCAAAGCTCAAACACACATTTAACAACCTATAGAGATAGTGATCGTCTAAGAAGGGTCCCAAAATGGGGACCATTCAAGGTTTCCTCCTAATGAGCAATCCTTGAGCATATCTAAGTTTTTAAAAGAAGAGAAAACCACCTTAATGACTAATTTATTAAACAAAAATCAAGTTACATACCACACCCAAAATCAAGCCAAAAAAACAATCAAATGTCAATATCCAAAAATAACGCACAATTTTTTTTTACCTAAATTGCCCGAAATCAAGTCGGAAAACACCAAAATGCACTTGCCCAAGCAAAATCACGTCCGAAACCGCGGCGAAAATCAGCAAACATATCCACAAATTCAACTAAAAATCGAAACATTCAACAATTAATTTCGGAACCCCGAGCTATTTAGCAACGGAATTCAACAAATTTACCGCAACGTAGCTCGGTCTCCGTGGGTCGGTGGGTGTCGTCGCCGTTGGTCGCCGGTGATGTGGTCGTCGTCGCCAAAATTCGCCGGGAGCTAATTAGGGGGTTTGTAAATATTTTAACTTCGGCTTTGTCGCACGAAATGAAAAGGGGAAAGGGTTTTGGAATTTTAAAGGTTATATGGTCCGGTTGTTAAGACGTAACCAACGCCTATTAATGTCGCGTAACATATGCAGTGTTTAATTTTAACAACCGATGCCTATTACTCCACCTTTCGTTACTGGGTACTCAAAACATATGATGGCTAAGACTTCAAAACTATAGGCATCGTTTTTGTCTACACAACCGATGCCTATTATTAATAAAAAAAACTGCCGCGCGTGACACTATATGCATCGCTCTTTTAAAGACCAACGCCTATCGTGACCGCGCCTATTCGCATATCTGTACTAGTGGTTGTTAACTCACTAACCTGTGCTTTTAGCTTCTCAATTTCTAAGTCACGACTTTCGACTCGCAATTGCGTAGCTTCCAGCTGACAATTGAGAGTGCCTTTTTTTCTCTCAAATGCTTAAGCAAACACTTGTGATTATTGTCTAAACGAGCTCCCAAGTCCTTTATTGTCTTTTCGTGATCTATAAAGGTACTCTTGACTTGCTCGTAAGTAGAGAGATTATTGGTCAAAGCACTAAGCTTTGATCTGAATTAGCTATGCTAGCCTCAGAGGTAGGTAAACTAGTTTCTAATCTGCTAATGTTTTCATGGCATATTGCTAAGGTGGCTTAAGTCTTAGCTAATTTCCTTTCTATTGATATGATATATTTATGTTCCTTACGAAAGGCTTTATATTCTTCTTTAAGTTCCAAAAACATGCTAAGGTCAAAAGATTCTACCTCCCTCCCAGACATCGATTCATCGCCTTCACCGTCACTGACCTCTGGCTCCTTGTCCTCTTTGCCCGACTCAGCTCCCTCCACCAAGGCCATCAGGGCTACGTTCTCTGACTCGCTTTCTGAGGTGTCCTCGAGCCAGTGGCCCTGCTCATCCATCAGAGCTACACCGGTTTTCTTTTGCCTCAAAAGCTGAACCTTCCGAGAGTAGTACTCCTCTTCCTTCTTCTTTGCAAGGAAACAATCTTTAGCCTAGTGTCTGGGCTTGCCACAATTGTAGCATTTGTTGGGTTCAGTGGCACTCTTTGTGTCCGACTGCTGAGGAGGTTTTGGTGGTGTTCTGGAGCTGGATGGGACTCTTTGTTTGTTAGCAGATGACGACGACTTCATAAAAAATCTCTTGCCCATCATATTCGTCATGAGAGCCATCTGCATCTCAAAATCTCTGAACGCGGGGTCGAAGTCTGATCCTGAGTCTTCACTCTCTTGAGCGTGTTGTCTGTTACTACGGCGAGTGGATCTATCATTGCCTTGATCCTTTGTTCGCCAATTTCTTCATTGATATCGTCGGTGTGCTGCTCAAGACTGTCATAGATGCTATGAATATCAATCTCATCGAGGTCCTTGTTCTGCCTGAAGTTAGTGGCTATTTTCTTCCATTATGGCAGTAGTGAAGTAAGGAATTTGACATTTAGCGCCATGTTCGTCCTTGTGACGTTGATCTTCCTCATCTCATTCGCTTGGATCATGAACCTTCGATAAATTTCACCAATTTGCTCCCCGGGCCGAGCCTTGAAGGAGTCGTAAGCAGTGAGGGTGTTGGCTTTCTTAGCTCTCAACCCGACTTTAGTTCCCTGCATTATCTTTGTGACTTCATCCCACATTTCTTTGACCGTTTGAAAGCTATCGACTTGGATGAAGATGTCGTTTAGCATGACTCGCAGAAGGTAGGTCTTTTCTAGGAGGTCGGCTCTGACTCGTTTTTCTTCTCCACATCGTTGTACTAGGCCGATGTTTTGAGTACTCTAGTTGGGAGAACTACGACGGTTGCCTGTGCATCACCAGGGATGGTCGTCCGAAATCGAGATGGTCCGTCTTCTAGGGAGCGAATGATGTCATCATCTCCGCTCTCTTTTATCTCAAGGAAATTCAGGAACATGCTCCTCCTGACGGTGAATTCTCCATGTCTAAACTGGTGGACGAACTACACTTCCCATGGCTAGAGTGTCCATTGTTGCTTTACAGTGTTTGGATCTTTACGTCTGTGATTGGATTGTGTATGTGTATGAATTCGTGTGAGAATTTTGATTTTCGAAGTTGTTTATCGAAAATGTGGTTGCGAAAATGTGATTCCGAAAAGTTTTTGAGTGCAAAAATCGAGATGCAAAAATTGATTTTCGAAAATTTAATGTTTCGAAAATTTGGATTTTCGAAATGAGTTTGAAAAATTTGTTGAAATAATTCTCGAAATGATTTTCGTTATGGTCTCGAAAATGTGTGTTGCGAAAATATTCATTGTGAAAATTATTTTCGAAAGTCAAAGAGTTGCGAAAATATTATTTTCGAAATATGAGGTTTTTGAAATGAGGTATAGTTTCGAAAAAATATTTTCGAGAGTAGCTTTGCGAAACACTTTTCGAAATGGTTTTCAATACGGTTTGCGAAAGAAATTTTCGAGAGTTTGAAAATAAGTTTCGACAACCTGTAAACCCAGATTTTGCTAGAAAATCACTCAAACTCGATGAAAAAGTTTGGGTTCTTTCACAGAAACTCTCTAAAATTGCATATAACACTAAACGAGTTTAAAACTAAGCAAAATAAGCACAATTTCACTCGAAAATAGTGAAGAACAAGATAGTATGAGCAAACCACTATAAAACTTGCGAAATGGAAAATAACCATGCAAAAAATCCATAAATTAAGTCCAATCGATCACGTTTTGGCTCTGATACCACTTGTATGTTAACATACACCTCAACGATCAGCAATGGGGGAACCAAAAAGGATTTGCGTGAGTTATACCTTGACTGTGTGTTTAGTGCGTGTTCTTGGCGAGAGAGAACTTTAGCGGTGCAATTTTCAAGGAATATCTATTTGATTCTCATTCATTAATGTGTAGGGTTTAGGTATTTATACCTTTGAAAAGGTACAAACTATTGAGCCCCTACTTGGCCCATTACAACCACTAACAAATCACTAGAGCAAACATTTTGGACTCTAGTTCACTAAATAAAGAAATTACAAGACTTAGACTAAATAAAATATATTGGACACTTTAATATATCTAACAATTCAGAAGATGAAGGACGCTTACTATACGATGCATCGGGCACCCGCCGCGAGGAACGTCAAAAGAAGAGCAACGCCCAACCTGCTTCCTCGCTGGTGCCCTTCATGGTTGCCACCATACCCACTAAAAACCGGAAAGACCCAATAGGTTAAGGAGTCAATTTGTTTGACACTGAAGTAGAAGTCGCCGCATATAGTCCACCGGCACACACACAACCCATCCCTGACCATTCCTCTATCTCCCAACGGATAGATGTTTCAACAAGGACACTAGGCGACCGATGTATGTTATCACCACCTCGGTATGAGGCCGGCGATATTGAAAAAGGTGGTTCACGTCCTTGACCACCGCTCCTTCCTTGATCACGATAGGTCATGCGTCCACCTTACAAGTACTCTTCCCACCCATTAGGACACATACACCTTTCACAAAAGGATTAGTAACCTAGCCAGAACTTCCATAGACGCATCCATTATGCATGTCGTTCGAGGATTGGAATGAAGTCCCACCGCTGCAACATCAATGATAACAACGGTAACATGCCATCCACTATAACCCCAGATGAGTGTGATATCAATGGAAAGCTATAGTCGCTCCGGAACGGTGATTAACTCGGCAGGTCTCTGTGGACCTGCCACAACAATCGTACTGACACTTTCCCCTATAGTGTCTTTATGATTGACTAGAGGGCCTGTCATAGTAAGCGCATGCCACGGGTCAGTTACCTACTCTGGCGCTGTGATAACGAAACACCTTAGTGGCTCCGGTAGGTTATTGCCTCCGTTCGGCACGAAGGAGGTTGTGTTCCGGTCAGTCAAAGAGGCCGTCGACGCACTTCTCCCAACTCTCGAAGACAACATCCTCGGACAAGTGCGTGTGATGATAGAATCCGCCTTACAGAACAAGGGCAAAGTTCCCGTGACGGACGTACCACCTCCAACCCCCACCACCACCACCTTCTCCACCCCGACCTACCCATACCCTCAACTCATATAGAGATTAACTGAAAATAGAACCCCAGCCAAACAGGATTGGACACTAAAGAGGAGATTTCTAGATTTTAAATTGTGTCCAATGTAATTTAATAGTCTTTGTCTTGTAATTTAATTTTAAGTGAACTAGGTTATATTTTGTAGAGTCTAGTGATATATTAGTTGTAATCGACTAATTAGGGGCCCAAGTATCTTATACCTAATTTAAGGCTATAAATACTAAAACCTAACATTTATTCAATGTGAATCATTATAGAGATTTGAGCCTCCACGTTAAACCTCTCCAGCAAAGAACTCACACATAACACACACTTGAAGGTTATTTCTGGTTTCATAGATTCTTCGATGACGCTTGAGATGTTTGCGTTTCTAATCCATCTTGCACTTTCATTGTGGTATTGCTTCCATTTTCTTTAGTACTACTATCCTTCTTGATGATAGCGTTGGGAAAATTGTCATTCTATGTGTCCAAATGTAGCATCGTCTTTGGCAAGAAGAATGTATCATTGGCGCAAGAGGATGGTTTTGATAGGCATCACATGGCCTCAAGTTTGGAAATAAACCGATAGAGCCACTAAAGCGATCCATCGTGTAAGAAAATTAGGGTCACAATCCCGTTAACATCGATCTAGGAGCTATGCTCGTAGACGATGGCCTGAACCATTGTTGTTTAGATGTTGCACCTGCAGGACTTCTGTTAGGATTATTTTATTCTGTTTAATTAATTATGTTATCTTAGTCTTGTACTTTAATTAATTCGTTTTGTGCTTAATTAAAATAAGCCTTTATTTGTAATTGGGCTAGTTAGGGCCTAATGTTATATACCAAATTATGTGGTATAAATACTAAAACCCTAAGACATAGTGTTGTGTGTGTATTGTGTGAGAAATAATAGAAGATGAGGAAAAGTCGCTCAACTAACTAAAGAACACACCCCACGCTATGTTTAAGTCTTCCCATTCAATCGTGGTCAACCCTTTAATCTTTAGATGGATATCGTCAAACTAGGCTTTTCAAGTCGTCCTACTCTTTCTAATTCCAGAGATGCTTTTAATATGTTATTTTACTAGCAACCTCCGGAAATTGGAAAAGGAAAGGCTTCTAGAGGACATTTTCAATCTAAAACATTCTCCGTCCCTACCTGTCTTAAATGATATTTCTACAGAAATATCTTTGAAGAAGACATTTAAAATTGTGCTCATTTATTAGTTATCCTTGTAATTAGGGGCATAACTTTTATATTCATTAGTGTAGGACTTACTTGCAATATACTATGTATATAGGTATAAATACCAATGTACACTATTGAATTCAATAGAGAAAGTTATTAGAAAAATCCGAAATGTTTGCAATTCACATTCTAGAGAGAGAAACACACGAAACACTTTCTCACTCTTAACCGTTTCTCTCGTGTTCTACATCGAAGATATTCGACCGAAGGTATCAAATCTTAGATTTACAATCGAATATCTAGAATTCATGCCTATGATTTACGGTAGTTGATAATCTAGGACCTAACAATTGATATCATAGCAGATCGTGATTGTCTTGGATTAAATTTTGCTGTTTTAGATCAAATTTTGTTCAGATTTTTTCCATCGAAAAATGCGCGCGAACTGGAAATTTGATCTATGTGCTGAATTTTGCGAAATTTGTTGTTGATTCTGATGCGAAAGTGATAGATTACATGTTAGGAATGAATCGCATAATGATTTCAATCGCTTAGAACATCGAATTTATTTGATTTTTTATTTCGATTTGTTTTACTGTTTGCGATTGCATTTTGAAAACGATTTGATTTTCATCAAAATTGATATATTTTGCTGTAAAACGTGTTTAATCTTGTCTTTGTTCTTGTTCAGTACACAAATTCAAGCGATTACCCATAATCTCAGTGATTAATTTGATGTTTCTCAGTTGAATATGTGATTTACTGTTCCATTGAACTCTGCGTTGTGTTCTTCGATCGTTTTTATGTCGGAAATTTGGCTTGAAAATATTTTTCGATTAACTTCTCTGGCGTAAAGGTTTTTCGACAATTCACTGTTTTCGCTAGTTTCACTCCAATATTGACGCGAAAAACTTTATTTTGGATTATTAGTTTATCCATCCTCACACAATAGTCTTTTTCGAGTGTAACTAAGCGTAAAATTTCTTCGACTAATACTTTTTTCGCTATATCTATATTTACTTTTGACACGAAAAATGTATTTTTCGATTACAAGTTTTTCGATATCAAGTTTCCGATCGTCTTAATTCTCGAGTTAAAACTTAGCGCAAACGTATTTCAATCGAATATTTCGCACTCAAATAAGTTTAGTCAACAAATCGAGTCAAACTTATCGAAACTTTTTAAAGACTTAGATTTTCGATCATTCTAGTTTCTCGATAACTAATATTTCGATAGATGTTTTTGCGATCGAAATATTTTTTTCGATAAATCATTTTTCGACAGAATATTTTCGCAAAACTTTTATCAGCCGAAAATAATTTTTGATAACATCCTTCGAAAAACATATACTTACGAAAATCTTTTTCGATTTTACGAATCGAAATTTTTCAAATCGAAAAACTTACTGCTTGAAAAACTATTCCACTTACTGAACTTTCAAACGCAAACATTTTCTACATTGATTTGTATTTTCTTTTAATAAAAAAATCAAAATTGTCATTTTCAAAACTTACGAAAAATATTTTTTCGCATAATCATTCTCGATTCTCAAATTTTTCGATTAAAATCATAAATTAAAAATCCTTAAGCAAAAATTTTGAAGTATAAATTTTTGGGCTAAATATTTTTCTTAAACACAATTTTTAGGACCTAAAAATATGCCCTAAAAGGAAATTGCTTAAAGTACGAACCAAACATTACTAACAAATTTGTCACTTGTTGAAGCACTCTTATCAACTCAAATCCAAACCTTCACTAGATCCTACAAATCAACTACGACAGTGGATGCTTACTCTCTTGGAAACGATGTTCGTCCTTCAATTCTCAGAAGAGGCAAATATACCGTGTGGATCAAGCTGCGATTCTAATAGCTTCTCTCCAAGAAGGACCCGCTCAATTCTGGCTTATCCAAGAAGACTTAAAATTCCTAGTGAATACACTAAGGGGGAGAGATTAAGAGCTAAGGATGATCTAGGAGTTAAAACTTTCCTGATGCAAGGCATCCCCAATTACATCTATATGCAAATAGATAGTCTGTCAAGTGCTAAGGCAATGTGGGATGAGCTCCACAAAATGATGCAAAGGACCGAAGTCGGAGTAAAGGCGAATAAAGCAAACTTTTCACAGCCTGTGACTCTTTCAAGGCTAAGACGGAGGAAAATCTATACGAACTCTACCAGCGCTACCTGACTCTCCTGAACGAGATGAGGAAAATAGAAATTTTCAAGACAAATATGGAGGTAAACATCATATTTCTATCATCTCTTCATCCGGAGTGGAAGAAAATATCCATGCAAATCCGTCAGAACAAGGATTTGGATGAGATGGATATCTACGCCGTTTTCAACAATCTCGCTCAACACAAGGAAGAGGTCAGCGAGATTCAAAAGGAGGAGAAGGGTGAATAGATCGAAGATTGAATAGCCCTTGTCTCAGAAAGAAAAACTAGTCGATCTCGCAAAGACAAGAGTGTCAAAATGCTGAGTTCTTCAGAAGAAGAAGACGACTCAGACACAGATTATGAGCCAGACATGAAAGAGTTCAGGAAGCAATTGGCTCTCATTACAAATGAGCAAAAAGTTCTACAAAAAGAAGTCATCCTCCTAAGCTAATCGACTTCAGACCTCAAGTTCTAAGCATAAGGAAAGACCAGCCGAGACTTTAGAATTCAAGAATGTCAAACAGCCACAAAAACGCCACGACGCGGTCTGACGACGACAAAGCATCAACCTCATCTCAGGAGGTAGCGACGCCTGAATCTACATTATTAAACATGTTAGAATCTTTACAAATTAAACATGCTAACATGAAAAGTAAGCGGAAAAGTTCAAAAGAGTTAGAGGAGCGACTAGCACTTAGCGAAAATAACTTCCAAAAACAATTAGATAAGAAAGTTCACTTAGAAATTCTCTTATCTAATGCTAAGGAAACTATAACTAGTCTTGAATCTAGGATAACTTCGTCTGAGAGTAAGATTAACGACCTTAGTAAAACTCTTAGCGAGAGTCAGAGAGATTTAGAAATTTCTAGAAACAACTATAAGGAAATATGTGATGAGCGTAAGAAGATTTACTCTAGGATTAAGACTTTAGATGATCTTTTGACAAAAAAGGGGACAAACCGATTAGACGATTTTTCCAAATAAGCCACATGATATAGAATTTTATAATCTTGTTGAAGGCTTAGGTTTTAATAATCCTTGTAACTTGAAAAAGGTTAACATGAAACAATTATATGATATCAAGTACATGGGCATAGGACGAACTTCTTTAAAGGCTTTTACTAATTCTTCAGAAATAAATGTCTTAGAAGAATCCAAACGAAAAGCCAAACCTGGACTGACACCCCCTTTAATTACACTGATTTGAATAATAGTTACAAGACGCGGGAGATAAACCCGTCGAGTGACTATAATTCATTATATTCTTTAGAAAATATCTCTAAAGTCGAGGAAGAAAATAATGATCATCCTAAAAATTCTACTTTATGTTATATTCCTGATATTATTAAGAAAATAAGTGATTTAAACTCGTCCTTGGAATCAGAAAGAAAAAATTTTGAAGCACAAAATGATGCACTTTTATTGGAAATTTTAAATCTAAAAATTTCCTCAGTTTTGACTAAAGTTTCAAAATTCTGTCCGATTTAATTTTAAATGAAAAATCATTAATCGAGGACAAACCCAAATTTCAGAATAATTCTTCCTCTGTTTTACAAAATATTTCAAAAGAAAAATCTTCCCTAAAAAGCATCAAGGGAGAAAAGAGTATTTAAATGCTTCGAAAGTAAAAAAGCCTATTACTTCTAGTTCTACTACATCCACATGTAGAGTAGTTAAAGAGACGAAGCATACTAAGGAGAGAGTGTAATAAAGAAGAAAAATATTGATGGAAATGACTCATTTTCAAAATTTTATTGTGTATAGAAAATTAAAGACACTCGTAAAAAGAGAGCCGTTTCTATTTTCATGTTGTTATTTCAACCTATGCTTTAAAATTTGTTAATTTTAAAAGCACAAATTCTGAAATTGGCTCCACTTCCAAAAATAAAATCAATTATTCTAAGACAAATGCGAGTCTTAAGTGTTAGGACATTTTTATTGTGTTCAAATGTATATGTTATCTTAGTCAAGTAGTGAAAGTAGTAGTTTGGGCTTAATTGTAATTAAGCCATAAATTATGACTACTTAGCAAATATACCAAACTTGTTTGGTATATAAGGAACCATAATGTGATGTATTAGGGTTAAGAGTTCATTTTAATAGAAAACCGAGCTTTACAACGTGAAGAACGCTCTTAAGCTTCCGCGCCAAATTCAAACGTGTGCTTCGTAAGTTTTACATTTTCTATCGAATTCTTCACCGAACTTAATCGTGTTGGATAGATTAGGACCTAACAATTGGTATCAGAGCCAAACGTGTTTGGATTTGATCGAAATTGTCGAATTTCCGGACTTCTAAAAATTATCGCACGCGGCAAATTTCGAATTTCGGTTTGATTCTTCAAATTTCGCATTGATTTGCTGTTTTTACGCTTCGATCAAGTGTTTTAAACATGTCTAGGCTGAATTTTTATTGATCGAAACTCTAATTTTCGTGAATTTTGAAGATTCGATGAACCACGTTCTTCGTGAAATTCATCCGATTTCTAAAAAATTCGACCTATTTTGTTGTTTTCAGGTTTAACTGAATGTATTTTCTTGAAGATATAAGTGTTTCGATCCCCGTCGATTATCAGTTTCCCCGTCGATTATCAGTTTCGTGAAATTATGTCGATCTAAATCATTTTTTTTTCAAACTAAATTTCCGTTGACAATCCTCAACCGCAACATTTCATACGTTTCCCATCTTGAATTTGCTGCCATATCATTCAACTTTGAGAGTGAATATTGGGAGAACTTGATAGTTTGATTCAAAAGCAGAATAACGAATACCAGCTCACAGATGCGTACGGATTAACAAGGCGATTTCGATTGAATTTCTAAATTTCCTCTGAATTCCCTTTTCACGAATATGCTTTTCTCTCGTTGTTTCACTTTGATTTGAAGAGAACAAGGAATATTGGGGCTGACGAGAGAAATTGAATTTGGGGAGAGAAGGATTAAGTAAGAAATATTTTTTTTCGATACAGGGAGGTTTACTATAGCGAATTAAGTTCTTCGATACTCTATAGCTTTTCCGAAAACCTTTCACCTACAAAGTTTTTACGCAAAAAATTTATTTTCAGCATTCTTTACCGAGAAAGTTTAGGGTACATTAAAACCGTAAAGAATTTTTCTTTTCGATAAGCTGTTGATGTTTGCATATCAAGAATTTTTTTTATAAGCTGCTGATCTGCATATCGAGAAATTTTATTTGCATATAGAGAAAATTTCTCGACAAAGTTTCTCGAGATAAATAAATAAGTTTCTCGCTCGCTTAGTGAAAGATAAATTTGTCGATACATGATGCTTACACGTACAAAATAATTCTCGATAGCAAAATATATTTTCAGTCTCTCACTTTCCAAAAAGTTTAATTTTGGCAAATTATAAGAAAATTTTGGTATTTTTTACGAAGTTTTTAACATCAATATAAAACATTTTGGTATCTACCAAAAGTTTTCGAGACTTACATAATTTTCGAAACTTCACTATATTTCATGAAAACACCAAAAATTTTCGATATGGGACTTTATAAAGCCAATTTTAAATTTTTTATCGAAGAAATTTTTACCGAGAAAAGTTAGTCAACCCAAAAAACTTGATCAACCCACTCTATTTTTCGAAACTTTTATTAAAATATCTCAAATCCCCATAAGTGTCAACGATCAAATATCCAACCTAAACCAACAAAAACGTACACCTACTCTATGGAACACAATGAAGACCTAATTGATGCTCTTCAGAGAGCACAATATCTACAAATAAACTCTTCAATTGACCATATCAAGGATAGTCCTTTCTAGTTTATTTGAAAAATTAGAAAAAACAGTTAAAGAGTTAGAAGCAAAAAACAAGGAACTTACCACACGTCTTACAATTAGTGAAGCAGCGTGTCGTAATAAGTCACTCTTTATGATGAACTAGTTGAGGAACGCGGAAAATTGTGCTATAAAATTAAAAATTTAGAAGACAATCTTGCGAAACGGGTCAAAAAGACCAAAATTCCGGAGGTTATTCATAAAATAACCGAATTAAACGCAACTCTTGAATTAGAACGAGTAGGTTTCCAAGCGGAAAAGAAAAAGCTTTTACAAGAGATATCAAATCTAAAAAAATCCCCTTATTTACATGATATAGAATTTTATAATCCTGTTGAAGGCTTAGACTTTACTAATCCTGGTAACTTGAAAAAGGTTAACGTAAAACAATTATATGATATCAAGTACATGGGTTTATGATTAACTTCTTTAATGACCTTTACTAACGCTTCAGAAATAAATACCTTAGAAGAATCCAAAAGAAAAGCCAAAACTAGGACTGAAATCCACTTTGATTACATGGATTTGAATAATAGTTAAAAGACACGGAAAATAAACATATCTTGTGACTATAATTCATTATATCCTATAGAAAATATTCCTAAAGTCGAGGACGGAAATTATTATCATTCTAAAAATTCTACTTTATGTTATATTCCTGCTATTGTCAAGAAAATAGCTGATTTAAACTCCTCATTAGAATCAGAAAAGAAAGAATTTTGAAGCAGAAAAGAATGCGCTTTTATTGGAGATATCAAATCGCAAAAATTCCTCTCCTTTACCTGTTTTAATCGACATTTTTAAAGAAAAATCTTCTCTTAAACATGATAAAGCAACGCAAACCGACGTTTTTGTTCCTAAAATCGAAAAGACTTTTACTAATACTTCTACGTCAATTTTGACCAAAATTGAAATTCAAAGTAAAAGCCAAGAACTTCAAATTGCTAAGGAACAAATACAACTTAGGAAGGAGAAAGGAAAATCTACATTATTTTCCAACGACATGAAATGGAAATTTAAAGAACAAAATTTTTCTTCTCCTATTCCTATAAACAAATTTTTTAATGAAAAGGCTCCAAGTTCTAGCAAACAAAGTTCATCGTGTGTTTCAAATGATTTTAATAATTCTCCATTTAAGAAGCCTAGACATGGAAATAATTTTCTTAATTCTTCTCATCGTTCTAATGTGAATTGTGTGAATTCTAAACGTATGATACACGACTTATATACTAGTGATGCTTATAATTCTATATGCTCGTATTCCTACGTGAAGTCTCCAGTCCAAGTTCATTCTAAGAAGCATCTTATGCGACTGGCTTCGGAGAAAATATTTAAATCTTCTCCGAGACACACTTTTACCAAAGCTAAAATTTCTTTTCGGTGTCAAATCACTCCTAAACGCACATTAATGGATGATTTATGACCGCAATTAAATTTGACTCCATCTGTGCTTAACCCGTTTTCTTCTAAGGGAGGACCCACTTTACAATGGGTACCAAAGTCCCGATAATGTTTTGCAAATTCCCTCATGTATGATATTTGACGTATGGCTCCACATACATGATAAAGGGAAGAGGCGTGAGCTACTACAACTATACTTAAACGAGGTATATTCTATTCATGCGTATGTTGAACGAACTTTCAATATTTTAAATTTGCGTACGCATCCGAGCTACATTGAAAAATACCTATTCGTTTTCAAAATGGCATTTTAAAAATGCATTTTCAAGACTTTAAAAGATTTTAAATTCTAAATGCTACACACGGAAATGATAAATACAATTTTTTTTCAATATAATATTTTTAAATGAGCTTAATTTGAGGGGAGCTACTCTTTTATCTTAAAAGAAGAGCGACTCTTATATTTTTTTAAAAAAGGGAGTACTACTTTTAATTGAGGGAAAGAGATTTGTAAATTTTTCGATACTACTACGCAACTTTTGAGGGGGAAAACATTATTTTCGGAAGCATTATTTTGAGGGGGAGAAAAAAGTAAAAAAATTTGATATAATTTTCGATTTTTTAACTGGTTTATAAACATAGTATATCGCGAAATTTGTTTCGATAAAGGTTTATTACCAAGAAAACTTACACTATCGAGAAACGTTTTTTCGATAACAGCATATGCACCGAGAAATTTTATCGCATACCTCATCCGAATTTTTTTTTCGATACATCTCATCCGAAAATTTTCTCGTTACATCTCATCTGAAAAATTTTCTCGATACATCTCATTTCGAGAAATATTTTTTCGATACACCTCATTCGAAATTTTTTCTCGATACACCTCATCCGAACTTTTTTTTTCTCGATATCTCTACTTCTCGACTCCGACCCGACAAACTCTCACCCGCACACCGCATATATATATATAATATAATATACTATTATATATTTCTTATAAATATACAGATATACTTTATATATAAAAAACAAAGAGCAAATAAAAAAACAGAGCGAAATAATAATAATAATAATAAGAGATATTAAATAAATAAAAAAAAAAGAAAAAAGAAAAATCTCTCATCTTCATTAAGCTTCATGGATTGGATATTTCCTCCGACAACTTTCGACGGACTCCAAGGAAGAATCTCGAGCTTACAACGGACAAATATTTTCGAAAAGGCAAAGATGACAATTTTCATGACGATCTAAATGCTCATTTTCATCGACCGGTTCCGGCTTGCTAATTCAAATAAAGCAACACTCATCTCGTATCTCGGAAGCATGGATTTCTAGTTCCCATGGTTCAGTCTAAACCGACTTGATCCTAACCGCGGAACGCGTCCGAGCATTTGATACGATCCGACCTATCACCTATCCTACATCATGCGAACAACAAGCAAGATGACTTCGATGATAAATTGGAAATTTTTTTAAGGTACGTAAATCCCTTATCTCACAAATAATTCGGACCATATCCCCATAGGTACATGTGCTAATTTTAATTAGCTCCCGGGTAGAAGACGCCGCATTAGGTCCAACGGCGCATGCACAACCAAGCCTTACCCACTCATCGTCTCCTAAAAGACCGATGTTTCATTTTCTTACGGGGAGCCACGTCTACTGTCACCACTTCCCTCGGAAGTGGGAGATATTGAACTAAGTGGTAATCCGCCCCGTACCACGCATTCATTGATCACATCGTGTTTAGTGTGTCCTCACTTCCTAAATTTTTATAATTTTCTAAGACACATACACTTTTTATATACTTGGTCTTTGTGATCAAGTTAGAACTTTCGTAGACAATGTCATTCTCAGACATGCTTTGATGATCGAAAGGAAGTCATGACGTTGCAACATCAAAACAACAATGGTATCAGGTCATCTTCTACGAGCAACCCTCCTAGAACGATGTCAACGGGAAGCCTATGTGGCCCCGGTTTCATATCGGTGGAACGCCTTCGTGGCTCCGTCGGTTACTACCGAATTTGTTTCCCTACGAAGTCTACAAACTCCATCTCCTTATCACGACGATACAATCTTCTTGCCTATGACGATGTCCCATTTTGTTTCATTGCCATGACGATCTCCCCACTTGTTCGGCATGAGGGGGAGTAGTACTAACAAAAATGGGACCAATACAACAACGAAAGTGCAAGATTGAGCGGAGATACTAAATTCCTAAACGTCGTTGAATCAAGCAAACACCACGAGCTTCAATGACCGAAGTTGCCGCTCGTGTAGATCACTCCATATTTCAAATCGAATTCCCCGATCCCAACACAAGGTTGGACTAAAATAGCGGGAGTTTCGTCGCTATCAAAGGGAGAGATGGAACACAAAAGTGGAAATTCTCCAAAAATCCGGCAAACGACTTCACACACCTTCTAGCATTTGGAGACGCTTCAAAAGAAAATTAGAAGAAAGATCAGGTGCCGAGAAGAGTATTACAAGATATGGTGAGCTTGAAGATCTCCAAAGAAGAAAAAGACCACAAGACAAGATAAAGGAAGAGATTACACAAATAATCTCATAGAGAATTTTAGGACTCGAGGAATCTTTTCCAAAAAAGAAAAGATCACCAATGCTCAAGCGAAGTTTGAACACAAAGGGGAGATTGTTAGTACATTTTTATTATGTTCAAATGTATATGTTATCTTAGTCTTGTAGTGAAAGTAGTAGTTTGGGCTTAGTTATAATTAAGCCATAGATTATGACTACTTAGCAAGTATACCAATTTGGTATATAAAGAACCCTAATGTGATGTACTAGGGTTAAAAATTCATTGTAATAGAAAACCGAGCTTTACATCGTGAAGCGCTCGCAAGCTTCCGCGCCAAATTCAAACCTGTTCTTCGTAAGTTTTACATTTTCTATCGAATTCTTCAACGACTTAATCGTGTTGGATAGATTAGGACCTAACATTAAGTCTAGTAGGAGACAAGATCCAGCTATTAAGCAAGCTTATAGCTCGATTCACTCTTGTTCTAACCTAAGGTGTCCAATTCAAGTTCACTCAGCCAAACACTTTACAAGACTAGCTAGAGAAAAGATGTTCTCCTCGACTAAGACTGACATGACATTTGTCCGAGCTGAAATTAATTTACCATGTAAGGTTCACATGTAATGGGTTCCTATAACACTATCCACGCCAACACAAGCCAAAAAGGCTCATTTGCCTAAAGAAGTAATATCGAAACCAACTATCTCTAAGTCGATTTGGGTACCTAAAGCTACTTCTAACAATGGTTTAGGAAACGCAAGTGACCAAACTTTGACATTAAATCTGCTAATCCGAGAGGACCCATTTATAAGTGGATACCTAAGTTTCTCCAAACTCTTCTATGCAGATCCATCATGTGTGGTATCTAGATTCGGGTTGTTCCACACACATGATGGGAAATCAAGAACTTTTGAGCAACTATCAAAACCGAGACAACGATAAAGTCAGATTCCACAACAACGATTCAGCTCTAATTCTAGGCCTTGGAGATATCATTATGAAGAATCTGACAATAAAAGATGTCTTATACGTCAAAGATCTCAAACACAACCTGTTCAGCATAGGACAATTTTGCGATAATGGCTTTCAAGTGGTATTTCTAGCTGATCAGTGCAAAATTCTAAACAGTGAGAATTAGAAACTTCTCACAGGAGGTCGAAGATCTAATCTCTACACCATAAATCTGACAATAGTACGACCTTCGACTGTTGTTTGCCTCATCTCTCAAACGAAAATTAAGAGGAACAACGTATGGCATCAACATATGTCTCATCTAAACCTCAAAGCTCTACCCAAGCTTTCTGCTAAAAAGTTGGTCAATGGTCTGTCAACCATCTCACTTCAACAAGAGCATCATTGTCGCTTGTCAAATGGAAAAAATGAAGCGAGCGTGACACAAACTCAAGCAAGTAGCCTCCACATCTCGACCTTTGGAACTACTACACATGGACCTCTGTGGACCGATGCGAACTCAAAGTATCAACGGCCGCAAGTATATGCTGGTTATTGTCGACGACTACTCTCGGTACTCTTGGACAATGTTCCTACGAATTAAAGATGAGACTGGAGACTTGACAATAAATTTTGTGAATACAACTCAAAATCTCATGCAACAGAAAATTCAAATAATCAGGACTGACAACGGGACTAAGCTCAAGAATCAGCGCCTCAGTACTTTCTATCAGTCACTTGGCACCTGTCAATAATTTTCCGCCGCTGAGACGCCTCAACAAGATGGCATCGTAGAACGGAAAAACCGGACTTTGGTTGAAGCTGCACGGACTAGACTTATACATTCTGGTCACCCTCACTTTCGGGGTGAAGCAGTGAGTACAGCTTGCTTTACGCAAAATAGGACGATTATTCAAAGCGTTTTGAGAAGACATCGTACGAGATAATAAATCAAAGAATTCCGAATATCTCATTCTTCAAAGTCTTGGGGTGCAAGTGCTTTGTGGCAAACAATCGAGAGCATCGAAGCAAGTTCAATCCTAAAGCATTTGAAGCCATCTTTATAGGATATTCTTCAACCTCTAAAGCGTACCGCGTCAATATCAAGTCTTCTCACACAATAATGAAAAGTTACAACGTCACTTTTCACGAAGTGACAGATTTGGTTTCTGAACATGACAGTTCAGAACTCGGGCTTATAGGTGTGTTGGCACAAAGTCAACAAATTTCGACAACGTCTGCCTCATCGTCAGTAGAAGCTCTTCCTGCTGATTTGGAAGACTTGGACTCTCTCTTTGAATATTTTTATCGGAACGAGTCTCAAACGCGTGCTTCATCACAATTTATACTAAGCAGCGCACCTTCCCCTTATACGGTGGAAATCACAATTGAGATTCCCGACCTTCAAGGTTCAACCGATGTTCTAGACTCTCAGGATTCTGAATCACCAACCAGTGTTCATGCTCCTACGAATGCAGATGAGGAAATTCCATCAATTTCAACTTCATATATGAATTTCCCTTCAATGGATAATCATCCTATCAATTCAGGATATCTCAATCTACTTATCAACGATGGTTCTGCTTCGATTCTACCTCATGAACGCAAGTGGACACGAGTTCATCCTCTCCATCAAATAATTGGTAATCCTTCATGCAGAGCACACACTAGGACATCTACTCAAAGCGAACTTTTCACGTGCTTTTTAGCCAAAACGAATCAATTAAGGTAGTTGAAGCTCTTAAAGACACGGAATGGGTGATCGCAATGCAAGACGAATTCAACCAATTTGAGCGCTACACGTTTGGACCCTAGTTTCTCGACCGCATGGCAAGACAATTATGAGAACCAAATGGGTCTTGAAGAATAAAAGAACGAGAACTGTGAAATTATAAGGAACAAAGCACGACTTGTAACTAAAGGGTACAACCAATAGGACGACGAGACGTATGCTCCTGTTGCTCGAATAGAAGCTATCCAACTCTTTTTGACTTATGCGGCTCATAAAGACTTCAAAGTCTATCAAATGGACATAAAAACCGCCTTTCTCAACGGCGTATTAAAGGAGGAAGTCTATGTTGCCCAACCCGAAGGGTTCGTGAACGAAGAGCACCATGATAATGTATATCGATTGGACAAAGCTCTCTACGGACTAAAAGAAGCCCCTCGGAGCTTGGTATGATGTTCTGAGAGAATTTCTCGTAAAATCAAATTTTATACGAGTAACAATCGAAACGACACTGTTCATCAAAAAGCAAGACAAGGACTTGATGATCGTCCAAGTCTACGTCGACGACATCATTTTCGGCTCGACAAATCAACGACTCTGTCAGAAACTTGGTGATCTGATGAAGACCAAATTCGAGATGAGCTTAACGGGCAAACTTCAATTCTTTCTTGGACTACAAGTTAAACAGCTAGAAGATGGAATTTTCATCAGTCAAACTAAGTATATAAGAGATATTCTGAAGAGATTTAATCATGACAAGAACATATCTATGAGTACTCCCATGTCAACAAGCTGAATTAATGCTGATCCGTCTGCTAAGGCAGTCAACATCACGACTTATGGGAGTATCATTGGCACTCTTCTCTACCTAACGGCAAGTCGACCCGGCATAATGTTCGCTACTTGCCTCTGCGCTCGATTTCAAGCTGACCCGAAGGAGTCTCACATGCACGCGGTTAAGCGAATCCTACGATATCTCAAAGGGACTCACATTGATAGTGATTCTCAAAGGAACTCACATAGGAGTCTCACATAATGTTCAGCAGTCATTCCATTGATAGTGATTCTCAAAGTGCTATTGCCATTACCTGCATCCTGTTTATCACTCACGCACGGAACACATAGATATTCGCTATCATTTTATAAAAGATCATGTAGAAAAAGGAACTAAAGATATGTATTCTGTTAACACGGAGTTTCAACTTGCCGACTAATTCACTAAGGCATTGGATGAAAAACGATTCCAATTCCTTATCGCTAAGTTAGGCTTGTTGAATCTCCATCTTGCTTGAAATGTGCTTCACATGCTCTATTATGTTTCCTTGTGATATTCTATGTGCTTATTGATACTCTTTGTTATATCTTGCGTGATTTTATTTTTTCAAATAATTTTTGAATTTTTTAATAAAATAATTAATAATAATAATAATTAATAATAATAATAATAAAAAAGGCGGATGACGATAATTTTGTTCATTTTGATTTATTCACAAAAATATTTCTGTGATACATGATTAGTTCTTTGCTTAAAAATTCATGGGACATTCTTTTGTCCAAAGAGCTTAGTATGTTTCACTAGACACAAAGCCACATCATATATGTGAGAATGGAGCCTCAATATTTTTCAAAAGGATTTATCCTTGAGTGTGTCACACTTCAACTGATTGTCTCTTGGTTTGTGCTTCGTGGCCTCATTCTTGCTTTATGTTAGTTCGTCATGAAAATGATAAGGGCAACTAGGAAATTCCTCACTTGGCCAAATTATAAATCCTTTACTATTTTCTCTAATTTTCCTTTGAGCCTTCTCCAATATTCTTTTTTATTTGAAACCCGGTCAATCCTTACTTTATTCCATAAGTTTCAGGGGGTGTCAAACAAGAAAAAGAGGGGGAGAAAAGGAGACACACATGATGAATGCTCAAATAATCTCTCGATTATTAAAGAGAAACATGAATCCCGATGTGAACTTCTCCTAGATAATCTCTTATACTCGTCAAAACTGCTAGAAGAGAAGCACCTCGAAGTGAATTTCTCCAACGATAATCTAGATCTTATATCGAGAAAATGAGAAGAGGAGCACGACCTTGTGTTCGAATTCCATAATTGTGAACCTTCGAAAGGAGCACGTTCTCAGCCCGAGAAATACAAAAGAAGATCTCATCTCTCAGGCCTCGTAAAGAAAAAGAGATTCCACTTGAGTAAATAAAGAAGAAAATCAAAGAAAAGGTGTAAAAATGAATCTAAAAAAGGTCCCTCGAATTGAAGAATTTTTATCTCACTAATTCAAAAATTATTCTACCATTCTAAGTCAGAGCCTAAAATAATTAACCCTTCAAAGCCCATTTGATTCAAATTGATGGACTTTCACTTGGTAAGTTGATTAAATGCGCTACGATAACAGATTAATTGATAAAATTTTGTCGTGTTGATATGAATAATATATATACTAATAATCCTCATGATAAAAATAAATTGAGCGCTACAAGCGAACCATGCGATAGTTGTCGAAACGATTCATACTATGATCTTAGGATATTAGAATAGTGACATTATTTGACGGCAAATCATTATTCTACGTGTCTTGTGAAATTTTTGCATAATAATGATCAAAATGACATTTTCTGAACCCGAACATATTTTCGCACATTTTTAAATGCATTAGCGCATGCATTGGTACGGAATTGATAAATGCAAAATTTTTCCAACAATACATGTAAACGCAAATTTTCATTTACATGATTAAGGGATCATGAATCTACGCTGAATTAATTAAATGCATTATTTTTTGCTTATGTCATATGTTGTTTAAAAATTTACATACGCATATTGTGATTGATTATGTGTATATATGCTACATTACCTAAACATTATATGAGCAACTGTTGAGGGGGAGCTTACATGAATATTTGCTATTATCTCCTAAATGATTTACTTACAATTATGACGTCTCATGTTTCATTCTATGTGTTACAAAAATTTTCAGCTCATCCGAGGAGTCTAGTGACAAATGTCATCAAACTTTGGGAGTTACTTGCATTTATTTCAGAACTTAAGAGGAGTTCTGTTAAATATTTTTAAAATTCTTGGTGCAAAAATAAAAGAGTAAATTTTCGTTGCAAAACTAAACATACATGATTTAAAAGAAAGCCCAAAATTATTTTATCGGCCCAAAACTCTTTTACATTTCTTGGTCGAAAAGTACTTATACACTTTTTCAATCGAAAACTTTTTTACACGCAAACATATCAAATGCATAATTTTCGACTCCCCCAAAACTTCAAACGACGATTTCTAAAATCTCACACATCTTCATTCTGCTAAAATTTCGCCTGCTTTGAAGGTAGAATCCAGATTCAGTTAATCTTTTTGTTCCGAAAATCCAAACCGGGACTGTATTTCAAATTCTTTCGCAATTACTTTCGACAGCTAATACTTAAGAAATCCAATTTTCTGTAATTTTGATTATACCATTTTGATTAACTGCATGATATTTGGATTCAAAACTGGTTTTTGATCATTTCGAGTCTAGATTGAGTCATGTTTTACGCAGAATCATCATTTGCAGTTTAAAATTTTACTGTTCGATTTCTAAAGTTTTAGGTCGAAAATCGTTTTATCGCAAACAGTAGCGTCGAAGAACTTTGGTTTTCCTTAAGTTTTTATTCGATTGCAAAACTCAGCTGCTAGAACCTTGAGTTTTCGATAAGTTTTTATTCAATCGTAAAACTTAGCGGCGAAACACTTTAGTTTTTTGACAAAATTTTATTCAATCGCAAAACTATGCGGCGAAAAATTTTAGTTTTTCGACAAAATGTTATTCGATCGCAAAATTACGCGCGAAAAACATTAGTGATACGTTTTTATTCGATCTCAAAACTCAGCAGCGAAAACCTTGTGTTTTCGATAAGATTTTATTCGATCGAAAACTACGTGGCGAAAAACTTAAGTTTTTCGACAAAATTTTATTCGATCGCAAACCTACGCGGCAAAATACTTTAGTTTTCGATACCTTTTTATTCGTTCGCAAAACTTAGTGGCGATAACCTTGAGTTTTCGATAAGATTTTATTCGATCGTAAAAATTAGTATTTGAATAAAGTTCCGTTCGAATAAGAACACGCAGCAAACAGTATACACGTTCAACACTTAGAAAATTTTTCAAAATCTTTTCAAAGTCATATATTATACAAATGAAAACTGTTTGCGCGTACTAAATAGAGGTTAAATGCAATTTTTTTCAAGGTTAATGATATTTGCTCGACAAAAATTTGCATTACTCAACACTAACTATCATTTGCATTTTAGTTTTACAATCTAATGATTCTTATTCAATTTTTTTTTCTAGAGATGGCTTATCAAGAATACTCTTACATCTATCCGTCCGAGGCTCTACTAACAGTCCACAACAATAATTATCAGCAGGACTTAGCAACCTTTCGATGCCCCGATGACGTCATCATCTGAATTCTGAAAGGACATCCAATATGGCTAGCTCTTACAATGACAACGTCAGTACGGATGGTGTATCTCCGGCCATTATGGGGATGCATGCAGAGCCATATTGTGGGCGATGACGTAGCTTACAGGACGAAAAAATCAACCAGAAGAACGCCATCATCAAGAAGGATCTTATGGCCTTAGTTCTTGATCTACCGCATCACGACGTCTACGATCCCCTACAAACAGATGCAGAGATCGTTGCAGACATGCTTCTGATGGGATACAAGCCACCGCTGACAAAACTTGCAAATTTTCAGAACTACGGGATTCCTCATCCATGGAGGACCTTATTTGGACTTATCAACAAGTGTGTCTCCTCGAAGCATTCGTGCTTTGATAAGGCAAACATGAACATTCTACGGATCTTCCATGGAGTCGTCTTCTCCAAAAACTATGACGCGGCCCAACTCATCTGGAATGACCTGGCGGACCTAATGCGTCAACGGGAAACCAAGTCGAAGGCCAAGTTTATGCCTTACGTCCACTGGTTACTGGTGCCGATTTCTCACCTAATGGAAGTCCATCCGGAGATTCCCCGCCTACCACCTGTCGGAGGCTACACACCATCGAGGCTGCGGTTCTTCCACAATCCGAAAGCATCGGATTTGGCACTCCAACCAATGTTGATCCCGTTGGAGCTTCTATGTTTGGCAGACCCTACCGATGAAGCATATCAAGATTATAGCCAGAATAATTCTATCACGGAGGCCATGGTTCGGTCCAACGACCCCACTTCGATGCCTATTAGTCAAGAACCACCCTTGGAGGCACAAGAGCCGAAGCCGAGGTTCAGGAGCCTGAGGCAGCGACTATTGCGCCCGTGGTTGAAGCATGTGTGCCCACACCTCCAATTGTTGTCTCACCTGAAGCCACCGACTCGGACGAGGATTGCAGACTACTACGAAGGGGTTCTCGCCGACAAAGATCACCCGCCTCGTCTGCATCTCCCTCCACTACAACAGCTTTGAATTTGCTTCCTCCACCACAACCAGTCTTGACGACTGCACGGGTTCACATCGAACTTGTCCCAACATCCATAGAGATGATTCCTACGGTTTCATCGTCGAAAACAACAACGGGCCAACCCACCGAAGTGGTGACTTCAGGCTTGACAACGGGTGTCCTCAGACATCCCGAAATCTTAAGTCCTTTCATAGGCGGCACGTCAGAAATATTTTTTGACGTTATTATAGTGGAATGCCTCACTGGCGCCACTCCATACGTGTCACCTTTCGTGACTGATCAATGAATACAAGCGACTCTTTCCACCGCTCTAACCACTCTTGAAGACGACTAATGTAAAGAGTCATCCATGCTATCGAGACTTCCCGACGCGATACCGAGAAAGCACCACCATCCACACTCCCATCCAACACATCCTAACCACCTCAACCCAATCTCCCTCCCTTATCAACCCATACACTATACCCATCACCCAACTTCACGACATCCTGATTCCTCGTCTTTTAGTCCTCCAGACAAGGACCCCTGCCGAGGAGAGTCTCTACCGTTAGGCTAGTTGATGAACCCGAGCTGCCCGCTCAAACACCTTGTCGAGAACAAAGCTCCGGAACAAAGCAGACATGACGATCCTGACGATCAGGATCGTCCTGAGAGGGAGAAAAGGCAGAAGACCCACTTAAAGCAGCAGTGGTCAAGGACGAGAAAAGACATTCTCAACACGTGAAGCTGGAGGATCGTCAATCAACCCACCAACTACACAACCCACTACCGCCAACAAACAACCACCACATCCCACACCCGCACAACACCTCCGGATCCCAAAAGTCCAAACACGATTCCAACCTACACGCTCCAAAATCAACATGAAGCAACAAACAACTACGATCCCCACGATATCGTAGACGACTACATCTTGAGTGAGAAGTGGCTGACGCACTGGAAACAAGAGGAAGCAGTACAAGCTCGCCTCTCCAACGTCAGATATTTCTTGCAGCAAGCCTCAGTTGATTTAGTTCTGCTTGAAGACGAAGAACTTCAAGAAGGAGAGGACTATAATACCGAAATCCCAGAGTTGCCAGAGATGATAAGATACCGAGCGGTCGTGACGCCATGGGAGAACATTCGGATTGAAGTGCCCTTCCTTGAAGACATAAGGAAGAAAATCTGGAGAGCATCAAACCATATCAAGAAGCTGAACGAGCTAAATTTACGGGGGATTACTCACTGGGAGGAGCGGAAGAAGATGGAACACACTTTCATGCTTACTTATCTTGGTCCAGATCGAAGTGGCATCCCTACAGATCAACTCAGAATAAACTTTAGGGACACGCCACCGATCTTCCAACTCGTGAGCGTATCACACACGATTGGACCATATCCAAGTCCGATCTACATCATTGAGCGAGCTGATGAGACTCATACTCGAGAAGAGATAGACGAGAGCTATCTTCTATTCCTTCCACCAGACGAAGTCTACCGTCTTTTCCATATGTATAAGAGGAAATACGAGACATCTGCAGGGTACATCAAGAAGGAAGGACTCGAGGGATTGAAGAGATTCATGCTGCGGCGATCAAATTTCACACCGCACACGACCTTCAGATTGTTGTGGAGAATAACATGAAGAAGGTCAAGATGGATCGCCGCTTATGAAAGGCTTTTCGCTCAACGACTTCCTGGAGAACTACATATTCAAGAAGTCAGGCCTCGCCATCACTTATCGGAATCCAATTATTGGAAAGAGGAGAGCGATGATGAAGTCTGAGGTACATAAGTTCTGCGACGGAACGTTGAAGCTAATAAGGAAGAACATAGAAAGGAGATTGGCAGAGATCGATGAAGACACGATCTTTGAGGACCTTGGAGAAGAAGAAGCTCATCTCCTAAATGAGTTTCTCAACACAATTAACGAACGGTTGGAGCTGAGGAATGCTATCCGACACTACGAGACATCATTGGTATTGAGGAAATCTTTCTACGCCCGACAAGGATAAACAGAGCTGCAGAGCCAACGAGCACAAAAGGGAGATATTGAAGAAGATTTATAAATTGTGCTCATTTATTAGTTATCCTTGTTATTAGGGCGTAGCTTGTATTTTTTGATAGCGTATGACTTACTAGTAGTTATACCATGTATATAGGTATAAATACCATATACATTATTGAAATGAATATACAATAATTCAGAAAAATTACGAGGGCTTGAAATTCACATTCTAGATAGAGAAACACACACCAAATACTTTCTCACACAAAGTTCTCTCTCTCTCTCATGTTCTTCAAAGGAGATATTCGATCAAAGGTAACAAATCTTAAATCTACACTCGAATATCTAAATTTCATGCCTAGATCTCTCGGTAGTTGATCATATAGGACCTAACATAATTTAATGAGCCTTATTCATTTTTTTCAGAGATGGCACATCAAAATATTCTCATATCTATCCATCCGAGTGTTGGCTACAAGTCCACGACAATAATTATCAGCTGGATTTGACAACATTCCGATGCCTTGAAGACATCTTCATCTCAATACTCAAAGGGCACGCCCTTTGGCCAGCTCTAACCCTAAGGGCTTCCATACAGATGGTTTATCTCCATTAATTCTGGGAATGTATGAGGAACCATACCGTGGGCGACGACACGGTCTACATAACAAAGATCAATCAGAAAAACATCATCGTCAACAAGGATCTTCTTGGCATAGTCCTTTATCTCCCGCATCATGACGTCTACGGTCCATTACCTTCGGATGCGGAGATAGTTGTCGATATGCTTAGGATGGGATACAAGCCACCGCTGGTCAAGCTCGCCAACTTCCAGAATAGCGGAATCCCTCATCCTTGGAGGACTTTGTTCGGGATCATCAACAAATGTCTCTCCCCAAAGCATTCTGGATTCGACAAGGCGAACATGAATAAACTAAGGATCTTCCATAGAGTCGTTTTCTCCAAAACGTATGACGTGGCTCAGCTCATCTGGAATGACCTGGCCGACCAGATACGTCAACAGGAGACCAAGTCAAAGGCCAATTAATGCCTTATGTCTGATGGTTCCCCCTGCTCATTATGTATCTAATGGAAGTCCATCAGGAGATTCCCCGCCTCCACCCGTTGGAGGATACACAACGCCGAGGCTGCGGTCTTCCACAACCCCAAGGCATCGGATTTGGAGCTCTAACCAATGCTCATACCGTTGGAACTCCTTTGTCTGGCAGACCCTTCAGATGAAGCTTACAAAGACTTACTGCCAGAACAACTCCAGCACCGAGGCTATGTTTCGGTCCACCAACCCTGCCCTAATGCCCGTCAGTCAAGAACTAATTGTGGAGGCACATGAGCCCGAAGCTGAGGTTCAGGAGCCTGAAATAGCAACCATTAAGCCGAGGTTGAAGATGCGTGCCCACACCTCCGATTACTGTCTCACCTAAAGCGACGGACTCAGACGATGACTACAAACTAATTCGAAGGGACTCTAGCCGACGAAGATCTCAAGTCCCGTCTGCATCCTCGCCTACTACAACCGCTCCCCTTTTGCCTCCGAACTGCCTCTCTTGACGACTACACAGGTTCACACCGAACCTGTCACAACATTCATAGAGATGATTCTTATGGTTTCATCTCCAGGATTGGATGGATGTCCCGTTGCTCCACCGACATATTCAGAAGCAACAACAGGCAAACCCACTGAAGTGGTGCCTTCAGGGTTGAAAACGAGCGCCTTCAATCGTCCCGGTATTCTAAGTCATATTCTAGGCGGCACGTCAGAAATCTTTTTTGACGTTGCAGTGGAACGCCTACCTGGCTCCACTGCGGAGGTGTCACTGTTCGTGACGGAGGAACGACTCCAAGCAGCTCTCTCTACCGCGCTTACTTCCCTCGAAGGACGGTTAATGGAGAGAGTCCTACAAGCCATCGAGACTTCCTGACGACATACCGGGAAAACACCAGTCTCCGATGACACTCCGTCCAAACCCATTCTCTCACCACCACAACCCACCAAAAATACCCCTATCCAACCCATAATCACAACCCCAACCCCATCTCCCTCCCTTATCAATCCATACACCATACCCATCACCTAGCTTCACAAACTTCTAATTTCTCGTCTCCTAGCCCTCTAAGAAAGGACCACTACCGAGGATAGTCTCTACCGACGGCTAGTCAATGACCCCAAATAGCATGCTCGGACAAGCTGCCGTGAACCAAGCTCCCACACCAAAAGACGACATGACGATCCTGACGATCAGGATCTCCCTGAGGGGGAGAAGCGGCAGAAGACATATAAATGGGGCTGCGGTCAAGGACGAGAAAAGACACCTTCGATTCATGAAGCTGGAGGCTCGTCAACCAACCAACCAACAACATCCACACAACCTACTACCCGCCAACAAACAACCTCCACACCTCACACCTACACAACGCCTCCGGCTCCCAAAAATCCAAACCCAATCCCAACCTCAGACTCTACGCTCCAAGTTCAACCAGTCAACTACGATCCTCATGCCATCGTAGACGACTGCATCTTAAGCGAGAAATGGCTGACGCACTTGAAGGAGAGGACTACAATGCCGAATTCCCAGAATTACGAGAACTGATAAGACTTCAAGAAGGAGAGCCCTCCACGTCTATCAAAGGGGACCGTCAGAGTCGAGACACCGTGGAAAAACGTTCGGATTGAAGTACCTTTTTCTTGAAGATATAAGGAAGCACTGGAGAGCATCGAACCAAATGAAGAAGCTGAACGAGCTGAAGCTTCAGGAGATTTCTCGTTGGGAAGAGCAGGAGAAGATGGAACATATCTTTATGCTCACCCATTCGGTCCAGATCGAAGTGGCATCCCAACAGATCAACTCAGAAGAAACTTGAGGGACAAGCTATCGATCTTCCAACTCGTGGGCGAGACACACAATTGGACCACTTCCATCTCTTATATACATTATCGAGCGGGTAGATTACACTCACACTCGAGAAGAGATAGACGAGAGCTATCTCACCTTCCTTCCACCGGACGGGGTCTATCCTCTATTCCAGATGTACAAGAAGAAATACCAGACACCTACTGGATACATCAAGAAGGAAGGGCACGAGGGATTAAAGAGATTCATGGTGCGGCAGATCAAGTTTCACACCGCACACGACCTTCAGATCGCTTTGGAGAATAATATAAAGAAGGTCAACATGGAATCTCCGCTCATGAAAGGCTTCTCGCTCAACGACTTCCCGGAGAACTACATATTCAAGAAGTCTGGCCTCGCCATCACTTATTGCAATCCTGTTATTGGGAAGACGAGAGCGACGATGAACTCTGAAGTACACAAGTTCTGCGATGGGACGTTGAAGCTCGTAAAGAAGAATATAGAAAGGAGATTGAAAGAGATCGATGAGATCACGATCTTCGAGGACCTTGGAGAAGAAGAAGCCCCGCTCCTGAATGAGCTTTTCAGCACTATTGAGGAACGGTTAGAGCTGAGGGATGATCTCCGACATTATGAGACAACATTGGGATTGAGGAAGTCCTTCTACGCCCGACAAGGATAAACAGAGCTGATGAACAAACGAGCACGAAGGGGGAGATTGAAGAAGACATTTAAAATTGTGCTAATTTATTATTATCCTTGTAATTAGGGGCGTAACTTGTATATTCAATAGTGTATGACTTACTTGGAATATACCATGTATATAGGTATGAATACCAATGTACACTATTGAATTCAATAGAGAAAGTTATTAGAAAAATCCGAAAGGTTTGCAATTCACATTCTAGAGAGAGAAACACACAAAACACTTTCTCACACTTAAACCGTTTCTCTCGTGTTCTTCATCGAAGATATTCGATCGAATGTATCAAATCTTAGATTTAAACTCGAATATCTAGAATTCATGCCTAGGATTTACGGTAGTTGATAATCTAGGACCTAGCATCTTTTTCAAGCAGGATAAGGGAACACAAACGGACGACTTTGTTCCTAAAACTAACAAGGCTTTTACGATTCATTCTAAGTCACCGGTGATGACTTCTAAGTTCACCGTGACCCGAGCTGAAATGTTTAGTAAAAACAAAGCACTTAAAGTGTTAAGGAACAAAAGAAAATTGGGAAGGAGAAATGAAAATCAACATTACTTTCCAAAATTAAGGACGAAATTGTCAGAGATCTTCCTTCTCTTACTACTATTACCAAGGAAGTTTGTAAGGAATTTTCACGCTCAACCAAACGAACTTCTCAAACTTCCAAAAGAATTTATCATTTCTTAAGGAATGATAGAAATGGATTTGCTTACCCATTCGAAAATGTTCATCATCTGAGGAAGAAAAATTCCACGAAAACCCATCATTCTTAAGTGAATTGTGTGAAGTCTTCTCGTAGGAAATCATCAGCTATACATGCTTACAATTCTATAGCCTCGTATACCTACATAAAATATCCGGTCAAAGTTCATTCAGCAAAGCACCTTATGCGACTGGCTAAAGAGATGATCTTTCAATCTACAAAACCCAGACACACAAGCTCCCGGGCTGAAATGACTATGTTAGGTAATCAAAAATAAAGTTGGGAGCCTCAACGAACGTTAATTGATGATTTAGGACAAAAATCAAATTTGACACACTCTAAGCTGAAATTGCTACCTGCTTATTAGGGAGGACTCATTCTAAACTGGGTTAAGTTCCGATAATCTGTTTTGGAGATTCCCAACATGTATGGTATCTCGGGTTGTTCCACATACATGACTGGTTAGCGATGCGAGCAACTACCCCTACACTTAAAGGAAGGTATATTCTAATTATGCATATATTAAAAGAATTTTTAATATTTTAACTTGCGTACACATACGAGTTGAATTATAAAATACATATTTTTTTCAAAATTGTACATTTTAAATATTCATTCTTCAAAGAAAATGCATATTATGCATGAAAATGATAAATACAATTTAAAATAAAAAATAGTCCCTTTTAAATGAGCTTAATTTGAGGGGGAGCAACTCTTTTATTTTTAAAAAGAGAAGATACTCCTATATTATTTAAGGGGAGGAATAACTAAAATTTTTAGGAGGGACCAAACCTTAAACGACATGAATTGAGGGAAAGAGATTCGTAAATTTTTCGATCTTAATACGCATCTTTTGAGGGGAGAAATTTTATTTTAAGAAGCATGATTTGAGGTGGAGAAAGAAACAAAATATATACATAAGATATACATATAATATATAATAAGTAAAAATATCCTCTTGTCAGCATCAAACTTCATGGATATTTCCTCCCACACAAAAAAACGGACTTCAATGAAGAATCTCGTGCTCGCAAGTTCAAATTTTTCTATATGGAAAATGTGTCTCACTTACACTGCCTCGGTGCTCACTTCAACCGATCTGCTCCGGATTGCAGATACAATCAAAGAAGCACTCATCACGTTCTACTGGATGCATGGAATTTTAAGTTCCCATGATTCAATCAAACCCAACTGAATCCATTCCCAGAAAATCACCAAGCCAATCTTAAACAAATATACACATAACCTACATCATCCGAATACAACGCGATAGATGACTTCGATGATGACCTAGAAACTTTTTGAAGATACATAAATTCCCTTATCTCACGACTTATTCAGACCAACCCTCATAAGTACAAGTGCTAGTTTTATAAGCTCCCGGGAAGAAGTCGCCGCATTAGGTCCAATGGCGCATGCACAACTTAGCCTTACCCACTCATCTGTCTCACAAAACACAAGTGTGTCAGAAATCACAGGGACCCACGTCTACGATCACTGTTTCACTCCAAAGCGGGAGATATTGAATTAAGCGGTACTCAACCGCACCACCACACTTCCTTGCACACAATCATGTTTATTGTGTCCTCACTTCCCATAGTTTTTATATTGTTTAGGACATACACAATTTCTAAACACCTGATCTTTGTGATCATGTTAGAACTTTCGTAGACGTCATTTTTAGACAAGCTTCGATCATAAGGAAGTCTTGTCGTTGCAACATCAAAGAAACAATGATTTCATGCCATCTTCTACAAGCAAAGCTCCTAGATCGATGTTAACGGAAAGTCTTTCGTGAACCCGATTTTCTTACACGAAGGATCGCCTTTGTGGCTCCGTCGAGTTATTACAAAACCTGAGTTTCTACAATGCTTACAAACTCCATTTCCTGGTCACGACGATGCATTCTTCTTCCCAAAGACGATGCCACATTTTGACCATCACATGATGATCTACCTGACTTAATCTTCATGAGGGGGAGTAGTAACAAAGCAAAATGGGAGCAATACCACGACGAAAGTGCTAGATTGATCAGAAACGCCAAAATCTCAAGCGTCCACACAGAATCAAGCAAAAACCGACCTTTAAAGATGAAGTTTTCGCCTCGAGTACGTCTCTCCAAATTTCAAAGAGAACTCTCTAAGGGAGGGGGACTTGCGCCACTATCAAAGGGAGGGATCAGACACAAAAAGAGGAGATACTCCTTGATTCGACAAGCAACTTCACATATCTTCTGTCAATTCCGAGACAAGCTTCAAGAGAAGACTTCAAGGAAGACATGCTAACGAGAAGAGAAGGTCGAGACACGGTGAGCTTGAAGATCTCCAAAGGAAGAGATCACAAGACAAGACAAAAGAGGAGATCATTAGGACTCATCAAATCATCCCTCACAAGACGAAGATAACAAGCGTTGAATCATAAATTGAACACAAATGGGGAGATTGTTTGGATTATTTTATTGTGTTCAATTAACTCATAAAGTTGAGGCCCGAGCCCTTCAGTGGTAAACAACACTTTCCATACTTTCCTGGAAGGCTTTGCCTACACACCAGATCACTCAGCGATTATGTTATCTTGATATTGTAATTTAATTGATTAGTTTTGCGCTTAATTAGAATAAGTCGTTATTTGTAATTGAGCAAGTTCGGGCCCAAGTATTATATGCCAAAACATGTGGTATAAATAATAATGCCCTAACACATAGTGTGAGTACGTATATTTTGTGAGAAATAATAGAAGATTATATTTTTGAGAGGAAAAGATGCCCTACGCTACCTCAAGAACACACCCCATGCCAAGTTAAATTCTTCCCATTCAATCGTGGTAAACCCTTTAATCTTTAGTTGGATATCGTTAAACTAGGGTTTTCAACTTCATTCAAATCCTCGAAGCATTTCTAGACATGACATGTCTTCGGAAGTTCTAACTTGAGCACTAAAATCATTTGTTATAAAAGTGTATCTGTCCTAGACAATATTAAAATAAGGGAAGTGGGGACACACTAGACTCTATTGTGCAAAACAAGTGTGGTGGTGGGGCTGAGTACCACTTAATTCAATATCTCCTGCTTCAGAGGGAAGTGGTGATAGTTGACGTGGCTCCCCGTGATTTCTTGAAACACTATCTTTTGTGAGATAAACGACTGGGTATGCTCGGATGTGCATGCGCCGTTGGACCTAATGCAACGAGTTCTACCCGGGATATGTGGTTTGTCAGAATATGGGTGTTGGTCAGAATAATTTGTGAGATAAGAGACTTTATGTATCTTAAAAAAATTCTAAATCATCATTGAAATCATCTATCGAGGTGTGTTCGGATGATGTAAGATATGTGGTTATTCTCGTAAAGTTGTGGCTAAAACTCGATTTTGTTCCGGGGTTGGATTCAGTGGAGTTTGACTGAATAATAAGAACGAAGTATCCGTGCATCCGGTAGGGAGTAGTGAGAGTTGCTTTAATATCACCAAGACGGAGAAGGTTGAATAAAGTGAGCACCGAGGTAGTTTTAGCCACATTTCCGTATAGAAAATTTGGAGCTCGTAAGCTCGAGATTCTCGGATAAATCAGTCTAATAATGTTAGAGGGACTATCTACGAAGCTAGATGAGGAGAGGAGATTTCCTTTTCTTTTTTCCCTCTTTTTCTCCTTTTTTTATTTTCACAGTTTCTTTCTTTTATTATTTTCTCTCACTATATATATAGGTAATATAATAATATATTATATGTATATAGGTTTTGCGGTAGGAGATTTGCGATATGAGTTGTTTGCGGTAGCGGAAGGTTTGCGAATGAGATTTTATTTATATATATATATATATTTTTTGTTTATTTCTCCCCGCTCAAATCATGCTTCCTAAAACGAAATTTCCTCCCCCTCCCCCTCAAAAGCTACGTAGTAGGATTTTAAAATTTTTCGAATCTCTTTCACTCAATTCACGCATGTAGGGTTTACTCTCCCTCAAAAATTAAATTGCTGCTCCCCTTAATCATGTATGTAGAGCCACTATGTCGATGTGCCATACATGAGGGACGGGTGTGGTTGCTTGCATCGCTTACCAGTCATGTATGTGGAGCAGCCCGAGGTACCAAACATGCTAGGATGGTGTAGTTGTTCACGTTGCTTACAATCCATGGGTGTGGAACAACTACTTGAAGTACCTACCCATGCAAGAATAAGTTGCAAAAACTTTATCGGGACTTTGGTACCCATTGTAAAGTGGGTGCTCCCTTATTAACAATTTAAGCTTAGAATGTGTCAAATTTGATTTTTGACGTAAATCATAGATAAATATTTATTTGTACCCGATTTTGTTTCGGATAACCTTAGTCGTAAATTTATGAACCCAAGTAGAGGCGATCTGACACAAATAAGACATTTAGCTCAGGTGAATGTGTTTTTCGGAGAAGATTTAAAAATAGGCATAAGAACATATAGCATTATAAGCATCAATAGTAGACGTGTTGTCCGTCATAAGAGGAGAATTAACACGATTCACATTATAATGATGAATTTTCGTGGAATTCTATTTACGTGTAAGCAATTCCATCTTTTTATCATTCTTAGACGAATGAGAAATATTATTTGAAGCTCAAGAAGTTCGCTTGCTTTAGCTTAGAACTTATTATTTACATGCTTCCTTTTTTAATAGGAGTATGAGAAGGAAAATCTTTCAGCATTTCGTCCTTAATTTTTTAAAAGAACGTAGATTTTCCTTTCTCCATCCAATTTTTGTTTCTTAACACTTTTAAATGTTTTGCTTTTACTTATTGTTGCAGCTCTGGTCATAGGTGACTGAGAATGTGTGTTTGCGTTTTGAACTTTTGTCACCACTGACTTCGAATTTTTAGCGAAAGCCTTTCTTAGTTTTAGGAGTTGAAGTGTCCGTTTGTATCGCCTTATCTTTCATAAAATAAGACATTTATATAAAAGGGTCATTTAAGACAGGTATGGATGGGGAATTTTTTAGGTTAGAAATCTCCTCTAACATTTTTTCCTTTTCAACTCAGAAACCTACTCATTCCGATTACGCAAATGCGTTTAATTCTGCTAATTTACTAGCAACCTCCGAATTTTCCAACACAAAGTTGGTTTTCAGAATGTAAATTATTTTCTCTGTTAGTCTTTGAGGAATTTTGGTCCGTTTGACCTTCTTTGCAATAATGTCCTAAATTTTAACTTTAGAGTGCAATTTACTGCATTCCTCAAATAGAAGATTAAAACTACTCTGTGAAGTGCTCAAATCAGTTTCGTAATTTTCCAAACTATATGTTAGTTCAGTAATTTGAGCTTTTAATTTTACTTTCTGAGATTCAAGATTAGTGATTTTCGCATGTGCTTATCTAAGTGGCATGTGAAAGATGCTCTGAGACAAGTCTTGCACTATACAAAAGGAAAAGACGAAATAGAGAGCATTAGGAGTCGGCACCATCTTCCTGGCCCGGCTCCACCGTGTCATCCTCGTCTGCCTCGGGCTACAGATGTTCAGTACATTCATGGTTCGATAAGGCGTTACCCTCCGCGACATTCGGGAGAGTGATACTGGGAGCATTTTGCAAGGCTTGAGCGAAGTAAAGGAAGGCAAAGGGATGCACATCTGAGGTGTATCCCCCAACACGAATCTGGGAAAGACAACCATCGAATCCGCATTCAAACAACTGAGAGCCGGCAACGGTAATATGCTCCATAGGAGCATACTCTTCAGAGAAGCCATATCTTCTTGCCCCTTTTCAACCTTTCTATGGAGACGCAGGATTTCCAACCTCATACGCTCAATCTCTTTCTCTTGGGTGCTCGCTTGTTGGTCCTTGCGGTCTAGTCAATTTTTAAGGGTGGGGGCGGAGCTCTTGGATAGCTCCAACTCTCATTGCTAGGCTAAGGCGTGGTGGATGCTCGTGAAAGACATAGCAAAGGTCTGTCGGTCACCATGCATAAGTAAATGATTAAAAGAGAAAGTCGATAAGGAAGAAGAATAGTAAGAATGCACGAGTATGTGACACGGCAAACTTCTGGAGGAACTCCATGCCCCAAAGATCGGGCAAAAGCTGCGAAGATATTAAATGTTGCTCCATAAACTTATATCGAGCTTCCTCGCTCACCTCTTCGTCGAGAAGGGAGAGGCGGTTGATGAAGGCATCAACAAGCGATGGAGTAGATGAAGGAGCTTATTTTTCAGCCAAAATCTTTGCTCTCTTCGAGGTCGGCTCCTCCCACACAATTCAATGAAACGTGGATGTCGTCCTAGTAGCGAACCTCGTCGAAGGAGGTCCAGCGGAATCCATTGCTGTTTTACCTCGTAAATCCATAAGGGCAGTCTTGCTCATTTTGGCGTCTGCAAATAAAACGAAATAGTTAACACAAAAACTATGAGGTAATAAAGGGAAAATAAGTGACATCCCGATATACTATCATGGGGTTATCTGTTTCATTTTCCACAATATGCATAGACAACCTGAGCTTTACCTTCTTGCTTGCTGAGATGAGAACAAGTGGATCTCTTGATGGACAACATATTTGTGGTCATGGGGTTGCTCCCAAAAACTCTGATGGAATTCTCAAATGTTGATAGGTCCTATTATATCCAACACGATTAAGTTCGGTGAATAATTGGAGAGAAAATGTAAAACTTATGAAGAACACGTTTGAATTTGGCGCGGCAGCTTGAGAGCGTTCTTCACGTTGTAAAGCTCGGTTTTCTATTAAAATGAATTCTTAACCCTAATACATCACACTAGGGTTCCTTATATACCAAATAAGTTTGGTATATTTGCTAAGTAGTCATAATCTATGGCTTAATTACAATTAAGCCCAAAGTACTACTTATACTACAAGACTAAGATAACATATACATTTGAACAAAATTAAAATGTCCTAACAATCTCCCCCTTTGTGTTCAATCTTTTCTTGAGCGTAGGTTATCTTATCTTGTTTTGAAAAGATTCCTCGAGTCCTAACAATCTCCCCTTTTTGAGATTATTTGTGTAATCTCTTCATTTATCTTGTCATGTGGACTCTTTCTTCTTTGGAGATCTAAAAGCTCACCTTATCTTGTAATACTCTTCTCGGCACCAGATCTTTCTTTTAATGTTCTTTTGAAGTTCGTCTCAAAATGCTGGAAGATGTGCGAAGTCGCTTACCGGATTTTTGGAGAATGTCCTCTTTTGTGTTCCATCTCTCCCTTTGATAGCGACGAAACTCCCCCTGTCTTAGTTCAACCTTGTATTGGGATCGTAGAATTCGATTTGAAATTTGGAGAGACGAACACTAGCGGCAACTTCGGTCATTGAAGCTCGTAGTGTTTGCTTGATTCGGCGACACTTAAGAATTTAGTATGTTCGATCAATCTTGCACTTTCGTTGTTGTATTGCTTCCATTTCTTTAGTACTACTCCCCCTCATGATGATCAAGTGGGGAGATCGTCATGGAGATGTATCAAAATGGGGCATCATCATTGGCAAGAAGATTGTATCGTCGTGACAAGGAGATGGAGTTTGTAGACCTCGTAGGAAATCAAATTCGGTAATAACCCGACGGAGCCACGGAGGCGTTCCGTCGATATGAAACCGGGGCCACATAGGCTTTCCGTTGACATCGTTCTAGGAGCGTTGCTCGTAGAAGATGGCCTAGTACCGTTGTTGTTTTGATGTTGCAACGGCAGGACTTCCTTTCGATCATCGAAGCATGTCTGAGAAGGACATGTCTATGAAAGTTCTAACTTGATCACAAAGACCAAGTATATAATAAGTATATGTGTCCTACAAAATTATAAAAATTTAGGAAGTGAGGACACACTAGACACGATGTGATCAATAAAAGCGTGGTACGGGGCGGATTACCACTTAGTTCAATATCCACTTCCAAGTGAAATGGTGATAGTAGATGTGGCTCCCCATGAGGAAATGAAACATCAGTCTTTTAGGAGATGATGAGTGGGTAAGTCTCGGATGTGCATGGGCCGTTGGACCTAATGCGGCGTCTTCTACCCGGGAGCTAATAAAATTAGCACCTGTACCTATGGGGTTAGTCCGAAATATTTGTGAGATAAGGGATTTATGTACCCTCAAAAATTTCCAAGTCATCATCGAAATCATCTTGCTTGTTGTCCGCATGATGTCGGATAGGTGGTAGGTTGGATCGTCTCAAGTGCTCGGACGCGTTTCGGGGTTAGGATCAAGTCGGTTTAGACTGAACCATGGGAACTAAAAATCCATGCTTCCGGGATACGAGATGAGTGTTGCTTTATTTGAATCAGCAATCCGGAGCCGGTCGTTGAAAATGTGCATTTGGATCGTCATGAAGATTGTCACCTTTTCCTTTTTGGAAATATTTGTTCGTTATAAGCTCGAGATTCTTCCTTGAAGTCCGTCGAAAGCTGTCGGAGAAAGTATCCATGAAGCTTAATGAAGATGGGAGGAGATTTTCTTTTTCACTTTTTTTTTATTTTCTTCATCTTTTTTTTCATATATATATATATATATATTTATGTAAATTATTATTATTATTTATTTTTATTTTGAAGTATATATGTAATATGTATTAGTATATATATTATATATATATATGTGTGTGTGTGTGGTTTGCGGGTGAAAGGTTGTCGGGTCGGAGTCGAGAAGTGAAGCTATCGAGATAATATTTTTCGGATGAGGTGTTACGAGAAATATTTTCGAATGTGGTGCATCGAAAAAAAAATTCGGATGAGGTTTGCGATAAGATTTCTAGATAGGTAAGCCCTTAAAAAAATTCTCCATTTGAATGAGGTGTATCAAAAAAAAATTGGATGAGGTTTGCGATAAGATATCTCGATATGTAAGCCTTTAAAAAAATTTCTCGATTCGAATGAGGTGCATCGAAAAAAATTTCTCGGAATGAGGTGTATCGAGAAATTTTTTCGGATGAGATCTGCGATAAAATTTCTCTGTCCATATGCCGTTATCGAAAAACAAATTCTAGATAGTGTAAGTTTTCTTGATGATAAACCTTTATCGAAAAAAACAATTCCAGATATGCTATGTTTATATACCAGTTAAAAAAAACGAAAATTGTATCAAAATGTTTTTATTTATTTCTCCCCCTCGAAAGTTGCGAAGTATTATCGAAAAATTTACGAATCTCTTTCCCTCAATTTACTCGTTTAAAGATTTCTCCCCCTCAAAAATAAAATTGTTGCTCCATATTGAAAGAAATAAGAGTCGCTCCTCTTTAAAATAAAAGAGTAGCTCCCCCTCAAATTAAGCTCATTTAAAAATGTTATATTGAAAGAAAATGGTATTTATCATTTTCGTGCGTAATATGCATTTGAATTTTAAAATCTCTTTATGTCTTGAAAATGCATTTTTTAAAATGTACCATTTTGAGAAATAATAGGTATTTTTCAATGTAGCTCGTATGCGTATTGAAAGTTCGTTCAACATACGCATAATTAGAGTGTACCTCGTTGAAGTATAGTTGTAGTAGCTCACGCCTCTTCCCTTTATCATGGAGAGGAAAATTTTTGTTCTTTAAATTTCCGTTCCGTTACTTTGGAAAATAATGTAGATTTTCCTTTCTCCTTCATATGTTGTATTTCTTCCTAGCAATTTGAAGTTCTTGTCTTTTACTTTGAATTTCACTTTCAGTCAAAATTGACGTAGAAGTATTAGTAAAAGTCTTTTTGATTTTATGAACAAAAACGTCTGTTTGCATTGCTTTATCCTGTTTAAGAGAAGATTTTCCTTTAGAAATATCGTTTAAAACTACTAAAGGAGATGAATTTGTGAGATTTAATATCTCCAATAAAAGTGCTTTCTTTTCTGCTTCAAAATTCTTTCTTTCTGATTCTAATGAGGAGTTTAAATCAGCTATTTTATGAATAATAACAACAATATAACAAAAAGTAGAATTTTTAGAATGATCAGGATTTTCGTCCTCGACTTTAGGGATAGTTTCTAAATGATATAATGAATTGTAGTCATTAGACAGGTTTATCTCCCGCGTCATGTAACTATTATTCAAATCGGTGTAATCAAAATGAATTTAAGTCCTAGTTGTGGCTTTTCTTTTGGATTCTTCTAAGGCATTTATTTCTGAAGCGTTAGTAAAAGCCATTAAAGAAATTAATCCTAAACCCATGTACTTGATATCGTATAATTGTTATATGTTAATCTTTTTCAAGTTACAAGGATTAGTAAAGCCTAAGCCTTCAACGGGATTATAAAATTCCATATCATGTAAATAAGGGGAATTTTTGAGATTTGATATCTCCTCTCAAAGCTTTTTCCTTTTCACTCGGAAACCTACTCTTTCTAATTCCAGCGTTGCGTTTAATTCGATTATTTTATGAATAACCTCCGGAATTTCCCAACAAGAGGTAGGTTTATCAGAATGTAAATTATTTCCCCAATTAGATGCCAAGGCTTTAGAGGAACTTTGGTCTTTTTGACCCTTTTCCGCAAGATTGTTCTCTAAATTTTTTATTTTAGAGTATAATTTTCCGCGTTCCTCAACTAGTTCATCATAAAGGAGTAACTTATTACAATACGCTGCTTCACTATTTTTAAGACACGTGGTAAGGTCCTTGTTTTTTGCCTCTAACTATATAACTGTTTTTCCTAACTTTTCAAATAAACTAGAGTTAGAAGGACTAACCTTGAGATATTCATTGGATGAGTTCATTCGTAGATACCGTGCGCTCTGAAGAGCATCAATTAGGTCTTTGTTGGGTTCCATAGAGTAGGTATACGTTTGTCGTGGTTAGGTTGGATATTTGATCGTTGACGCGTTATGTGGATTTAAAATAAAAGCTTCGAAGAATAGAGTAGGTATCGAAAAGTTTTTATCATAAAATGTTGATATAAAAAACTTTAGGACCAAAAAGTATAGTTTTTGAAAAGTTTGGAGTCGAAAAGTTTAAGTATCGAAAATTTTGTGTGTATCGAAACTTTTGACAATGAGAGTGTAAGTATCGAAAACTATTTATTTTCTAATATAAAAAAAAATTGGCTTTAAAATTTCAGTTCCGAAAAATTTTGGTGTTGAAAAAAATCTAAAAGTATCGAAAATTTAGGTGTGTACTGAAAAGTTTTAAATCGGTGTTCAATACTTCAAAAATTTACAAAAATGTTTCCTTTAATGTTCCAACAAACAACTACATCTCCCACAATATCCCACACACGACCTCCCTCTCCTGCACATCCAAATCCAATCCCAACGTCTAACCTCCTCCAAGGCCAACCAGAAGCAGTTGTCTACGATCCACATCTGATTGTAGACGATTGTATCTTAAACGAGAAGTGGATGACGTAATGGGAACCAGAGGAAGTTGCTCAACCTCGACTCTCCAACGTCATATACTTCTTACAACAAGCTTCGGTGGACTTGGTGCTGCTTGAAGATGAAGAACTTCAAGAAGGCGAGAACTACAATTCCGCTCTCCTAGAACTACCGGAAATGATCAGGCACAAAGTCGACTCTCCTCCCCGCTTATCAAAAGGGACAGTCAGAGTCGAGATGCCGTGGGAGAATATCAGAATTAAAGTCCCGTTCATTGAAGATGTTAGAAAGCAGATATAAAGGGCTCCTAACCGGATAAAGAAGCTCAACGAACTAAATGTACATGGTATTTCACATTGGGAAGATAAAAAGAAAATGGAGCACATCTTCATGCTCAACTATCTCGGTCCAGATCGAAGTGGCATCCCAACGGATCAACTGAAGAAAAACTTATGGGACAAGCCACCGACCCTCCATCTCGTGAGGGTTTCGCATTCGATTGGAAGCTTCCCTACCCCAATCTACCACATTGAGCGAGGGGACAACCACCGCACGAGAGAAGAGATAGATGAGAGCTATCTCTCCTTCCTTCCACCAGATGACGTCTACCGTCTATATCAGATGTACAAAAGAAAATATCAGACGCCCTCCGGATACATCAAGACTGAAGGACTCGAGGGATTGAAAATATTCATGGTGCGGCAGATCAAGTATCACACCGCACACGACCTTCAAATTGCTATAGAGAACAATATGAAGAAGGTCAACATGGAGTCTCCGCTCATGAAGGGCTTCCCACTGAACGATTGTCCCGAGAACTACATATCCAAGAAACCTGGCATTGCCATAACTTATCGGAATCCAGTCATTGGAAAGACGAGAGCTATGATGAAGTCAGAAATCCACAAGTTCTGTGACGGGATGTTGAAACTAGTGAGGAAGAACATCCAAAAAAGATTGGGAGAGATCACTGAAGAGACGATCTTCGAAGATCTTGGTGAAGAAGTGTCGCCAGTCTTAAATGAGCTTCTGGATGCAATCAATTAGAGGTTAGAGCTGAGGAATGCTGTCAGGCATTACGAGACAGCATTAGGATTACGGAAATAATTCTACGCCCGACAAGGATAAATGGAGCTTAAACGAAGACAAGCACAAAGGGGGAGATTGAAGAGACATTAGAATTGTGCTTTGTTATTTTGTTATCCTTGTAATTAGGGGCGTAATTAGTAGTTTTGATAGTGTAGGACTAAATAGTAAATATACCATGTAAATAGGTATTAATACAATGTACACTATCAAAATCTATACAAGTTCGTTTTTCGGAAAAATACAAGCATTGAATTCACATTCTAAGAGAGAAACACTCTCTCTCAAGATCTTCAAAGAAGATATTCGACCGAAGGTATTTTGTAAGATTATCATTCGAATATCAAGAATTCCTGCTTGGATCGATCGATAGTTGATATATGAGGACCTAACAGATGTTATATCGGTATGTTGATATCGGTTACCCTACAATTAATGACTCATTTGAGTAGTCTCTTTAGCGAAGATACTCTGGCACATGATAATATGTGATATCAATGCAATCTGATATCATCTTCTTTTGCATTTCAGATTTATTTCCATCTCATTCCAAAGATGTCAATTATACGACACTCATGAAGCATACAAACTAGATGCAGATAGCATTTGCAGTACATGTGATCACAGGTTCACAGTGAAAATATTTTATTTTGTTGGGGATCGTTCTCAAGGTATCCCTTGGACGTGCGAAATTTAAATTTTTTCTCGGGATCCCCGTAAACCCCGGATCACTCGGAGACACATAGAAACATGTACATAATAAAGCAGCCTTTAACCCCAATCAAACGTAACATAAAAGAGTTTCATCCAGTTTACCTCAAAGAGAAGGGTTGCTACTTGAAAACTTCTTAGGAATGCATGCCCTTGCTAGAAGGAGGGGAATATCGGATGAGGAGAGGGTCGAAACCTTTGCTCGATGCCACACTGGGCTATCAGCGGTGGCGGTCGGCTGAGTTTTCTTAGGCCGGTGAGTTGCGGCAAGGCGAAGCCCCTCCGAACCCTCAAATTCACTACCATCGGGTAGATCGGCCGAGACTTCTGGCGGCCAACGGAAGGGATGAGGGTTACCCTCATAGGATATGACCGAACATAGCAAAAATTCTCTTGGGCATAGGATATAAGCGACCAAAGATATTACCCCATCAACATCTAAAGCATCTTTACCACCCCCAAGCTTGCTAGAGAAGACATTATAGGCAAGGAATGAAGAAAGCACTTACAAAGTCAAGTGTTAACCAAATCAGGGGAGCAAACAAGCTATGGAACCAAGGAGAAGATGCGGCGTGATGGAGGTTTTTGGCGCGATGGCTGTCAGCGCGACAATGGTTGGCGGTTGGTGCAGCGGCCAAAAGGTGACGGATGGTAGCAATGGGTGGTAAAAGGGAAGACGAAGGAATTTGGGTGTTGGAGGAATAAGGGCCTCTTTTTGGGAGAGAATCGTAAGGTTGTGACTAAGTAAATTAGTAAAGCTGATTTTACTAAAGACCTTTTTAGACCCGATTTTATCCATTGGATCTTTTTTCTTACCAAGGGTGGAGATATCGCCACGTCATCGATCCAAGTGAAAGAAAAAATGATTTGTGTCAAGCTTAGAGAGTTATTTGAGAAAAGACACTGGGGGAAAACAACGCGGGAACGTGATACCCGGAAAAACTCATTACCGGAACATTTTACCTTCGACTTTACGTCTTAAATTTACCACACTCCTTATAGACTATTTAGGGTGAGGGGGGCTATTGATGCTATTGAAATTTCCCACGTTAGAATGTTCGGCCGAACCATCCATCGGAATCTTTCAAAGACAAATTATTAAAGCTCATCGGACTTCAGACACTGGAAATGAATAAAAGACAAGACACGAAGGAGATGGCTCGATTTGGCATCGGCCAACCAAGACCATGCCCGAAGCCACAATAGCTGGACAACCGAGGCCGCAGCGGCAGAAGAGGACAAAGGCTGAAGCCAAGTCGGCTACGGCCAAACCAGCTGAGGAGGCCAAAATGACCCCGCAGCTGAGGTCAAGCAGCCAAAGCCCAAGAGGCCGAGGTTGAAGCTGCCAAAGAGGCTAAAGGCCGAAGCCAAGTCGGCCAAAACTGAACGAGCAGAGGCTGCCAAAGCAGTCGAAGCCCAGAGTCCGAGGATTCATGGCCGAGGCACCCAAATCACTGAAGGACGAAGCGGCCATGGCCGAAATGCCCGAAGTACTTGGAGGATATGAGTCTAAAGTGCCTGAAGCCCCCAAGGCCGAAGCGCCCGAAGGCCGAGTGCCCACAGTCAAGGCCAAAGCGCCAACAGCCAAAGTGCCCAAAGCCGAAGTGCCCAAAGAACCCAAGGTCGAGGCCGAAGCACTATAGGCCAAGACGAAACATTTATTGATAATACCGAGGCTATTGTAGAGCCAAGTCATTATCGAAGTCATGAGATATTCTTAGAGTCCGATTCAAATGTTCGAAGGAAGGGCCTGGATCCTTGCGGCCCAACATAGTAGGTCGGCTCTTCTTCTAAATACCTTAGTTCATTCGACATTCAAGGTATGCTCAATTACACCCAAACCTCTCTCGGCACCACTTTTTACTCTGATATTTTCCTAAAATCTTGGAGAGAGAAATACCCTCCCGACTGAGTCAAGAGGGACAAGGACCTAACCCCTCTAAATCCAGGTAATGCATGCATCTGTGACGTTGGTGGAAGACCAACAAAGGACACGACGGAAAGATGATGGAAGGGTGAACGAATTTTTCTAGCATCATCATTTCAACAGAGCAATATCTGGTATCAAAGATTGTCTCACCTCAACTTCAAAACTCTGAATCAATTGCACTCAGAACAGTTAGTCATAGAACTACCCGCTGTAAAGTATCACAAGGAGCACCAGTGCACTACTTGTGAAATAGAGAAGATGAAGAGAGTGTCTCACAAGTCGAAGCAAAGCCTCAACGTCTCGGCCACTTGAGCTACTTCACATGGATCACTGTGCCTGATGAGAGTTCGAAACATCAATGGACGTAAGTCTGTCCCTATAATCATGGACGACTTCTCTCGCTTACACGTGGACACAAATCCACCGAACGAAGGATAAGACATCCGAACTTCATCGCTTTTGCTAAGACAACTCTAAATCTGCTAAGATGCAATATTTAAGTGGTTCGTACGGATAAGGGACTGAGTTCAAGAATCAACGGCTCAATGACTTCTATCAATCACTCAGGATGCTAAGACTCCACAAAAAATGGAGTTGTGGATAGAAGGAAGAAAACTCTATTAGAAGCAACTCGAAGGATGCTGATTTACTCGAGCCTCCCCCACTTCCTCCAGGCTGAAGCAGTCAATACAACCTACTACACTCAGAACATGACTAGCATTCACAGACGCTTTGGAAAAGTCCTTACGAGATAATCAACCAGCAAATACCCAATATTGGGTTCCTATGAGTCTTCGGTTGCAAGTTGTTTATTGCTAACGATAGCAAAGAACAAAGCAAGTTCAACCCTAAGGCTTTCGATGTGGTACTCATAGGGTATTCTATGTCATCGAGTGCATATCGATTCTATCTCAATGAAACGAGATTGGTCATAGAGGACATAAATGTTAGGTTTAACGAAACGCCAACAATGATTTTTGTACGAACTAGTCCTGAACCCGAACTAATTAGAGTGTTAACGAAAGAGCAACATCGTTCTACACAAGTGGAAGTGCACCCACATCAGAGAAAATTAAAGACCATGACTTACACTCCATGTTCAAGCATTTCTTCACTAGTTTTTGCCAACGAACAACCCTTCCACAGCCCAATCCATGTAGTGAAGCATCAGTACCACCACATAGAACAACCAACTGTGGGCGATGAAGCACCTACACTTCAAGTTATTGAAGTCACGTGATTGAAGAAAATGAAGCAATACCGGGAATGGAGGAAACGAAGAAAATAAAGAAGCTGAGGTTAATCCCCCGATAGAGATATTCACGTCTAATGAGATGAAGTTTGTCGATCCTCAAAATGAAGAGAATGTCATTCAACCTCTCCCTCATGAGAGAAAATGGACCTGAGCTCATCCTACCAATAATATCATCGAAGATCCAAACTAAGGCAATAACACACGATCATCAACGGCCAACAAGAGCCTATAAGTGTTTTTTCTGAGTCAGAACGAGGCAACTAAAGTTGCAGAGGCATTAGCTGATCCTGAATGGATAAAGGCAATGCAAGAAACAATCCATCAATTCGAATTAAATGTATAGAGACTAGTCCCGAGACCCAAGAGCAGGACCATTATTTGTACTAAGTGGGTCTTCAAAAACAAGAAGGATGAAGAGGGTGTCATCATCGGAAACAAGGTTCGATTGGTAGCTAAAGGTTACAACCAACATGAAGACATGGACTACGACGAAACTTTTGCTCCTGCGCATGAACAGAGCCATCAGACTCTTTCTTGCATACGATGCACACAAGAACTTCACCATTTACCAAATGGATGTCAAGATAGCGTTCTTAAACGATGTCTTGAAAGAAGCAGTCTATGTGGTTCAGCCTGAAGAATTCGTGAGTGAAACCCACCTGAATATGTCTACTACTTGGGCAAGGCACTTTATGGACTAAAAGAAGCTATTCAAGTATGTACGATGTCGTATCGGAATTTTTGCTTAAGTGAGGCGTCATAAAAGGGAAGACCGATGCTACTCTCTTCATCAAATGGAATGGATCAAACATTCTGCTGATCCAAATCTATGTCGATGATATTATTTTCGAGTCCACAAATTCTTTGTTGTGCAAGCAGTTCGGGGATCATATGAAGACTAAGTTCGAAACGAGCATGATGGGCGAGCTTAATTTGTTTCTCCGATTACAAGTCAATCAATGCTTGGATTGAATATTCATAAGTCAGTCCGAGTACATCCATGACATTTTGACGAAGGACTACATGAATAATTGCACACCGAAGAGGAAGACATCGATGTCTACCACATGCAAGCTTGACTCATACCCCGCGGGATAATCGGTCAATCCAACCACCTATAGAGGAATCATCGGCTCGCTGCTCTTTCTCACCTCGAGTAGGCCCAACATCATGTTCACCACGTACATGTGTGGCCGCTTTGAAGCCAATCAAAAGGAATCACACATGCTAGCCGTAAACAGAATCATGAAATATCTCAAATGGACAAGGGACATCGCCTCTCTAACTATGGTATCTTGCTTCAACTTAATTGATTACACTGACGTAAATTATTTACGGTGTACAATGGAAAGGAAAAGCACATCCGGTTGTGCGCAATTCTTAGGTGACAAACTCATAAGTTGGTTATTTACGAAACAGAATTGCATGTCAACCTCCACTGCAGGCAGAGTACGTCGCTACTGGAAACTGCTGCTCTCAGATCATGTGTTAGGGAACCAACTAAAGGATTGTGTGTTTGATCTAAATAGCGTACCCATGTATAGTTACTCTAAGAGTGCAGTAGCTATTACCTGTAATTCTGTACACCATTTACGCACGCTGCACATATACCCCAAGTATAACTTTATAAAAGATCACGTGGAGAAAGGCACAATCGAGAAGTACTTCATTTGCACCGAGTTACAGGTCGCCGACTTATTTACCAAGGCTCTAGATGAAATACGCTTCCAGTTCCTTGTTTCTAAGTTAGGCATGTTGATCCTCGAATCTTTATCAATCGTGTCTCAGGAATCTTTTATATTGTGAATTTCATTTAACGTGCATATATTAAGGGAGAACTATCTTTATATAAATTAAGGGGAGCTATCTTTATATATTTGAGGGGAACACTTATTAAATTTTTTACGGGAGTAGAGATATTACTAAGTAAATTTTATTTCATATTATTTTATCTTGAGACTAAGAAAATATCAACAAAAAAAATTCTAACAAAACAAAAAAATAACAACAATCTATATATATATATATATTCTTATTTTCAAGTCTATTTCTATTTCGCTTATTTAATTTTCGCATCCTTTATTTTCGAACTCCTTTTTTTTGCTTCCCTTTATAAATAAAAAAAGATACCAAAAAACCTTACTTTGAAAATTACCTTACTGCGAAAACCTCAAACAACGAACCCCACTGCAAAAAATGCAAAAACGACAAAACCCCGTCTTTCACTACGAAAAACTCAACTTTCGTACTCACCACTTCGAAAAACTCAGTTCGAAAAATATTTGTTTCAAAAATCTCGGATTACTACACTCCAACTTCAAAAAACTTGTCGATACTTGAACTCGATTTCAAATTTTCGGTACGTAAACACTTAAGTAAATTTTCGACGCCGAACAATTTATATCGAAAATCTTCACTTCAAGAATACAATTTCGATAGAAACACACGATTTCAGATTTTCGGCACTTAGCACTAAAAGAAAATTCCTTACTTCGCAAAACTTGTTTCTCCATCTAAGAACTAGTGTCAAGACTTAGGAAATTTCAAATACATCGCGATTTTTTTATAGTAATACTTAAGCGAGACTTCACACATCGAAATCACATAAACATAAAAAATCATTCATTTTAACACTTAGCAAAAAATTTTCTCAAAAACCACAAACACTCACAAGACAACACGAAACTTAGTAAATTTTTTACTAAGACATACATCGATTACACCTCAAATCACTAAGTCTCGTTCCGCATAAATACATTAATAGGACTTTTGAACTCTTTCATCTACTAATCATCTCTTCTATGTCCAAACTTTAAGATTTCAAATGACATCCTCATCAACAAACACATACCCAGAGCACGACTTGAAGATGAACACTAAGGGGAAGATTGTTAGATATTTTAATAGTGTCCAATATATTTAATTTAAGTGTTCATCTTGAACTTTCAATTTCGTGAACTAATCTCTAAATTGTAGAGATTACTGATTTACATGTTGTAATGGACTTTTAGGGGCCCAAGTATCTTATACCACAATCCAAGGGTGTAATAATAAAACCCTACACTTTATTAAGTAAGAATCATTTTAATCGAAATACACACTGCTACAGTACCTTGAAGTTATCGAAACACACACTCACACACACTTAAGGTTTTTAGTGCGTTATTCCTCGATTCTTGTTGTTAGGTAGGTGATTTGAGACCTACAAGTGGTATCAGAGCATAGAGTGACAGAATGAAACCCGTTTTCACGTTTGGATTTGAGAAATTTTGCTAGGTTTATCGCGTTTTTCAAGTTCGAAGGTTCTTCAAAGTGTTTTTCAACATTTTCGAGTGATTCTGAATCTTTTTTGTTATTTTTTTGACCTCGTCTAGCGTTATTGGAGTTTTTCGAGAATATATGTGGCAAAACAAAGAAATTTTCATCAAGTTTGAGTAGTTTTTGAGCAATTTAAAGTTCAGAAAGTTTTTGCAAAAGCTTACACTTGGTACGATGTCGTATCAGACTTATTGGTCAAGTCAGACTTCGGAAAAGGGAAGATAGACACCACTCTCTTGATCAGACGTAAAGGGTCAGATATTCCTAGTTGAAGTCTACGTTGATGATATCATCTTCTAGTCTACAAATCCAAAGTTGTGCGAGCAATTTGGAGAGCTCATGAAGCCTAAGTTCGAGATGAGCATGATGTGAGAGCTTAACTTCTTCCTTGGGTTACAAGTCAAACAACTCTCGGATGAAATGTTCATTAGCCAATCCATGACATCTTGAAAAAGTATGAAATGGAGAATTGCACGACGAAGGGCACGCCGATGTCTACTACGTGTCACCTTGACTCGACCCTCCGAGAAACAAGTAATCGGGGAATCATCGGCTCACCACTCTACCTCACTGCTAGTAGGCCCGACATCATGATCTCCACGTGCCTGTGTGCTTGCTTTCAAGCAAATCCTAAGGGGTCCACATGCTTGCCATGAAGAGAATCATAAAGTATCTCAAAGGGACACCAAATCTCGGACCGTAATATCCTAAAAACTCAGGATTCAATTTAATTGGTTATACTGACGCTGATTATGCAGGCTACAAGATGGACATGAAAAACACCTCGGGTGGAGCGCAATTCTTGGGTGACAAACTAGTAAGTTGGTCATCCAAGAAACAAAATTGCGTATGAACCTCCACTGCTGAGGTGGGGTACGTTGCTGCCGCTAGTTGCTGCTATCAAATTTTGTGGATGCGTACATAACAACGGGATTATGTATTTGATCTAAATAATGTTTCGATTTATAATGACTCTAAGAGTGCAACAACTATTACATGCAATCATGTATACCATTCACGCATCAAGGCGGTAGACATTGGGTATCACTTTATAAAAGATAATGTGGAAAAAAGGCACAACAGATATGTACTTCATCTGTACCGAGCTTCACCTAGCTGACTGATTTACCGGATCTCTTCTCTACTTAACATCAAGCCGACCCGACATCATGTTCGCTACTTGCCTCTGTGATCATTTTTAGGCTGACCCGAAGGAGTCCAACATGCACGTGGTCAAGCAAATTCTACGCTATTTAAAAGGAACTCCCAACTTAAGGTTATGGTATCCTAAAGACACTGATTTTAGATTAATTTGCTATACTGACAGTGATTATGCAGTTGTCGAATGGACAGAAAAAGCACGTCCGACGGAGCACAATTTTTAGGCGATAAGTTGGTCTGCTGGTCCGCAAAGAAATGGAATTGAGTGTCAACGTTGACGGCCGAGGCGGAGTATGTCGCAGCTGCCAGCTGTTGCTCGCAAGTTCTATGGATACGGACGCAACTAAGCGACTACGAGTTTGAATTTAATAACATTTCCATTTATAGTGATTCTCAAAGTGCTATTGCAATAACTTGTAATCCTGTTCATCATTCACGCACAAAACACATAGATATTTGCTATAATTTCATAAAAGATCATGTAGAAAAGGCACTATAGATATGTATTTTGTTAAAACGGAGCTTCAACTTACCGACTTATTCACTAAGGCATTGGATGAAAAACGATTACAATTCCTTATTGCTAAACTAGGCATGTTGAATCTCAATCTTACTTGAAATGTGTTTATGCTCTATTAGGCTTCTATATTATATTTTATGTGCTTCTTGATCTTCCTTGCTATATCTTGCGTGACTCTATCTTTCAAATTTTTTATATATATACAAAAAGATAAATAAAAATAAAATAGTATATATATACAAATAATGAAAACATAAAATAAAATAAAAATGGGGGATGGCGATAATTTTGCCTATTTTGAATTACTCACAAAAATATTTCTTTGATATATGTTTAGTTCTTTGCTTAAAAATTCATGTGACTTTCTTTTATTCAAAGAGCTTCGTTTGTTTCACTAGACACAAAGCCACATCATATATGTGAGAATTTGAGCCTCAATATTTTTTTTTTAGTGGGTCACACTTCAAAAGCCTATCTCTTCAATTTGTATTTCGTAGCTTCATTCTTGCTTTTGTGTTAGTTTGTCATAAAAATGATAAGGGCAAAATTAGGAAATTCCTCACTAGACCCAAATTATCAATCATTTAATATTTTCTCTAGAGATCCCCTTTGAGCCTTCTCCAACATTTTTTTTTTTAAAACCCGATTTAGCCTTCAAAGTCACTTTGATTCAAATTAATAGACTTTCACTTGGTAAGTTGATTAAATATGCTACGATAACAAATTAATGGATATAATTTTATTTTGTTGTTATGAGTGATTTATCTACTAAATGTTTCCATGATAAAAATAAATTGAGTGCTATGAGCGAACTAATGAGAGTTGTCAAAATTATTCATACTATCATCTTAGAATATTAGTTTAGTTACATGATTTGACGGCAAATTATTATTTTATACGTCATGAGAAATATTTGAGTGATAATGTTCAAAATCAACAATCTGACCCCAAAACAAAAATTATTTTATGATAAAAATATATTTCAGGAAAATATTTTCCCACATTTTAAATGCATTAATACATGCATTGGTTCAGACTAAAATGCGAAATTTTATAAAAACACAAAATTTTCATTAATCTATGCTGAATTGCTTAAATGTGTTACTTGTGCTTATATAGTAAATTTTCATATACATAACTGTATTAAATATGTGCTAAATTGCTGAAAAGTTAAATGTGCATTTGTTGAGGTGGAGTTTACATGAAAATTTGTTCTTATCTCCTTAATGATTTACTTGCAATCACAACTTCTAATATTTTTTTTTAAGTATCACATAATATTTCGAGCTCATCCGAGTAATTTTTTTTAAGTATCACAACTTCTAATATTTTTTTTAAGTGTTGAATTTCATCACAATTGGGAGATAATTGCATTTATTTCAGAAATACAGGGAGCCTTATGAAAAAATTTTTGGTTCAAAAGTAAAAGATTAAATTTTTTCGTTAATCAGCCCTGATTTTTAACGAAAGCCCAAAGTATGTTTTCACTGCCCAAAGCCCTTTAAACCTTAGCTGATCGAAAAGTATTAATATAACTTTTTTGATCGAAAAACACATTCTCACGCAACCAAATACAATCGAAAAACTTTTCGAACTCTCAAAACTCTTCGCCGATTTCAAAAATCTCTTCAATACTCACCGAATTTCTGTCAAAACTCGCCAAATTGGAAGGTACAAACCAGTTTGGTGGTCATCTTTCTGTTCTGAAATGCACGAATCGGGACAGTTTTTCAAAATCATTGGACGAAAATTTTTAACTTCGTGACTTTTCGACTGAAACATCTTAAAAATTCAAAATTAACGTGTTTAAACTCGATCATTCTTATTAAAAGCATGATATTAGGATTCACAACTGATTTCTGATCATGACGAGTCCAGATTAACTCATGATTTACCCAGAAATTGTCATTTTCGTTTTTAAGCGTTTACTGTTTGATTTCAAACTTTTTCGATCGAAAATGTTCTTATCGCAAACAGGATCATCGTAGAACATTAGGTTTCGTTAAATTTTACTCGATTGCAAAACTCAGCGGAGAAGACTTATGTTTTTGATATGTTTTTATTCGATCGTAAAACTCCGCGGCAAAAACTTTAGTTTTAGAATAAATTTTCTTCGATCGCAAAAATAAGCGGCGAATTTAAGTTTTTCGATATATTTTTTAGGTCCTATTATATCAACTACCGATCGATCTAAGCATGAATTCTAGATTATCGAATGATAAATCTTGCAAAATAGCTTCGGTCGAATATCTTCTTTGAACATCTTGAGAGAGAGAGTTTCTCGATTGCTTTTCTCTCTCTTAGAATGTGAATTCAATGCTTTATTTTTTCAAAAATGAACTTGTGTATTGATTTTGATAGTGTACATTGTATTTATACATATTTACATGGTATATTTACTATTTAGTCCTACACTATCAAAACTACTAATTACGCCCCTAATTACAAGGATAACAAAATAACAAAGCACAATTCTAAAGTCTCTTCAATCTCCCCTTTGTGCTTGTCTTCGTTTCAGCTCCGTTAATCCTTGTCGGGCGTAGAATGATTTCTGTAATCCCAATGCTGTCTCGTAACGTCTGACAACATTCCTCAGCTCCAACCTCTAATTGATTGCATCCAGAAGCTCATTTAAGAGTGGGGACTCTTCTTCACCAAGATCATCGAAGATCGTCTCTTCAGTGATCTCTCCAAATCTTTTTGGATGTTCTTCCTCATTAGCTTCAACGTCCCGTCACAGAACTTGTGGATTTCTGACTTCATCATAGCTCTCGTCTTTCCAATGACATGATTCCGATAAGTTATGGCCATGTTAGGTTTCTTGAATATGTTGTTCTCGGGAAAATCATTGAGTGGGAAGCCCTTCATGAGCGGAGACTCCATGTTGACCTTCTTCATATTGTTCTCTATAGCAATTTAAAGGTCGTATGCGGTGTGATACTTGATCTGTCGTACCATGAATCTTTTCAATCCCCCGAGTCCTCCAGTCTTGATGTATCCGGAGGGCGTCTGATATTTTCTTTTATACATCTGATATAAACGGTAGACCTTATACGGTGGAATGAATGGGAGATAGCTCTCATCTATCTCTTCTCGAGTGCGGTTGATGTCTGCTCGCTCAATCTGGTAGATTGGGGTTGAGAAGCTTCCAATCGAATGTGAAACCCCCAAGAGATGGAGGATAGGTGGCTTGTTCCTGAAGTTTTTCTTCAGTTGATCCGTTGGGATGCCACATCGATCTGGACCAAGATAGTTGAGCATGAAGATGTGCTCAATTTTCTTCCTATCTTCCCAATGTGAAATACCCCGTAGATTTAGTTCGTTGAGCTTCTTTATCCGGTTAGGAGCCCTCCATATCTGCTTTCTAACATATTCAATGAACGGGACTTCAATTCTGATATTCTCCCATGGCGTCTCGACTCTGACTGTCCCTTTTGATAAGCGGGGAGGAGAGTCGACTCTGTGCCTGATCATTTCTGGTAGTTCTAGGAGAGCAGAATTGTAGTTCTCGCCTTTTCTTCATCTTCAAGCAGCACCAAGTCCACGGAAGCTTCTTGTAAGAAATATCTGATGTTGGAGAGTCGAGCTTGAGCAGCTTCCTTTGGTTCCCATTGCGTCATCCATTTCTCATTTAAGATATAATCGTCTACGATCAGATGTGGATCGTAGACGGCTGCTTCGGGTTGGGCTTGGAGGAGGTTAGAAGTCAGGATTGGATTTGGATTTGTAGGAGAGGGAGGTAGTGTGTGGGATATGGTGAGAGATGTGGTTGTTGTTGGCGGGTTTTGGGTTATGTGGTTGGTGGGTTTGAGGATGATCCTCCAACTTCTTGAGTCTTTGTTGTTTGATCTCTACTCAAACCACGGCCGCTTCGTGTCGTTCATTGCCTTTTCTCCCCCTCATGACGATCCGGATCATCGAAATCGTCATGTCTTCTTTTGGTGCGGGAGTTTTCTTCTCGGCACCTTGTTTGACCTGGTGGCTCGGGTTCATCTATCAGCATTTTGTAGAGACTCTCCTCAGCGGGGATCCAGGTCTCTAAGGCGAGGAGTCAGGAGATGAGAATGTCATGAAGCTGGGTGATCGGAATGGTATAGGGGTTGATGTGTGAAGATGATGGAGATGGGGTGGTGAGGGTGGGTTGGATAGGGGTGTGTATTGTGGTGGTAAGAGGTGGTGAGGAGACGGGGGTGGTTTGAGCTTCTAACGGAGCAGCCGCGGAGATCGGTGCTTTCTCGGTATCCCTTCGGGAGGTCTCAATGACATGGAGCATTCTGTCCATCAGGCGATCTTCGAGAGAAGAAATGGTTGTGAAGAGTGCTTCTTGTAAGCGTTGCTCCGTCACGATCATCGGTGGAGTGGGGCCAGGGAGGCGCTCCAATATCACAACATTGGAAAAGGTTTCCAATGTGCCACCTCGAACAGGTCTTGAGATTCTGGAACGTCTGGGACATCTGTTATCAACCCTGAAGTCACCACTTCAGCGGGTTGGCCTATTATTTGCTCCGAATATATCGGGGGTCCAATAGGGCTTCCACCCAATCCTGGAGATGATATAGTAGGTATCACCTCTAAGGGCGTTGAAACAGAATCAGATTGAATCTGTACGGTTGGTTGATCCGTTGGTGGTGGAGGAGTTGTCACCGAAGCCGGTAGTACTGAAGGGGACACAGAAGGGGCCGAGATTTGCTGTCGGCGAGAGCCCCTTCTTTGAAGTCTGTATTCTTCATCCGATTCTGTGGCATCAGGATGAACACCTTCGGGCTCGACGGCCGGTGTCTCTGTGTCCTGAGCCGTGGCTTCGAGCTCGATTATTTCCACCAGAGATTCCCTTTGAGAAGGCACCGGAGCTTGATCCAAGGCCCGTACCATCTCCTCAGTGATGGAGTTATTTTGACAGTAGTCTTGATAGGCCTCGTCCATTGGATCAGCTAGTCTGAGCAGCTCCAGTGGGATCATCATCGGTTGGAGCGCTAGGTCGGCTGCCTTCGGGTTGTGAAAGAAGCGAAAGCGAGGTGGGATGTATCCTCCAACCAGTGGTAGTCTCGGAATTTCTGGATGAACGTCCATGAAATGCGAAATCAGAATCGGGAACCACCGTACGTATGGGAGGTACTTCGCCTTCGACTTGGTCTCCCTTTGACGTATCTGGTCCGCTAGATCATTCCATATCAGTTGGGCCACATCGTATTTCTTTGAGAAAATAGGTCCGAAAAGGAAATTGCTTGAAGTATGAGGCAAACATTACTAACTAAGTTTGTCACTTGTGAAGCACTTTTACCATTTTCAATTCCAAACTTTCACGAGATCCTACCAATCATTCAAGTTTACGTTGCTGACATCATTTTCGGCTCGACGAATGAACGTCTCTGTCAGAAATTTGGCAATCTCATGAAGACCAAATTCGAGATGAGCTTAATGGGAGAACTTCAATTCTTTCTTGGATTACAAGTAAAGCAACTCAAAGATGGAATCTTCATCAATCAAACCAAGTATATTCGAGATATTCTGAAGAGATTTAATCAAGACAAGAGCACACCGATGAATACTCCCATCTCAACAAACTGCAAATTGGATGCTGATCCGTCTAGCAAGGCAGTCAACATCACAATCTATCGGAGCATTATCAGTTCTCTTCTCTACTTGACGTCCAGCCGACCCGACATTATGTTCGCCGCTTGTCTTTGTGCTCGTTTTCAAGCTGACCCAAAGGAGTCCCATATGCAAGGAGTCAAGCGAAATCTACGCTATCTAAAAGAAACTCCCAACTTAGGGCTATGGTATCCTAAAGATACTGACTTTCGATTAATTGGCTATATTGATGCTGACTATGCAGGTTGCCGAATGGACAGAAAAAGCACGTCTGGCGGAGCACAATTTTTAGGCGAAAAGTTTGTCTGCTGGTCCTCAAAGAAATAAAATTGTGTGTCAACATCGACGATCGAGGCGGAATACGTCGCGGCTGCCAGCTGTTGCTCGCAAATTCTATGGATGCGGACACAACTACGCGATTACGGGTTTGAATTTAATAACATTCCCATTTACAGTGATTCTCAAAGTGGTATTGTCATTACTTGCAATCATGTTCATCATTCACGCATGAAACATATAGACATTCGCTATCATTTCATAAAAGATCATGTAGAAAAAGGCACTATAGATATGTATTTTGTTAAAACGGAGCTTCAACTTGCCGACTTATTCAGTAAGACATGGGATGAAAAACGATTCCAATTCCTTATTACTAAATTAGGCATGTTGAATCTCAATCTTACTTGACATGTGCTTTACATGCTCTACTATGCTTCTATTTGATACTCTATATGCTTCTTGATATTCCTTGATTATCTTGCGTGACACTATCTTTCAAATTTTTTATATACATAATAATATATATAAAGTAATAAAAATACCAAAAAAATGGGGGATGACGATAATTTTGCCTATTTTGAATTACTCACAAAAATATTTCTTCAATATATATGCTTAGTTTTTTGTCTAAAAATTCACGTCACATTCTTTTATTTAAAGAGCTTTGTTTGATTCACTATACACAAAGTCACATCATATATGTGAGAATTTAAACCTCAAATGTCTATTCTTTGGTTTGTACTTCGTAGCTTCATTCTTACTTTTGTAATTCGGGGTTACTCAATCAAGAAAAAGAGGGGGAGAGCAAAACGATGCACATGATGAATTTCTTAATCATTATAGAAGAGAAACACGAATCTCGTTGTGAACTTCTCCTAGATAATCTCGTATACTCCTAGAAGAGAAGCACCTCGAAGTGAACTTCTCCAACGATAATCTAGATCTTATAAATAGAGAAAATGAGAAGAGAAGCACGGCCTTGGGTTCGAATTCCATAACAGTGGAACCTTGGAAAGGAACACGGTCTCGACCCAAAAATGAAGTTCTAATCTCTCAAAGTTTTGTAAAGAAGACGAGACTCATCTTGAGAAAGAAAAGTTAAAGGATCAGAAATGAATTTCACAAAGGGCCCTGGAATTGAAGAATTTTTAAGCTCACTAATCCCAAAAAATTACCATACCTTTTTAGTCAGAGCCTAAATATAATCAATTAAAAGTCCCTTTGATTCAAAATGGTGAACTTTCACTTAGTAAGTTGATTAAATACGCTACGATAACAAATTAATTGATATAAGTTTGTCGTGTTGATATGAGTGATATATCTGCTAAATATTTCCATGATAAAAATAAATTGAATGGTATGAGCGAAACTTGCGAGAGTTGTCGAAGTAATTCATTCTATGATCTTAGAATATTAGTCTAGTTACATGATTTTATGGCAAATTATTATTTTATATGTCATAAGAAATTTTTGCGTGATAGTGTTCAAAATGTCCCATCCGACCCCAAAACAAAAATATTTTTGAAATTTTTTATTTGAAAATATCTTACGCACATTTTAAATGCATTATACATGCATTGGCTCAGAATAGATAAAATGCGAAATTCTTTTTGAAAAATGCAAAATTTATTTGAATCTATGCTGAATTGTTTAAAATGCGTTAGTTGTCCTTAAATAGTAAATTTTCATATGCCAAATTGTACTAAATATGTGCTTAAAATGCCGAAAAGTTAAATCGTGCAATTTTTTAGGGGTAGTTTTATATGAGAAGTTGTTGTTATCTCCTATATGATTTACTTATAAAACATGACTTCTAAAATTTTTTCTATGCATCACAGAAAGTTTAGAGCGCATCCGAGGAGTCAAATGTTGAATTTCATCGACATTGGGAGATAATTTCATCTATTTCAGAAATACATTCAGTATTATGCAATTTATTTTTTGGGTTAATCCATAAAAGATTAAATTGTTGTTTAATCAGACCTGAATTTTAACTAAAGCCCAAAATATTTTTTTACGGCCCAACGTATTTTTACCTTACCCGATCGTAAAGTATTAATACCACTTTGTCGATCGAAAAACTCATCTTGTCTCTGTGATTTTCTCACTAAACTCACCACTCACCCATTTCGAAGGTAGAAACACGTTTCGAATCATTTTCCGTTCAAAAACATATGATTCGCAAGCAGTTTCACGAAAACATTAGATTAAATTTTATTTTCATACTTTTTCGACTAAAACCGATTTCAAACTCTCAAATCAACATGTGTAAACTCGACTGTTTGGGTTAAAATCATGATATTTGGATTCGCAACTGTTTTCTGAACGTTCGGAACCCAGGTTAACTCATGATTTACCCAGAAATTGAAATTTACGTATTTCGCGTTTACTGTTTGATTTGAAAATTTTTCGATCGAAAAAGTTCTTATCGCAAACAGTGTAGTCGAAGAACTTTAGTTTTCGTTAAGTTTTATTCGATCGCAAAACTCAGCGACGAAAACCATTTGTTTTTTATATATTTTAATTCGATCGTAAAACTTTGCGGCGAAAACTTAATTTTTCGATTAAATTTTATATGACGAAGATCAACACAAGACCTATCGTCCCGACGAAAAATCTGATGGCCATGGTGCTCGATCTCCCGCACTACGACGAATATGATCAACTTCCAACGGACGCAGAGACCATAGAAGATATGCTCCGGATGGAATACAAACCCCCGCTAACCAAACTGGCGAACTTTCAAAATAGCGGGATCCCACATCCGTGGAAGACGTTGTTCGGCATAATCAACAAATGCCTCTCCCCAAAACACCCTAGCTTCGACAAGGCGAACGGGAATATCCTTCGTATCTTTCATGGAGTGATCTTCTCCGAGAAATACGACGTGGCCCAGCTGATATGGAATGATCTAGCGGACCAGATGCGTCAAAGGGAGACCAAGTCAAAGGCCAAATCTCTCCCCTATGTACGGTGGTTCCAGGTGCTGATCTCACACTTCATGGACATTCATCCAAAGATCCCGAGACTACCACTAGTTGGGGAATACATTCCGCCACGCCTTCGATTCTTTCACAACCCGAAGGCAGCCGACCTAGCGCTCCAACCAATGCTGATCCCATTGGAGCTGCTCCGACTAGCTGATCCAACGGTCGAGGCCTACCAAGACTACTGTCAAAATAACTCCATCACGGAGGAGATGGTACGTGCCTTGGATCCCGCTCCGGCACCTTCTCAAAGGGAATCGCTGGTGCAAACAACGGAGCCCAAAGCCACGGCTCAGAAGATAAAGACACCGGCCGTTGAGCCCGAAGGTGTTCTTCGAGATGTCTCTCCTGAGGCCACTGATTCAGATGAAGAGTACAGACTCCAAAGAAGGGGCTCTTGCCGACAGCAACTCTCGCCCCCATCTGTATCTCCTTCAACAGTAACAACTTCAGTGCCAACATCTCCACCACCAATGGATCAACAAACCACACAGATTCCATTTGAATCTGTCTCAACACCAATAGAGGTGATACCTATTGTATCATCTCAAGGATTGGGTGGAAGCCCTATTGCACCTCCAATATCTTCGGAGCAAACAATAGGCCAACCCATTGAAGTGGTGACTTCAGGGTTGACAACGGATGTCACAGGATGTTCCGGACCATCAGACATACTAAAGGCGGCACATCGGAAACCTTTTCCGATGTTGTGACAGTGGAGCGCCTCCCTGGCCCCACTCCACCAATGATCGTGACGGAGCAACACCTACAAGAAGCGCTCTCCACAGCCATGTATTCTCTTGAAGATCGTCTGATGGATCGCATGCTTAAAGCCATCGAGACTGCCCGGAGAGATACCTGGAAAGCACCAGTCTCCGACGCTGCTACGACCGACACAAAAACCACCCCCGTTTCCTGACCACCTCTTACCACCACCATACATACCCCCATACAACCCACCCTCACCACCCCTACTCCATCACCTTCTCTCATCAATTCCTATACCATCCCGATCACCCAGCTTCACGACATACTCATCTCCCGCCTCCTCGCCTTAGAGACTACGATCCCCGCTGAGGAGAGTCTCTACAAAAGGCTGGTAGATGAACCAGAGCCGCCAGCACAAGCAAGGTGCCGAGAAGAAAGCTCCCGCACCAAACGAAGACATGAAGATCCCGATGATCTGGATCGTCATGAGGGGTAGAAACGACAACGAACCACACGGAGCAGCCGTGGAGTGAGTCGAGAACAATCAAATACTAAAGAAGCTGGAGGATCATCCTCAAACCCACCAACCACACAACCCACAACCCGCCAACAAACAACCACACCTCCCACCACATCCCACAGACTACCTCTCTCTCCTACAAATTCAAATCTAATCCTGACCCCTAACCTCCTCCAAGCCCAAACAGAAGCAGTCGTCTACGATCCACATCAGATCATAGACGATTATATCTTAAATGAGAAATGGACTACGCAATGGGAACCAGAAGAAGATGCTCAAGCTCGACTCTCCAACGTCAGATATTTCTTAAAACAAGCTTCAGTGGACCTAGTACTGCTTAAAGATGAAGAACTTCAAGAAGGCGAGAACTATAGTTCTGCTCTCCCAGAGCTACCAGAAATGATTAGGCACAGAGTCGACTCTCCTCCCCGCTTATCAAAAGGGACAGTTAGAGTCGAGACACCGTGGGAGAATGTCAGAATTGAAGTCCCGTTTATTGAAGACGTTACAAAGCAGATCTGGAGGGCTCCAAACAGAATAAAGAAGCTCAACGAACTTAATCTACAGGGCATCTCACACTGGAAAGATAGGAAGAAAATGGAGCACATCTTCATGCTCAACTATCTTGTCTCCGATCGGAGTGGCATCCCAACGGATCAACTAAAGAAAAATTTCAGGGACGAGCCACCGATTCTCCAACTCATCGTAGTCTCGCATACGATTGGAAGCTACCCGACCCCTATCTACATCATTGAGCGAGCGGACAACAACCGCACTCGAGAAGAGATAGATGAAAGCTATCTCCCTTTCCTTCCACCGGATGAGGTCTACCTTCTGTATCAGATGTACAAGAGAAAATACCTGACGTAATTCGGATATATCAAGACTGAAGGACTCGAGGGACTGAAGAGATTCATGGTGCGGCATATTAAATATCACACCGCACACGACCTTCAAATCGCTATAGAGAACAATATGAAGAAGGTCAACATGGAGTCTCCGCTCATGAAGGGCTTCCCACTCAACAATTTTCCCGAGAACTACATCTTCAAGAAACCTTGCCTCGCCATAACCTATCTGAATCCTGTCATTGGAAAAATGAGAGCTATGATTAAGTAAGAGATCCACAATTTCTATGATGGGACACTAAAGTTAGTGAGGAAGAACATCCAGAAAAGATTGGGAGAGATCACCGAAGAGACAATCTTCGAAGATCTTTGTGAAGAAGAGGCTCCACTCTTAAATGAGCTTCTGGATGCGATAAATGAGAGTTTGGAGATGAGGAATGTTGTTCGACGTTACGAGACAGCATTGGGATTGTGAAAATTATTTTACGCCCGACAAGGATAAAAGGAGCTGAAACGAAGACAAGCACAAAGGGGAAGATTGAAGAGAATTTAGAATTGTGCTTTGTAATTTTATTATCCTTGTAATTAGGGCCGTAATTAGTAGTTTTGATAGTGTAGAACCAAATAGTAAATATACCATGTAAATAGGTATAAATACAATGTACACTATCGAAATAAAAACACAAGTTCATTTTCAGAAAATAACAAGCATTGAATTAACATTCTGAAAGAGAGAAAAGTAATCGAAAAACTCTCTCTCTCTCAAGATCTTCAAAGAAGATCGACCGAAGGTATATTGTGAGATTTATCATTCGAATATCTAGAATTCATGCTTAGATCGATCGGTAGTTGATAAAATAGGACCTAACAAGACCAATATGGAGGCCAACATCCGATTTCTCTCTTCTCTTCAACCGGAGTGGAAGAAAATATCCATGCAAATCCCTCAAAACAAGGATTTGGACGAAATGGATATCCACGCCGTCTTTGATAATCTTGCTCAACACGAGGAAGACATTAGCGAGATACAAAAAGAACTAAAGGGCAAACAAATCGAAGACTCAATAGCTCTAGTTTTGGAAAGAAAAAACAGTCGATCTCGTAAAGATAAAAGCATCAAATTGCCCAGTTCTTCCGATGATGAAGACGAATCAGAATTGGAATCCGAGCCCGATATGAAAGAGTTAAAGAAAGAATTGGCTCTCATTACTAAAATGATGAGCAAAAAGTTCTATAAAAGAAATCCTCATCTTCAACTAATAGATTTCGGAACTCAAGCTCTAAGCACAAGAAAAGACCGACCGAGTCGTCATAATCCAAAAACGCCAAAGAACCACAAAAATGCTACAATTGTGGAAAGATAGGGCACTTCGCCAGAGAATGCCATCTGCCTAAGAAGAAAGACGCCAATTATTACTCCAATAAATTTAAACTTAGCAAACAAAAGGAAGCTGGAGTAGCTCTAATGGCTGAACAAGAGCACTGGCTAGAAGACACAACGGATTCTGACAATGACAATCCAGCTCTCATGGCATTTCTAGACGATGCCTCAGACGAAAACTCAATGAGGAGGTCCGACGACGAAGACAATGCATCAACCTCATCTCAAGAGGTAGCTACACCCGATTCTACATTATTAATCATGTTAGAATCTTTACAAAATAAATATACTAACATGAAAAATGAGCGGAAAAGTACAAAAGAATTAGAGGAGAGACTAGCCCTTAGTGAAAATAATTTCCAAAAGCAACTAGATAAGAATGTTCACCTAGAAATTCTTTTATCTAATGCTAAGGAAACAATAACTAGTCTTGAATCTAGGTTAGCCACTTATGAGACAAAAATTAACGATCTTAGTAAAACACTTAGCGATAGTTAGAGAGATTTAGAAATTTCTAGAAAAAATTTTAAGGAAATCTTTGACGAACGTAAGAAGCTTTACTCTAGAATTAAAACTTTAGACGATCTTCTAACAAAAAACGGACAAACGGATAAGACTATTTTTCTAAATCAACCTCATGATATAGAATTTTATAATCCTATAGAAGGCTTAGGTTTTAACAACCCTGTAACTTGAAAAAGGTAAATGTTAAATAATTATATGATATCAAGTACATGGGTTGAAGATTAACTTATTTAATGGTTTTACTAACTCTTCTGAAAGAAATGCGTTAGAAGAATCCAAAAGAAAAGCCACAAATAGTACTGACATTCCCTTTGACTACACCAATTTGAATAATAGTTACACGACACGGGAAAAAAAGTTGTGCTAGTGATTATAATTCATTATATCATTTAGAAGATCTTCCTAAAGTTAAGGAAGAAAATATTGATCATTCTAAAAATTCTACTTTCTGTTATATTCCCGTTATTATTAAGAAAATAGCTGATTTGAACTCTTCCATAGAAACAGAAAGAAAGAATTTTGAAGCAGAAAAGAATGAGCTTTTATTGGAGATTTCTAATCTAAAAAATTCCTCAGTTTTAAACTCTTGTCCTGATTTAATTTTAAAAGAAAAAACATTGATTAAGGACAAGCCAAATTTAAGAGAACACCTCCCATTATTTTACAAAATATATAAAAATTTTCTTTAAAAAGCGTAAATGGAGGAAAAGAGTCCTTAAATGCTTTAAAGACGAAAAAGATTTTTACTAATTCTTTTTCTGGTCCATCCACAGGTGGAGTGGTAAAAGAGTTGAAACATGCAAAGGAGAGAGTGACTTAAGAAGAAAAATGATAGAAATGACTTATTTTCTAAACTTTCTTATGTATCAAAAACTAAGGACACTCGTAAGAAGACAGTCGTTTCTAATTTTCATGTTGTTGCTTCAACTTATACTTTAAAGTCTATTAACTTTGAAAGCACAAATTTTGAAAATGGCTCTACTTCTAAAAACAAAAACCATCATTCTAAGACAAATGCAAGTCTTAAGTCTCGTAGGAAACAAGATCCGGCTATTACGCAAGCTTATAGCTCGATACATTATTGCCCTCGTCTAAGGTACCCAGTCCAAGTACACTTGGCTAAACACCTTCGGAGACTAGCTAGAGAAAAGGTTTTCTCATGCACTAAGACTAATAAGACATTTGTCCGCACTGAAATTACTCTTCCATGTAAGGTTTACCCTCAATGGGTTCCCAAGACACCATCTAAGGCAATATTCAAAGCAAAGTCAGAGGAAAACGTTTATGACCTCTATCAACGTTATCTAACTCTTCTCAACGAGACAAGGAAGATAGAAATTTTCAAGACCAACATGGAGGTCAACATCCGATTTCTCTCTTCTCTTCAACCGGAGTGGAAGAAAATATCCAGGCAAATCCGTAAAAACAAGGATTAGGACGAAATGGATATCCACGCCATCTTTGATAATCTCACTCAACACGAAGAAGATATAAGCGAGATACAAAAAGAACTTCAGGGCAAGCAGATCGAAGAATCTATAGCTCTAGTCTCTGAAAGAAAAACAAGTCGATCTCGCTAGGATAAAAGCATCAAGTTGCCAAGTTCTTCAGAAGATGAAGATGATTCGAATCGGACTCTGAGCCAGACATGACGGAGTTCAAGAAACAATTGGCTCTCATTACTAAGACGATGAGCAAAAAGTTTTATAAAAAGAAATCCTCCTGTTTGGCAAATAGACTTCAGACATCAAGCTCTAGGCACAAGGAATGACTGGCCGAGTCATCAGACTCTAAAAAGCCAAAGAACCACAAAAGTGCTATAATTGTGGTAAGATATGGCACTTTGCCAGAGAATGCAGACTTCCCAAGAAAAAGGATGCCAACTACTACTCCAAAAAATTTCAACTAACTAAACAAAAAGAGGCTGGAGTAGCGTTGATGGCAGAACAAGAGCATTGGCTCGAAGATACCACAGATTCTGAAGACGAAAATAATGCTATAATGGCGTACCTTGACGACGCCTCAAACGATAATTCATCAAGGAGGTCAGATGAAGAAGAAAAAGCATCAACATCATCACAAGAGGTAACGATGCCTAATTCTACATTATTAAACATGTTAGAATCTTTACAAATTAAGTATTCTAACATGAAGAATGGGCGGAAAAGCAAAAAGGAATTAGAAGAAAGACTAGCCCTTAGTGAAAATAATTTTCAAAAGCATTAGATAGAACTATTCACTTAGACATTCTCGTATCTAATGCTAAAGAAACCATAACTAGTCTTGAATCTAGGATAGTTACTTCCGAGATAAAAATAAATGACCTTAGTAAGACTTTTAGCAATTGTCATAGAGTTCTTTTCTAAATCAGCCTCTTGATATAGAATTTTATAGTCCTAAAGGCTTAGGTTTTAACACTCCCTGTAATTTGAAAAAGGTCAATGTCAAACAGTTATATGATATCAAGTATATGGGATTAGGATTAACTTCTCTAATGGCCTTTACTAACTTTTCTGAAATAAATGCCTTAGAAGAATCTAAAAGAAAAGTCACTATTAGAACTGATATTCCCTTGGCTACACCGAATTGAATAATAGTTACCAGACACAGGAAATTAACCTGTCTAGTGACTATAATTCAAAATATCCTTTAAAAGATCTTCCTAAAGTTCAGGAAGAAAATAATGATCATTCTAAAAATTCTACTTTCTGTTAAATACCTGCTATTATCAAGAAAATAGCTGATTTAAACGCTTCCTTAGAAATAGAAAGAAAGAATTTCAAAGTTAAAAAGAATGAACTTCTATTGGAGATTTCTAATCTCAAAACTTCCTCAATTTTAAAATCTTGTCATGATTTTAGTTTGAAAGAAAAATCATTAAATAAGGACATTATCAAATCTAAAAAAACACCTCCCATTATTTTACAAAAAAATTTAAAAGAAGATAAATCTTCTTTAAAAAGCGTAATGGGGGGAAAAGAGTCTTTAAATGCTTCAAAAAGGAAAAAGATTTTTTCTAACTCTTTTTCTACTCAATCCACAGGTAGAGTAGAAAAAGAGGTGAAGCATGCAAAGGAAAGAGTGCCTAGGATAGAATTTCAAAAGAAAAGTGATAGAAAAGATTTATTTTCAAAATTTTCTTCTGTATTGAAAACTATGGACACTCGTAAGAAGACAGTTGTTTCTAATTTTAATATTGTTGCTTCCACATATGAGTTAAAGCCTATTAACTTTGAAAGCACAAATTTTGAAATCGGCTCTACTTCTAAAAGCTTAATCCATCAGTCTAAGACAAATGCAAATCGTAAGTCTCGAAGGAAATAAGATCCGGCTATAAAGAAAGCTTATAGCTCGATACATTCATCTCCTCATGTAAGGTATCCAGTCAAAGTACAGTAAGCCAAACACCTTAAGAGACTTGGTAGAGAAAAGATTTTCTCATGCACTAAGACTAATAAGACATTTGTCCGCGCATAAATTAACCTCCCATGTACGGTTCAACCTCAATGGGTTCCCAAGACACCATCTAGGCCAATGCAAGGCCAAATTGCCTAAAGAGGTACCACTTAAACCAACTAATACCAAGTTGGTTTAGGTACCTAAAAGCATAAATGGTTTAGGAACCAAAAATGAACAAATCTTACCTGCAAAGTCTGCTAATCCGAGATGAACCATTACTAAGTGGGTACCTAAGTCTCTTTAAAATTTTTTATGCAGATCCGTCATGTGTGGTATTTAGATTCTGGTTGCTCCACACAAATGACGGGAAATCAAGAACTGTTGAGCAACTACCAAGACCGTTACAACGGAAAAGACAGATTTGGTAACAACGACTCTGCTCCAATACTTGGCTTCGGAGATAATCTACTGCAAAATCTGACGATTAACGATGTCTCTTACATCCAAGGTCTTAAACATAATCTGTTCAGCATAGGACAATTCTGTGACGAAGGATTTCAAGTGATGTTCTCGTTGATCAGTGCAGAATATTAAATAGTCAGGATCAAGAACTTTTAATAAGATCTCGAAGATCTAATCTTTACACCATCAATCTGACAACAGTTCGACCTTTAACAACTGTTTGCCTCATCTCACAGACAACAATCAAGAGGAACAACTTATGGCATCAACGTTTGTCTCATCTAAACCTCAAAGCTCTTCACAGACTCTCTATCAACAAGTTGGTAAAACGTGTCTGCCAACGATTTCCATACATCAAGAGCATAATTGTTCGGGTTGTCAAATGGGTAAAATGAAGCGAGCATAACACAAACTCAAGCAAGTTGCTTCTACATCTCGACCCTTGGAATTACTTCACATGGACCTTTGTGGACCAATGCGTACACAAAGTATCAACGGTCGTAAATATGTGTTAGCAATTGTCGACGATTATTCTCGCTACACATGGACAAGATATCTCCGAACAAAAGATGAGACTGGAGACTTGATTTGTGAATACGACTCAGAATCTCCTCCAAAAGAAAATCCAAGTAATCCGGACTGATAACGGAACTGAATTCAAGAATCAACGCCTCAGCAATTACTATCAGTCACTCGGAATTATTCAACAATTCTCAGCCGCTAAAATGCCTCAACAAAATGGCGTCGTAGAACGGAAGAACCGGAGTCTAGTTGAAGCTGCAAGAACAATGTTGATCCGTTCCGGTCTCCCTCACTTTCTATCTGCTGAAGCAGTGAGTACCGCATGCTTTACGCAAAATCGGACGATTATTCACAAACACTTTGAAAAGATGCCGTATGAGATAATTAATCAAAGGATTCCGAATATCTCTTTCTTCAAAGTATTGGGGCGCAAATGATTTGTGGCCAACGATAGGGAGCATCGAAGCAAGTTCGACCATAAAGCATTTGAAGCAGTCTTTGTTGGATATTCATCCACTTCTACAACATACCGAGTCTATATCAAGTCTTTGCGTACTATCTTGGAAAACTACAACGTCACTTTTCAAGAAGTGACCAACTTGGCTTTTGAACAAAACAGTTCAGAACCCGAGCTTATAGACGTGTTGGCACAAAGTCAACAAAATTCCGACAACATCTACCTCACCGTCAGAAGAAGCAATTCCCGATGACCTGGAAGATTTGGATTTTCTATTTGAACGTTTTTATCGGAACGAGTCTCAAATGCCTGCTTCGTCTCATTCTATACCAAGCAGTGCTCCTTCTCCCTATACGGAAGAAATTAAAATTGAGACTCACAATCCTCAAACTCCGACAAATGTTACGGATTCTCCTAATTCTTAATCTTCAACTAGTGTTGCAGCTCCTACAAATACAGATGAGAAAATTACTTCCAATTCAACCTCAGAATTGAATTTCCCAACTACGAATGATTAGCCCATCAATTCAGGATGTCTCGATATACAAATCAACGAATGATCTACTTTGGTTCTTCCTCATGAACGCAAATGGACTCGAGCTCATGCTATTAACCAAATATTCGGTGATCCTTCAAGTGGAGTACGCACTAGGACGTCTATACATAGCGGATTATTAGCATGCTTCTTAAGCCAAAACGAACCAATCAAGGTAGTCGAAGCCCTTAAAGACCCGGATTGGGTAATCGCGATGCAAGATGAACTCAACCATCGAGCGTCTACGAGTTTGGACATTAGTTTGTCGACCGCAAGGCAAAACAATAATTGGAACTAAATGAGTTTTCAAGAATAAGAAGAACGAGAATGGTGAAGTAATCAAGAATAAAGCACGACTCGTAGCTAAGGGGTACAATCAACAAGAAGCAATTGACTACGACGAGACGTATGCTCCGGTTGCCCGTATCGAAGCAATTAGACTATTCCTAGCATACGCGGCTCATAAAGACTTCAAAGTCTATCAAATGGATGTTAAAACCGCCTTTCTCAACGGTGTGTGAAAACAGAAGTCTATGTCGCTCAACCCGACGGGTTCGTGCACGAGAATCATCCTGATCATGTCTATCGATTGGACAAAGCTCTCTGTGGACTAAAGGAAGCCACTCGTGCTTGGTATGATGTCCTAAGCGAATTTTTAGTCAAGTCCAACTTTATAAGAGGCACCATCGATACGACACTCTTCATCAAAAGACAAGGCAAAGACCTGATGACATCATCTTCGGCTCGACGAATGAACGTCTCTGTCAGAAATTTGGTGAACTCATGAAGACCAAATTCGAGATGAGCTTAATGGGAGAACTCCAATTCTTTCTTGGACTACAAGTAACACAACTTGACGATGGAGTCTTTATAAGTTAAACCAAATATATCCGAGATATTCTTAAGAGATTTAATCAAGACTAGAGCACACCGATGAATACTCCCATATCAACAAACTGCAAATTGGATGTTGATCCGTCTGGCAAGGCAGTCAACATCACGACCTATAGGAGCATTATCGGATCTCTTCTTTACTTGACGTCCAGCCGACCCGACATCATGTTCGTCACTTGTCTCTGTGCTCGTTTTCAAGCTGACCCAAAGGAGTCCCACATGCATGCAGTCAAGCGAATTCTACGCTATCTCAAAGGAACTCCCAACTTAAGGCTATGGTATCCTAAAGATACTGATTTAAGATTGATTGGCTATATTGACGCAGATTATGCAAGTTGTCGAAAGGACAGAAAAATCACGTCTGGCGGAGCACAATTTTTAGGCAAAAAGTTGGTCTGCTGGTCCTCAAAGAAGATAAATTGCGTGTCAACCTCGACGGCTGAGGCGGAGTATGTCGCGGCTTCTAGCTCTTGCTCGCAAGTTCTATGGATGCGGACACAACTACGCGATTACGGTGTTGAATTTAATAACATTCCCATTTACAGTGATTCTCACAGTGCTATTGCCATTACTTGCAATCATGTTCACCATTCACGCACGAAACACATAGATATTCGCTATCATTTTATAAAAGATCATGTAGAAAAAGGCACTATAGATATGTATTTTGTAAAAACGGAGCTTCAACTTGCTGACCACATCACTAAGGCATTGGATGAAAAACGATTCCAATTCCTTATTGCTAAGTTAGGCATGTTGAATCTCAATCTTACTTGAAAAGTGTTTTACATGCTCTATTATGCTTCTATGTGATATTCTATAGGCTTCATGATATTCTTTAATTATCTTGCGTGACTCTATCCTTCAATTTTTTTTAGAAAGAAAAATAAAAATAAAATATATATAAATATATATATCTAACAATCGTTAGAAGGTCTATGTATAAGATCCGTAAATGGTATCAGAGCCATGGTGGAGGTATTAGGAAGTCAAGGTGTAGTTTAACGTCTTTTTCTTATGAATTTGATGAGAAGAAAATATACTGTTAAAAACAGTATTAAAGAGGAGTATGATATTCCTCAAAATTTGGATAAATTAAATCGTTGGACAATTCCTAAGATAGATTACAAAGTAATCTATGAATTAGGAACCTACAAAAAATTAGGCCTAAAACAGGTAGTCAAAACTACCGAAGAAACTATTTCTCTCAACAATGAAGAAATGGTTATTAGACTTCTAAGTAATAGAGACTTAGAAAAATATAGAATAAACCATAAGTTTATTCATATTGGGTTAGTTTCGCCTTTAAACCTTTAACTTTGGAAGGTTTACCTGAGAGCTTTATAGCAGCTCTTAGAGATGGTCGAAATCTCGACTGGAAACAATCCCTTATGGGAATAAATTCAGTCCAGTCTCGCCCATGGCCCAGTATACTTTAATGTATACCCAAATCTCCAATTATCATTAACTGATGTCAATATATTTGATGCTCTAACATTAAATGTCAAAACTCACGGATATAATTACGCTCCAGGATCGGAAGTAATTTGTATCTGTTATAGGATTTATTATAAGCCTCTTTATACACTGAATCCTCAGTGTAAAATCGTTGATAAACCCATCAACGAGACTGTTCTTATAGAAACCAATTTCAGTAGATCTAATATCACAACTCGTAGATCTATTAAATGGGAAGAAATCCAATTCCCAGAAAATTGGGTTATTGAACGAGCAATGCCTCTTCAGCCCAAAATAAAGAATAATCCCACTCAAATAATACAAACAACAGATGGAACTGTTCAAATACAATTTGATCAAAATAGAAGATCTGTTGATATTAAAACCCCAAGATCTAAAAATACTAGGTCAATCTCTTCACGATATCATATATCACCATGTGATTATCTGGTACGATCTCCTTCTAGAGCCTCAACTTCTCAAAGTAGAGAATCAACCTCTAGTGATTACCTACCAAATACAGTTGAAGAATTAAGAATTAATTCAGATAATATTGTTCACGGTATCTTTAAAAATCAAGACGAGGAAATAACCGAGTCAGAAATGGATTTTCGTGTTCAATGGATTTTTCAAAAATCGATTTTAGCCCGGGTTCACCGGCAAGAAAGAAAATTCAACAAGAATTCTTTCAACCCAAATGGGAACCTTTTAGAAAATGGTTTTTTGAAAACTTTAATAAAGAAGATAAAAATATTATCCAAGAAAAATTTTATAAAGACCTTGAAAAACGGAATGAAAAATTACCTTTTGTTCCTTCGTTTTTAACAAAATATTTTAAGAATATGATTTCTGTTCTTGAAAGAAATTATAAGCTTTCAACTGGGAAAAATCTTATTTCAGTCTTTCCTCCTCAAACTAGTTTTCAAATGGAAAAAGAAAATGAAATTAGATTTTTTAATGCTTTTCAAAAATTATTTGAAAACGATACGCTTTCTATTACTATTAATCATATTAATAGTCTTTTAAAACAACAAAATTATACTAATATGTATGTTATTGTTTTAGGAGAACAAATTTCTTTATTAAAGAAAAATATCGAAGAAATTTTATCCTCGATAAAAGACATAAAAAACTTTTTATTGAAAGAAAAAAATAAGTTAGAAACGGTTGATATTGCGTCTCCCAGTATTCAACCTCCTCCTGAAATCACAGATTTTAAACTAAAATCTATTTCTCATATTGAGAAACTTCTTGAAGACAAATTTCAAAATCTTAAGCTTACTACTTTAAGCGAAGAATTTGAAGATCAATTAGAAAATTCTGATAATCTTCAAAATACATTTAATCAAGAAATTAATAAACTTAAGCATACGAAATATGCTGATAGGCCAACTCAAAGTAAATATTATTATCCTAGGCCTACTCCTCAAGATATCTTGTTCGAAGAACAAGAATTTATGCTCAACAATTCGTATAACGGTAGATGTATATACGAATGGAATTTAGATGGTTATACCGAAAGACAAATTTATAATATGATACATAGAATGCTTATGTATAGCACGATTTGCAAAGCTAATCAAAATAATGATAGAGCTGTTGCAAAAATGATCGTCGCTGGCTTTACTGGTCAGTTAAAAGGTTGGTGGGATAATTACTTATCTCAACGTGAAAAGGACGATATTTACTTAACCATAAAAGAAGAAAATGGTCAACAAGTGGATAATGTTGTCTATACACTTTGTGTAAACATCATTGAACACTTTACAGGCCGATGGTCTGATAACTCTGAAAATATCAGAACTCTTCTTCAAATAGTACTCACTGGAAATCTAAATTTATAGATGGTCTCTTCCTTCTCTCTTCGCAGAAAGAGTAAGGAATAATCTTAGAAAAGGAGAATCGAGTATCGATTATAATTCCTATACTTATGGTAAACTTATTGCAACTTGCATACAAGAAGGTTTAGCCTTATGTAACGAAATAAAATTAAATAAACAAGTCAAAAGAAATTCTTTAGACGAAAAGAAACAATTAGGAGAATTCTGTGGTCAATTTGGCATGGAAAACCCCTCTTGGAGCAAAACTCCAAAAGAACATAAAACTAAAAAATATTCTTCTAAACAATATGAAAGAAGAAAAGTTAGAAAATCTGAACGAAGAGAACAAAATTTCTCTAAAAGAAATAATTTTCAATACAAAAATAAATTTCCCCCGATTATCTGCCGAAAGTGCGGAAAAATTGGTCATAAAGCAAGTACTTGCTGGACCAAAAAGAAAATAAATAATTTAGAAATCGATAGTGAGTTAAAAGAAACACTATCGAAAATCCTTCTTGAATCTGATAATGAATCAGATCACTCTTCTGACAATGAAAATAACATTATTGAAGATATTTCATCAGAATCTGATGAATGCCGAAACTGTCAAATAGGACAACCTTGCTCAAAAAATTCAGATAAATCAGAATCTGAATCAGAAAATGATAATTTGTATCAAATTATCTCCCAATTTCAAGAGGTTAATGTCCTCGACAATAATCTCTTAGAAATACTTAAAGAAACTGATGATCCAGATTTAAAGAATCTCATCATCAAGAAAATTATTCAAAATGAAGAAACTTCTAAAGAAGTTATTCAAAAATCAGAACCCTATAAAATGACAGAAGTAATGAAATTACTTCGAAATAAAAATAAAATTAACGAATCTCCAGTTAATATTAAAGATTTAACTATTGAGATTTCAGTTCTTAAAACAGAAATTAAAGAATTAAAATTAAGTAATGATAATTTAGAAAGAAGACTTTCTAAAATCGAAAAGGGAAAAGAAGTTCTTGATGAATCATCTTCCAAATCAATCATTGATGAATCATCTTTTAAATCCCTTGAAGAATTTACCAGTAAGACAGAAAATGATAATTTTCTTTCTACTCTGGAAGTCATCACTTCTCAAAAATGGTTAGTGAAAATTTCACTACTTATTGATAAAAATTATCAAAAAGATCTTATTGCTCTTATTGATAGTGGTGCAGATTTAAACTGTATCCAAGAAGGTATTATACCTACTCAATATTTTTATAAAACAACTCATTCCTCAGCTCTGCAAGCGGAGAAAGGTTGCAAATTAATTATAAGATTCCAAAGGCCTATATTTGTAAAAATAAGGTCTGCATTCCCACATCATTTTTGCTTGTCAAAAATATTACAAACCAAGTAATTCTTGGCACACCATTTCTTAGGAAAATATTTCCTATCACTAATATTGATGAACGCGGATTTAAAGGAAGCTTAGAAAATAAAGAAGTATACTTTAAATTCATTACTGAACCAATTTCACTAATTCTTAGTGAAATTAAAAATTCTATTCTTATTAGAGCAAAAGAAAATCAAATAAATTATTTGAAACAAGAAATCAGTATACTTACGATTGAGGATAAAATCCAAAATCCTAAGTTACAACAAAAAAATTAAGCTAACTCATAATAAATTTACATTGCAAATATGCAATGATCTTCCAAATGCATTCTGGAACAGAAAGAAACATATTGTTTCTTTACCCTACGAAGAAGGTTTTAGTGAGAAAAATATTCCCACTAAAGCTCGTCCTTGTCAAATGAATGCTGAATTATTAGAATTATGTAAGAAAGAAATAAATTCTCTTTTACAGAAAGGTTTAATAGAACCTTCAAAATCTCCTTGGTCGTGTACCGCCTTTTATGTTAATAATGCAGCAGAAAAGGAAAGAGGAGCACCCAGGTTAGTAATTAATTACAAACCATTGAATAAAGTTTTGAAATGGATCAGGTATCCTATTCCTAATAAAAACGATTTGCTTGATCGATTGCATAATGCAATCCTATTTTCAAGATTTGATTTAAAATCTGGTTTTTGGCAAATCCAGGTTGAAGAAAAGGATCGGTATAAAACCGCCTTTGCTGTCCCAATTGGACAATTTGAATGGAACGTTATGCCTTTTGGTTTAAAAAATGCTCCTTCTGAATTTCAAAATATTATGAATGATATATTCATTCCCTACAGTAACTTTATTATTGTTTATATTGATGATATTTTAGTATTTTCTAAAGATATCGAAACACATTTTAAACATCTTGATATTTTTAAGAAAATAATTATCCAAAACGGATTAGTCATATCTAGTCCGAAAATGATTTTATTCCAAACTAAAATTAGATTTTTGGGTCATACTATTGAAAAGGGTAGTATTACTCCAATTAATAGATGTATTGAATTTGCGTCAAAATTTCCTGATCAAATTCTCGATAAAACACAATTACAAAGATTTTTAGGAAGTCTAAATTATATTTCCCCCTATTATAAAAATCTTGCAATTGATACATCTATTTTATATGATAGATTAAAAAAGACACCTTGTCAATGGACAAATTGTCACACTGAAGCTATTAAGAAAATCAAAAGTAAAGTTATGCATCTTCCTTGTCTCATGCTTGCTAATCCTACTTGGCAAAAAATTATTGAGACAGATGCGTCTGATATTGGTTATGGAGGAATATTAAAACAAGTTTCTCCAGACGATAAATTTGAGCATCTTGTTAGATTTCTATTCAGGAAAATGGAATAATGCTCAGAAAAATTATGCTACTATAGCCAGAGAAGTTCTCGCTATAGTTAAATGTGTTTTAAAATTCCAAGATGATCTTTACAATCAAAAGTTTTTAATAAAAACTGACTGTCAAGCAGCGAAATTCATGTTCCAAAAGGATTTCAAACATAATGTCTCAAAACAAATGTTTGCGAGATGGCAGGCTCATTTAGCCCCTTTCGATTTCGAAATAATTTATAAAAAGGGAAGCGATAATAGTCTTCCTGATTTTCTTACTCGTGAATTTCTTACATGAGTTTTTTGCAATGTGCAGCAATGTCCCAATATGGGAGAGGTTTCGCCTCTAATAGAGGTGGACGTGGTGGTCGTGGACATATTATTGCCCAAATGGGTAACAAAAAACTGGTGAAAGAAAATCTTTCACAATTCTCTGCGTCTTCCAGTAATACTTGGAATAAAGACGATCCAACATACAAGGAGTTTCTTGAATACAAGAAACAAAAGGCGCAATCGCAAAATAAAGAAGGCACTTCTTATGCAAAAATTATTGCAGACGATGACGAAGACGTCGATTACGAGAAAAAGAACCATACAGAGGTAATACTTCTGTTAGAATTTAAAGACCTAAAATGGTCTGATGAACCTTGGACAATAATGTCAAGGTATTTGGAGAAAGCATCATATGCTGCTCCTTTCTATAAATCTCGAGATAATTACGAGAATATTTTAAAGGCCACTGGAACGGCTGATTTTGAGCATTTTAATGCGGGTAATACCCAAACTGCTCAAAGAAAAGGTTATACCTTTAGCAAAATTATCATTAAGCAAATAATTACTGCTGAAAATTGGGCAATTCATCCCTTAAAGGATAGAGAATATCTCCATCCCGAATCAAAAATTTTCATTAAATTTAATTACTATGATTATATTGATGCCTTTAATAAGGTATTCTTATATCAAAATGATTCTAAAAAACATTCTTGGTGGATAAAAATCTGCTCAGATGTTTATAAGAAAGAAATTCCAAATTGGTTTTATCAATGGTGGCTATTATATGGCGCATCTATTGAAATCCTAAAAGAACCCTTCTTTGGCCTTTACCCAGAATGGGTTAAAGTCTCTCCATTTCTAATAGAAGCAGAGCATAATAAACAATGTATAGAAGGAATGGCTTCTTTACATTTTTATATTGAATTTTCTATTCCATGGATTTGGAGATGGACTCCTGAAGTTGGTCATACCCAACAAAAACTTCCTTGTCTCCAGAGGAATTTTTATATTAAATTTTGGAAAAAAATGATTAGAAAAACTCAAACTGACGAATACGAAAGTCAGCAAACGATTGATAAAATCGAAGAGAAAATTTCTCTATATAAAAATGCGATTAATAATCGCCAACAAAGGGAAGCGCCTAGTCCTTTTGAAACCATCTCTAGAAGAATTAATCTTCAGAAGGGAAAAATGAAGCCCAACGAGATAATTGATGTTTATCTCGAAGAAATGAAAAAGGATATTGCAAAAAATTTCGGATTGGACATTTCGGACATCTCAATGGAGACTTCATCAAAAGATGAAGAAATTTGCCTTGCTGGTGAAGGACAAAGTCCGGAAAATCCGGATGATATCTTTATTGAAGATATCGATGACACTCATGATCGCATTGAACAAGAAATATCAATTATTAAAGACAAGGTTGCACAAATTACCAAGTCTCGTGAAGAATTTGAAGGGCTTAAAGCCAAAGGATCACTCAAAGTGGACAAGACTAATTAAAGTTGATCGTGACATCCACGAAGACAAAGCTCACAGCTGTCATCCACGATGAAGAATTTAAAGTTGCTCGTGACATTCACGAAGAAAAAATTCACAGCTGTCAAGATTCCCTCAACAAGTGGGGCAGTTACGAAAGAAAATTCTTTCCCTCAATTATTGTACCTCTATTTATTACCTTCAAACCCAAATGTTTAGGGTGTGCTTTTTTTTGTGCTCTTTTGTACTCTCTCCTACGCTCTCCTTTACTCTCTCCCTCATCTCTCTTGTAAAAATTATCTAAGAAATAAAAGTTGAAGATCGTTATACATCTCTCTACAAGTAAGTTTTTTTCTTTTTAAATAAAATTATATTTCTCACCAAGCCCCAATGCTGGGCTAATTCTACCGTTAAACTACATCAAGATGCCTTAATACCTAAAACATGGTTTTATTTTATCAGATGTGTCTTATATTTTCTTCTATCAATTGAAAGAATTAAGTTTTGGATAAAGGTTGTAATTAAATTTGATTTCGATTAATTCATTGTCGGCGTTTGGCAAAGCCCGTGTTGCCGCAGAAAGGCGTTTGAAGGGCGAAGGCTGTTACCGATCGAATTAATTGAATGATAATTTTGTTATGCAAAATCATCCCTTGTATCCGACGATTTAATTCTAACAATCGTTAGAAGGTCCATGTATAAGATCCGTAAATGGTATCAGAGCCATGGTGGAGGTATTAGGAAGTCAAGGTGTAGTTTAACGTCTTTTTCTTATGAATTTGATGAGAAGAAAAGATACTGTTAAAAACAGTATTAAAGAGGAGTATGATATTCCTCAAAATTTGGATAAATTAAATCGTTGGACAATTCCTAAGATAGATTACAAAGTAATCTATGAATTAGGAACCTTCGAAAAATTAGGCCTAAAACAGGTAGTCAAAACTACCGAAGAAACTATTTCTCTCAACAACGAAGAAATGGTTATTAGACTTCTAAGTAATAGAGACTTAGAAAAATATAGAATAAACCATAAGTTTATTCATATTGGGTTAGTTCAGGTCGCCTTTAAACCTTTAACTTTGGAAGGTTTACCTGAGAGCTTTATAGCAGCTCTTAGAGATGGTCGAAATCTCGACTGGAAACAATCCCTTATGGGAATAAATTCAGTCCAGTCTCGCCCATGGCCCAGTATACTTTAATGTATACCCAAATCTCCAATTATCATTAACTGATGTCAATATATTTGATGCTCTAACATTAAATGTCAAAAGTCACGGATATAATTACGCTCCAGGATCGGAAGTAATTTGTATCTGTTATAGGATTTATTATAAGCCTCTTTATACACTGAATCCTCAGTGTAAAATCGTTGATAAACCCATCAACGAGACTGTTCTTATAGAAACCAATTTCAGTAGATCTAATATCACAACTCGTAGATCTATTAAATGGGAAGAAATCCAATTCCCAGAAAATTGGGTTATTGAACGAGCAATGCCTCTTCAGCCCAAAATAAAGAATAATCCCACTCAAATAATACAAACAACAGATGGAACTGTTCAAATACAATTTGATCAAAATAGAAGATCTGTTGATATTAAAACCCCAAGATCTAAAAATACTAAGTCAATCTCTTCACGATATCATATATCACCATGTGATTATCTGGTACGATCTCCTTCTAGAGCCTCAACTTCTCAAAGTAGAGAATCAACCTCTAGTGATTACCTACCAAATACAGTTGAAGAATTAAGAATTAATTCAGATAATATTGTTCACGGTATCTTTAAAAATCAAGACGAGGAAATAACCGAGTCAGAAATGGATTTTCGTGTTTAATGGATTTTTCAAAAATCGATTTTAGCCCGGGTTCACCGGCAAGAAAGAAAATTCAACAAGAATTCTTTCAACCCAAATGGGAACCTTTTAGAAAATGGTTTTTTGAAAACTTTAATAAAGAAGATAAAAATATTATCCAAGAAAAAATTTATAAAGACCTTGAAAAACGGAACGAAAAATTACCTTTTGTTCCTTCGTTTTTAACAAAATATTTTAAGAATATGATTTCTGTTCTTGAAAGAAATTATAAGCTTTCAACTGGGAAAAATCTTATTTCAGTCTTTCCTCCTCAAACTAGTTTCAAATGGAAAAAGAAAATGAAATTAGATTTTTTAATGCTTTTCAAAAATTATTTGAAAACGATACGCTTTCTATTACTATTAATCATATTAATAGTCTTTTAAAACAACAAAATTATACTAATATGTATGTTATTGTTTTAGGAGAACAAATTTCTTTATTAAAGAAAAATATCGAAGAAATTTTATCCTCGATAAAAGACATAAAAAACTTTTTATTGAAAGAAAAAAATAAGTTAGAAATGGTTGATATTGCGTCTCCCAGTATTCAACCTCCTCCTGAAATCACAGATTTTAAACTAAAATCTATTTCTCATATTGAGAAACTTCTTGAAGACAAATTTCAAAATCTTAAGCTTACTACTTTAAGCGAAGAATTTGAAGATCAATTAGAAAATTCTGATAATCTTCAAAATACATTTAATCAAGAAATTAATAAACTTAAGCATACGAAATATGCTGATAGGCCAACTCAAAGTAAATATTATTATCCTAGGCCTACTCCTCAAGATATCTTGTTCGAAGAACAAGAATTTATGCTCAATAATTCGTATAACGGTAGATGTATATACGAATGGAATTTAGATGGTTATACCGAAAGACAAATTTATAATATGATACATAGAATGCTTATGTATAGCACGATTTGCAAAGCTAATCAAAATAATGATAGAGCTGTTGCAAAAATGATCGTCGCTGGCTTTACTGGTCAGTTAAAAGGTTGGTGGGATAATTACTTATCTCAACGTGAAAAGGACGATATTTACTTAACCATAAAAGAAGAAAATGGTCAACAAGTGGATAATGTTGTCTATACACTTTGTGTAAACATCATTGAACACTTTACAGGCCGATGGTCTGATAACTCTGAAAATATCAGAACTCTTCTTCAAAATCTTAGGTATAAAACTCTTACATATTTTAGATGGTAGAAAGATACCTTCCTTAGCCGAGTTATGGAACTCCCTGAGTCAAATAGTACTCACTGGAAATCTAAATTTATAGATGGTCTTCCTTCTCTCTTCGCAGAAAGAGTAAGGAATAATCTTAGAAAAGGAGAATCGAGTATCGATTATAATTCCTATACTTATGGTAAACTTATTGGAACTTGCATACAAGAAGGTTTAGCCTTATGCAACGAAATAAAATTAAATAAACAAGACAAAAGAAATTCTTTAGACGAAAAGAAACAATTAGGAGTATTCTGTGGTCAATTTGGCATGGAAAACCCCTTTTGGAGCAAAACTCCAAAAGAACATAAAACTAAAAAATATTCTTCTAAACAATATGAAAGAAGAAAAGTTAGAAAATCTGAACGAAGAGAACAAAATTTCTCTAAAAGAAATAATTTTCAATACAGAAATAAATTTCCCCCTATTATCTGCCGAAAGTGCGGAAAAATTTGTCATAAAGCAAGTACTTGCTGGACCAAAAAGAAAATAAATAATTTAGAAATCGATAGTGAGTTAAAAGAAACACTATCGAAAATCCTTCTTGAATCTGATAATGAATCAGATCACTCTTCTGACAATGAAAATAACATTATTGAAGATATTTCATCAGAATCTGATGAATGGCGAAACTGTCAAATAGGACAACCTTGCTCAAAAAATTCAGATAAATCAGAATCTGAATCAGAAAATGATAATTTGTATCAAATTATCTCCCAATTTCAAGAGGTTAATGTCCTCGACAATAATCTCTTAGAAATACTTAAAGAAACTGATGATCCAGATTTAAAGAATCTCATCATCAAGAAAATTATTCAAAATGAAGAAACTTCTAAAGAAGTTATTCAAAAATCAGAACCCTATAAAATGACAGAAGTAATGAAATTACTTCGAAATAAAAATAAAATTAACGAATCTCCAATTAATATTAAAGATTTAACTATTGAGATTTCAGTATTTAAAACAGAAATTAAAGAATTAAAATTAAGTAATGATAATTTAGAAAGAAGACTTTCTAAAATCGAAAAGGGAAAAGAAATTCTTGATGAATCATCTTCCAAATCAATCATTGATGAATCATCTTTTAAATCCCTTGAAGAATTAACCAGTAAGACAGAAAATGATAATTTTCTTTCTACTCTGGAAGTCATCACTTCTCAAAAATGGTTAGTGAAAATTTCACTACTTATTGGTAAAAATTATCAAAAAGATCTTATTGCTCTTATTGATAGTGGTGCAGATTTAAACTGTATCCAAGAAGGTATTATACCTACTCAATATTTTTATAAAACAACTCATTCCTCAGCTCTGCCAGCGGAGAAAGGTTGCAAATTAATTATAAGATTCCAAAGGCCTATATTTGTAAAAATAAGGTCTGCATTCCCACATCATTTTTGCTTGTCAAAAATATTACAAACCAAGTAATTCTTGGCACACCATTTCTTAGGAAAATATTTCCTATCACTAATATTGATGAACGCGGATTTAAAGGAAGCTTCGAAAATAAAGAAGTATACTTTAAATTCATTACTGAACCAATTTCACGAATTCTTAGTGAAATTAAAAATTCTATTCTTATTAGAGCAAAAGAAAATCAAATAAATTATTTGAAACAAGAAATCAGTATACTTACGATTGAGGATAAAATCCAAAATCCTAAGTTACAACAAAAAATTAAGCTAACTCATAATAAATTTACATTGCAAATATGCAATGATCTTCCAAATGCATTCTGGAACAGAAAGAAACATATTGTTTCTTTACCCTACGAAGAAGGTTGTAGTGAGAAAAATATTCCCACTAAAGCTCGTCCTTGTCAAATGAATGCTGAATTATTAGAATTATGTAAGAAAGAAATAAATTCTCTTTTACAGAAAGGTTTAATAAAACCTTCAAAATCTCCTTGGTCGTGTACCGCCTTTTATGTTAATAATGCAACAGAAAAGGAAAGAGGAGCACCCAGGTTAGTAATTAATTACAAACCATTGAATAAAGTTTTGAAATTGATCAGGTATCCTATTCCTAATAAAAAGGATTTGCTTGATCGATTGCATAAGGCAATCCTATTTTCAAGATTTGATTTAAAATCTGGTTTTTGGCAAATCCAGGTTGAAGAAAAGGATCGGTATAAAACCGCCTTTGCTGTCCCAATTGGACAATTTGAATGGAACGTTATGCCTTTTGGTTTAAAAAACGCTCCTTCTTAATTTCAAAATATTATGAATGATATATTCATTCCCTACAGTAACTTTATTATTGTTTATATTGATGATATTTTAGTATTTTCTAAAGATATCGAAACACATTTTAAACATCTTGATATTTTAAGAAAATAATTATCCAAAACGGATTAGTCATATCTAGTCCGAAAATGATTTTATTCCAAACTAAAATTAGATTTTTGGGTCATACTATTGAAAAGGGTAGTATTACTCCAATTAATAGAAGTATTGAATTTGCGTCAAAATTTCCTGATCAAATTCTCGATAAAACACAATTACAAAGATTTTTAGGAAGTCTAAATTATATTTCCCCCTATTATAAAAATCTTGCAATTGATACATCTATTTTATATGATAGATTAAAAAAGACACCTTGTCAATGGACAAATTGTCACACTGAAGCTATTAAGAAAATCAAAAGTAAAGTTATGCATCTTCCTTGTCTCATGCTTGCTAATCCTACTTGGCAAAAAATTATTGAGACAGATGCGTCTGATATTGGTTATGGAGGAATATTAAAACAAGTTTCTCCAGACGATAAATTTGAGCATCTTGTTAGATTCTATTCAGGAAAATGGAATAATGCTCAGAAAAATTATGCTACTATAGCCAGAGAAGTTCTCGCTATAGTTAAATGTGTTTTAAAATTCCAAGATGATCTTTACAATCAAAAGTTTTTAATAAAAACTGACTGTCAAGCAGCGAAATTCATGTTCCAAAAGGATTTCAAACATAATGTCTCAAAACAAATGTTTGCGAGATGGCAGGCTCATTTAGCCCCTTTCGATTTCGAAATAATTTATAAAAAGGGAAGCGATAATATCTTCCTGATTTTCTTACTCGTGAATTTCTTACATGAGTTTTTTGCAATGTGCAGCAATGTCCCAATATGGGAGAGGTTTCGCCTCTAATAGAGGTGGACGTGGTGGTCGTGGACATATTATTGCCCAAATGGGTAACAAAAAACTGGTGAAAGAAAATCTTTCACAATTCTCTGCGTCTTCAGTAATACTTGGAATAAAGACGATCCAACATACAAGGAGTTTCTTGAATACAAGAAACAAAAGGCGCAATCGCAAAATAAAGAAGGCACTTCTTATGCAAAAATTATTGCAGACGATGACGAAGACGTCGATTACGAGAAAAAGAACCATACAGAGGTAATACTTCTGTTAGAATTTAAAGACCTAAAATGGTCTGATGAACCTTGGACAATAATGTCAAGGTATTTGGAGAAAGCATCATATGCTGCTCCTTTCTATAAATCTCGAGATAATTACGAGAATATTTTAAAGGCCACTGGAACGGCTGATTTTGAGCATTTTAATGCGGGTAATACCCAAACTGCTCAAAGAAAAGGTTATACCTTTAGCAAAATTATCATTAAGCAAATAATTACTGCTGAAAATTGGGCAATTCATCCCTTAAAGGATAGAGAATATCTCCATCCCGAATCAAAAATTTTGATTAAATTTAATTACTATGATTATATTGATGCCTTTAATAAGGTATTCTTATATCAAAATGATTCTAAAAAACATTCTTGGTGGATAAAAATCTGCTCAGATGTTTATAAGAAAGAAATTCCAAATTGGTTTTATCAATGGTGGCTATTATATGGCGCATCTATTGAAATCCTAAAAGAACCCTTCTTTGGCCTTTACCAAGAATGGGTTAAAGTCTCTCCATTTCTAATAGAAGCGGAGCATAATAAACAATGTATAGAAGGAATGGCTTCTTTACATTTTTATATTGAATTTTCTATTCCATGGATTTGGAGATGGACTCCTGAAGTTGGTCATACCCAACAAAAACTTCCTTGTCTCCAGAGGAATTTTTATATTAAATTTTGGAAGAAAATGATTAGAAAAACTCAAACTGACGAATACGAAAGTCAGCAAACGATTGATAAAATCGAAGAGAAAATTTCTCTATATAAAAATGCGATTAATAATCGCCAACAAAGGGAAGCGCCTAGTCCTTTTGAAACCATCTCTAGAAGAATTAATCTTGAGAAGGGAAAAATGAAGCCCAACGAGATAATTGATGTTCATCTCGAAGAAATGAAAAAGGATATTGCAAAAAATTTCGAAATGGACATTTCGGACATCTCAATGGAGACTTCATCAAAAGATGAAGAAATTTGCCTTGCTGGTGAATGACAAAGTCCGGAAAATCCGGATGATATCTTTATTGAAGATATCGATGACACTCATGATCGCATTGAACAAGAAATATCAATTATTAAAGACAAGGTTGCACAAATTACCAAGTCTCGTGAAGAATTTGAAGGGCTTAAAGCCAAAGGATCACTCAAAGTGGACAAGACTAATTAAAGTTGATCGTGACATCCACGAAGACAAAGCTCACAGCTGTCATCCACGATGAAGAATTTAAAGTTGCTCGTGACATTCACGAAGAAAAAATTCACAGCTGTCAAGATTCCCTCAACAAGTGGGGCAGCTACGAAAGAAAATTCTTTCCCTCAATTATTATACCTCTATTTATTACCTTCAAACCCAAATGTTTAGGGTGTGCTTTTTTTTGTGCTCTTTTGTACTCTCTCCTACGCTCTCCTTTACTCTCTCCCTCATCTCTCTTGTAAAAATTATCTAAGAAGTAAAAGTTGAAGATCGTTATACAACTCTCTACATGTAAGTTTTTTTCTTTTTAAATAAAATTATATTTCTCACCAAGCCCCAATGATGGGCTAATTCTACCGTTAAACTACATCAAGATGCCTTAATACCTAAAACATGGTTTTATTTTATCAGATGTGTCTTATATTTTCTTCTATCAATTGAAAGAATTAAGTTTTGGATAAAGGTTGTAATTAAATTTGATTTCGATTAATTCATTGTCGGCGTTTGGCAAAGCCCGTGTTGCCGTAGAAAAGCGTTTGAAGGGCGAAGGCTGTTACCGATCAAATTAATTGAATGATAATTTTGTTATGCAAAATCATCCCTTGTATCCGACGATTTAATTCTAACAATCGTTAGAAGGTCCATGTATAAGATCCGTAAATGATATATATATATATATATATAATACTATATATATAGATAGTATAAATAACGTAAAAAAAATGGGGGACGACGATAATTTTGCCTATTTTGAAATACTCACAAAAATATTTCTTTGATATATGATTAAATACTTTGTCTAAAAATTTATGTGACTTTCTCTTATTCAAAGAGCCTAATTTGTTTCACTAGATAAAAAGCCACATCATATATGTGAGAATTTGAGCCTCAAAATTTTTATTCTTGAGTGTGTCACACTTCAAATGACTATCTTTTGCTTTGTACTTCATAGCTTCATTCTTTCTTTTGCGTTAGTTTGTCATGAAAATAATAAGGGCAACTTAGGAAATTCCTCACTATGCCCAAATTATAACTCCTTTACCTTTACCTCTAGAAATCCACTTTGAGCCTTCTCCGACATTCTTTTTCTTATGACACCCGATCAAGCCGTCAACATTATAGAAGAGGGGGAGAAAAAGAGTTACAAGTTTCGGGGTTGCTAAATTAAGAAAAAGAGGGGGAGAAAAAGAGATACAAGTCTCAATCATTATATAAGAGAAACACGGATCTCGCTGTGAACTTCTCCTAGATAATCACGTATACTCCTAGAAGAGAAGCACATCGAATTGAACTTCTCCAACGATAATCTAGATCTTATAAATAGAGAAAATGAGAAGAGAAGCACGTCCTTGGGTTCGAATTCCATAACTCTGGAACCTTCGAAAGGAACATGGTCTCGACCCAAAAAGAAGTTCTCATCTCTCAAAGCTTTGTAAAGAAGACATCATCTTGAGCAAGCATAGAAAAAAAGAAAAGCTGAAGGATCATAAATGAATTTCAAAGAGGACCCCTGGAATTGAAGAATTTTTTAAGCTCACTAATCCACAAAATTATCCTACCCTTTTAGTCAGAGCAAAAAAATAATCCCTTCAAAGTCCCTTTGATTCAAAATGATGAACTTTCACTTAGTAAGTTGATTAAATATGCTATAATAACAAATTAATTGATATAATTTTGTCATTATGATATAAGTGATATATCTACTAAATATTTCCACGATAAAAATAAATTGAGTGCTATGAGCGAAACTTGCGACAAATTATTATTTTATATGTCATGAGAAATTTTTGCGTGATAATGTTCAAAATGTCCAATCTGACCCCAAAACAATATTTTCAATAAGAAAACAAAATTTTTATATTCGCACATTTTAAATGCATTAATAAAGGCATTGGTTCAGAATTGATAAAATGCGAACTTTGTTTTGAAAATCGCAAAATTTTAATGAATCTATGCTGAATTGCTTAAAATGCATTACTTGTACTTAAATAGTAAATTTTCATATGCCAAATTGTACTAAATATGTGGTTAGATGCCGAAAAGTTAAAACATGCAATTGGTGAGGGGGAGTTTTACGTGAGAATTTGGTCTTATCTCCTCTATGATTTACTTGTAAAACATGACTTCTAATATTTTTTCTAAGCATCACAGAAAATTTCGAGCTCATCCGAGGAGTCAAATGTTGAATTTCATCAACATTAGTAGATAATTTAATTTCTTTGAGAAATACAGGGAGTATTATGCAAAAAATATTTGCAGAAATGACATTTTGATAATTTTTCGACTAAAAACAATTTTAAATTCTCAAATCAACGTGTTTAAATTCAACTGTTTTGGGTTAAAATCATGATATTTGGATTCACAACTGTTTTCTCAACATTTCGAATCCAGATTAACTCATGATTTACCAAAAAATCAAAATTAACGTGTTACGCGTTTACTGTTTGATTTGAAAATTTTTCGATCGAAAAAGTTCTTATCGCAAACAGTGTCGTCGAATAAATTTTGTTTTCGTTCAGTTTTATTCGATCGTAAAACTCAGCGTCAAAAACCTTTTGTTTTTCGACATTCTTTTATTCGATCGCAAAACTACGCGGAGAAAAACCTAGCGAAAAACTATTGTTTTCGATATTCTTTTATTCGACAACTTTTTATTCAATCGCAAAATTACTCAACAAAAAACTTTTGTTTTCGATAACATTTTATTCGATCGTAAAAGTCATCGGCGAAAAACTCGAGTTATTCGACATATTTTTATTCAATTTAACGATCGAATAAATTGTCACTCGAATAAAAACACGCTGAAAAAGAGTTAAAAATTTTTTCAAATTTTTCTCCAAGACTTAGAAAAATTTCGATCGCAAAAATTAACGTTCGAATAAATTCCCGATCAAATAGAAATTCGCTTACGAGACTTAGTAAACTATGCAATTTTTTCTCACCAAGTCTTTCGAAAATAAACCTTAACACTTAAAGTATTTTTTTAATTTTTTTCTAAGTACACATTTAATTCGATCAATTCGTATATGAATATTTTATCTAATGAAGTTTATTTCATTCTTTGCAGATATGGCACATCAATAATATTCTCATATATGTCCCTCTGATAGTTGGTTGCCGGTCCACGACAAAAACTATCAATTGGATCTCTCCACATTTCGATATCCGGATGACATAATAGTATCCATTCTTAAGGGACATCCACTATGGCCAGCTTTGACGATGACAGCCTCAGTCCAAATGGTCTACCTCCAGCAATTCTGGAAGTGTATGACGAGCCACATCTTTTGGGATAAAGTGCAGTATACAACGAAGATCAATACAAGACACGTCATCCTGGACAAATATCTAATCACCATTGTGCTCGATCTCCAGCACTACGAAAACTATGATCAACTTCCAACGGACGCGGAGATCGTGGAAGATATGCTCGGATGGGATACAAGCCCCTGCTGACAAAACTGACAAATTTTAAAAACAGTGGGATCCCACATCCGTGGAGGACCTTGTTCGGCATAATCAATAAATGTCTCTCTACAAAACACTCCGGTTTCGACAAGGCGAACGACAATATCCTTCGCATCTTCCATGGAGTGGTTTTCTCAAAGAAATACGACCTGACCCAGCTGATATGGAATGACCTAGCAGACCAGTTACGTCTAAGGGAGACCAAGTCGAAGGCGAAGTACCTCCCATACGTGCGGTGGTTCCAGGTTCTGATTTCCCATTTCATGGACGTTCATCCAGAAATCCCGAGACTACCACCGGTTGGAGGATACATCCCACCTCGCCTTCGCTTCTTTCACAATCCGAAGGTAGCCGACTTAGCACTCAAACCGATGATGATCCCATTGGAACTGCTAATACTAGCTGATCCAACAGAGAGGCCTACAAAACTATTGTCAAAATAACTCCATCAAGGAGGACATGGTACGGGCCTTGGATCAAGCTCCGGCGCCTTCTCAAATGGAATCTCTGGTGGAAATAATCGAGCCCGAAAAACAGCTCAGGAGACAGAGGCACCGGCCGTCGAGCACGAAGGTGTACCTCACGATGTATCTCCTGAGGCCACAAAATCGGATGAAGAATACAGACTTCAAAGAAGGGGCTCTCACCGACAGCAAATCTCGACCCCCTTTGTGTCCCCTTCAGTACTACCGGCTTTGGTGATAATTCCTCCACCACCAATGGATCAGCCAACCGTACAGAGTCAACCTGAATCTGTCTCAATACCCATAGAGGTGATACATACCGTATCATCTCAAGGATTAGATAGAAGCCCTATTGGACCCCCGATATCTCCGGAGCAAACAATAGGCCAACCCACTGAAGTGGTGACTTCAGGGTTGATAACGGACGTCCTCGGACATTCTGGAATCTCAAGACATGTTCAAGGGGCACATCGGAAACCTTTTCCGATGTTGTGACAATTGGAGCGCCTCCTTGGCCCCACTCCACCGATGATCGTGACGGAGCAACGCTTACAAGAAGCACTCTCCACAGCCATTTCTTCTCTCGAAGATCGTCTAATGGACAAAATGCTCAAGGCTAATGAGACCTCCCAAATGAATACCGGGAAAGCACAAGTTTCCGAGGCCCTTCCATCCGAAGCTCAAACCACCTCCGTCTCCTCACCACCTCTTACCACCACAATACACACCCCCATACAACCCAGCCTCACGACCCCAACTCCGTCCAAATGGTCTATCTCCACAGTTTTGGGGATGCATGAAGAGCTACATCGTTTGCGATGACGTGCAATACACAACGAAGATTAAATTAAAACATGTCATCATTGACAAGAACCATCTGGCGTGGTGCTCGATCTACCGCATCACAAAGTCTACCACCAACTACCAACAATACGGTGATCGTGGAGGAAATGCTTCGGATGGGATATAAGTCACCGCTGACAAAATTGACCAACTTCCAGAACAACGGGATCCCACATCCATGGAGAACATTGTTCGGCATCATCAACAAATGCCTCTCCCCTAAGCACTCCGAATTCGACAAGGCGAAGAAGAACATTCTCGATATCTTCCACGGAGTCGTATTCTCGAAGAAATACGACGTGGCCCAGCTAATTTGGAACGACTTAGCGAACCAAATCCGTCACAGGGAAACGAAGTTGAAGGCGAAGTTTCTCCCGTATGTCCGGTGGTTCCCGATGCTGATCTCCCACCTCATGGAAGTACATCCGGAGATCCCACGTCTGCCAACCGTTATAGGTTATATACCGCTGAGGCTGCGGTTCTTCCATAACTCGAAGACATCCGATCTAGCGCTCTAATTGATGATGATCCCTCTGGAGTTGCTAAGCCTGGCTAATCCCACCGACGAGGCCTACCAAGACTATTGCTAAAACAACTCCATCACGGAGGCAATGGTACGGTTTGTCGATCATGCTCCGGTGCCTTCCTAACGAGAATCTCTAGTGGATACACAGGAGCCCGAAGCCACGGCTCAAGAGACCGAAACACTGGACATTGAGCCCGACTGTATCCCTCAACAAGTCGAATCTCCTGAGGCTACCGAATCAGATGAGGAATGCAGACTACAACGAATGGGCTCACGCAGACAACAGATCTCTCCCCCTTCTGCATCTCCTTCTACACAAATGGCTTCGATGACGTCTCCTCCACCATCATCGGTACAGACATCCACAGAGATGATACATTCAGTATCATCTCAAGGAGTGGATGGAAGCCCCGTTGGACCCCCGACATCTTCGAAGCAAACAATGGGCCAATCCACCGAAGTGGTGACTTATGGGTTGTTAATGCATGTCCTTCGATGTTCCGGCATCACAAGTCTTCTCCCAGTTGGCACGTTGGAGATATTCTCCGATGTTGTGACAGTGGAGCACTCCGTGGCCCCACTCAGACACCACCCATGATCATGACGGAGCAATGGCTGCAAGAAGCCCTCTCCACAGCCATCAATTCTCTTGATGATCGACTGATGGAAAGGATGCTACAAGCCATTGAGACTTCCCGACGGGATACCGGGAAAGCACCAGTCTCATAAGCAGCTCCGTCCAAAGCCCACAGCACACCCTTTATCACAGAATTTTCCTATGCTGAACATGTTGTGTTTAAGACCTTGGACGTAAGAGACATCTTTGATTGTCAGATTCTTCAGAAGAATATCTCTAAAGCCTAGTATTGGAGCTGAATCGTTGTTACTGAATCTGACTTTTCCGTTGTGACGGTCTTGATAGTTGTTCGACAGTTCTTGATTTTCCTTCGTGTGTGTGGAGCAACCAGAATCTAGATACCACACATGATGGATCTGCATAGAAATATTTTAGAGAGACTTAGGTACCCACTTAGTAATGGGTCCTCTCGGATTAGCATATTTAGTAGTTAAGGTTTGTTCATTTTTTGTTCCTAAACCATTGGAGCTCTTAGGTACCCAAACCAACTTATTAGTAGTTGGTTTAAGTGGTACCTCGTTAGGTAACTTGGCCTTGTTGGCATGCATTGGCGTAGTGGGTGTCTTGGGAACCCATTGAGGGTGAACCTTACATGGGAGATTAATTTCAGCTCGGACAAATGTCTTATCAGTCCTAATGCATGAGAAAGTCTTTTCTCTAGCTAGTCTCCTAGGGTGTTTAGCGAGTGTACTTGGACTGGGTACCTTAGATGAGGGCAAGAATGTATTGAGCTATAAGCTTGCTTAATAGCCGGATCTTGTTTCCTACGAGACTTAAAAATTTGTTTTTAGAAGTAGAATCGTTTTCAAAATTTGTGCTTTCAAAATTAATAGACTTTAAAGCATAAGTTGAAGCAACAACATGAAAATTAGAAACGGATGTCTTCTTACGAGTGTCCTTAGTTTTTGATACAGAAGAAAGTTTAGAAAATAAGTTATTTTCTATCAATTTTCTTCTGCAATTCTATTATACGCACTCTTTCCTTTGCATGCTTCAAAGCTTTTTAGAAAAGATCTTTCTTCTTTTAAAATATTTTATAAAATAATGGGAGGTGTTTTCTTAAATGTCATCTTGTCCTCAATTAATGATTTTCTTTCAATAAAATCAAGACAAGATTTTAAAATTGAGGAATTTTTTAGATTAGAAATCTCCAATATAAGCTCATTATTTTCCGCTTCGAAATTCTTTCTTTTTATCTCTGAGGAAGCGTTCAAATCACCTATTTTCTTAATAATAGCGGGAATAGTAACAGAAAGTATAATTTTTACAATTATCAGCATTTTCTTCCGTATCTTTAGGAATATCTTCTGAAGGATATAATGGATTATAATCACTACACTGGTTAATTTCCCGTTTCTTGTAACTATTATTCAAATCGGTTTAGTCAAAGGGGATGTCAGTCATATTTGTTGCTTTTCGTTTAGATTCTTCTAAAGCATTTATTTCGAAAGAATTAGTAAAGGCCATTAAAGAAGTCAATCCTAAACCCATGTACCGTATATCATTAATTGTTTGACAATTACCTTTTTCAAGTTACAAGGATAGTTATAAGCTAAGCATTCTATAGGATTATAAATTCTATACCGTGAGGTTGATTTAGAAAGATGGTCTGATCCGTTTGCCCCCTTTTCGTTAGAAGGTCGTCTAAAGTCTTGATACTAGAGTGAAGCTTCTAACGTTTGCAGAGATTTCCTTAAAATTATTTCTAGAAATTTTTTAATCTCTCTGACAATCGCAAAGATTTTACTAAGGTCGTTGATTTTTGTCTCAGAAGATTCAAGACTATTTATTGTTTCCTTAGCACTAGATAAGAGAATTTCTAGGTGAACTTTCTTATCTATTTGCTTTTGGAAATTAATTTCACTAAGGGCTAGGCTTTCCTTTAATTCTTTTGTACTTTTCCGTTCATTTTTCATGTTAGCATATATAATTTGTAAAGACTCTAACATGATTAATATTGTCGGGTGTAGCTACCTCTTGAGATGAGGTCGATGCTTTGTCATCGTCGTCGGACCTCCTCATTGAGTTATCCTCTGAGGCATCGTCATGAAACGCCATAACAGCTAGATTGTCGTTGTCATAATCTGTTGTGTCTTCTAGCCAGTGTTCTTGTTCGACCATTAGAGCTACTCCAGCTTCCTTTTGTTTCGTAAGTTGAAATTTCTTGGAGTAGTAATTGACGTCTTTCTTCTTAGAAAGATTGTATTCTCTAGCAAAGTGCCCTATCTTTCCACAATTGTAGCATTTTTGTGGTTCTTTGGCGTTTTTGGATTCTGGCGACTCGGTCGGTTTTTCCTTGTGCTTGGAGCTTGCGGTCCGAAGTCTATTAGCCGAAGAGGAGGATTTCTTTTTATAGAAATTCTTCTCATCATTTTAGTAATGAGAGCCAATTGTTTCTTGAACTCTTTCATACGAGCTCGGAATCCGATTCTGACTCAATCTTCATCTTTGGAAGAACTTGGAAACTTGATGATTTTATCTTTACGAGATCGACTAGTTTTTCTTTTCGAAACTTGAGCAATAGAGTCTTCTATCTTTTGCCCTTAAGTTCTTTTTGTATCTCGCTTATGTCTTCCTCGTGTTGAGCGAGATTATCAAAGACGGCGTGGATATCCATCTCGTCCAAATCCTTGTTTTGACGGATTTGTATGGATATTTTCTTCCACTCCGATTGAAGAGAAGAGATAAATCGGATGTTGACCTCCATGTTGGTTTTGAAAATTTATATTTTCCTCATCTCGTTAAGAAGAGTTAAATAGCGTTGATATAGTTCATAGACATTTTCCTCCGTCTTTGCTTTGAATGAGTCGTAAGCGGTGAGAATGTTCGCCTTCTTGGCTTTGACTCCGACTTCGGGCCGTTGCATCATTTTGTGGAGCTCATCCCACATAGCTTTTGCACTTGATAGACTATCTATTTGCATATAGATGTCATTCGAGATTCCTTGCATGAGGAAAGTTTTAGCTCTTGGATCGGCTTTGGCTCTTAATTGCTCCCCCTCTCTGTATTCACTATGAATTTTGAGTCTTCTAGTGGCATGAATGAGAGGATTCTAAGTGGCATCGCCTTCTTGGATAAGCCAATTGAGCGCGATCTTCTTGAAGAGAAGCTATCAAATTTGTATCTTGATCTTTTGTCTCCTAGAAGTTCATGAATTGGTTTCTCCATATGGTGTATTCGCCTCTTCGTAGAATTGGAGGGCATAAGTCGTTTCCAAGTGAGTAAGCATCCATTTGTAGTTGATTGGTAGGATCTCGTGAAAGTTTGGAATTTAAATGGTAAAAGTGCTTCACAAGTGACAAACTTCGTTAGTAATGTTTGGCTCGTGCTTAAAGCAATTTCCTTTTCGAACCTATTTTTCAGTTTTAAAACGGAATTGTTTTGATTTCGAAAAATATTTGATATAAGAATTGATATTTTAAAACTTTACAAAGAATTTTGAATTTATGTTCGAAAATTTTGAGTATCGAAGAAGATTATTTAGAAAGAAATATTTTTCGTATGTTTTGAAAATTACTATTTTTTATTAAAATAAATTAATATCAGTATAAAATGTGTGTGTGTTTGAAGGTTCAGTAGTCGAAAAAAACGAGCAGTATGTTTTCCGATTTGAAAATTTTCTAACCTTATAATCGACAACCATTTTCGATCGTATAAGTTTCTCGTGATATATTTATCAAAAATTATTTTTCGAACGAAAAGGTTTTGCAAAGATAATATCCTATCAAAAAATTGTTTGTCGAATAATTATGTTGATCGCAAAAACTTTTATCGAAAAATTTGTAATCGAAAAATTTAAAAGTGATTGAAAATTTTCGTTAAGTTTGACTCCAATTGTTGACTAAAAGTTTTTCGAGTGTGAATTATTCGATTGAAATATGTTTTTGCTAAATTTTGACTCGAAAATTTAGACGATCGAAAATCTTGAGATCGAAAAACTTGTAATAGTAAAACAAGTTTTTCGTGTCAAAATAAGATATTGATTTAGCGAAAACAGTATCCGTCGAAAAAAAATTTCGCTTTGTTATGCTCGAAAAAGATTTAGCGAGTCTGATATTTGAGGGAAACTCACGAAAATAGTGTGAGTTATCGAGAAAAATTTCAGCTGTAAACTTATTCGAAAAATATTTTCCGAGCCAAGTTTTTCAATCGAAAAACGATCGAAGAACAACCTTCAAGTTCAATGGAACAGTGAAAATCCAGATTCAACCGAAAAGTTCAAGTTAGGTGTTAAAATTCTGGATAATCACTCGAATTTAAGTTCTGAATATGAACGAACACAAGATTAACCACATTTTACAGCGAAATATATCGATTCTGAAGAAAATAAAATCGTATTCAAAACTTAATTGCAAACACAAATATCGATCGAAATCGAAAATTTGAAATAATATGAAGTTCCAAGCGATTGAAATCAGTACGTAATTCATTCCTAACATATAATCTATCACTTTAACAGCAAGATCATCAACAAAATTTGCAAACATTAAGCACATTGATCAAAATACATTTCACATAAGTTTTTCGATCGAAAAATCTGGAAAATTATTTTGATCTTAGAATAGCGAATTCAATCCAAAAGGGATCACAATCCGCTCTAATACCAATTGTTAGGTCCTATTTCATCAACTAGCAATCAATCTAAGCATGAATTCTAGATATTCGAATGAGAAATATCGAGAATTACCTTCGGTCGAATATCGAGTTTGAAGATCGGGATAGAGAAACAATTAAAGAGTGGAAGTTTTTTATTGTCTTTCTATCTCTAGATTGTGAATTCAATTCTTGTTAATTTTCTGAAAATGACTTCTATTGATTTTTGTTGTGTACATGGTATATTTACAAACTAGTCATACACTAACAAAAATACGAGCAACGCCCCTAATTACAAGGATAACTAATTAACAATGCACAACTTCTAAGTTTCTTCAGTTTCCTAATTGCCCTTATCATTTTCATGACGAACGAACACAAAGCGAGAATGAGGCCACGAAGCACTGATCAAGAGACAAGCATTTGAAGTGTGACACATCCTTTGAAAGAATATTGATGCTCAAATTCTCACATATATGATGTGGCTTTGTGTCTAGTGAAACATACTAAGATCTTGAGACAAAAAGAATGTGACTTGAATTTCAAGCAAATAATCAAGCATCACAGAAATATTCTTGTGACTAAATCAAAATGAACAAGTCATCGTCATCCCCTTTTTTTTTAATTTTTATTACTTATTATTTTTATTATTATTAATATTATTTTTATTTAGTATTTTTTGTATTATATTTTTATTATTATATTATATTATATTTTATGTTATTTATTATTATTTTATTTATCTTTCAATATTATATTATTTTTTATTAATTTTTTTTAATTATTTGAAAAATAAAATCACGCACGATATAACAAAGAGTATCACGACAGACATATAATACAACACGGAAACATAATAGAGCATGTGAAGCACATTACAAGCAAGATTGAGATTCAACATTCCTAACTTAGCGATAAGGATTTGGAATCGTTTTTTATCCAATGCCATAGTGAATAAGTCGGCAAGTTGAAACTCTGTGTTAACAAAATACATATCTATAGTGCTTTTTTCTACATGATCTTTTATAAAATGATAGCGAATATCAATGTGTTTCGTGCGTGAGTGATGAACAAGGTTGCAAGTAATGACTATAGCACTTTGAGAATCACTATAAATGGGAATGTTAATAAATTCAAACCCGTAGTCGCGCAGTTGGGTCCGCATCCACATAACTTATGAGCAGCAACTGGCAGCCGTGACGTACTCCGCCTCGGCCGTCGAAGTTGATACGCAATTTTTCTTCTTTGAGGACCAGCATACCAACTTATTGCCCAAGAATTGTGCTCCATCTGACGTGCTTTTCCTGTCCATTCGAAAACCTTCATAGTCACCGTAAGTATAGCAAATTAACTTAAAATATGTGCTTTCTGGATACCATAACCCTAAGGTGGGAGTCCCTTTGAGAAAGCGTAGGATTCGCTTGATCGCGTGCATGTGAGACTCCTTCGGGTCAGCTTGAAACAGAGCGCAGAGGAAATTGGCGAACATTATGTCAGGTCGGCTTGAGTTAGGTAGAGAAGAGAGCCAATGATACTCGTATACGTCGTGATGTTGACTGACTTGCCAGAAGGATCAACATCTAATTTACAACTTGTTGACATGAGAGTACTTATAGGTGTGCTCTTGTCTTGATTAAATCTCTTCAAAATATCTCTTATATACTTGGTTTGACTGATGAAAATTCCATCTCTGAGCTTCTTGACTTGTAGGCCAAGGAAGAATTGAAGTTCGCCCAAGCTCATCTCGAATTTGGTCATCATCATATCACCAAATTTCTGACAGAGTCGTTGATTTGTCGAGCCGAAAATGATGTCGTCGACGTAGAATGGACGATCATCAAGTCTTTGCCTTGCTTTTTGATGAACAGTGTCGTATCATTTGTTCCTCATATAAAGTTTGGCTTTACTAGAAATTTGTTCACGACATCATACCAAGCTCGAGGGGCTTGTTTTAGTGCATAGAGAGCTTTGTCCAATCTATATACATGATCAGAGTGCTCTTCGTGCACAAACCCTTCTGGGTGAGCGACATAGACTTCCTCCTTTAACACGTAGTTGAGAAAGGCGATTTTTACGTCCATTTGATATATCTTGACCTCTTTATGAGTCGCGTAAGCCAAAAAGAGTCAGATAGCTTCTATTCGAGCAACAAGAGCATATGTCTTGTCGTAGTCAATGCATTCCTATGGGTTTTACCCTTTTTCTACAAGACGGCTTTGTTCCTGATAATTTCACCATTCTCGTTCTTTTTATTCTTGAAAACCTATTTGGTTCCTATAATTGTCTTGTCGTGCGGTCGAGGAACTAGGGTCCAAACTTGCAGATGCTCGAATTGGTTGAGTTCGACTTGCATTGCAATCACCCAATCTGTGTCTTTAAGGGCTTTGACTACCTTGATTGGTTCATTTTGGCTTAATAAAGCACGAGAAAAGTCCGCTATGAGAAGATGTCCTAGTGTGTACTACTTGATCACCAATTATTTGATCGACGGGATGAGTTCGTGTCTACTTGCGCTCATGAGGTAGAGTCGATGCAGAACCATCGTCGATAAGTAGTTTGAGACATTCTGAATTGAGAGGCTAAGTATCTGTAGGAGGGAAATCCATTTCTAAAGTTGACATTGATGGAATTTTATCATCTACATTCATAGTAACTGCAGCACTGGTTGGTGATTCAGAATCATGGGAGTCTAGAACATTGGTTGGACCTTGGTGGTGGGGAATCTCATTAGGGAGTTCCACAGTAGAAGGGGAAGGTGCCCTATTTGGCAGAGATTGTGATGAAAAATGCGATTGAGACTCGTTCCAATAGAAATGTTCAAAGAGAGAGTACAACTCCTCCAAATCAGCGGGAAGAGCTTCTCCTGACGGTGAGGCAGTAGTTG